>OU795038.1:10226922-10895203 GCA_917208275.1 Patella pellucida
AACAGGGGAGGCAATTATGTTATTTCATTAGGCATAGATTTTTAAGGGTGGGAAATAATGCCCATGATCGTATAATTGTGAGTTGATAACCTATTGAGCAAAAGACACAGAAATAATTATGTACTGAATTTCTAGAAAAAATGAAATTCTTGCTTTAAAGGTGAATTATGTGTGGTTTAATTGTCGACAGCGAGACATTAAGTATAAGATATTAACCTATCCGAGGTTGTTATGTTATATAACCCGCGGGAGCAGCCCAAGGGTTCTATAACATATCAACTGAGGGAAAATAGGTTTATATCTGACATATACAACGCCCACCCTTAAATTAAATGGACTCTTCCATTAATATTCAACTATGATTGGATAACGGCTATGAAATATCAACCTGTCACGACGTCATCAGCGGTTGATATGAACAGAATATCAACCTATGATGACGTCATAACATGTTGTTATGAGATATAACTGCTATGCACATCAAAGAGAAAACTACAGCCAGTTGTAATATATTGATACTGCACGAGGCGAAAGCCGAGTGTTGTTTCAATATATTACGCAATGTCTTAAGCTGGGGAGCATTAAACTACTTAAAATACAGACACTATCTCGCACGTGCATTTCAATGAAATTCGTCACAAGAGTTCACTTTTTCAGATAATGTACTATTGGCAAGATTCCCGTACATTATTTGAAATAATAGTACGCAAACATCAAAGGATGACGTCACATCTGTATTTTAAGTGAGATTAATGTAAATAACCGGTCGTTCTGGCTCTAATAGTTGCACATAAGATAATATTAAAGGACAATATTGGTGTCAGTCATTATCACATATAGAACCGGTTATACACTTTCTAAATATAATTTTAACACAGAGATCATTGCTACGATAGATGAGTAATACAAAATTTAACAATCGGATGTGACGAACACCAAAGGAAAACAAGAGTTATCCCTCTATATAACTGACTGAAGTGACGAGTGATAACAGATACATGGGCGAATGTCTGCTCGAAAATAATTCCTTCGAATACCAAAAGTTGTTGTTTGAAACTGTGAGAGGATATCTTATGATAATGACTGACACCAATATTGTCCTTTAAATGAATAATTTATTGACAATACGAGATAAACTACGCTAAATAGGGCCAATTTGTGGCGTAGGTTGTTTAATATCGTAGCAACGGCCATCATAAGGTCTGTCATTGAGTCAACTGGGGTGGATTCCCCGGCTGTATGTGACAAGGAGTAGAGTCTCCTGTCCAACCTCGTGTGTTTTCTCTGGGTTCTCCGGGTCTTCCGGTTTCCTCCCACTGCTAAAGACCCCTACGTGCAGGCGAATTATTGAAATAATATTGAACCTTATGTTAGTCCCGAAATAATCTAGTCTGTGTCGAGTGCACGTTAAACCCCATTGCATCCCCCTCTCTCTCTCTCTCTTTGTCATTGGAGACCAACCATTAAAGGACAACATTGGTTCCAAACGTTAACTCGTGTTTTCTTTTTGCGTTGGTCACTTCCCTTTCTTAAAATCTTCATAACGCATCTGTCGTAGAAAAGATCTCTGTGTTAAAATTATATCCAGAACGTGTTCTATCACATATGAGATAATGTCTGACACCAATATTGTCCTTTAAGCTAAGGGGCCAGTTGCTCAAAGCTCCGTTATCTTTTAACGATCCGTTAACTTTAACGGAGAGAAAGAGTGTTCCTGAAAATAAAGGCCCCGAACATTCTGTGGTACAAATTTTTCTTACAGATTTAATCTATTATAAAAAAAATAAAGTATTCAATAGTGTTTTCTGTAGTAAATTTAACGGAAAGTTAACAAACAACATGTTACCAAGATATGTCCGTTAGAGTTTAACGGATGGTTAAAATAACTTAGTTTTGAGCAACCGACCCCAGAACATTTGGTATGGAAATATTTGATATTTAAATATAGGGAATGTAAAAGTCGATAGGAGACTACTTTGTCATCTTCTCATCGTGTGGGTGTTTATATTTTCAGGGTGTCTACGTAGATGAAGCCCCTTTCTTTGCTAAACTTTGCTACGTTACATTCTGCTCAAACGGAACCTCATGCTCCGGAATACTTCCGGAGGAGTTCACAACATGCGGTGACAAAAAGGTAAATTCTTATTCGTTGTTGACAGCTCACTATATACAGTTACGGATGCCAGTGGGGACCCGAGTGGTATAACGGTTTGCTTTATAAAGTAGTGGGTCATGGCGGGGACCCAATCTGCCATCCGGTTCGCTTTTTAAAGTAGTGGATCATGGCGGGGACCCAATCTGCCACCAGGTTCGCGTTTTAAAGTAGTTGATCATGGCGGGGACCCAATCTGCCATCAGGTTCGCTTTTTAAAGTAGTGGATCATGGCGGGTACCCAATCTGCCATCAGGTTCGCGTTTTAAAGTAGTGGGTCATGGCGGGGACCTAATCTGCCATCAGGTTCGCTTTTTAAAGTAGTGGATCATGGCGGGGACCCAATCTGCCATCAGGTTCGCATAATAAAGTAGTGGATCATGGCGGGGACCTAATCCGCCATTCGCTTCGCATAATAAAGTAGTGGATCATGGCGGGGACCTAATCTGCCATCCGGTTCGCTTTTTAAAGTAGTTGATCATAGCAAGGACCCAATCCGCCATCCGGTTCGCATCCGCTATCCGGTTCGCTGTGGAAACAAAGTTGACTTATCAACAGTAGTGGGTCTCAGCGGGGACCCAAGCGTTAAACGGTTCGCTGTATAAGTTAATAAATCCGGTTGGGTACCCAAGCCGTCATCCGGTTCGCTGTCGATCACACGTTAAATTATGAACAGAAGCGGTCTAACGATTCAATGCAGACAGTGAAAATTAAGCGGGGACCCAAGCGGTATAACGGTTCGCTATAGAAAGTAGTGAATCCGGGCGGGGCACTATCTATCCGTCTTCCTGTTCTCTGTAGAATGTAATAAGTGAGGACCGAGGCGGTATAACGGCTCGCTGTAGAAAGTAGTGTACTGTTTTGTAATGCGAGTCTATTCCGTTTTACACCTGTTATACACACAAATTGAAATGGGGTTTAACGTCCTACTGTTCTGCTCCAAAACTGGGCTAACGAAGACGGGCATACGTCATACAGTGTGCTATGAGGGAAATTTTGCCCGTGCAGCGGCAATACGACCTACCCTGATATGGAACTCCAACTGTCAAGGGATCTTTTTCGTGCACGCCAAAGTATACACGGAATACCGGTTTTCCGTCCCATCCGAACGACAAGACAGTTGTCCTTGATGGACCCTCCGTCCGGCATCGCTGACAAGGGAAGCCACACATACAAAGGCTAAAAAAATTATTTTATCAATACTCAATCAACACGCCACAAAGTTCTCGATGTATACTTAGTGTTTTTGACTAAAATCGTCGATTTAGGACTTAATATGTCGATCAACTAGTTTAGAGTCTGTTCTCAAGCGTAGCGAACTGTAGCCAGGAGCCTAAGTTTAGTATGAGGTTAAGCAAGACGGGTGACGCGGTAAGATCTATATGATAAGGCCTACTTCAAGTTCGGTCATCCTCCTTGACCTAAACCTAAAGCTTGTCCTAACCTTATTTACACCTTGACGAAAGTTGACATGACAGTAACATATAGATTTATTCAATGATATACCTTGTGATGTCACGCACACTTGCTCACCATTCGACGCTCGCTATTCGGTTAACCCGTTTTCATTTGTGGGGTTGAATGGCCGAATGGTTTGCGCGTGCGCATTGAGTTGGCCTAAACAAATAGAGTTAGCCGTGACTCTTTATAAATCTTTTATATATTTTAGTGGTGTGTCAAAGGTCAATGTGTTGCTGACGCAGAGGCTCCATCTAGGCCGTCTGGTAAGTATTTATATTACGTCACCATCGCTCGAAAACTGGTAACAGATCTCTTAATTCAAAATGAGGCTTTATCTGTTACTAATGGCGCCACTGCAACACGGGCTCTATAGTGTCCAGTGAAACCGAGTACAGATTCTTTGCAGGGTTAGATAGACGACCATACTCCTTGTCACGTAAAACCATGTAACTTGCCTTTATTTCTGACCTGGTGATCTCAAGCGCACGATCATGTGCGTTTTTAGGCCAACTCACGCCGATTTCAGATTCAACAGAGTAGAAGTATACGCCCTTTAAAGATACATTAGTTAGGAGTTTTATAAAGAGTTGACCATTCTTTCTATACTAATTCAAAAATAGTTGTTAAAAAAGATTTGTCGATCGTTTGATTGGCAGACGATAACTCCACCCACATATTCTTGATTATCAAGTAACGTATCAATAGCAATAGTACTCTCGCTTGACAGGCCTTTCGTCAACAGTTTCTGGTAGGGTAGCGACGTCACTGAGTAACGGTAAACATTAGCTTGGTCAGCCATTTACTGATTTAATTTTAATTTGGACGACTGTTTAAATTAGAGCTGTATCCAAGCCACCTGGGGGTCTACAGAGTTGCTATTGAGCTTGTCATGTAAATAAAGGTCTAATTGATAATTTCTATAACATCTGAAGCCTACATAAAGACTCACAATATGCAGATTTAGCTCTTGCATAATGCATGTGTAATTGAAGAAGAGTTATTTTTATTTTTTTACTCTTTAGATTCTTGCCCTCAATTTGATGACCCCGGTTTCAGCTGTGATGTAAATTTTTGCAATCTATATGGACCGATCAATTCGGCTAAATGCTGTGGCACTTGTGCACCGACAACAACAACGCCGGTTATGTCGCCGACAACTTCTCCCACAACCTCACCGACAACATCTCCAACAACGTCTCCGACTACTTCTCCAACAACTTCCCCGACAACATCTCCAACGACTTCTCCGACTACTTCTCCAACTACGTCTCCGACTACTTCTCCAACAACTTCCCCGACAACATCTCCAACAACTTCTCCGACAACATCTCCAACAACCTCACCAACAACCTCACCAACGACACAGGAGGTTATAGTTGGGGAGACATCCCCTACAACCTCACCAACAACATCTCCGACAACATCTCCAACAACCTCTCCGACTACCTCGCCAACGACCTCTCCAACGACGTCTCCGACAACATCTCCAACTACGTCCCCGACTACGTCTCCAACAACTTCCCCGACAACATCTCCAACTACTTCTCCGACTACTTCTCCAACAACCTCTCCGACTACTTCACCAACGACGTCTCCGACAACATCCCCATCAACAACGACATCGGCACAGCAGGCTCGATTGGCAGCACTGATCGAATTGGTCAATGATCGTTGCAGAAACGTTCAGACGAGAACCTGTCGCATCATGCAAGCATTCATCGCAGTGGTAGAACGGCGTTGTGGAGACAGTCAGACCAGTCGCTGTGACACCATACGGCGTATTGTCGAACGGTACTTACTTCGTGGACTCCGACTATTTCGCAGAAGAAACAGAAGGAACAGAGACAGCAGTGAAGAGGACGATTAGGATTAGAATGGGAAAAATATTTTGTAAATATTCAGGCCCCGAGTTCACAAAGCATTCTCAGACTTCAGTTCAGAATTTACTCAATTTGTCTATAACCTTATTCTAAATAAAATGTAGCACTAATAAAACTTTTTTTTTATTTTATTGTATCAAACACATCAATAAGAAACTATGTGCAAAGGCTTGTGTGGCTTAAAGCCCGGTCCATACCGCTACGACCACACACAAGCCGACACGACTCCGCGTCTTCGGTAGTTGTAAAAAATAAATCGGGTTGTGCATTTACTACACCTGTCTACGACGGTACCAGTCCACGCAGGCCCGACTCTCACAGATTATACGTCGTGATTAACGCCACTTCCCTCTAGCGAGTGATTCCAAAAGTAAACCTGAAGCTGGCTTGTAGAGTCTGGGCAAGTCGTGGCGGTATGGGCCGGGCTTTAGTCTGAGAATACTTTGTGAACTCGGGGCCAGAAATATATTAAGGACTGTAATTACACCTATTGGTTACCTTTTAAAATATTTTATTTCATATTTTTTATTTGTTGTTTTGTTATATATGAAGGGTGTGCGTGTGTGTAATTTTATCAGACTTGCCATAACCTTATTTACATATCGGTGACCTTGATGAAAATTGAGCTGACCTTGACAAATAGATTTAGCAGTAATCAGTCTAACGCCTACCCTAACCTTAACCTACAATCTCACCAACAATCACGTGCCATAACCTTACTGTACAGCGCAGTGGACGCTTACGGCTGGCCCCCGGATCCATTCATTTGATTTGATAATTGTTTAGTTCTTGCAATGTCTATTTTCTGTCTTGTCCGCAGGTTTATCTTGTAGATTTTGTTTGTTTTGTTTGTTTTGCGTGTAGTGCAGTCCTCCTGCATTTACTATTATTTACATGTCGGCGACCATGACGAACAAATTGAGGTAACCTTAACAAATAGATTCAGCCATTATAACTATGTTAAATCCATAGTAACAAAATCGAAATGCGATGGCCCTATTTAGCTTCCGTGAATATTGTTAAAACTGTAGTAATACAATCAAAATACCATGGTTCTATTTAGCTTACGTAAATTCAGTTGAAATTGTAGTAACACAATCTAAATTCCATGGCCCTATTAAGCTTCCGTACATTTAAATAAAATTATTTTACAATATCAAAATACCATTGCCATATTTAGCTTCCGTACATTAAGTTAAATTTAATGCAACAAAATCAAAATAACATGGGTCTTTTTAGCTCCCGTGTGTTGTTTGCCATCTAATTGCGTATGCATATTGTTTGAATTGCTTCCGGCGTGGTTCCCACTTGTCAGTTAGCAGGTGGGAGGGGATGGAAAGTACAGCTTCTAGTCGTTCGGATTGGACGAATAACGAGGTCTCGTGTACAAATTAGCTGACAGTTATATAGAATTCGATATAAATGTAGGCCGTAGTGCAAAATGTCACACATAGCCTGTACCATAACGGTCCCGGGACTGTACAGCGCAGTAGACGCCTACGGCTGGCTCCCGGATCCATTCACTTTATTTGATAATGGTTTAGTGTTTGCAATGTCTATTTTCTGTCTTGTCCGCAGGTTTATCTTGTAGATTTTGTTTTGTTTTGCGTGTAGTGCAGTCCTCCTGCATTTACTAATAGAACACTGTATCCATGGCGTATGCCCGTCTTCATTAGCCCAGTTGGAAGCAGAACAGTAGAATGTTAAACCCCATTTATCTCTTCCTGTTTGACTTTTGATAAGAGAGTGATAGTATTTTATTATAGATGTGTATATTTTTTATATCTCTATATTTTGCCTTAAATGAGTCTCTACTTATATGGACTTGCTGCAAGATTACCAAGATTATAAATTGTAGCAATTTCTTTTAGTTTGTTACTTATTTCTGTTAGTAATTGCCTTGGCCAAGATTATAAATTGTAGCAATTAATTTCTTTTAGATTGTTACTTATTTCTGTTAGTCAATGCCTTGGCGGGGTTGCTGCACCCTTCTTGCCGTTACCTTACAAGGGGGTGGAGAAGTCGGAAGAAGTATGGGGAAGGTGGGAGACAAAAAGTAAGAGGTCATTTCAACCATTCGCTCGAGCGTAGGGGGGGGGGGGGGTGGAGGAATCGAAACCACGCCATTCGACTCAATAGTAAGTGCAGGGGGACTGCACCACATATGATTTACACAAAAGACACACATAGCGACAAGACACCATACTCAAAAAACAACAACAAACAAACAATTCAAAAAAAGAGAATGGATCCAGACCTGATGATACAATTCACACGTACCAACCATTCGACCTTCCAACCCCCACTTACACCACGGACGTGTGTTCTATTTAGTCCTATTCAAGGTTTACGGGAGTAAATTGGAATTAAAACACTGCTTTGTGTAACATTCGACTGGACTGCACCAACCGGTCGCTGTAGACAGGCAAGCACCCAGCAGTGTGATATGAGGACAACAAGCCCCTCCCCCTCCCATGCTTGCTCTGTGTAACATTAAGCATTTAGGAGTGTGGAAGAATCAGAAGGACCTGGAGAAAACCCACAAGGTTGGACAGGCGACCATTTCCTTGTCACGAACAAGCGGGGAATCGAAACCACTCCACTTGAATCAATCACAGAGACCTTGTGGTCCATCGCTCACGTGTTACCCATTTGGCACCTAAACCCCCTTGTGAATTAATATCTAATTAATGATTTATATAAAATTTGAGATGAGGCCAGACGAAACAGCTGTATTAGGAAGATTTAGTTGTTATATATCGCGGGGGTTGGGATGGCCTGATGGTCTAAAATGCCACGCTTCGACCTCTTGCTGGCCGGTCAACTCTGGCTTGCGGCTGTGGTTTCGAGCCCTAGTTTGAGCGTATGGTACATAACGAGCCTTCTCAACTACTAAGGACCCCTACGTGCAAGCGAATTATTGAAATAAAAATTAAAACATACGTTAGTCCCAAAATAACCTAGCTTGTGTCGAGTGGACGTTAAACTCTCGCTCTCTCTCTCTCTATCTCTCTCTCTCTCTCTCTCTCCATTATTTCTCTTTTCTTTTTACTTTATAGACTTAGGCCCACTTTTTTAAAATGAGCCTAGGCTCCCCTGTTACGGACAGGTAAACAATTGGGCGCAGTCCGACATAGTGGTCAGTGAAGCAGGACAGTGGACCTGTCAAGGATATATGTCTAGTCTTGAGCATGGGACGAAAACCGAGGTCCGGTGTACACATTGGTGTGCACGAAAACATTCCTTGACAATTTGAATTCAATACAAGAAGAGTATGCCGTAGTGTCGCTGCCTAGACAAGATTCCCCCCCATGTACACTGTATGGCGAATGTCCGTCATCATTAGCCAAGCTCGGAGCAGAACAGTAGGACCTTAAACCCCATTTTATTTCATTTCATTTTAATAAATCCAGTTATGATTTCGGTTTGTTGTTTTTATCGCCATGAGTGATACAGTCATCCCAGTCAGGCCAAAATGTCGTCTTCATTCGATCACAGTAATCACGAAGATTGGTGTATTTTTCTGAAAGAAAGAACATAAACAGGTGATTTTAATTGATGATGAGGTTTATCAACTATAATACTACTAATAATAATAATCAAGTCATTTTACAAGGGTAGCAAACTAGGCCGGATGCCTTTTTCCAGTTTGGCCCTTTGCACAGATCGTGCGAATGATTTCGATCATTACTGCAGGAAGAAACCGAAGAATTCGGGGGATACCTGTCTGATCGGACGGGAGACCGAATATCCCTCTCACTTACAGCGATAAAGTTCTTGCCCTGAGCTGGAATTGAACCCTCGATCGTTGCATTGGTGAGAAGCCGCCTCTCTATCGCCACGGCTATCCGACCAGTAGACTGGCCCAGTCTCTTCTATTTATTTTACATTTCGATTTATATAAAAGTATTAATTTTTAGTAAACCAACACTTTCGTTTCCATTTGTATAAAAAATTTTTTTTGAGTAAACCTGTAACCAGCACCAGAGACTGGACAATTTGCGAGCTTCACAATAAAATGGGCGTTCCTGTCATGTTTTACGTTGTTCCTTATTTGGAATGATTGACAGTTATCAAGCAAGTCCCGAGTCACGTGAAATGAATCATGCGTCTCGGCTGGAGTGCAAAGCAGTCATGCTTAGACCGTCTGAGGGTTGACGTCACGTTGTTGTTAGATATGTCGTGATCACGTGCACGACGTCACACGACCTACTTAATGCAGGTTGACCTACTAGACGAGAATGAAGCTCTATTTGCCCAGTCTCTAGAGATTACGCTTTTTTTTTTTTTGAAGAGGACTGGCCAATTTTTGGTGTGTGGAGGAGACTGGCCACCAGTCTATCCGACCAGCTAAGTGTGTGTTAAATAAAAAGTGGTTACGTAATGAGTCGGAAGCCAAGGTAGTTCCATATTTCTGAAGCAAGGGTGCGCTAAATCCCTCTCTGGCTATTGCTGGATTGGCTTCTGATACTTGAGCTTTTGAGGGAGTGGGTCTATTCTGCGCGTTTAATCAAATTTATCCCAAGTGCAGCAACATGACAGCCCTTCGCTTGATCTGGGGGTCTTCCCTATATTTTGGACAGTGATTTAAGGAATTTAAAACGGTGAAAGACTCCACACAGTATTGTTTACATTGTATCCGCTTAGATGACCTCGTTCGTCACGAAATTAATTGTTCTGCAATATTCTGCTATGCACTGGTCAATTTGGCATAATTAAATCGTGAGTCATGATGTTACGTTATGTAAACATATTTGGTCCAATTTGGTGCGTTGTTTAAAGCGTAACGATATTGTCAAGCAGTTAGCTATTGGTTGCTAATCGGACTATTGACCAGTCACAATTTGAAAATTTGCTTCCATTACATGCGTGTTAAATGGAATGAGCTCTAATCAAACGAAACACTGCGAGAAGTATGCAGCACGAACAATGAGGAATCATGCTGGGCACTCCGGGTGAACCCACCATCACAGGCTAGCGGGCCAGCATTTTACTCACTTAGCCAACGTGCCTTCGAAATGACATAAAGTGAACTGAATATAACAGATTATGGCCATATTGGAGTAGTACACCTCACACGAGATCTTGCCGCCATCGTGCGTCTCATTTGAAAGTCAAGCATATGCTATGATCCATTTTGGTGGATATAAAAGGAAAATACGAGAACTATTCCATCCCGCAAAGGGGGTTCGGGATGGCCTAGTGGTCTAGAGTGCCGCGCTTCGATCTCTAGCTGGCCGGCCACCTCTTTCTCGCGGCTGTGGTTTCAAGCCCTGTTGTGAGCGTATGTGACATGGAGACAGGGGCGCCTTCTCAACCTCGTGAGTTTCCTCCAGAAACTCCGGTTCCCTCCCACTGCTAAAGACCCCTACGCGCAAGCGAATTATTAATCTAAAATTAAACCATATGTTAGTCCCGAAATGACCTAGTTGTGTTAAGTGGACGTTAAACCACATTTTTTTTTCTCTCTCTCTCTCTCTCTCTCTCTCTCTCTCTCTCTCTCTTTCTCTCAATCCCGCAAAATGAAATGCACGAGAATCGGGACTTTTACTGAGCATTTCGTGGGGTAACTAATTTCTAACCGGAGTTCAGAAAATCACACAAGTAATCGGATTTTGATGCAAGGTGTTTTGTTCTGAAGCATTAATTCGATTAAACAAAATATTAATTCGTTACAAAGCAACAATAAATTAATTAGATATAAACGAATTAATTATTTCGATTAATCGAAATTCGACCAATGACCCCAACGCTCGAAACACCGAATTTAAAAAACAAATATGTTTAAAAAAACAACTATCGGGTTCAATTAATTTTTCGTTATAAGGAATTCATTATAACGAAATGTGTATTCGTTATAACGAGTTAGTATTTGCGATATGATTTCTTATGATAAATGGACGATAATGGCTATATATATAGTGTTCTATGGTTATTAGATGTAATTAGGTGTGATGATGAAAAATAAACTATGAGATCAGTCAATTCTTGGCGTATACCAGTCTTCATTGGTCCAGTCGTCAAGATTATTATAACGTCAAACGCCATTTTATTTCATAATACATTGATGGCGCGGACGACTCATAGATGGAAATCCCACCGTCAAACATTACACAGGAAAATTACATTGTTAGATATCTCACCATTTACAAAATATTCAGCCTTCGTACCAGGTAACTGCCACCTTATCTGACTTAACTGTCCAAATAAAGCACAATCTGTCTCGCATGGTTTATCACCCATGAAAAAAGGTTTGGTACCTGAAAGAGAGTTGAAATTAAAATGTTTTAATGATATATTATAATGGCTAAAAAGTTCATCGGCAACACCAGTTCATTTTTTTTTTCGTATTTTGTCATAGTAGGACTTTAAACCCCATTTCATTTCTGTTCACAAGGCTGTATCATACGGTCTGTCAATAAGTCAACAGACGTGGTTTCGTATCCCCGGTTGTAAGTGACAAAGGTAAGGGTCGCCTGTCCAGGGGGCCATCTGTAGGATTTAAAAGGGGGTGGGACAGCAGAGTAATGGGGCGCCATAGCCTCCACGTGTGATCAGAATCAAGTGTATTTTTTTTATAATTGAAAGATTGTCAAATTATTTTTGGAGGCTAGTTGGGGGGGGGGGTATCATTCTTGGGCGCCTTATTTTTCTCGAGGTGCAATGTACCCCTGAACTGCCGCTAAATGCGACCCTCTTGTCCAACCTCGTGGGTTTTCCCTGGGTCATCCGGTCTTCTCCCACTGCTAAAAGCCCCTACGCTCAAGCGAATTATTGAAATAGCGTAAACCATATGTTAGTCCCGAAATGACCTTGTTTGTGTCGAGTGGACGTTAAACCCGATTTCTTACTGCAGATTACGTTATTTTGTAAGTGGCATTTGGTTCAATAATTAATTTTAATAAATCGCTTGTGCATATGGGTCTTAGCATTGTGAGGAAATTGGTGGACCCGGAGAAAACGCAAGAGGAAGGTAAGGCGAACCCAATCCTGCTCACGTACCAGCAGGGAAACAAAACCACGCCACTTGATTCGTGTAACGCGCACGCGTTAACCATTCGGCCACCCAATCCCACTTATTTTTTGTCGCAGGCCCACTTGCTGCCAGAAGGTGATTCCCAGGTAGTTGATTATAACCGAATAAAACTTTATTTTAAGGCCAACTCAAGATTTTGTCAAGGTCGCAGAGATGTAACTTAAGTTGGGGCTCGTGATTGTTCTAGGGTAGGCGTTAGGGGTAGGTCCAGGTTTAGGGCGGAAAATATCTCAAGCCCTGTTTACATCTCGTGACCTTTGACCAAACTTAAAGTTGGCCTTATGAATTAGATCTAGCCCTGTTTCTCGTGACCTTAAAGTTGGCCTTATGAATTAGATCTAGCCCTGTTTCTCGTGACCTTAAAGTTGGCCTTATGAATTAGATCTAGCCATGTAACCCTGAGAATCATTGGCAGTTGGCATTCAAATATAATCTGGAATTTGACTAACCTAAGAAATCCGACATGGCCTTTATGTCGGCTTCTTCTATCCTGACCATCTCCTCGTAACTATGGCGACCGATACCCTGTCCTTCCGTTTGTGACTTGATCTTTCTACTGACGACCCACACAAATAATTTTGGTACTCCCACGACGTCTCTCAGCCATTCCTTATTGTCGTATACCCATCGGTGTAGGGCCACACACCTTGAAATAAACAACACATCTACTTTTCATTAAAGGCCCAATAACACACTTGTTGTAACTGAATAACATATCCCAGTCATTATTCTGGCCACGCACCTTGTAATAAACAACACATCTACTTTTCATTTAAAAAAACCAAATAAGGCTCGGTTAGTTGATTATACGGCACGGGAAACCATGTTTAATGGAATGGTATGTTACAGTATTGGTTCTCTGTTACATTATGTGGTTACAAAACTCCAGACCTGCGTGGGTACGAGTTAACTACTAGATGACGCCAAGCGTCCGACCTTCCTGGCCAGACCCGTCTTGTCTCGTGCCAAGGCGCCCGTGGTCTAAGATCTCATGTCCTGCCTGGCCATGCCGTTTCATTCTGGGTTTTTAAACTGACAAAATAATTTCATTAGGCATCTGGCTATAATGACGAATGTGGACTATCATGTTTCATATCATGTTTAACGTCGGACATGTTGTTGCTGGCTAACAAATGAATGACATGGGGTTTAACTTCCTACTATTATGCACCTAACCTGGGCTAATGTAAGACCGGCATACGCCATACAGTGTGCTATGAGGGAAATTTTTACCCGGGCAGCGGCGCTACAGCCTATTCTTATATCGAATTCCAACTGCCAAGGGATCTTTTACGTGCACTCCAATGTGTACACGGGACCTCGGTTTTTCGTCCCATCCGAGCGACTGGGCAGCTGTCCTTGTCAAGCCCTCCTTCTGCATCACAGGCAAGGGAAAATCACGTCAGAAAATCGAGATGAACTTTCTCGGCCAATGCAGGGATCGAACACCCGACCCTTAGGCTAGCAAACCAGCGTCTTATCCACTTAGCCACCGTGATCCCCTGATGCTGGCTAACAGGTAGGATGCTGGCTCGCTAACCTGGAGGTCAGGTGTTCGATCTCTGAATTGACCGAGAAAGTTCATCCAGATGTCCCTGCATGGATTGCCCTTTTCAGTGGAGCAGGGCAGAGGGCCTGGCAAGGGACAACGTATAGTCATCCGGATCGGACGAAAAACCGAGGGCATATCACACTACTGGGTTCCTGTCTGTCTTTAAAGACCGGTTGATTCAGGCCAGTCGAATGTTACACAGAGCAGTGCTTTAATTCCAATTCGTTCCCGTAACCATGGTGTTAGATTGGGTTGGAAAACCGAATGGTTAGCACGTGCGAACTGTACCATAAGGTCTGCCATTGAGTCAAATGGCATGGTTTTCGAATCCCCCCCCCAACTGCTAAAGACCCCTACATGCAAGGGAATTGTTGAAATGACCTAGGTTTGAGTAGAGTGGACTTCACCCTCCCCCTCTCTCTCTCTCTCTTTGTCTCTCTTTGTCTCTCTCTCGCTCTCTCTCTCTTTTGGTGTTAGAATTAGGAATCGCGTGGTACAAAATTAGGTCAGTCCGGGTACTCGTTGACATACATGCACGTAAAAGAACCCTTGGCATCTGTAATTCGATGGAGATTATAAGGCTTCGGAGGGGCATGGTGCGTGCCCGCGTGTGTCCTTGCTGTTAATTAATAAGTGTTACTTTACCAGTACAGGTTTTCTTCCGCCATTTTCTGGAAGGCTCTGGCTATGCCTCGTTCTGAATCGGTAAGATGGCTGTTCAGATCTATGTTGTATTTATCGTTAAGGAATTCTATAATGAAACTCGAATCACTCACTTCTTCACCTTCGAACTCAATAAACGGAATTTTACCCTTTTTGGACCGCTTCCTTTCGTGGCAATTCTGGAAGAGAGAAGACACAATTGGTTGTTTTGTACCAGAAATAGAGGATTTCGCTGGTTTAAAAAAAAAAGATGTAGTCATACACCTGAAGAATATAGTTCCAATGTGCTGAATTCTGGAAAACAGAAAATACATTTAGTATTGTCATCTGCTGTCGATCTGTGCAGTAAAACTGAAATGGGGTTTAACGTCCAACTTTTCTGCTCCGACTGGCTAATGAAGACGGACATACGCTATACAGTGTGCTAGGGGGAAATGTTGCCCGGACAGCGGTGCTATTGCTACTCTTACATTGAATTCCAACTGGAAAGGGATCGTTAACGCCAACGCCAATGTATACACGGGACTTCTGTTCTCTGTCCCACCCAAACGACTAAACAGCTGTCCTTGTCAGACCCTCTGTCTTGCACCATTGAAAAAGGGGAAACCACGTCGGAAAATGCCGATGAACTTTCTCGGCCAATGAAGACTAACGAGCTAGCTTCCTACCGACTGAGCCACCGTGGATTCTCTCCCGTGCAGTATAAACTCTGCACTCAAATTTTGAAAATACGATAAGCTATGTTATCTGGCGTGTCGTGGTTACCGTATTCCCTCGAATACAACCCCGGCCTCGATTACAACCCGGGTCTCGAATAGAACCCGGGGGTAAGGGGGTGTTGAGATAAATACAACCCGGGTCTCAAATAGAACCTTGGTCTCTAATATAACCCGGGTCTAACATAAAAATTGAATACTCCCTGTCAAAATATAAATTAATTGATGATCCCTGCACAGGATGTAGAATTGTTTCATGTCACGCACAGAGAGTTTAGCCTTCGTAATTGCAAGACCGACCCCGTCTGCTTGTTTTACTTGTCCAAAATGTCACTCCTATGGTATATTTTGAAGCATAAATTTGGGTCTGAAAAATACAACCCGGCCTCGATTATAACCCGGGCCTCGAATAGAACCCGGGGGTCGGTGGGTGCTGAACGAAATAGAACCCCGGGGTTGTATTCGAGGAAATACGGTACTTCTGGTAACAATTTATAAACCAAGAAGTTTCTCGCAGTGACGGAAGGGTATACTCCTTGCCTTCGTATTGCTACCACAGCATCAAGGTCTGTGATTGAGTCAACTGGCTTGGTTTCGATTCCTCGGTTGTACGTAGCAAAGAGTAGGGTCGCCTGCGGGTTTTCCGCCGGGTCCTCCGGTTTTCCCCCACTGCTAAAGACCCCTACGCGGAAGCGAATTATTATAATAAGATTTAACCATATGTTAGTCCCGAAATTACCTAGTTTGTGTCGAGTAGACGTTAAATCCCCACCCTCTCTGTCTCTGTCTCTCTCTCTCCCCTCTCTCTCTCTCTTGCTCTCTCTCTCTCTCTTCTGATCTGATCTGGTCTAGTAGTATGTCTATGATTTTGTTCCTGGTGTACACAAAGTTACTTTTTACAAAACAGGTGGTCTGGTATAAACTGTTGTAAAAGGAGGGCGGTGATCTATAACTTCAGGGTAATGGTTATCTTGCAAGGGATCCCTTCTAGCATGTCCCAGGCGCAGATCCAGAGTGTAGGTGGCACGGGACTCTGGGAACTACACAAAACCACTAATCAATGCGGTAGTCTGATGATAACCCTTTGCTCCAATGCATGCACCCTCCCCCCCCCCTCCGCCTCGACAAAATCCTTGACCCGGGCCTGTGTCCGATCTGGCATCCGTTGAGAAAAAAATAGGTGTTTTTTTAAGTTGGTCTACCAATGACGACACGCTGTCACTCACCTTATATTCAAGTTTAGCCATTCGGAAGAAGGTCTCGAGTTTCACAGGGAACGGCGAAAGACTGGGTGCGAATGGTCCACGACCTGCTTGTTGTAAGAGTATTGAGGGTTGTCTGAAATAAAGAGATATCGAAATGAAATGAAATGGGGTTTAACGTCCTACTGTTCTGCTCCTCAACTGGGCTAATGAAGACGGGCATACGCCATATAGCGTGCTATGCGGGGACTTTTGCCCGGGCAGCGGCGCTACAGCCTACTCTTATATCGAATTCCAACTATCAAGGGATCTTTTAAGTTCACGCCAATATGTACACGGGGCATCGGTTTTTCTTCCCACCCGAACGACTAGACAGCTGTCCTTGTCAGGCTCCCCGTCCTGCATCACTGACAATGGTAAACCACCCCGGAAAGTCTGGATGAACTGTCTCGGCCAATGCAGGGATCGAACACCCGACCTCGGGGCCACCGAGCCATTGTTTTAACCATTTAGCCACGTGATTCCCGGTAAGAGATATCAACAACAACCCCCCCCCCCCGGGAAAGTAACTTTAAGTGATGATGATGATGATGATGATGATGATGATGATGATGATGATGATGATGATGATGATGATGATGATGATGATGATGATGATGATGATGATGAATCGATGATGATTATATTGAAATGTATAATTTACATTGAGATGAACTTATACAAGCTTCGGCTTGTTATCTAATCCATTCCACCATTGCGGTAAATACTATTTTGTACTTGAAATAACAATATTTTTTAAACCAACATTCACTCAAATTTCGGGACTAACATATGGTTAAACTATATTTCAATTATTCGCTTGTGGCGTAGGGGTCTTTAACTGTGGGAGGAAACGGAAGGACCCGGAGAAAACCCACGAGGATGGACATACGACCCTACTCCTGGCTACAGTTTTGTAGTCAGCACTGAGAACGACGAGAAATATTATGTAAACTCCAGTTTCTTCACTTCATAATGTGTTTAGTGTATTTAGAAATGTGTCGATAAAAGATGTCGATAAAATCAATAACACTGCACTCTTTGAGCAAATGCATTAAACGTGGCCGAGTTGCAAAGTACACTGCGCAGAGACGAGTACGCATTTTGATACAGACGCTCTTTAATATGATTGGTTCCAATGCCGTATCGTTAAGGTAAACAATGAAAAGGCATGTCTGTTAGCATTTATTATTGAGATAAACGGTTGTTTCCATTTCAATTTTTGGGAAGGGGGTAGCACGTGCTCGCCGTATCATAAGGTCTGGCGTGGTTTCGAATTCCCCGGTTATAAGTGGCAAGGAGTAGGTTCGCCTATTCAACCTCGTGGGTTTTCTCTGGGGTCATCCGGTTTCCTCCCACTGCTAAAGACAACTATGTGCAAGCGAATTATTGAAATTAAATTGAATCATGTGTTATTCTCGAAATGACATAGATTGTGTCGAGTGTACGTTACACCCCATCGCTCTTTACCCCTCCCCCTCTCTCTCTCTCTTTGCAAATCTCTCTCACACACACACAGCTACACGATTAATCTTGTCGTTTATTATTGATTCAAATCAAGGTTAATTAAAATCACTGATTTGAAAAGTCATCGGCTGTCGAAATCTGTTTCACAGAGTATTACGAAAGTCTTCCAATATCCCTGCGTAAAAGATGATGTTTAGTACCCATTTACACTAAATAGGAAATAATTGTTACCTACACATACTTCAAGCGTCTTTATTTATTTTTCTAATATATTTAAAAAGGCGTGTTGGGTGTTCAATCCCTGCATTGGCCGAGAAAGTTCATCTCGATTTTCTGGCGTGTTTTCTCCTTGCCAGTGATGCAGAAGGAGGGCCTGACAAGGACAGCTGCCTAGTCGTTCGGATGGGACGGAAAACCGAGGTCCCGTGTACATATTGGAGTGCACGTAAAAGATCCCTTGGCAGTTGGAATTCGATATAAGAGTAGGCCGTAGCGCCGCTGCCCGGGCAAAATTTCCCTCATAGCACACTGTATGGCGTATGCCCGTCTTCCATTAGCCCAGGTTAGGTACATAATAGTAGGACGTTAAACCCCTTTTCATTCATTCATTCATTCAAAAAGGCGTCACCCCTTTCAGTGATAGTAGCGGCCCAGTGTGCGGCTGTAGATTATTGGTTTGCATAGTAAAGTACATATCTTATCTTATCTTATACATAACAATATATTCACTTCTCCGGTGTATTTTCTAACAGGTTTATGATTCATAACGCCTATGTAAAACCCCTCGCCTTAAATAATTTGTATATACATATATATCATTGATAGAAAAAGGGTGTTTATATTTACATCGTTAAACTTACCCATTATGGATACAGTTTTATATAAACAGTCTTGCTTGTTACTGCATCCTATTCACTTATATTCTCTTAAGTGATAAACTGTAAATACTAATGTTCTATTGAATAAAATACTGTTTTAATCAAACTTACCCATTATTGGCCGCCATTACGAATCCTACGTGACTGTGTTCTAATTGACTTGGGGTGTTTTAACTGCTATATATAGTATCAACACTGCGACAACACTCCGGATGGAGCGGACGTTAAATAAAGCTATTCCATACATACAGACAACAGTGATAGTGCATATTATTACGTCTACCTGAACTCAAAGTCTATACCGTCACTAGCTTGTCGTCAAAACACTAACGATGACACACAACCGGTACAAATTTAACTGCATACGGCTAGCCACGTATGTATACACGGTTTGATAGGATCGCACGCGACTATGAGGTTAATAACCTCCATTTGAAATCAAGTGAAATGAAAGAAACGGGGTGTAACGTCCTACTTTTCTCAATAAATAAAGCACAGGCAAAGTCTCAAAGGACAGTTAAAGCATTAATAGATAATTCGTATTAACAAGCGGTTGTCATTCCGGATACACCCACAAGAGAGAGAGAGAGAGAGAGGGAGGGTGAGATATGCGTGAATATCTTCAGGAATCGAGACCCTCAGGATATAAACATATAGGTTAGGTTTCATTAAAATCGGATACAAAATGTTACCCATAAAGGGCCAAACATACTTTTACACTATTTGTGTACAAAGAGCGGCCCTTTTGTCAAGCAATTTCGGTCCAATTTTCACGAAATTCGACCTCGACCGTCATTAAGGTTTAACGGTGATGTATGTAAAATTGGATAAAAATTTAAATAATGGTACGGGCAATGGTCTCGAGCTTAAAAGGACAATAAAACTTTTGCTGGCTTGACAGGTCGAGAAAAAAAATAGCCTTATTTTAACTACTAGATGTTAAAAGTGTCCTACCTGTTGTGTAAATTATCCATTACAACCTATCTTACTTGTCTAGGGGGTTCGAAAATAAAAATTTTAGCCAATAAAATGCATTTGTCTTATGCCGTCCTGTTAGAGTTATCTGTCTTGAAGTACTCAAGTAGTTCCATGAGGTGGCGCTGTATTTCTCATATGGCGGGATTCTAAGTAATGTGCCAAAATATTTAATACTAATGTTTTATGATAATTATATGTGTTAAAAACTTCAAAGGGCTATTCTTTTAAGGGCCTTCTTTGTGTGGCGTTGTGGCGAGTGTTTCATTCCCCGTAATGAGGTTTGATTAAGTGATTTGTTCTACTGCAAAAAACATCGTTAATGCGAGTCGCATGGCGGTCGGTGCCGTGTGCAGCGCAATAATATGTCAGATACGAAGGTTTTGGTATTAGGCAGTTCTCACATTCGTCGGCTGCGCGAATTCATGACTATCAATGCAGAATATTCTGAATTTAATTGGCGCCCACATTTAGGACGCATTTCTACGTATATGTATGGAATTGGTGGAGGTAAAGTGTTAATTGGAGGTCATTGCAGGCGGTGGGAGAATATGATTTCCACACAACGCCCTGATCATTTGCTTGTACAATTGCTAGGCAATGACCTCGACCATAGAAATCTAAGTGTTGATTTGGTGCATGATAGGGTTGATAGGATGATAGCCTTATTAAGCATGTGGATGACACGTTACCGTTTGCAAAAAAATACATGTTGTAAACTAATGCCACGTTCATCAGTACGCCATACGAGAAGTGCATCATATTACAATTCCATGGTGCTTGAATGCAATATTTATTTAAAGGAGCGCATTACTGAATTTCCTAATTGGTCTTTGGCTAGATTGCGTGGAGTGTCGGCTCAACATCTACCCAATCATTTGTTCTATGATGGAATTCATTTCAATGATATTGGCTTAAAGCTGTATTATAGGTGTATTCGAGGAGCCATATTACGCATGTTAGCTTAGGTAAGCAGCTATTGAATGTTATCTTACCTACATTCCTGTTGGAATTGTTCACTCATGCAAAGCAAGAGTAATGGTTGATTCAAAAAAAAAAGAAAAAAAAAAAGAAGCGAGTTTGGTGGTTGACTTGCATAGTAATTTGCTTAATATAAAGCGATTTAGGTGGTTGCCTCGAATACAAAGCGAGTTTGGTGGTTGACTCGAATACAAAGCAAGTTTGGTGGTTGACTTGTATACAAAGCAAAGTGGTGGGTTACTCACATAATAATAAAGCGAGTTTGGTGGTTGACTCGCACAGTAAATTGCTGAATATAAAGCGAATTTGGTGGTTGACTTGTATACAAAGCAAGGTGGTGGGTTACTCAAATATATATAAAGCGAGTTTGGTGGTTGACTCGCACAGTAAATTGCTTAATATAAAGCAAGTTTGGTGGTTGACTCGAATACAAAGCAAAGTAGTTAGTAACTCAGATATAAAGTGACAGTGAGTTTGGTGGTTAACTTGCACAGTGGGTGACTCACATATCCGAGCTTTACAGAGTAATAAAATGCCATTTGGGTTACTGACTCTCCATAAGGTATCGGGCAGTGGTCATTTGGGTGGCTGACTCTCCATAAGGTACTGGGCAATGGTCTCTTCCTTGTTACACAGATGTTTCAATATGGTACACTCACACTGTCCTTATCCGCTTTATTTTTCAGAATAAGATGGAAGGTGTAACTAATTTGGAGCCCAGCCCAGCTAAACGTATTAGAATACCGACACAAAGAGCAGCTGAAAGTCAGCCAACTCAACCTGCAGAAAAGGCAGTTACATCCTTCCGCAGGAAAAACACCCTTCAAGCTAAAAGATCAACCACACGTTTAACCAAGGCATCTGATCCGGAAATATCACCATTGGGTTCATCGCCAGTCCCATCATGTTCAACAAAAGTACCATCATGTTCAGCAAAAGTACAATCAACAAATAAAGAGACACAAATAAATAAAGACACACAAATGAAGAATTTTATTATGCAGACAGTTCGTGGTATTGTACCCGACATCACAAGTTCTGTGCTTGATGCTGTGAAACAACATTTGGCGGCGAATGAAAAGACCCAAAACAACGATAGTCAAAATCAACAGATTCATGAAGGTATTTGGGCTAATGAAAATTTATCAGATGATGGACATTCTGTCGATCAGGCTAGTGATAATAGCGATGATGTCCAGGCCTTTAATCCTAATCCTGGTTCATGTCTTCCACCTACCCATGCAGTTGGTCAGATGCCAGGCTTTCCCTTGTTAAATCATTCTGGTCTCCCTTCCACATATACAAATCCACAGGTCACAACACAGTCTTTGTCCCATGGCAAATTAATTACCCCTAAAATTAAGGCCCAGATTTGGACAAATGAAAACGTGGACTTTAATCTCTTATTGGGTAAACAAGAAGCCCAAAAATTTGTTATGAGGCAATCTGTTGAAGGGTTGACATTTTGTAGGGAAGAGGAGCGAACTAAGTCATTGGAGGGCATGACTCAGTGGGTCAGGGCATTCTTTACTTTTGTGAGTATATACTCTGAAAGATATCCAGCTGAAACCCCTAGTCTTATGAAATATGGTTCGTTAATTTTTGATTTAAAAAATCAAACATGTGAACAGGCCGCCATTGCATATGATGAGTCATTCAGACGCCAACGGCAAACCACTAGAACTCCATGGAATGTCATTCATCCTGAATTTTACCAGGTTGCTTTGGCTTCAGGCATTGAATTTAAACTGAGGGCGTCAGTAAATAAATCGTCATTTCGTGCAAATACCTTTCGATTTGGCTCCGGTAGAAAGGAAGAAATTGGTAAGATCTGTTGGCAATTCAATAATACAGGGGCCTGTCCTTGGGGAACAACATGTTCCTATAGACATTGTTGCCAACGCTGTCGTGGACCCCATAGTAGGTCAATATGCCCCATTGTCACCCGTGGATCAATTCGACAGTCGAGTGGATCAAGCCAGCCGGCAAAAATTTCAAACACAACAAATTCCATTACCAACAAGTCCCCTGCTTCAATGCCAACAAAATTCTCATTCAAGAAATAATCTCGCATTCAATTTCCAATCTATAACAGATTCAGATAGATATGCATTGCAATTGTTAAATGAAAAAATTGTTACACCAATTAATTCATGTAGTTTAAAAAAATGGTTAGTGGGTCATGCGGATCAACAATTTTTGGTGGATGGGTTTTCTAATGGGTTTAGAATTCCATTTACTGGTTCTAGGACTTTCCGTACATCCAAAAACTTAAAATCTGCTGTTCAGAATATTTCAATTTTAAAAGATAAAATCCAAAAAGAATTAGAGACAGGGAGGGCGGCTGGACCATATAATAAACTTCCAATTCCTTCCTTGCAAGTGTCTCCGTTGGGACTAGTTCCCAAGAAAGAACCGAATGCCTGGCGTGTTATTCACCATTTGTCGTATCCCCCTGGTAATTCTATAAATGAGTTTATTCCTGGAAACTATTCTACAGTAACGTATCAAACTATTGACAATGCAGTGTCTTTTATCAGAACACTAGGTAAAGGGACATTACTCGCAAAAACCGACATAGAACACGCATATAAATTAATACCAATTCATCCTTATGATTATTCGTTATTAGGATGTCAAATAGACGAAAAAATTTATTTTGATAAAACCTTGCCAATGGGCTTGAGCTATTCTTGTAATTTATTTGAAAAATTTAGTTCTGCTTTACATTGGATATTAAGCAATAAATTGGAAGCTCCACATTGCGTTCATGTTCTAGATGATTTTTTGTTTGTTGGACAACCCAACAGTGATTCTTGTTCTACTGCTTTGAATAATTTTTATAAACTTTGTCAAGATATTGGTGTCCCAATAAAAGAAGAAAAGACTGTTTATCCTACGACTACGATTACATTCTTGGGGCTGGAATTTGATACAATTTCAATGGAGATTCGACTCCCAAATGACAAACTTTTGAAATTACGTTCTTTGTTAGAAGAGTTTATTTATCATAAAACCAAAGTTACACTCAAAGAGCTTCAATCAATCATAGGTCTGTTAAATTTTGCATGCTATGTAGTTTGCCCAGGTAGAGCTTTTCTTAGACGATTGATTGACCTTACAATTGGTTTAAAGAAACCACATCATAGACGACGTCTCAATTTAGATGCGAAAGCAGATTTACAGGCCTGGTCAATTTTCGTGAATAATTTTAATGGACGTGCTTTGATACTGTCTGATAGCAGTAGAACTATATGCAGACTGCCTTAAAAATTCTTGTGTTGAATTCTACACTGACAATCTGTCAGTTGTTTACATAGTCAACAAACAAACATCTAAAGACAAAATTATTATGAAATTGGTTCGGCGCTTGGTCAGCAAAATGCTGAAATATAATATCTGTTTCCGTTGTTTGCATATTCCAGGTATACAAAATACAGCTGCCGATTTATTGTCTCGTTTGCAGGTTTCCAAGTTTCAAGAAATGTGTCCAACTGCAGACACCCATCCAACGCCATTACCTCGCACAATCCACAGCATCGGCTTTTAAGACAGCATGCATCTTTTATCATTAAAGCTGCTCTGGCACCATCGTCATCGATTCTTTATCAAAGGGCTGTCGATAATTATTCTTCTTTCATAAATACACAGTTTTTTGGTATCCCAATTTTTCCTATCCAGGTTGACCATATATTGCTGTTCATCTCTCATTGCCATCTAAACAAATTGTCTCCCTCTACAGTCTCTACTTCTTTATCAGCCATTGCTTATTTTCAGCAGATGAAGGGATTTCCCCCATTTTCTTCTCATTTCCTTATTAGGAAAATGATGCAGGGATATTATAAGCTAAAACAAACAGTTGACCAGAGACTGCCAATAACTCTTCCAATATTGAACACCTTGATTATCTCCCTTGATCATTTTCAATATACAGTTTTTGTAAGAACGCTTTTGAAAGCTATGTTTTTATTAGCATTCTATGGTTTATTGCGGGTGGGAGAAATAGTTTCCACAGGAAAAGATAGTCATGCTTTGCAATTTCAAGATATTACTGTTGTGTCAGATAAACGTAATCAGCCTTTGTCTTTGCATCTTGACATTTCTCATTTTAAACATAGTGCAGGTAAACATTGTGCAAAATTAATTATTTCTTCTAACCAATCAAACCCATGTTTATGTCCAGTAACAGCTATAGTAGACTTCCTTTATGTGCGTGGGTTATTTCCAGGTCAACTGTTTGCTTTTCTAGATGGTCGACCCGTTTCTAAACATTTCTTTTATACACATCTTCATTATTCATTGCAATGGGCAGGTCTAGACACATCTAAATACAAAGGTCACAGTTTTAGAATTGGAGCAGCAACAACTGCTGCAAGCATGGGCATGACCAGTGATAACATACAGAAAATTGGGCGTTGGAAATCTAATGCATTTCAAAAATATATTCGTATTCCCACATTAAACTTAGATTTGTGATTCGCGATGTAATTAGGTTGACCGAGGGAAGAGCAAGAGCATTCTCTCATATTTTCATACATGTTTTGCCAGTAGATTTAGAACATTAAAATGGTTTATGTTGACAATGTTAATGGTAAGGTGGAAGGGCAATGAACATTACATATAGTTTAATGGAAGGGCAATGAGCATTCCATATAGCATGATGTAAGAGCAAAGAGCATTCCATCATGTATTGACTATTTGTGTCACATTCGTTATGTCTATGTTAGATTATGTTTTTTTTATTATGTATATATATATATATATTGTGGTATTATTATGTTGACATGTTAATAAGGTGGAAGGGCAATGAGCATTCCATATAGTTCAATGGAAGGGCAATGAGCATTCCATATAGCATGATGTAAGAGCAAAGAACATTCCATTATGTATAGATAATTGTAATCATTTCTCTTTGCTTGATTATTCCGTCTTTTCATTGATGGGGGAATTTTACTTCTGTAAGAAGTTAATATTTTGGCGGTGTTAAACCCCCCATCTTTGATCAGACATTTACTAAGTTTGCTCATTTATGTAAGATAGATATTTTGTTAAAATGATTCTTAAGTATATTAATGTAAATATTATGTCTTTTAAATAATTCAAATGTATATGTCATTTAATGAATAAATGGCCTTTTCAATGTCAATATATGTGTTATAAATTCATCTAGTCTGGGGGATGTATAAGGCATAATTTATTTAGGCTGGGGGTAAAAGATTAGGCAAGAAGACAAATAAAAATTTTAGCCAATAAAATGCATTTGTCTTATGCCGTCCTGTTAGAGTTATCTGTCTTGAAGTACTCAAGTAGTTCCATGAGGTGGCGCTGTATTTCTCATATGGCGGGATTCTAAGTAATGTGCCAAAATATTTAATACTAATGTTTTATGATAATTATATGTGTTAAAACCCTCCCTCCCACCCAATATATATATAGAAATTATTATTATATTTCTGTTTATTTTTATGACAACATGTAATTTATTAGGTTTTTTTTTTTATAAGGCGGTGTTAAACCCCCCATCTTTGATCAGACATTTACTAAGTTTGCTCATTTATGTAAGATAGATATTTTGTTAAAATAATTCTTAAGTTTATTAATGTAAATATTATGTCTTTTAAATAATTCAAATGTATATGTCATTTAATGAATAAATGGCCTTTTCAATGTCAATATATGTGTTATAAATTCATCTAGTCTGGGGGATGTATAAGGCATAATTTATTTAGGCTGGGGGTAAAAGATTAGGCAAGAAGACAAATATGTTTAAATCTAAGTTGCATTTGAAAGTGTTTACGTAGGCTTTTCAAACCATGTTACGACATATAGTTAAATTTTTCCAATTTTTAAAATTAGGTGTATTAAGATGAAATTTGTATCATTAATTAATTGGAATATTGTAAAATGGTACAATTTGTTGACCAGAATAAAGATTGGGACATGTTATTCAGTTACAACAAGAGTGGTATTGGGCCCGTTTCGATCTTGACTATTAAACAACACTTGGTATTTGGTAGTCTATACTCTACCAGCTGCTTGGCATAGTTAGATTAGATATTAGATAGTTCAATTGTTATTGATATACGAGGGCGGGGCGTATTGAATGGTTCAACTATTGTGCATTAGATCAAAATGTATGCCACTGAATCAAGTATCGTGATTTCGATTTGCCGCTTGTACATGACAAGGAGTATGGCTGCCAATCAAACATCGTGGGTCCTTCACTTTTCTTCCATTTCTAAAGACCCCTTCGTGCAAGCAAATTATTGAAGTAAATATTGAACCATATGTTAGTCCCGAATTATCGCCTCTCGCGCTCTTTCTTATTGATATAAATCGTACTGACATAAATAAAGGCGAACTCGGGATGTGGAGTTAATTGTAAAAGTTTATCTAAAAATGAATGAATATCAAAAATTCCAAACAACAATTTCATTTAAAGGAGCTAAATCGCTAATATTTTGGACCTATAAGTTTACACAAACGGGTCACAACGCATATATAGAGAATCTCCTATGAGTGTTTTTTGATATCAAAAAATATCAACACAAGTTGATAAAGTAAAAAAAAACGAGGCTCTGCCGAGTTTTTTTACTTTATCAACGAGTGTTGATATTTTTTGGTATCAAAAAACACGAGTTGGAGATTTTATTTATCACCCAATCCTTTCTTACATGCACAAATAAATAAATAAATATAATTCTTTGGTATAGATTTCACTTTTATAGAACCTAATTACATTACAGCGTAGTGATACATCATTTTTTGAAAGCAGTTTAGCTATTGTATAGTCCTATATACTGACCCAGTTTTTTCCTTCAAGGTCAATTAAATAAATGCAGTTTCCTTTTTTTAAATAAAAAAGTCACTCTTTACTTAAACAAAGTGGTTTCTTTAAAATAAAAGAAAGTAGTTCCTTTTTGATTGACCAATCAAATTTATGTAAAGCGATATCACCACTGTGTATATATCACAGTAGATTATGTAATTTATCACACAAGCGATATCTACTGTCAAATGTATTATTGGGTGATAAAATAATGTAATATGAATGTTTATAAAAAATTTACAATTAATCATTTCCGTCTTAAATCGAATTTCAAACCAGTAGACTGTCGTCTGTCAATAGCTATCGTCTCAAAAAAAATCTATACACTGGGTCTAGTTGTAATTCACACATTAGTAATATGTGAATAATATAAGGATGGGAAGCTTTATTCCCGCTTCTAGAATGTGCCAGTTTTTATAAACGAGTCCTCGCAAGTTTTTGAATTACTTTCTGTTCGCGCCATGGAGTTTATCAACCACTCTTACACCTGATGAATATCAATTAGCCGAACAACCAATCAAAACCACTCCGGATAATATTGCGCCAATTTGACCTCAAGTTCACAGGTGAAAAGGCCAGTCTGAGCTGTAGTGTTTACTTTGAGACCATGAAGTGTCTTGTTAACCTCGTAGACAAAGATTGTGGAAAGCTGAATAAATTTACAGATACGAGTTGGAATAAGGTTGTATTAAGTTATCAAGAATGGGCCAATCTTGATGGAAACGAGCTAAAAGTGTGCCAACAGTATAAAAATGTATTTGAGGGTAAGTTTATCAACTAAATCAAACTAAAATTGAAAGTACGACTACTCGAGTCGCCATTTTATTTTTCTGCGAAACACAATTTTTTGTTGTTTACATTTTAAATTAAATTTTTAGTGGTAGGCGGATTACATTTTCTAGACACCTGTACTCATCACAAAAGATGGTGCACTACCATTTTATGGCTATCATTCCAAGTGTTATTCGAGATTCACAACAGACAGAACAAAGATGGATCGAGCTACTAAAAGAGTTGCATTACAGCCTGGTAATAATAAGCAATCGAGTGATAAGAGTCAATCCACATCTAGGTCACAAGGTTTGCGATCAGCCGCAACTAAATCTTCATCCACCCAATGCAAGCTGTCAACCTGCGAGGGCATGTCTTGCCTCCTGTTTGCATTATCTGCAAGAAAGTACCTCTGTTCTACAGGTGTCAAAAAAAGACTGTCTCTGATAAGCTGATTTTAGCAGAAACTAAAGATGAAGGTAATTTTTTATTATTTGTTCAATCGTTGTGATTAAAATTATGGAATAGGTCCATCGCCCCTCCTCAGCGTGTCGTAAAAGACGTTTATTTCGGACAGTGGTCAGGTGGCTGATAGGTGTTATCTATCAATCTGCCATCAATAGAGTCGATGGTTGGACTCTCTTTCTCTGCGATCTCAGTGACAAGGTGGGGGAGTAGCCTATCCAAACATGCAGGGTTATGTATTTACCCCTGCAGCGCAAGTACTCCCACGCCAGGGTTAAAAATATTTCCGTTTGCCCAAACCCGACTCATGGTGTTAAGGTATGGGTGGGTAGGTAGACAATTTTTTTTTTTTTTTTTTTTTGGGGGGGGGGGGGGCAGACTTTGGCGATAAATAACCAGATTTTACGAAATCACTTGTCGAGTTTGGTGTTACTATGTATAGACATGACAGTGGCTGTTCAATCTGTGAACATTTTTTACTAGCACTTTTGCGCGGTCAAGATTTGTTTGTGATATGATAAGTTTAAAGTGTATTAATATGTTTGTTTTACTTAATCGACCATCGACCAATACATCTTAAGTGGAAATATTATCACCAAACATGAATTCTTGCATCTACGATGAGATTTCCTTGTACGTGTAGTAACTATGAACTTATATTTTTCAGCTCTTCTGAGATGTCTGCATATGAGACAACCTTTGGTATTTTGTGAAGATGTGATTAGAAAAAGAATTATTTTCCACAAAGAAATTCTGCGAATGGCCAAGTTATTAGATATTTCAAATTACCTGTAATAATTTGTTATTTCTGTACATTGGTAGACTGGCCCAGTCTCTTCTATTTATTTTACATTTCGATTTATATAAAAGTATTAATTTTTAGTAAACCAACACTTTCGTTTCCATTTGTATAAAAAAAAATTGAGTAAACCTGTAACCAGCACCAGAGACTGGACAATTTGCGAGCTTCACAATAAAATGGGCGTTCCTGTCATGTTTTACGTTGTTCCCTATTTGGAATGATTGACAGTTATCAAGCAAGCCCCGAGTCACGTGACATGAATCATGCGTCTCGACTGGAGTGCAAAGCAGTCATGCTTAGACCGTCCGAGGGTTGACGTCACGTTGTTGTTAGATATGTCGTGATCACGTGCACGACGTCACACGACCTACATAATGCAGGTTGACCTACTAGATGAGAATGAAGCTCTATTTGCCCAGTCTCTAGAGATTACGTTTTTTTTCGGTTTTTTTTTTTGGAGAGGACTAGCCAATTTTTGGTGTGTGGAGGAGACTGGCCACCAGTCTAGTACATTGGTTGTGTCCTTTATTATTGTTAAACTCTATTTATTTCAAGCATTAATTATTGCACAACTGTTACAGCAAGATTTTAAATTAAAAAAATGTTTTCTGTATTTTAATAAAAAATATTGATTGAAATGTTGTTGTAAATTGCAATACACAGGCCTAATTTATATATATTTAAACCTTTAATACTAGTAATTAAATATTAGAATAATCTTTTTAATTTGTTTTCATTCTTTGTTTGGGGATAGGGTGGGTTTCCAAGGGGGAAATTTGGTCCTTGTTCAATATTTGTAGGACATTTATGATACGAGTTATCTCCCCTTATACCTTTTTACCTGGAACCACTATTTGAAATATCACGTTTATGCATTGTTTTTTGGTTGAAATCGAATATGTCTATGCAATTATCAAATTTATGTATGGTTTCTGATAATAAATTGAATTCAATATTAATTCAATGACGCTGTATTTTCATACATAGACAAAAACATGCTACCATGCGCAACATTGCTGCTTGGTGGGCGCTTATTATTGGCCCTGTGCAAATGCAATTTGAGATATTTCCATAAATTTTTTTTTAAATGTTGCTATGCATATTTGCAGTACACACGAAAAAAAATCATTCACCTGCAGTAATTTTATCACCCAAAATCACGACGTCAAAGTCATGTTAGACATGCATGATAAATTGACCGAGACCCTGGGTAAATGGGTAATATTTTAAAAACTGGCATTATCTGAAGGTGGGAATATGGATTTTCCATCACTAGAAACCTTGTACTATAAGAAAATGGCAAAAATTTTTAGATCCAGGGGGGGGGGGTGTGAAACAAAAATCGATTTCTAAGCACATTTTCCCTATACAGACGACAGTCTACAGCCATGTTCACCGAAATACGCCTAATATCCCAATCGAAAGTAAATCTCAAGCGTTTGGGTATTTCAGTCTACATGTTCTATGTCTCCAGATAAGAATATGCGTCAGTTTCTAGCCTCGTTCTTCGAGTCCCTCGTTAAAAAATGAGACTGCAACGCATTATGGTGCACGATTCGTGTACCAATGGTATTTATTTTATTTTCTCTTAAATATTGGATATCAGAAGCCACTCTTTTTCCGGTAAAATAACAAAACAACAATGCTATTTTGAATTGACAAATATTCGTGTTTTGATTGTCGATGATTCTGGATGATATTGAGTTACGGACTTGAAACATGCTTTATGTAAGATTTAGATAAAGAGCTGACTATAATACCTACAAAATAAATAATGAAAATGAAGTAAAATGAATAATTTGAAAATTTCATTATCTTTAATATATAGTTATTATAACATTTAAGCGCCCCCCCCCCCCCCCCAACAAAAAAAATAAAAAAAATAATCGAATTAGCCCCTTCTCCCAAATATTTCGCCAACATTAATGATTTCTTAGGAGCGTTCTTAGCCGGCCACATCCTCAGTCCCTCCCAAAAATTCCGTAGCCTTTATACTCCCCAATTCTTTTTTTTATAAACTGGCTACTGGCCCGATTTAAGGCCTAAATTAAGCTCTGCCCTTTTAATACAACCAATCTCGATTATATGAAGAATTTCGGTGTCTTGTTCTTATCCCCGTTAGTGATACAATCATCCCAGTCAGGCCAAAATGTCGTCTTCATTCGATCACAGTAATCACGAAGATTGGTGTATTTTTCTGGAAAGAACAAACATAATAAGGGTGTGTTATTATGGGAGCGTATCGTTGTGTCGCCGTCCCGCGGCTCCCTTATTGTATAGGGTTAGGGTAACCCAACCCTTACCCCTTACCCCTAGGGTCGGCGGCATAACGGGTATCTCCCGTTATTATACATTATGAAGATGTAGTAACTATTGTGGGATGTTCGGGAGCGAGAGAGAGAGAGAGAGAAAGAGAGAGAGAGAGAGAGAGAGAGAGTGTGTGGTTTAACGTCCATTCAACACAACTAGGTCATTTCGGGACTAACATATGGTTTAATTTTTTATTTCAATAATTCGCTTGTGCCAGGAGAAAACCCACGAGGTTGAGAAGGCGCCCCTATCTCGATGCCACATACGCTCACACCAGGGCTCGAAACCACAGTCGCAAGCCAGATGTGGCCGGCCAGCTACAGGTCGAAGCGCAGCACTCTATTTTTATTACATTTGTATTATTATTACAAAATTTATATAGCGCCCCTTTCACAGGTGTGTTCAAGGGCACTTAACAGTGTAACAAAAACATACATTCAAAACATAAATAACACCAAGAGTGTTAGAAATACATTAAATAAGCAATTATTTCTAAAAAGGTGTTACAATTTGTTATAATTATAAGCCTTTAAAAATAAGAAAGTTTTAGTATGTTTTTTAAAATGAAATTCGAATATTTAAAGGTAATTGATTCCATAGAACAGGCGCTTGATAACTAAAAGAACGTGCACCATAACTAGAAAGGTTTACAATTTTTTGCTTTAAAAGTAATTTATCAGATGGACGTAGGGTTCTGTCTGGGGTATATAATTTTAAAAGTTCAGATAAATACTTTGGTGCCATCTCAACCCCCCGGGACTAACAATCGACCCCCCCCCCTCCCTTTAATGCAGTGATTCTCAAAGGGAGACATTGCTCACAACACCGGCCATGATGATTTGACAAAATCTCGCGTTCAGAAACGAGATGATGGTTTATTTTTAGCGACACTCAGGCCCGAGGCTAGTGTGTGGGGCGGGGGGGGGGGGCTGTCGGAATATTTCTGTCTGCGTCGGAAAAAAATCGCTGGTTAGCTATCTCGCATTTTCGCCGGGAGAGAGTTTTAGTACGACATATCCTCTCAAATTCGGCCGAGAGATAGTTAATGTCGGCTGGAAACTCTTAATTTTCCGACACATTCGCCACCTGCATGTCATAGCGGCCTACATTCACTCTCTCAGCTTCTAATTTTCGTGCTCTCCCCTCCTGCTTACAGCAGTCAGCGATGACCTTCGTTCATTGATTTTTTGTCGTCGGAAATTTATCTTCCTCGCCCCCCTATGTCGGCTAAATTTTGGTTTCTGGCTTCGGGCCTGGCGACACTGACAGGAACCGCCTGCTAGGGTTAGGGTTAATGTAAGGGTTGGCTTGGGTGCGAAATTTCGGATGTCATGTGCAATTCAAAGTGATTAAACCCGTGAGGAATGTCTCCTCGACGACCAAGCTGTGATTCTCAACCGGTGTGCTAATTTCACACAACTGACGTATACAATTTCCAAATAAGGGAGAAAACTCTAATCCTCCTCCAAGATTGATGGCCACAGGTCACTAATTCTTTCCCCATTGACTCTTATGTTAATTCTCGTCTCTTAGACCAACTCTAACTTTTCCCCAAATTTTCGTTGGGTAAAACGATTTTTGACACAGATGGAGCAACATGTGGCAAACTCTTGCCCAAAAGCATGCATGAGGTTGACCATGAAAAAATTGAGATACACAAGCTGGAAATAGGGACAAGAAAACATGCAATTTCAGACCCTACATTTCAATGTAACCAACCTCACAACTCTTGTATCCGTCCGCCTCAAAATCATGAATATTCACCAAAACCTGGCAGAAAATGTATTCTCAAACCCTTTTTTTCGATTCTACACCAAAAAGTCAACAAATAACGCCATGCAAAAGGGTGAAAAAGAGAAAGGGAGAGAGAGACTAAAAATAACTTTCGCCCTACATTCGTATATTTGGTGACCCGTGTCCTGATGAACACTGGAATCCATTACCCCCTCCGGTATCAACCATAATATGTAATTACTATGAAATAAAGTGTAACTTGTGCCCCATGGAATTCATATTTTTGAGTGCGGTGGCTGTCAAATCCATTTATTGGATAGGGGTCGATTTGTTTCGTTATTTGGAAACAGGTTCTGTCCACGTGGTGTATTTAATCCCTGTGATGACCTCGTTTTTAAGACGACGAGCCTTTTATTCAGATAGCCATATCTCCAAAACTAATTTAATTATTAAGAGCCCAAAAGGTGGATAGCCTGTTATTTAAAAGTCAAGGATCGAACAGAATATAACAAACTATGAACAGTTTCGAGTTACCTGGTCGGATAGCCGTGGCGATAGAGAGGCGGCTTCTCACCAATGCAACGAGGGTTCAATTCCAGCTCAGGGCAAAGAACTTCATCGTTGTAAGTGAGAGGGATATTCGGTCTCCCGTCCGATCAGGCAGGTTTCCCCCGAGTTCTTCGGTTTCTTCCTGCAGTAATGATCGAAATCATTCGCACGATCTGTGCCAAGGGCCAAATTGGAAAAAGGCCTCAGGCCTAATTTGCTACCCTTGTAAAATGACGCGATTATTATCATTATTATTAACTTACTTGTTGGCCTTGATTATGGACATATTATATTGAAAGAGGCTGGCTACTGGTTAAATGAAATGAAATGGGTTTTAACGTCCTACTGTTCTGCTCCGACCGGGATAATGAAGACGGGCATGCGCCATGTAGTGCACGTGCTACGGTCTAGTCTTATTTCGAATTTCAACTGTCAATGGTTCTTGTACTTGTACACGAGGCCTTGTTTGTTCTCCCGATCCGAACGACTATCCGTTGTCCCATGCCAGTGAGTCCTGACCAACAGGGAACCACGCCGCAAAATTGTAAAAGTAGAATATTAGGGGCCATGCATGAACAGTGAGCACAAACTAGCTAACCCTAACTTATTTTAAATCAATAATAGTTAAACACTTACCATTTACAAAATATTCACCCTTGGTACCGGGTAACTGCCATCTGAACTGACTTAACTGTCCAAATAAAGCACAGTCTGTCTCGCATGGTTTATCACCCATGAAAAATGGTTTGGTATCTGAAATTATTTAAAAAATGAGATTAAAATTTTATGATGAAACATAAATAAAAACACCTACAGGAAAATCAAACTGATTAAAACACAGACCCCATTTCGTTTCGTTTTTATAGTTTAAAATATCGTTTTACTTGTCTTTACTACACTTAACGTACGAAAGAGTTGTTATCATTGACGAGTTCTAGATGATGTGCTGCATTAGCCAATGAAACGGTCTGTTACGGCGAGTTCTTGGCCTTTTGATGCACGGAACTGTGGGCATACCACTAGAAACGCCTACGCTGATTGATTAAAGCATATAAATATAAACAATGTCTGACGTCACAGATCAAAAGCCGCTAGTTTGACCCCTGACGCGAACTCCCACTTTAACTTGTCAGATCTTCATGTAGTAGAGGCCATCGAAAGCATAACAAACGAAATATAGATCTGTATCAGATTGCAGGAACATAAGTTAGGCTTCGCTAGATTGACGCATTATTATCGGAATGAGAGACTTCACTACACTACATCCAATTGCAAAACAAACGAGTTGTTTTACAGAGGGCGATGTCGTGCATAATTTTTGTTGTATGGGGGCGATGTAGTACATTATTGTAGATTTACGAAAGGCGATGTCGTACATTATTGTAGTTTTACGAAAGGCGATGTCGTACATTATTGTAGTTTTACGAAAGGCGATGTCGTCCATTATTGTAGTTTTACGAAAGGCGATGTCGAACATTATTGTAGTTTTACGAAAGGCGATGTCGTACATTATTGTAGTTTTACGAAAGGCGATGTCGTACATTATTGTAGTTTTACGAAAGGCGGTGTCGTACATTATTGTAGTTTTACGAAAGGCGATGTCGTACATTATTGTAGTTTTACGAAAGGCGATGTCGAACATTATTGTAGTTTTACGAAAGGCGATGTCGAACATTATTGTAGTTTTACGAAAGGCGATGTCGTACATTATTGTAGTTTTACGAAAGGCGATGTCGTACATTATTGTAGTTTGACGAAAGGAAATGTCGTTCATAATTGTTGTTCTATGTAGGCGACGTCGTATATAATTGTTGATCTATTAAGGCGACGTCGTACATAATTGTTGATCTACGTGGGCGACGTCGTACATAATTGTCGATCTATGTAGGCGACGTCGTACATAATTGTTGATCTATTGTAATTTCACGGGAGGCGATGTCGTGCATAATTGAAGGGTCTACAGGGGCGATGTCGTACATAATTGTAGATTTACGGAGGGCGATGTCGTGTATTATTTAAACTGATTATCAATTTAGATGATTTAAAAAGGTATTGTTATTAAGTATTATTATATACACCCATGAAGGCAATAATAGGAGTAAATTGAATCAACTTAATGCTTATATAAAACTGCTTCCAGAAAAGGGTGATATGAATTTAAAATTTAAAAGATCAGGGCCCTGTTTCACAAAGTGTTAACTTAAGACAAAATCCAAATTTTAATAGATACTTCAATTTTCATTGGCTGAAAACTAAAATCAATCTAATAGTGCCCAATCCAATCACTAAAATTTGGATTTTATCTGAGTTAAAATTTACATGAGACAGGCCCCAGCTGGCAATGTACTAAATTAAGAATGATTATACCATATTTTATTAGGGTTTTATTTAGATATTTGTAAGGACAATTTAAATGGAGTTGTGCTCTTTAGAAGAAAAAAAGTATAGACAGATTTCCTATTAACCTAAGAAATCCGACATGGCCTTTATATCGGCTTCTTCTATCCGAACCATCTCCTCGTAACTATGGCGACCAATGCCCTGTCCCTCCGCTTGTGACTTTATCTTCCTACTGAACATCCACACAAACAATTTTGGTATCCCAGTGACGTTGCTCAGCCAATCCTTATCGCCGTAAGCCCATCGGTGTAGTGCCAAGCACCTGTTAATAGACAATACATCTATTTTTCATTTTGATGTATATAAAACATGTATTACGGTGTGTATATAAAACATGTTTTACGGTGTGTATAACATGCTGTATAGAACATGTATTACAGTGTTTATGACATGCTGTATTTAAAACATGTTTTACAGTGTGTGTAACATGCTGTATATAAAACATGGTTTACACTGTATATAAAATATAGAGAGAAAGAGAGAGAGAGGGAGGGTGAGAGAGAGAGAGAAGTGGGGTTTAACGTCCACTCAACACAACTAGGTCATTTCGGGACTAACATATGGTTTTCAATTTTTAGCAGTGGGAGGAAACCGCAGTGTCCGGAGGAAATCCACCAGGTTGAGAAGGCTCGTTATGTACCATACGCTCAAACTAGGGCACTTCAGAACTTCTAAGAGAGAGAGATAAAGAGAAGAAGAGAGAGAGAGAGAGAAGTGGGGTTTAACGTCCACTCAACACAACTAGGTCATTTCGGGACTAACATATATGGTTTAATTTTATTTCAATAATTCGCTTGCGCGTAGGGGTCTTTAGCAGTGGGAGGAAACCGGAGTGCCCGGAGGAAACCCATGAGGTTGAGAAGGCGCCCAAATCTCCATGCCACATACGCTCACATCAGGGCTCGAAACCAATCCGCAAGCCAGAGTTGGCCGGTCACCTAGAGGTCGAAGCGTGGCACTCTAGACCACTAGGCCATCCTAACCCCCCGTATATAAAACATGTTTTACGGTGTATATATATAACGTGCTGTATATAAAACAGTTTACAGATGAAATAGCATCACTACTACGATTGAATTTTCATTATTAAATCATGAATGAAAGTTGAGCAGCAAATCGGATCTTAGTCCAATAAATATCGCCGGCTTGCGTTGACATCGAGAGTTGATTATGGTCTCGATTAGTTAATTAATGTCTAAAGTAATAGCTCTTAAAATACAGATGTGACGTCATCCTTTGATGTTGGCGTATCATTATTTCCAATAATGTACGGGCATCTTGCCAATAGAACATTATCTGAAATAGTGTACTCTTGTGACGTATTTCATTGAAATGCACGTGCGAGATAGTGTCTGTATTTTAAGTAGTTTAATGCTCTCCAGCTTAGACATTGCGTAATATATTGAAACAACACTCGGCTATCGCCGCGTGCAGTATCAATATATTACATAATTATAAGCTACGTCTACACTAGCAGCATTCACCGTCGACACTAGCCTTTTAAATACCGGTTTTTTCCTAAAAGCCGGCTTTTTCAATTTCTCAATCGAAAAAGCCGGCTTTTTAAAATCCGGCAATAATTGAGGGATTTTTCAGAATCAAAAAGCCGGCTTTTTCAAAAAACCGGCAATTTTATGTGTGTAGACGGTAAAATACGGGATTTATCGGGTACCCGGATGTCATTCTTCCCGAACTTCCGGCTTTTTCAAGTGTAGTGTAGACGAAGCTTTAATGTCTCGCTGTCGACCATTAAACCACACATATAACATTTCAAGCCTAAATAAAGAACTGCAACAGGCAGATTTAGCTCTTGTATAATGTGGGGGGTGGGGTGGATAGCTGCCTGAATGGTTAGCGTGTGCACACGCTGTATCATAAAGCCTGTCATTGAGTCAACTGGCGTGGTCTCGAATCCCCGGTTGCACGTGGCAAGGGTAAGTTCGCCTGTCCAACCCCGTGGGTTTTCTCCGGGTTCTCCAGGTTTCCCCCACTGCTAGTCATTCGGTATCGGGTGGTACACAAACCGAGGTCAACTCAGTAAGGCGGACATACTACTGACGGCATACATTTAAAAAAAATAACATTGTATGGAGTGTGCCTGAAAACGTTAATGCGAGAATTTCAAATTTTCGAAAAAAATCAAAACATAATTATTTCTATGTCTTTTGCTCACTAGGTTATCAACTCACTATTATACGACCATTGGCATTATTTCCAATCCATAAAAATCATTGACACTTGAAATAACAACACAATTACCTCCCCTGTTTCCTAGTAACAACATGGACAGCTTTGAAATTTGAAGTTTAAAATGAAATTTTTGCCTTTTTCTCAGCTGGCAATAATAGTGAATTATAGGAGTAATAGGATTATTCTTTAACATGGTAGGACGGTTTATGCACATCGTCTCTTTGAAGGCTTTATTTTATTAAATTTCAAAAATATAACTTAAAAATTTGAAATTTCCGCTTTATTAAGTGTTACTTTACCAGTACAGGTTTTCTTCCGCCATTTTCTGGAAGGCTCTGGCTATGCCTCGTTCTGAACTGGTAAGATGGCTGTTCAGATCTATTTTGTATTTATCGTTAATGAATTCTATAATAAAACTCGAATCACTCACTTCTTCACCTTCGAACTCAATAAATGGAAATTTACCCTTTTTAGACTTCTTCTTTTCGTGAGAATTCTGGAAGAAAGAAAAACACATTTGTTGTTTGTGTACGGACTAACATATCGTTTAATTTTATTTAAATAATTCGCTTGCGCGTAGGGGGTGTTTAGCAGTGGGAAGAAACCGGAGGACCCCTAGAAAACCCACGAGGCTGGACAAGCCACCCTACTCCTTGCCACAACCGGGGATTCGAAACCACGCCAGTTGAAATGGTTCATTCGCCAGCACTATAATAAGTAACGCTAGATGGTACATTTTTGTTTCAATAACACATATTTGGACAATTTAATGCTTTATTTATATGGGAAACATGGAGGCTAGCTCGTTGAGGTAATAATAATAATGTGAGTATAATGCGCTATATTCACAAAATCAGTTTGTGATCTCGGATACAGATAATGCCTGATTACCTCCCTTTACCCCGGAACTCTTAGAAATAGCCCCAACATATGCTGCTTCAGGGAGCGCAACAGTTTTTTTGTGTAATACATACACCATCCTACCGGTACCCATTTACGGCTGGGTAGACTGGAATACAAGGATAAAATGTCCTATTCAAGGACACAAGAACTCGGCGCACAATTCGGGTCTCGAACCTGCAACCGTAAGGTCACAAATCCCACACTCTAACCGTTGCGCCAAACCGTTCGGTAGAAGGTATCCCTGCAACCACTGACGCTCACTAATTCACCAAGGCCCAGCCTAAAATGAGATCACGGTTTATTAAAGGAACTAATTTCAGTGAGAAGTGGCTATTCCAACCGCTGATATCCCCGTTAGTCCATTAACCGACAAGGCTAGATCTACGTATCTCTTAAGGCCAATACACGACCCCGTCAAGGACGCTGAGATGTAAAAAAGGCTAGGACACATGATTGTTGGCGACATTGTCGGCGTTAGGGCTAGGGTTGGGGTTAGGGTCGAAATTAGCACTAGGCCTGTTTACATCTCGTGACCTTTGACCAAATTTTGGAGACCGCTCTTTCGTGGTTGCTGGTCCTTTTTTGTGGACCAGGCTCCCTCTGGAGCTTAGAGCTTTGGACAAAATCGATATCTTCAAATCGAGACTGAAGACACACTTCTTCCATGAAGAATACGACGATAGACTTAAGTTTTGGCTAATGTTTTTCACCATTGTGTCATTGATGATATTTCCATGAAGGGTTGACCCGTTTTCTGGAAATGGCGCATTATAAGTATTTTTATTAGTTTTGTGACATACTAACAATGTTGACTGATGTTTTTCACCTTTGTGTCATTTGTGATTTTTCCATGCGCGGTTGAGCAGTTTTCTGGAAATGGCGCATTATAAGTATTTTCATTAGTTTATTCATTCCTTCAAACTTAAAGTTGGCCCATTCGGCAAACCACGACAGATTCCGGTACTCTCCGTAACCTACATCTAGACTCGGATGTATGATAGTAATTGATATGTACCTACGACCATGTATTTGCGATGCGGCTAGTCAACTACCGATTTACTTCAAAAGGAAAACGTGCCGCTTTCACAAAATAGTCCCAACATGGCGTCTTTTCTAGATATAATCTCTATGGGGGCAGCCCTTTTTTAGTCTGTTGATATAATCCCCATGGCCATGGGGGCAGCCATTGTTTATCCGGGTCCTTTAAAATAGTTCCAAAATGGCGGACTTCATCATACAGCCGAGTCTAGATGTAGGGCACCGGAATCTGTCGAGGTTTGTCTAATGAAATTTGGCCTTGTGAAGTACTGACAATGTTGACTTATGTTTTTCACCTTTGTGTCATTGGTGATTTTTCCATGCGCGATTGAGCAGTTTTCTGGAAATGGCTCATTATAAGTATTTTCATTCATTTCATTTATTCATTCAAACTTAAAGTTAGCCATATGAAATAAATCTAGCCGTAATAACAATGTTCTCCAAAATGCCGTCACTTACCTTATATTCAAGTTTAGCCATTCTGAAGAAGGTTTCCAGTTTAACAGCGAATGGTGTCATACTGGGTGCAAAAGGTCCACGTCCTATTTGTTGTAACACTATTGACGGTTGTCTGAAATCAAGAACAGCGGTGAATGAGATAGTCTACAGAAACAGCTTTAAAGGGACAGTAACACTGTTGCTGGCTTGACAGATCCAGAAAAAAATTAACCTTATTCTAACTACAAGATGTTTAAGTGTCCTACCTGTTGTGTAAATTATCCATTACAACCTATCTTACTTGTCCAGAGGGGGGTTCGAAAATATGTTTAAATCCAAGTTGCATTTGAAAGGGTTTACGAAAGGCTTTTCAAACCATGTTACGGCATGTAGTTGAATTTTTCCAATTTTAAAAATTAGGTGTGTTAAGATGAAATTTGTATCATTTTTTAATTGAAATATTGTAAATTAGTACAAATTGTTGACAAGAATAAAGATTGGAACATATTATTCAGTTACAACAAGAGTGGTATTGGGGCTTTAAACAGACTTCAAATAGCGCAGAACAATGCTGCACGTTTCATAACTACAACATGAAAATTTGATCATATATCAGCTAAGTTACAGAAACCCCATTGGCTTCCAGTTCGAGCGAGGGTTCAAATCAAAGCTCTTGTGAATGTGTTTAAATCAATTAATTCTGACACAGCACCCATTTATTTAAAAAAACCTCTTTGCTTTCTATACTCCCCGACGATCCAACCCTCGTTCTTCAAGCGATCATAGCATATTGAGGATCCCTAAATATAATAAGCAGCTAAAATGTGGAATAATCTTCCAAAAACAGAGCTTTAAGACTAACTTAAAAACATACTTATTTCAAACATGTTTTTGAACTGTTTTGTTGTGAATGCGCTTTGAATTAACAACCATGTGTAATGAGAGAGAGTGGGGAATGGGGTTTAACGTCCACTCGACCCAAACTAGGTCATTTTGGGACTAACGTATGGTTTTCAATTTTTATTTCAATAATTCTCTTGCGCGTAGGGGTTTTTACAGTGGGAGGGAACCGGAGTGCCCGGAGGAAACCCACGAGGTTGAGAAGGCGCCCATATCTCCATGTCACCATGTGTAATGAAACGCTATATAAATCGAATAATAATATGTCGTTAATCCCCCCCCCCTCTCTCTATGTGATACATTGGTACGATTAGTAGACGGGTGTGGTCAATGTTCACTGCTCTCACAACATCGCTTCACATAAAAAGACAGAGAGAACGTCATTTCGGGACCCACGCGGTTGGACATGCGACCCTACTCCTGATCACGTACAACCGGGGATTCGAAACCACGCCAGGTGACTCAATGATAGGCTTTATGATACCCCCACCCCCTTCTCATAAAGACTCACGGTAGTCATTATGTTCGTTATTCCACCGTACGTTAGCATGCGTTCTACTTACTTAATACTGTCGGTCATTATTAATCCTACTGTATTCTAAGCTTTAACTTCTACAGTATCAACACTTCATACAGACAATGGTTAATGGCATTCTCCACGCAAGTCTCGCTATCCATCGTTCGACTGCAAGGGAAGACAACTCTGTTTGGGAGATTGGGTTAATGGTTATAGTGCAAATAGACTAATGATATACCAAAGCAATTTATCTCCCAGCCGTCATCCACAATGACCTCTATGTTGACCTAAAAAGAATTTAAGCCATGTATGTATACACCGTCTAAAAAAATCAGACGCGATTTTCCATTTATTAGACTTTGTTTGGGGGTCCAAGGAGTCCGGATACTCCCCTGCTGTCGAAGAGCATATTTTGTCTCCCCAGGTGTACGTGGCAAGGAGTAGGGTAGTCTGTCCAACCTCGTGGATTTGCTCCATGTCCTCCGGTTTCCTCCCACTGCTAACGACCCCTACCCGCAAGCGAATTATTGAAATGAAATTAAACCATATGTTAGTCCCCAAATGTGTCGAGTTGACGTTAATCCCTATCTCTCTCTTTTTCTCTCTCTCTCTCTCTCTCTCTCTCTCTCTCTCTCGCCCACTCTATGACGTCCAGGGAAGTACTGTGGAAAAATTATCGTGCCAAGTATAGCTGCCCCTGAGAGAGAAATAGTATAGGTGTGGAGGGGGGGGGGGGGTCATCAGGCCTGTGGCAATACCCCGCTATCTCTAACAAACCCTAGCGATGTACCGTTCAAATAAAATACAAGCAAATAGGTTTGAAATATTTAAAATAATCACTTTAATACAAACGTCATAAGAAAAATACATATAGGTATAAAACAACATTTTTAAAAGCGAAAAAAATAACCAACAAAATTAAGTAATTTCAGGCGACGAAATGAAATTATCTATAGTCCGGACCTCGAAAAGTATCTTTAAATTTTCAGTAATATGTTCATGTGTTTCAGAGCCTTGTTTCTCGAAATTTGAACTAAAGATAACATCCAAATTTCAGTAGATACTCTATCTAAAATCTTATATTGTCCAATCAAATTACTAAAGTATCTTACCGCAGGCTTACCGAAGCGAGGTGGTTACTATTTAAAATCGAATACGGTTGGGTTAAAATAAAGAATGGTTTGCGCTAAACTCAGTGCAAGTTAAGTCTAGCATGACTGCCGTACACAATTATTATTGTAATTTTTTTTTTTAAATATTTCGTTCAGGAATTGAAAGGAATAAGGCATAGCCTATATGACCTACCCCGTAACCCTAATCTCAAGTTGAAACTAACTTAAAGTTACATTATTCAAGATATAGATAAGAACTAGCCATTCTTGCTATAGAAGTACGGAAGTAGATGATGTAAAATGAATATTTTGAAAATTTCATTATAATCACTCTATTGCAAGCGAAGATATTGGCATCTGAAGGTTTGGCAAACGTGTGCAATATTTTCAACCCAGGCCCGTATCTAGCCCAAAAATGTTAGGGGGCAAGGGCTGCTGGGGGCGCCGATGGGGCTTCTGGGGGCGCCGGTGTACCTACAGTTGACGGGTATAGCCCCCCCCCCCCCTAAGGCGCCCGAAAAGTTTAGAAAATATGGTTTGTACCTGAGGAACTATGAAAATGTCAGAAATTTAAATTTGCGATATTGGCGTATTATGAACATTATACAAATTTGAAGGAAGGAATACGACTTCAGCGTACATATTAATTAATGAGAAAAACGAAAAGTTTTGAATAGGGTTAGAGTGCGACTTGTTTGAATTTTGAAGATTATCACCTCTGGCGCGGGCTTGAATCAACCTCATCACCATCGGGAATTTAACCTGAACATTTCCTACAATCTCCAGTTGGCTTTCTTATAGTGGATTTCTCCGGGCGTCGGTGTGTGGTCGTTTAGTCGCGTTTCCGTCATTGTAGATATCTGACGCCACACTGCCCGACTTCTTTTTCGGGGGCATGTCTTCACACTGTTTAGTATCGCACGTTATACAATATCGATGCTGTATGTATCGGGAACCGTTATATACTTGACAGTAATAAAAAGTTTAATTCCTGTTACTTTACACTTAAAGACAGATTCTGGGCAGAAAAATAAACGCGAATTCTAAAAATTCCCTAAAATACTGTGGAGAACGGGTAAGGACTCCTTGGGTTCTAGTCTAAAGTAAGTTTTATAATATCTGAAAAACTAATACGAAAGGGACGCTTCAAATCCGGAAAAGGGGGCGCGCTGAATCTATACTTGAAACAATGCGCCCAGTTTGCGGCAGTATCTGACACCTTTGAAAAAGATCGAGCGCAACCCTTCCGGATCTATTGTCTAATGCGCTATAAACGGTAACAAGTACGGTGTGTACCTTGAACGAGTTCAATATCTAGAATAATGTTTGTAATGAATTCACTAATATACGAAGGATGCCAGTGAAATATTAATAACTGGTGAGATTCGCTAATAATTCGAGTGGCAGACCATACACAGCCCCTGCTGACCTATGATACTAGTTGAGTAATACGAAGAGACTTCAAGTCTATAAACACAAGATACAATGAATTGTTTCCCCATGAGATGCGCTGTATAACGGGTGCATATAACACAAGCCCTTCAAGGGGCGCCCAATCATGCTGTATTGGGCGTCCCATTGACCAAGTCGTGAGCGCCCAACCATTCTCGCTCGACATTATTTATCATGTGCGGACCGACAAACATACATTGTCATTATAATGCGCCCCACCAATCATATCATTATTGGCGCCCCTCCGGGATAAGTAACACCACAGCTCGCAGTTTTAGACGCCCCCTCAAGTTAGGGGTTAATCGTGTGATTCATTATGAGGAGACTCATCATTTGGGTGGTGGGGCGCCTCATATATAACGACATGAATAGAAGTGACATTGGTTAGGGGTCCAAGCAATCTAGTAGAAAGCGCCTAAGCAAAGTCACTCGGCTTTAAAGGGCGTCCATACTGAATATGGACTCGTTAGTCGCTGGCTTCGTATTGCGTCCAATAGAAAGGGCGCCCATTACATTTTTCTTGCAATGGATAAAGGCATTATGCATTATGTGAGGCCAAACAATCATATAATTGCCATAATAAGGCGCCCCACCATCATGTCATTATGGAAGGTCCTCTGGGATAAGGTGCACACAGATCACATCGTTTTGACGCAACATCAAGTTGTTATGTTCATCGTGTGACTCATTGTGAGGCGCCCTACCATTTGAGGGGCGCCTCATATATAACGACATGATTAATGCCGCTCCCATAAACCAAGTGACATTGGTTGGGCGCCCTGTCACTCGTCTTTATTGGGCGCCCATACTGATATGGTCATGTAAATCGATGGCCTCGTATTGTGTTCAATGAAAAGGGCGCCAAAGGCGCCCGTTAGGGGCGCCCGCTTTTTTGAGGTGGGGCGCCGATTTTTCCCAGGGGGGGCAGCTGCCCCCCTTGCCCCCCCGCTAAATACGGGCCTGTAAAATTCAACCACGGTCCTGGTTGATCGAGACTAAGTCTCGAACTGCCCTGAAACCGCCATATCGATTAAATCACAGTATCGCTGAAAGGTTTTAATCTGTTTAATATCGGAAAAATCTTTTCTGATGCCACCCAAATTTGATTAAGGCCTGGATCAGTTAATTAATGTCTAATTAATACTTTAGCTCTTAACTAATGTATCTTTAAAATTCTCGGCTGTCATGTTGGACTCAATTCGGGTCCAATTTATCTTTTATCAAAATGTGTTAAGGCAAACTATGTCCGATCTGGGTATATCAATCAGAACACGTGCTTTAGTATCGGTATGCGTTTTACTCTAATCGTAGCCGACATGACTTTAAGCGATTTCGATCAGCCGAATTGACCTTTTACTGTAAAGAATTCCACAACCAAGAAAGCTTCGGATGCATTGTATCATATAAATAATCAAAGTGTATATTTTTTTTATCCGGGCCTGGCCCAATTTGATGAATGGTTTCCTCGTGTAAATGGGGCTTAAGAGAATAATGTCGTTGCCCTTTAAAAGAGATTTTATAATGTATTTATCATATCCTGTGTAATGTGAACAAATGGCAATAATTACAGACAAATATACGAATTGATACAGTATGTTGATATGGGATATTATAATGAATAAAACATCTTGCATTCAAATTAAAACTTATAATGGAGAGAGAGATAGAGAGTGATAGAGAGAGAGAGAGAGAGAGAGGAGGGGGGATTTAACGTCCACTCAACACAAGTTGTAATGTGTTTAGTAATATATTAAATATATTTCAAATAAAACCCAACCATGTCCAGCCTTTACACGGACAAACCTCCACATTCCACACGTATTGGTAGGCTCATAGAAATATATAGATATTCATAGAAATATATAGATATTCATAGAAATATATAGATATTCATAGAAATATATAGATATTCAGAGAAATATATACATATTCATAGAAATATATACATATCCATAGAAATATATACATATTCATAGATATATTTATAGCAATATAGAAATATAGAAATACTCATATATAAATATTTGAAAATCGGGTGCCGAAACGATGAAATATGACGTCTTCTGGCAGCCTACCAGTAAAACATATCGTAAGCGATATCGATGGCATCAAGAGTTGATTATGGTCTGGATAAGCTAGTTAATGTTTAAATAATTATTTAGATAACATTTAAGGCCTAAAGAAAGACCTGCAATTGACAGATTTATTTTTTCAAAATATATTGAACACTTCGTGAACTGCAGTTATTAATATTTCATATTTTCTTAGAAAGTCAAAATATAATTATTTCCATGTCTTTTAGTCACTATTATACAGCCATGGGCATTATTTCCCACCCTTAAAAATCATTGATACAGGAAATATTAACACAATTACCTCCCTTGTCTTCTTATTCCCTCCACGGAATAGCTATGTTCAAACGTTTGAAGTTGAAAATGATATTTTACCAATTTCACAGCTGGCAATAGTGAATTATATAATTAATAGGATTATCCTTTAACATGGTAGGACTGTTTATGGGTACCATCTATTTTAAGGCTTTATTTTAATAATTTTTAAAAATATAACTTAAAAATATGAAATTGTAGCTTCAATGTTTAATTAATAATATAGATAACATTTAAGGTCTAAATAAAGTCCTGCAATTGCCAGATTTAGCTCTTGCATAATGTATGTTCAGTATATTTAACAATTGTGAATTTCGTAAACTGCAGTAATAAGTATAGATTCTGTGAAAATAATATGTTATTTAGCATTTTTCTTTTTTTTCTTCGATATCACCCGAACAACATTTTTCCCAGTCAGGCCAGAACACCTCCTTCATACGATCACAGTAATCTCGTAAATTAGTGTACTTTTCTAAAAAAAAAAAAAAGAAAAAAGAAAGAGAGAATTGAGGTTTAACGTTAACTCGACACAAACTAGGTTATACGGGGGATATAAACATTGTTCAGTTTTATGTCAATACTTTGCTTGCGCGTAGAGGTCTTGAATAGTGGGGGGGGGGGAACTGGAGGGCCAAGAAAAAACCCTTAAGGTTGGACAGGCGACCATACTCATTGTCACGTAAAACCGAGGAATCGAATCCACATCAGTTTACCTTATGACAGACCTTATGATGCAACGAGCACGCGCTAACCAAGCGTGTGTGTTAAAAAGACTATTTGTTGTTCTTTTGTAAAAAGAGGTTATCTCCCATTTTTTTTACGTCATTCAAATACAATTATCGCCAATTCATGTACAGAGGGAATATAAATAGAAAGATACACAGAGAGAAAACTTGGGATTAACGTCCACTCTACCCTAGCTAGGTTATTTCGAAAGAGAAAGAAGTCTAAGTGATTCTGTTACAATACTGGGATGGTCTGGTTTTGCGCTGAGGCGTATTTGTTTAGTCCAATAAGGCTCTGGCGTAGTCTATTTAAAAAAATAAATAATCAAGCATCCATCTTGAAGCTCACCCATTCACACAATGCTCTTTGAACGAAGCCTCATATTATCAAGGGAAACAATTCAATATAACAATGGTTTTATGAAGGGTTCAGACCACATTTAAATAATTGGTAATAAACTACATTGTAAAAGTAGAATAGCCAGCAAGTATTAGGGTCACATATGCCTACAGTGAGCAAAACCTCAATCTGATTAAAATACAGATCTAATTATTTCGTTTCGTTTTTTTTTATAGTTATCGATGACCTACACTACGTAAAGATCTGACAAGTTGTAGTGGGAGTTGACGCCAGGGGTCAAACGAGTGACTTTTGGCCCTATGCCGTCAGACACCCACAGTTCTTCGCAAAGAACGTCAATAAGTCGCCGTAACAGAACGTTTCATTGGCCAATCTCTCACATCAGAAAGAACGCCTATTTTATAACAACTCTTTCAGATTCTAGTGCAGTAAAAAACAAGTAAAACGAAATTTTGAACTATAAAAAAACAAAAGGAAATAGAATCTGTGTTTAAATCTGATTGACAAAATCTAGCCATTCCAAACTTTTTTTAAACACTTACCATTTAGAAAATATTCACCCTTGGTACCGGGTAACTGCCATCTGAACTGACTTAACTGTCCAAATAAGGCACAATCTGTCTCGCATGGTTTATCACCAAAGAAAAACTTCTTCGTATCTGAAAAGGGAAAGGAAGTGAAATAAAATGTCAGGGCTGTAACATTCTCCGTTTCTGATCCTAGGACGGGCATACGCAAGCAGTTTGCCATGAGAGAAATTATACCCTTACCGCGGCGCTAGATCCTCACGTGACATTTCCGGTGATGACGTAGTATGATGTATTCAAGCCATTCTTTATTAAGACAGCGAGGTGGACAGACGTGTTCTTGTTTCATTAAACGGTAATAGATTTTATTTTTACTTAAAAATACCTTGGTGGTATATTGTTCTTGGCTTAGGTAGCCAATAGCCTTGGTGGCTTATAAATTTTTGCCTTGGTGGCTTTTTAATTTTGGCTTAGGTAGCTAATAGCCTTGGTGGCATATTGATTTTGGCTTAGGTAGCCAATACCTTGGTGGTATTCACCTTTTTTAAATAGGAAAGTGAAATTATTTATGCAGCAAAATTAGTAATTTTTAGTGGAGAAACTTATTAGTGAATGTTATTTCTAGCAGTGGTAGATCTACTAAGTGTCTCTTGCCATGTGTGTGTTAATTGTGTACACACTTGATTGTGGATAAGTAGGTCATCGCACGTGTTTGTATTGAATGATGTTGTGACAATGTCCCATTTTTCGCATTAGTTTTGTTGTTTAGATGATCGGTGTAACGATTTGTATGTTTCTAGATAGGATCTTTCTTACCACTGTGGGCCACTGATGCCTTTGGTGGATTTCTTATTCACGTGGGTCAGGGGTGGGGGAGTTCTGTCTCCTTGTGTAATTTGGTCTGGTTTAGTTCTAATATTTTCAAATGTTTTATATCATGAAATTTATTATCACTTCAGAGAAAGAATTTACAGTATCGTGTTTATGTGTACCAGAATTAGAGAAAATATTCACTAACGATCTTGCTTTCATTTCCGCCAGAGCTGAACCGGAGTGGATTACACTGGGGACAGTGCTCCCCCATCACCTGACAGCTGAACAAAGATTATATTATTTATGTTTATAATTATTATTATTTTTGATTTATTTGCGATGAAATCAAGAAATTTTTGTGAGGTTTTAATATTTTTATTTTGAGTATTGGGAATAGAGGGTAATGATATGCTGGCCTAATGTATTTGAAAGGGGTTCGGGAGATAGAATATGTTATCGCATTATTGCTCCCCAATACTTAATACTTCTGGAAGCAGGAGGAATTGACATGCTGAGGATTGGTGCAGATCCTCACGTGACATTTCCGGTGATGACGTAGTATGATGTATTCAAGCCATTCTTTATTAAGACAGTGAGGGCGGTAGTCAGTAGTACTAGTGGACATGAGATATGAACACTTTGTCCCTCGTTTTAGTCGATTTTCCCCACCCAATCCCACCCACGGTCTTTCAGTTGTGTTGATCCTCTTGCATTCAGATTTATCGCATTATTGCTCCCCAATACTTAATACTTCTGGAAGCAGGAGGAATTGACATGCTGAGGATTGGTGCACAGCCTTCTCTTATTTCGAATTTCAACTGAACGCTGTCCCATGCCAGGCCCTCTGCCCTACACATCGGAAAAGGAGTGCAACATGTATATCCATTCACTCAACACACTTTAAATATTCGACATATTTAGCCGCCAAGATATTTCACGTCAACGGGGATCAGGTTTTGAAACAGAACAAGCATTCACTCGGCAAATCTCGACAGATTCCGGTACCCTACATCTAGACTCGTTTGTATGACGAATTCCGCCATTTTGGAACTATTTTAAAGGACCCGGATAAAATATGGCTGTCCCCATGGAGATTATATCAACAAACTAAAAAATGGCTGCCCCCATAGAGATTATATCTAGAAAAGACGCCATTTTGGGACTTTTTTGTAAAAGCGGCACGATTTCCTGTTAAAGTAAATCGGTAGTCGACTAGCCGCATCGCAAATGTATGGCCGTAGGTACATATTAATTACTGTCATACAGTCGAGTCTAGTTGTAGGGTTACGGAGGGTACCGGAATCTGTCGAGGTTTGCCGAATGAACAAGCATTGCCACCACTCAAGATCTTCACCACACGGTCATGATCATTTGTACTGACTCGAATGTAGAGGAATACTGACTGACTCAAAACGAGGCTTTAATAGAGTGCAAATTTATAAGTGAAGAACGGGTGAAATTGGGTTTAACGTCCTACTTTTCTGCACCATCCAGGAAAAGTTATGAAATACAATACCTAAAAATTCAGACATGGCTTTCAAATCGCCCTCTTCTATGTGCACCATTTCTTCGAAACCAAGGCGACCAATGCCTTGCTGTTCTGCTCGGCTTTTTATATGTTTGGAAAATAACCAGGCAAAGAATCTGTTGACACCGAGAGCCTTGCACACCCAGTCTTGTTTGTCATATACACATCTGTGTAAAACCATACACCTGGAATAGTAAAATGAACACGGTTTAACATCTAAAAGGCCTTGGTGGTTTTCATACTAAATTTAGGCTGTCTGTCTACAGTTAGCCCTGCTTGAGAAAACACTAAGGCAGTTGACCGACATTTTAACTCCTAAATCGAAAACACTTAGATATTCTGCTTGCATTAATAAAATTAAAAAGGTTTAATCAGTTATTTTTGAGTATATTACAGATCTGATGTGAACCGGAGTAGGACCGCATTACAAACAAGTATACACATTTTTGGATATGGCGGCCATTAAGGGTATGGATCTATTCTCGAAGTATGAAGTAGATGGATATTTGTGTGCATAAGGGGTCGTTTTAAGATTCGCATGATTATTCTATTTACAATGGTCCACATTTACGAGGAACATTTATCTCAAACGTCGGCAGTTTGTCCTTTTAAACCTAACGAATAATTATCCTAACACATTTTGTATTTAATGCCCACGTTTGTTATCCGTGAGGAGACCTTATAAGGTAAATTATCGCAAATCAAAAACAAACTTGAAAGATTTATTAATTTTTACCAGTATAGATTTTCCTCTGCCATTTTCTGAAAGGCTCGGGCCACAGCTTTGTCAGTGCTGCTCAAATGGCTGTTAAAATCTTGCTTGTATTTTTCGTTAAGGAATTCTATGATGAAACTGGAGTCATTAACTTCCTCTCCGTTAAATTCTATCCAAGGCATTTTACCTTTCTTAGAAACTTTACAATCATTCACATTCTAAGAACAAAAAAAAAAAAATACATTAAAGTGAGAATTTCATATTTTCTAAGAAAGTCTAGACACAGGAAATGGTAACTCAATTACCTCCCATTGCCTCCATATATAAGATTCCTTCAAACGTTGGAATTTGAAGATGAAAATGATATTTTTGCCAATTTCTCAGCTGACAAAAACGACTTATAGGATTAATAGGATTATTCTTTAACAAGGTAGGACTGTTTATGGATACCATATACTTTAAAGCTTTATTTTAATAAATTTTAAAAACATAACTTAAAAATTTGAAATTGTAGCTTTAACGGTATTTTTCCGCGAACAAAGTTTATGATGTGATGATATATTTTGACTCAAAACATTTTCAAACTTATTAATCTATCCAAATTTTGCTTCAAATATTTTAAAATCCCTACTATAAAAAAATCGTTTAAAAGAGGGTGATGTTTTTGTTACGGGTGTGGAGCAGGGGGAGTATTTATTGCGTATACAAGACGATGGTGTCTGTAATCCCTGATTATTGATCATAATAATCGAAGCCTAATTAAATCCACTGACCACGTTTTTTAGCGTTTTTTTTATCTTCTTAGAAACTGATGTACACTTTGACGTCACTCGAGCAGACATCCCTAATCGTCGGGTTAACTATTAGGGGAACCCTTATATTTTTGTCCCGTATGAGCTCTATGGATGTTGTTCGGGAAAACGAGTATTTTTCTAGTAATATTGGGTGTTTTTACTTTCCATATATACCAAATTTGCCATCATACTTTTATTGGAATACCCCCCCCCCCGAAAAATACTCTTCTGAGAAAGTATCTTTAAGTACATAATAAACTATTAAACCACTCGCAGCAAGTAAATAAGCGTAGGTCTTGTCTTTTTAAAAATTAATATATAAGGTTTTTTATTTTTTTAAATACTTACTGTATATTTGATGTTGGCCATGCGCAGGTATGTTTCCAGTTTCACACCAAATGGAGTGAAACTGGGACAAAATGGTCCACGTCCAAATTGATGAACAATTATAGTTGCTTTTCTGAAACGCAAAATAAATATTTATATATCACAGAACACATAACCGTTAAATTTGAGGCGATCAAATGAGGTAAAAATAGAGAGGGAGAGGAAGAGAGCACATGTAGTTCAATTTTATTTCAATAATTCCGTTGTTCGTAAGGGTTTTTAATTGTGGGAGAAAAAAAGGGACCCGTAGAAAAACTACGAGGTTGGACAGGCGAGGCGACTATTAAACGAAACTCCATTTACTCCAGAAAATACACCTAGATATGGAATCAATAAGCTTACCCCCTGTGACAATTATACTAACAATACTCGATTGAAATGTAAGTGCTGTAAAATATCATATCATGCATGTACATATATTGCCACCTCTATCCTCCTGTTTTTATTATAAATTTGAATGTATTAAATGTATCATATTTCTGTGTGTATATGCAACAGTTTAACATAATTATGCCGTATATTACCTGATCATATTTTTAAATACTTCTACACAGTATTGTTATTATATTATCAGTTTTAATGTAGCATGTGTTTATATTTAAAGCGCGTTGAAACTTCTGTGTAATGCGCTATATAAGAAATAAATCAAAATTATTATTATTACCCTTTGAGACGTACTAGCGGGGAATCGAAACCACGCCACTTTACTCAATGATAGACCTTGAGATTAAACCCGCACGTGTTATCTCCCCCCCCCCCGGATCAAACAACTTCAAATCTGACCCAATTGACACCCGAATACCAATGAAAATGTGAATTAACGCCTAGGAAAGCAACAGCAACGATATGCCATAATATTATTTAAAATTGTTCGTTTAGAGTTACCAGAACTCTCTACGGACCACGAGAAATTGGAAGTAAAAACAATATTTTTCAGGCCAAAGATTCTCAAATTTGTTTCTGATTTTGTACATGATAGAGAGAGAGGGAGAGAGAGAGAAATAGAGTTTAATGTCCCCTCAACACAACTAGTTCATTTCGGGACTAACATATGGTTTTAATTTTAATTCAATAAATCGCTTGCGCGTAGTGGTCTTTAGCCGTGGGAGGAAACCGCAGTGCCCGGAGGAAACCCACGAGGTTAAGAAGGCGCCCCTATCTCCATGCCGCATATATACGCTCACACTGGGGCTCGAAACCACAGCCAGAGGTAGCCGGACAGCTACAGGTCGAAGCGCGGCACTCTAGACCACTAGCCCCCCCCCCCCGCGCATGATAGAATTAAATGAATCAATGAATGAAATGGGGTTTAACGTCCTACTATTATGCACCTAACCTGGGCTAATGGAAGACGGGCATACACCATACAGTGTGCTATGAGGGAATTTTTTTTGCGCAGGAGGCAGCGGCGCTACGGCCTACTCTTATATCGAATTCCAACTCCCAAGAATTAAAACATAATAAAATCACGGCAATCAACCGGGCCTCTTGCTATTTTATCCAATTTGTCCAAAGATTTATTAGGTGACAAACAATTAACAACAATTAATTTTACAAACTAATTTCGAAAAGGTATAAAATATAAAATTACAACATTGACTAAAGCAACTTACCCGTCCATAGTGAAATAAGTTAAATTCAATTTTTTCAAATTCTTGTTACAATTCGATCTTGTTGTGAGTAAACGCTCGTACTTTTAAAGTTGAATAAAACTGTTCTTCATATTTATAGTAAATATATTAATTTTTTCGCGCGAATAGCAGACGACGGTCTATTAAATATAACAATGGAATTTTCATTCATTCATGGTCTCGTGGGTCGTAGTCTCGATTATCAAAACGTGTTGTATTATAGACAATGCTACGCTTGAATGAATGCTTTTCAGTTTTGATTCATTCTGACGAAAGAGAGTTATTTCGTCACACTAGGGATTTCCAATACGTCATAATATTAGAAATTTCCTACACGTCAAAATCAGCAATTTCTGACAGTAAAGTTAAATATATATTTATTTCACGTGGCATTTTCAGACTTGATTCTACAGCTCTGACGTCGACAAACAATCAAAATTCTTTTAAAATGTGTAATATATAGATAGGCCTATGGTCTATATATACACGTTCACGCGACACTCCCATTATTAAGAATATGATCAAATGAAATGATATCCTCCTGTCGACTCCATTTTTCGGGTCTAGATCTTGGCCACCCCAATTTTTGTCAAGGTCGCTGAGATGCAAATAAGGTTAGGGCACTTGACTGCTGGTGAGATTGTAGGTTAGATTTATGAATTTGTCCGGGCCCGTAGCCAGCTCATAAACGTGGGTCGGGCTACGGAATTGTTTGGAGGGGTTGAGGATGTGTTCGGCTAAGAAAGGGGGGGGGTTCTAATTCGAGTTTCTTGCGGACGAAGGGTGTGGCTACGGGCACTGACACATCTGATCAACGACAACAATTTTGTAATTTTCGTGTAGTGTTATAATATGTTGGTTAAAATATCAACGAAAGTGATTTGTATTTTTGAGAAATAGGGGTGTAACGTCCATTCGACACAAACTAGGTAATTTCGGGACTAACATATGGTTCAATTTTATTTCAATAAAACATAGTTGGAGGAAACCTGAGGACCCGGAGAAAACCCACGTAGTTGGACAGGCGACACTGTGACGTACAACCCGGGAATCGAAACCCCGCCAGTTGATTCAATGACAGACCTTATGATACAACGCACGCACTACCATTCGGTCAAGTAAGTTAGTCAGGAATATCGGGTCTTTTTTTAAAAACTTAATACCCAAATTAAAGTGCATGTGTGTATGTGTATGTATATAATAGAGACAGTGAGAAATGGGGATCAACGTCAACTCAACACAACTAGGTCATTTCGGGCTAACATATGGTTTTAATTTTTTATTTCAATAATTCGCTTGCGCGTAGGTTCTCTCTCTCCCTCTCTTTCTCTCTATCTTACCAACCGTGACCACATGATCAACGTATGTGTATTAAGTGTCCATATGAATATGTAGTTTACCAACCATGACCACATGACCATGTACTATAGTTAGTATATTATTATAACATAGTATAGTATTATGTTTCGGCGATACAGCCTACTCTCATATCAAATTAATATCAACTGCCAAGTGATCTTTTAAGTGCACGTCAATGTGTTCACGAAACCTCGGTTTTACGGCCCATCCAAACGAATATATATTGCCCCTTGCCAGACCTTCTGTCCTGCACAACTGACAAGGGGTAACCACACCGGAAACTCCCAATGAACTTTTTTATCGGCTAATGAACAAGGGACCTCGAGGTAAGCGAGCCAACATCTAACCCACCGCATCTTCCTAAAGCAATGGCCCGAGAAATCCCCCCCCCCCTGGCCATTGCTGGATTAGCTTCTGATACTTGCGCTTTTCTGGGAGTGTGTCTATTTTTGCAATCAAATATTATATATCCCAACTACAGCAACATTACAGCCATTTGTTTAATCTGGGGTCTTCCCTAAAACTTTGGACATTTATTTAAGATATTAAAAACGATAAAATTATCTTTCGTTTCAAAACAATATTGGTTACATTATATCCGTGCTGATAGCTACGTCTGTCACACAATTAGTTTTCCTGTAATATTCTGCCATGCACTGGTTAATTGGGAATATAAAATCGCGTGTCACGACGTAACGTTATGTAAACATATTTGGTCCAATGTGGAGCTATGTTACGCAGTTAGCGATTGGTTGTTAATGGGACTATTGACCAGCCATATTTTAGAACAAGAATCTGCTTTCTTTACAAGACTGAGAAGTGGGATTAGCCCTTTTATCACACGAAACACTGCGATGAATATGAACCCATCGCGGCTCCCTGATTATATTGTTGTATTAATTTTAGAAACCAACCAGGCATGAAAATTACTGATGCTTTGTCTCGACCTATTTCTAGACATTCTTGCCGTCGACAAATTGTGACACCCTTTGTGTAATGCCCACGTATTCCCAGGGGGAGGAATGTGCAGCCGGTACATGTCCTCGGGGCTCTTGACTCCCCTAGAGACCCATGCAAAAAAAATGAAATAAAACCGATAACGAACAATCAAAAATTCGAATTCCTAAAAAAAGCGGTATAGGCAAAATGTGTAATAAGCATATGGACTGTTTATACCAAAAATACGACAAACAGTGGTAACTTGGTCTTTTGGTGGCTCTGAGTTATTTATAGAAGCTTCGAACCGACATACGTCACCCATCGAAAAGCCACATCATTTTTAACTACAAATGCTTTATTGAATATGGATGATATACAAATAAGTGCTCGTTCATATTTCAAATTTAAAACCATCCGGACGATGCTTTAAATTCACAACACAATAAGCCAAAACTGATTAAGATACAGATCTATATTTCGTTTCGTTTTTTTATACTTCCGATGGCCTACACTGCATGAAGATCTGAGAAGTTATAGTGGAAGTTGACGCCAGCGTTCAAACGTGCGGCTTATGATCCTATGACGCCAGTCATTGATAAATCAATCATTGCGTTGACGTTTCTAGGGGTTTACCCACTGTTCACTCTCTGGATTGTCCCCCTTTGACTGATAATATAAGCGACCACGCACGTGCATGCAACACTCGGCCAGGTGATTTTGAGGTGACAAGTCAAGTTCAGTGTATCGAGATGGATCGTGCAATTTGGAAGGGTAATAAGAAAGTCCACGTACTATCAGTGTTAAAGAGATATAGGGTAAATGGCAATCCACCCAATACGGTTGTTAATTTGGAGGCAGGGAAGAATACAGAAACTTTGTCTATGCAGAAAATAAAAACTTTTTTGGAAACTGAGATGCACTTGAATACTACTGAGATGTGTGACATTTTAGGAATTGAGGTAAAACGGGAAAACCTAGTCCTCCTAGCAATGGCCGCAATTTTAGTTGCAAATGAGGAAGAAGAACAGTTTGGGGATGAATCTGATGAGCCAGCCCGTAAGAAACAACGCACCAAGGAACCGGCAAAGGTATATATTGTCTAGAACGCCGAGTATAAATGTATATATTGTTTGAGACGCCGAGTTTCATGAGCGGGAATCGGTTGGGCGACTGTACGAGAACACTTGGGGAAACGAGAATAAATCTAGGTCAGTGTAGTGTTCACATTAGTTGATTTACGCGTATGTTTGACGATGAGTAGAAGCGTTCAATTCTCAATTTAATGGCATGTGGTCAATTAAATAAAACATGTTAGGATGCCCCGTGCTCTACAAAAAGTTGGTCTTGACACGGCCACGTGCACGCTTGGGTGGCTGTGTCTCGAACTATGATAATAGGTCAGCGCCGGAGTGTATGAGACTATAAATAGCCACGGCACGTGCATTTCTGTACAAGTATTTCAGCTATTAGAGCCCTAAAAAATCTGTTGTTGACGATTTCGAATAGCAGTAAAATTAGCTTCTTTGTTATTACAGAAGCTTTAGAAATTACGTTCGTTTTATTTTTTAAATTGCTTTATTATTAACTGTACCGTTAGGAGTGCTATCGTTTGGTTTAGTAGAAATAATATCTCTGAAATGCTTGGTTTAGGCCAAAACATGTTTCTAGCAGCAGTTTCGATTTACTTTTACAAGTTTCTTAAAACAGGTGTTGAGTTGACAGACGTGCTGATTTCTAAATTCAATTTATTGTTCAGCTTTATTTAACGTTTCGTAAGATATATAGTCTTGATTATCCCGACATGTCAATCAAACGTAGAATGATTGGTAGACTGGTTAAGCAAGACTAAGGTCAAAACAAGGGCAAGTAACCTGTCTTTTACTCAAAAAGTGCTGAATGTTATGGACAACAATTGAAACCAGTTTTCAGTCTAGTATTTATATGATAAAATGATCATTAGCTTATTAAGTACAGCATGGTCGTTTATTTAGTGACTATAATTGTGTGGAACTGATTTAAGGCTTTGTATATATATAAATATTGTGGAGTAATTGTCGAGATATTTGGAGATATTTATTTATGGTGGGGCACCCTAAACATGTTTTACGTAGACTGCGAAAGTATAATTTACATGTGGTCAATTAAATGGCGCATGTTTTATTTGATATTTTATTTGATATTTTATTTTTACATGTGGTCAATTAAATGGCGCATGTTTTATTTGATATTTTATTTCACGCCTTGAGACAGCTAGTTAACTGCAAAAGTATAATTTGTTTAATTTGATATTTTATTTTTACATGTGGTCAATTAAATGGCGCATGTTTTATGTGATATCTTATTTCACGCCTTGAGACAGCTAGTTAAATGTAAAAGTATAATTTTGTTTACATGTAGTCAATTAAATGGCGCATGGTTTATTTGATAATTCATTTCACGTCTTGAGACAGCTAGTTAACTCTGAAATGGTATTTGAGTGTTTATAAAAGGAGATATTTAAGTAAAACTAAATCAGTAGAGGTTTTAGTTAGAGAGGTGGAAGTTTATTGAGAGAATTGAGATAGAGGCAAAAGGTGGTAGAATAGGATAGAGTAGAGGTTTTAGTGAGAGAGGTGGAAGTTTAGTGAGAGAAGTGAGATAGAGGCAAAAGGTGGTAGAATAGGATAGAGTAGAGGTTTTAGTGAGAGGGGTAGAGGTTTTAGTGAGAGAAGTGAGATAGAGGCAAAAGGTGGTAGAATAGGATAGAGTAGATCATGATGAGATTAGAGAAAAACAGAAGAGGACATGAGGATCTAGTGGGGGGGGGGGGCGGTGGTAAGATAGAGGAATTAGATGTGTATTGGACTACAAAATATATGCCTGGAAAGTTTGGGAAAGGAATAAGTAAACATAGGAAGGGGTAATAAACAGAAGAAATAAAATAGCGATGAAAGCTAAATAAAGCGTGAGATATGGAAACGGGGGAGGGGGAGCACACAAAAAAAAACAACAAAAAAAAACGTTATCCTCTCTGTTTACTACCCCTTATTTGTCTTCTAGGTGACAGTTCCCCGGGTAGATTCAGTTTCTGGTGTCAGTAGAGATGAAATAAGAGAGAGAATTTCATATTTGGATGGTATTGTGGGCTGTAGAAAATACATACGTCAGAAAAAGAAACTTGAGAAAGAATTAGAGCATTTTCTAGCCGCGTTAGTTCCTTCTCAGACGATAGAATCCGTCTCCATTTTGCCTATGAGAGAATTTTTAGTAGTGAAGGATGTCGGATGCAAAACACAAGTTCATATTCCGGGGTGTATTTTTAAAGGTAGCGGTTACGGATTCGAGAGGAAGTGTAGTTGTCCTATACGCCGGGCAGCCACCTCACTTGACAGTTTGATAGGACAGTTAAGAGCAATTTTTAGAGATAGAGGTAGGGGCTCAATTTGGAATGAGCAACTTGGTTTAGGGAATCCAATGGCATCTTTGGCTATTAAGCAACATTTGGAAGCAACCAAAATAGAGCAAAGTGTGGCTATGGTTGTTCCGAAACAGGCGAAACCCCTTTTTTTTAGAGAAGATATTGAAGCTTTCGCGATATTTAAAGTTCCTCCTGTCTAACCCTAATTTATCGATAAAGGAACAATATTTATTACAGAGGGATGACGCCTACTTTAGGTTCATAGGCTTTTCAGGGGATAGAGCTGGCGATCTTGGGAGATTGAGGGCAGAAAATGTAAGATACTTACCTGATAGCGGAGGGATATTAATTCATATGGTGGAAGGGAAAACGATCCAGGGAACGCCGAGAATTTTTGTTTTAATGTTTAATGAGAATAGAGAATTGTGTCCTATTGTGGGTTTGCAGGACTATTTGTCGTTCTGCGATTCTAAAATATTTGACAACCTAAGACAGGGGTTTTTATTTCGCTCATGTCGTTCTTTGGTAGATATAGGTAAAACAAAACCCGTTTCATCGTCTGGTATGAATATGCGTCTTAAGAACCATTTGCATAATGCAGGTTTGTGGGCTGGTGAAACACCACACGGTGCGCGAGGCGCATGTGCTATGACATTGAAGTTACTGGGCGTTTCTGATCAAAATATTCAAGCTCATGTTGGATGGAAGTCCTCAAAAATGTTACAAAAATATACATCTGTGATGTCGTTGGTCGAGAATAAGGCATCGGCAACGATGCTGTCGAAGGATTTTGTTGGTGACGTTAGAACAAAGGAGGTGTCAGAAATGAGTTCTGATCTGAATAACTGGTTGAACTTAAAAGGCATTTAGTGCGAGTAGCGAAATACTTAATATAATTTTGTTATTTCAGACGGAAATTGAGAAAGAGGTGGCAGAGTTAAAAAGGGTACTTGATCAACAACAGAAAGTTCAAAATGAAGAATCGGTCGAATCCGCGCTCCGTCAGGTGAAAGAATACGGTAGTCGAACATTTGATTTTAACCCAGACGTCTTTCTGCAGAAGCTAATTACTTTGGAACAAAGAGCTAGGAAGACGAATCATCCGGAAAGTGAAACCTTCGCGTTTGTTTTACAGCGTTTTAATCATAATAAGTTTCATCCTCGAGTAGGGAGCTTAACCGTATCCATGTTGTCCACGGCTAACGAGTTTAAGATTTTGAAAAAGGAACACGAATTCATGAAGTCGTTTCCCAACCCGATGCCTCGAATGCATGGAGGTTTTGTTCAGGAACCGATTCGTAATGGGTATAGACCTACATCAGAAAGATCAGGTCCAAGATGTTATAATTGTAATGAATTTGGACATTTTGCTAGAAATTGTTTTAAAAAAATGAGTTCTCCCCAATAGAAATGTTTTATTTTTTAGTCTAATGGTAAAGTGTACATGAACAACTTGGTCTCCCGAATATCTTATGACGGCAATGCATTATTGTGTACAGAACATCCACGCGCAGAGGACGTAATTGGAAAAGGGTTACATCCAGATCTGGGCTTGATCCCCTTTAGAAGAACTGACGAATTTAGGGCCGGGAACATTCACAACTGTTTTCAAGAGAAGAGTGGGAGAAAATTGTCGAACACAATCGTATAGATAACATTGATGTTTTGGATGTCATTAAAAATCGTGTTAATATTATGGAATATATACGACCTTTTTGTGGAACTTTCGCCGGTCAGGAATATAAAGAAAATTTTCCACCGTCTAAACGATTTCCGAACGCTAAAAGCTGCGAACAGTTTCGGGTTTTCATTGGTAATGAGATAAGAAACCGGTTGAAAACGGGGGCAATTTCGATTTGTAGTTCAAGTAATAAACCTTATCTAATTTCGCCATTAACGGTAGAACCTACAAAGCCCCGTTTATGCTTAGACCTCCGATATTTGAACTGTTGGATGAAAGACACGCCATTTGCATTGGACACTCTTAAAAATGTAGCTAGAATAATAGAGAAAAATACCTTTATGTCAAAATTAGATGATAAATCAGGGTATGACCACGTGTTAATTTCGGACGAGTCAAAGCCATTGGTAGGATTTTCTTGGAATGATGGGAATTATGTATGTAATACCATACCTTTTGGGTGGAAAAATTCAGCTTTCGTTTACCATAGTCTTAACTTAACAGTGGCCTCATATTTAAGGACGTTATCAATTAATAATTTAATTTACAAAGACGACCGTCTTATTGGGCAAATTTCAAACCACGTATATCCAAATAGTGATTACTTCTTGAGGGCCTCAGTTGCCTTGTATGTGACCTGTCAAATTGTTGTTCGATTGGGTTATTTTGTTGGTTTAGGAAAGTCGGTTTTTATACCTGTACAATCAATTGTGTTTTTAGGCATGCGCATAGATTCACAAAAACAGGCATTTTTGGTTCCCAAAGAAAAGTTAGAAAAATTTGCTATTTTGCGAGAGTCTATTTTGGCTAAGCAAACAGTATCTTTAAAAGTATTCCAACGGTTTATGGGTAAATGCATCTCATTTATGCTGGCTGTGCCTGGTGCACGGCTTTATATTTCAGACATATGTATAGCACTGTCAGAGAATTATAGGTCCGGTAGCTTTTCAATTGTAATTGAGGGCACGTTAAAGGACGAGTTCATATTTTGGCGATTCGTAGATAATTGGGACGGTTTCTTACCTTGGAAATTAGAAAAGCATAAGGTAGTAACATTAACAACCGATTCCTCGAATTATAAGTGGGCTGGAAAATTTGAGAATAATGACATTAGTTTAGAATTCGGTGATTATTGGGATGCCAAGGTTCTAGATTCCCATATTATTGTAAAAGAGGCCAGGGCTATAATTCTCTCTTTGAAGTCAATTAAGAATTATATTTTAGACTCGCGTATTGATATTGTATGTGATTGCAAGTCATTTATTGATGCTTGGAATGGTCAAGGTTCAAAGTCTCCTGAGTTAACTGTAGTACTTAAAGAACTTTTCATTTTAGTAAGGGATTTGAGAATTTATTTAAATTTTTGTTTTGTTACTTCCAAAGAAAATCCTGTAGATGATTTATCGAGATCATTTTCCAAAGAGGATACTATGTTATCCAATACAGCCTGGGAAAGGGTACAACAGTTAATGACAGGAAACTGTCATACATTAGATTTAATGGCACTCGACTCTAACGATATGGTAGGAAGGGATGGTAAGCAAATTAAGCATTTTACTCCATATGCCACACCCAACTCTGCTGGAATAAACATGTTTGCACAAGATATTGACTCCGTGGAGATGTGTTATGTATTCCCACCCTTTAAATGTATTCATGCAGTTTTAGCTTTTGTTTTACAACAAAATTTATCTTGCACATTAGTTGTACCTGATTTCCCGGTCAAACAGTCATGGTGGCCCAATTTAGTTTATTACAGCAGTTTGTGCGCTACTTTAGGAGTGAAAGGGGACAAAGATGTTTTATTGTATCCATCTAAGAAAGGGTATTTACGTGATAAGAAAGGTTTACCATGGAATATGTTAGTTTTCCACATATTTCCTGCGCGACTTACTAAAAGTATCCGTTATGACCCCCCTATAATTTTACTGCATGCAAAAGTTATTATTGGCGATTCGATTGTGAGGGTATTAGAAAATAAGGCTCAATGGGGCGTAAGGTATGTTAGTGGGGGGAGGATAAAGGATATAGCCGGGTTGCTGAATGATTTTGTCGCTCGTTATAAACCGGTTTACGTACTGGTCCATGTTGGCTCAAATGATTTTTAAAATGTGTCAAATTTACTCGAATGGACTGTTATTGAAAATTGCAAAGCAAATGTTAAGCTATTAACGAAATGTTTGTGCGACTTGCAAAACAGATTTGGCTGCTCGGTTTTTATATCACAAGTATTGGTCACTATGAACAAAAACGTTAACGGGAGGATTTTAGTCATAAATGAACTGTATGAAAGGATGTGCAGAGAAAATAATTGGAAATTTGTGAAACATAATATCTCGGTAAATCATTTACGTGATGGATTGCACTTGAATAATAAAGGGGTGGGTGTATTTATGAACAGTTTGAGATTATAGATTATTAATATACATTATGTTGTGTCGTTCAATACCTGGTCGAGATTGTTAACACTTTCACATATAATGCCGTGGCATTAAATAAACATGTTATGGCTAAATTTAAATAGGTGGTGGGATTTAAATATGTGATGGGATTAAATTCAGTGTTAAAAATATGTTGTTTTGTTGTATTTTACTAGTTGGAGGATCACTGTGGCTATGACGCGGGCTCACTAGCCTGGGGGTCGCGTGTTCGATCCCTGCATTGGCCGCGGGAGGTTCATCCAGAATTTCCGTCGGGGTTTCCCCTTGCCTTGATACAGGACGGGGTGGGGGGCTGATGGGCACAGCTTTCTGGTCGTTCGGATGGGACGGAAAACCGAGGCCCCGTGCTGGCAAGTTTTCTCTCATAGCACGCGATAGGGCGTGAATCGGTCTTCGTCAGCCATGTTTAGTAGTAGAACATTAGGAAATTAAACCCCATTTTATATTACTTGTCGATAGTGGAAGGGGGGTTAGCGCACTATACCTCCAATACTTATATCTACAGGGCAAAGGGGAAATCCAGAGAGATCAGTACACTGTTCACTCTCTGGATTGTCCCCCTTTGACTGATAATATAAGCGACCACGCACGTGCATTCAACACTCGGCCAGGTGATTTTGTGGAGGCTAAAGAAAAGGAAAATCTAGGGATTGAATCCGGTATTGGAGTCTGACTCTGGGATGGGAGGGGGGAGAGAGAGGAGAGGAAAAAAAAACAAAAAAAACAAAACAAAAAAACCCCCACACCTTGTCCTGTAGTCTTTATAGTGTTAGCGCACTATACCTCCAATACTTATATCTACAGGGCAAAGGGGAAATCCAGAGAGATTAGTACACTGTTCTGGGTAACAGACCGTTTCATTGGCTAATACATCACATCAATAAGAATGCCTATGATTATATCAACTCTTCCATATCAGAGTGTAGTAAAAACAAGTAAAACGAAATTTTGAACTTTAAAAAAAGAAAGGAAATATGATCTGTGTTTTAATCAGATTACAATAAGCTCAAACAATGTTTGATTGATGTTAGAACAGCAACAAGAAATGTAAAGGCTGGTCCCCGCTGCCAACACGTGATTGAAATACAAATATAACGAGTTAATTCGATAAAGATGGATTACCGTGGGTTTGTGTAATGGAGATTTGTGGAGATCGAATAGGATGCCCGGTCACACGTCTCTTATTTACTATCATTTGCTGGCAGTGTGAACAGTCCTTTTTTTTATTGTACATTAAGAAATGAGAAAAGAAAAACACATGCTCGGACGTTTACCTAAAGCCTATCTTACAATCCACCATGGGGGTAATTTAAGTAAACTTGCGTGTGCTCGCGTAATGGCCGTAGAGACTTTTGGATTTGCATAAAATAAAAATTTGCAACCGGTTTCTTGCGGCTGATCTGCAAGTTACCAAGACCCTACGCCCCGTGCGTGTCAAAACACGTGCGGCGGGCCGTGAGCTAGGCTTTGGCGAACTTTAACCATAATAAGCGAACTTTAACCGAAATACCACATACCCAGGGTGGCCCCGAATCCGTTTAACGCCGATTGTATGCTCGAGTTAATACTCCTGGCCGCCCTATCCATTTGTCTATTAAAATGTGACCCAGCATTATGCAGATATCTGGCCATACCATTGAAGTAGTCATTAAACTCCCGAGTCATCTGCGACAACCAGTCATTAGCAACGGGTGGGTTGGGATTGATTCGCTTAGCAACGAGGGGCCTGGGAGCAACTTCCATAGCAACGCTGGGTCTGGGAGCAACTACCGAAGCAACGCTGTGCCTGGGAGCAACTACTGAAGCAACGCTGTGCCTGGGAGCAGCCCCCATAGCAACACTGGGCCTCGGGGCAACTACTGAAGCAACGCTGGGCCTCGGGGCAACTACTGTAGCAACGCTGGGCATGTGAGCCACTCTCGTAGCAACGCTGGGCCTGTGAGCCACTCTCGTAGCAACGCTGGGCCTTGGGGCATATTGTCGATAATTAACAGGCGTTGATTTGTGGACGGGTCTGACGGCACCGATAAAACCAAGAGAAGCACCCGGATTACCGAAGAATCCACCCAGGTGTATGCCATTACCCATATTATGAACAATCGCCGTACTGGGAACTCGCGATTGCATCCTGACAGAACCGTCATGTCCTATGTGAATGCTTGATCCATGACCAAAATTGCCCTGCCTTGGAAGTGACATCAGACCGTTCATATTAATATTCGACATTGGACGGAGTCTTCTGTCAAGATTTTGTATCGGACCTCTGCTATTAGTTGTTGGAACCTGTACAGTGTCGGTCATAGGAACCCTCGTCATTGGAACTTTTGGACCCGGGACAGATTGCTGAGTCGTGTCGATATTTTGTCTACTGTTCGGATCAGGTCCCTTCACTTTCATCGACGATTTCACAGTCAACGTTGTTACGCCAGGTCCGGGTTTTGTTCTTATTTTTGAATTTTGGCTTTCGGGAGTGGTGATAGGTTCCGGTTTGTTGCTTATTTGTGGATTTTGGCTTTCAGGGGTGGCGATAGGTTCCGGTTTGTTGCTTATTTGTGGATTGCGGCTTTTAGGAGTGGTGATAGGTTCCGGTTTGTTGCTTATTTGTGGATTTTGGCTTTCATGAGTGGCGATAGGTTCCGGTTTGTTGCTTATTTGTGGATTGTGGCTTTCAGGAGTGGTGAGGGTAGTCTGGACGGAAACTGGAATGCTTTGTCCAGGTGTACTGATGTTAATGTCTTTAGCGTTGTCCGTAGCTTGTCCATCAGTGTGGGGCGGTCTAGGACTTGGGTTTTGAAATCTGATACTTGGTTTCAAATTGATGCTGGTGCCAGATCCCTCAGCTTGCGGGACAGTTCTGGGCTGGCCACCTATTAAAACAACATTACCACCATTTGTCGTGATTGTGGACGGGGGTACGGGACCATCCTCGACTAATAGGCTACCACCGGTCACATTACTGGTGACTACCACACCTGGCGTGATCCCTTCATAGGTTCTAGTGGTTGAGACAGTTGGTGCATTTCCTGGAACCTGGGAATCCCGACAGGTTTCACAACAGGCAGCAGACCGAATCCCCGCGGAATAGTTGGTGCATTCGGATTGGACGCAGTTGAATAATGGAAGATTCCCCTGCGGACAATTATCTGCAAAATTGAAATAAAGGGAATCTCTTTTAATGGATCTTACATTTAGTAAACATTTCGTATTTTCAAACAAAAACTTAGCGGGACTAATATTGCAATGGGTCTGAAATGATTTTTAATTTACAAGATATAATCACCAAATCCCAATTCTAGAGGTAACTTTACCCTTCGTTTATCTCTGGTAAAACTCGCCGGCCATTTTTAAATCGACAGCATTTCATTCTAACAAATCTTACCAATTCATAGCCATGGGGGCGGAGGTAAACAACCGAAATCTCGCTGATTAATGTCCGGAGAGATTTACCAGAGTGAAGGGTGAACTTATCTCTTGGATTGACTGTAAATGCTGATTGATTTATTTTGAAAATTCGGGTGAGAAAGTAAATTTTCGGGGAAATAGCCTCAGCCCCCACTCCACCCCCAACATAGATCCCCCCCCCCGCCGTATACCTATGTATGGCGGTATGTTAGAAACATTAAATTAGTTAGAAATGAACGAAACACTAGATCATATGAATAAATAAAGTGACCACAACTCGCTATTACAGATTTTACAGGTCAAAATTATATGGAATACAATTACTGCTTATAACTGAGCGACGAGAGAAGCATAATCGAAACGTCGCCCAGTTATAAGCAGTAATTGTATTTCATAGAATTGTGACCTGTATACCCCAGTTTAATTGACCTTTCCGTCAGAAACCCGTAGCTCCTCCCCCTTTTTATAATGACGTCACCTTAGACAACATTGACGCGCCTTAGACATAAACAAGCATGGCGATGGCAGAACGACGTTCAATCTTGTGCCAATCTTTTGGACCTTTCCGCTAATTTTTTAGAATAAATTTTTGAAAGAGAAGTGTATTGTTAGTTTGGAGTAAAGACAGCAATCCTCCGGGTACTATAGAAGGATATTTTCCTGACATGGACCTGTTTTAGGCGATTGACGACAGACCAACGATCAGTGGATATGTCACGGAAGTCAAAACTGACAAGACATAGATAGAGCGAGAAACCATATTTATTTGGTTAAATTTGACTTCAAAGGAAGTAACAGACTACCAAAGCCTTATTGTGGGCGGAGTCGACGGAAAGGTCAATTACTAAATGCCTTTGAAACAATATAACAGAATACACACCTGGTGTACTTGGGGCTTCAGCATTAGACACACATTGACCCTGTTCACACCACTAAAATAGAAATAACACGTGACGAGATAAAAACAAATATGTTACCACTGTTTGTCATGTATTTTGTACACGGGGGCAGTCCATTTGCTGATTACACTATTTTGCTCGAAAATACTATTTTGTCTATAACGTTTTTTAGGACTTCGAATTCCGTCTTACGGTTTGGATTGTTCGTACTTGTTTTTGTTTTTTTATTACACATTCTGATTAAAACACAGATCATATTTCGCTTCGTTTGTTTATAGTTCATAATTGCGTTTTGCACACTAGAATCTGAAAGAGTTGTTATACAACACACGTCCTGGTTGATGTGTGTGATTAGCCAATAAAACGGTATGTTACGGCGAGTTATTGGCGAGCTGGAACTGTGTGTGAACCAATAGAAATGTTAACGCCGATTGGTTAATCAATGGCTGACGTAATAGGATCAAAACCGCTCGAATGAACCCCGACGCGACTTTCTACTACAACCGGTCAGATCTAAATGTAGTGTAGGCCATCGAAAGTAGAAAAAAACCGGAGCGAAATATGAATCCGTATTTTAATCAGATAGTATCTTACATTGAGAGAGAGACAGAGAGCAATTTGTACCACCAATTAATTTGAACATTGAAAAAATAGTACAATTTGTTGACCAGAATAATGAATGGGACATATTATTCAGTTACAACAAGAGTGGTATTTGGGACTTTATCACTTGAGTAATAAGACGAAGCAATAATTTGATTGAATAGATTGTTGACAATAAAGTTAAAGGGACACAACTCCATATAAGCGACCTTTGACAGTGTATGAAATTATAATAATAATAATAGCCCAGAGGACAAGCATGGTAGTCAATATAACTAGTGAAAGAAAATCTTGTTTGTATTCTTCTCAAATGGGACGCCAAACAAGCCACATTGGCTAAGTCTGTTCCCTGACCCATTTTCATCCATTTGAAAAACAAAATTGTTTACACAGATAAAGGTCACGATAACGAGAAATTTTAAAGGAGCTAAATCGCTAATATTTAGGACCTAGAATTTGACACAAATGGTTTGCAAAGAATATAATAACGTAATATAAACGTATATAAACAGATTTATATTCAATCGTTTCCGTTTTTACTCTAAAATTGTATCAGTTATGTTCAGCGAAATATGACAGGAGTCTCAATCGAATAACAAACTGATAACGTCTGGTTATTTAAGTCTACAGTGATATTATTTATTGTGCATGCCCCGAGATACGAATATGACGTCACCGTTTTACATGACTTGTAGAATAATATGTCTAGACTCGTTCTTCGAGTCCCTTGTTACAAATGACGCCGAAACGCATTATGGTATACGATTCGTGTACAAATGGTAAAAAAAAAATTGTCTTACATATCGGATATCAGAAGCTCATCTTTTCCAGGTAACTTAACAATATCAATGTTTCAATGTCGAAGACTTTTAATAATATTGAGTTAGAGACTTAGCTACTTTAAAAACTGTGGATAATTTAAAGGGCACAACACTTACCTTTTGAAATCCGCATGACGTACCATCTAATGGTATCCTGACCGCGAATGTAGTGGACCCTGGTCCCTTACCAGCCTCACAGTACATCCCTCGACACATATCGCCATGACCTTCTAATGCATGTATTGACTGAAATAAATCCAAATAATACACAAAAATTAAATGGGGTTTAATGTCCTACAATCCTGCTAGTGCTATGAAGGACATTTTCGCTGTGACCTACTCTTGTTTCGAATTCCAGCTGTCAGGAATTCTTCGTTTCGTTTTCTCATCTGAAGAATCCTCTGCCCTGTACCACTCACAAGGGGAAGCCCCGCCGAGACCTCCTGGCTAGCGACGACGCGTCTAGCAACTGTGCCACAGGTATTAATGTTTCAATACAGCTTTACTTTCCCCCTCCCATGCCTGTCTTTATTATCCTTGGTGGTGCTAGATCACCACTCACTATAACACCTAGTGTCACTTCTCGATTCTGCTCCTCTGAAGTGCTCTAACACAACACTTAACGGGTTCCGTCAAGCTATTTAATATCTCAAAGTGCTAAAAAAAAGGCTGATTAAAACACATATCCTATTTCGTTTAGTTTTTATACTTTAAAATGTCGTTTTACTTATCTTTACTACACTAGGATCAGGAAGAGTTGTTATCATTGACGTGTTCTGGATGATTTGAGTGATTAGCCAATGAAACGGTCTGTTACTGCGAGTTATTGGCCTTTTGATGCTCGAAACAAACAACTAGAAACGTCAACGCTGATTTATAAATCAATGTCTGACGTCATAGGGTCAAAAGCCCGTTTGACATCTGACGTGAACGCCCACTATAACTTGTCAGATCATTATGTAGTAGTAGTGTAGGCCATCGAAAGTATAAAAAAACAAAACGAAATATGGATCTGTATTTTAATTAAATTGTATTTCTGTGCAAAGCCATTAAATAGAAATCTGAGTAGTAGTCATCACTGAAAAACAAAAGCATCAAATTCTTACCCGTCCAAAGTCTGATTCCGGACCAACCGCCATCTTGCATTGTTGGTCAGCTGTAAATAATTGCCCAACATCCTCGACACGACCTGGCTCCACTGTATCTGTTGATAAGGGATTTGTTGACGTACAGCTGACACTGGAGGGAATTAAAAAAAAATCAATGATTTAAATGGACTGATGGTGATGATGATGCTGATGATGATGTGCAGTGGCACTATGGTCTACTCTTATATTAAATTCCAACTACCAAAGGATATTTTACGTGCACGCCAATATATAAACGCGACCTCGGTTTTTCGCCTCATCCCGAATGACTAGACAGCTATCCTTGTCAAGCCCTCCATCCTGCACCACTAACGAGGGGAACCACGTTGGAACTTTCTCGGGCAATGCAGATGAGATGCATGGTGATGAGGGATATGGCGATGGCGCTTATGGGCACGCGCAGGACTATTTTTAAATGAACTAAATCGGTTCTTTGGCACCTGGACGCAATTGGGTCGCATGTCATATAATATTGTAATATGAATTTACAATCAATCGAATTTTCTGTTTTACTGTAATTTCTAATAATACGTACGCGAAAACTCGGAATCGAATGGCAGTCTTTGGCGTCTGGTTATTCCAGTCTACACAAGTATTATTATCACACATAAGACATGTTTAGCTTCGTTTCATACAAAAGGCACTCGAAAAAGCAGTCTTGCCCGCGATGCCTTTGTCAATTTTAAAATTTTAATTTTGTCTTAAATAGTGGATATCGGAAACCCATCTTTTCCCAGGTAGGTAACAACACCAATATTGATTTAAATTGACAAATAATACGTGTTGTCATGTCTAAGAATGTGGGAGATTTTGAGGTAGAGGCTACTTTAAATTAAATACCGACCATTCTTTTTTTCTGTTTCGTGATTTTGAGTATTACAGGTCAGGCTTCTCTACGATATCACTGCTGGTGGGAGAGTGGACGTTAAGCCCCAGAAACGACAACGACGACAGGCTAGGGATTGTTCAGCACAATAGACGAATATGACCGATACTAATGTCAGTGATACAGGGCGGAAGGCCTGACAAGGACAGCTTTCTAGTCTTTCGGATGGGACGACAAACCGAGGTCCCGTGTACACAATAGCGTGCACGTAAATGATCCCTTGGCAGTTGGAATTCGGTATAAGAGTAGGTCATAGCGTCGCTGCCAGGGCAAAATTTCCCTCGTAGCACACTGTATGGCGTATATCCCCCCCGTCTTAAATAGCCCAGTTTAGGACAGAAAAGTAGGACTTTAAACCCCATTTCATTTCAGCACATGATTTGATTGGTAGGCTAATATGGACTCAGACAATCAAAGCCTGTACATTCCTACCTTTTGTAATGTACCTAAAGAGCAGGACAGTCATATTATTGAACGCGTTTCGCAGCGTTTCTGAGTGCATTTTGGCCGGTTACATGGACATAGTCCCATACCATTTGCATTAGACCAACTTGGGGCAGTCTAATTAAATACAGATCTATATTTCGTTTCGTTTTTTTATACTTCCGATGGCCTACTCTACATTTACATCTAACAAGTTATAGTGGGAGCTCACGTTCTATGACGTTAGGTACCAAGCAAGCGACATTTCACCATAGAATGTCAGTCATTCAATTAACAAATTAGCGACCGCCATGTTTTTTTTATCTACATTTGCTTTGTTTTGATTTCTATTGCTGCTCATGTGTACCCACCGTCCGCACAAAAAAAGTTCAAACACTCGATTCGACAGACCATTTGATTGGCTGACCCCTTATTTCAAGCTGAACACGAGTTAAATAACAACTCTTCCAGATACAAGTGTAGTAAAGACAAGTAAAAACGAAATATTAAACTATAAAAACGAAACGAAATTGGATCTGTGTTTTAATCAGATTTAACTTCGAGCCAAAGTTTTTCGAATGCTGAAGTTTCAGAGGTTGCAATTGAAAAATGTGTTGATGATATTTGTGCGTGGTCGATTGCTAACACACTTGTACTTGATGATGGTAAAAATAATGTTAAGTATAGATAAATGAAAAATTACATGAATTTGCGAAAACGCACACGGAAACGCTGCGAAACGCATGCATGAAAACGGTTATTATTAAAGCTGGTGGAAACTTACCTGCTCAAAGTTTCTTCAAATTTTCTTATTGAACAAGAAGAGAATTGCCAGAGTCTCGGAGCTAAAGTATTGGATGAAGGATATCGCAACTTGGTCGTCATGATGTAATTGTCATCATCTGAACATCCTGCTGCTTCTCTATCATGACTTGCTCCAATACTGGTGAAACAATAAAATAGTTTTAATCTTCAAAAGTTATAAAAATACATCCTATCCCCACTCTCTCTATCTGAAATATATATGAATTGCTGAACCGCGATTTAGATATACTTCGTTCCCAGGTTAAAACATAGACGCCCATCACAAATCAGTTGACTCAAAATGAGCATTTGGTAAGTAGAACGAAACAATCAAATAATTCCGCTATTAAAAGAATGAATGAATGAATGAAAAGGGGTTTAACGTCCTACGCTTAAGCACCTAACCTGGGCTATTTGAAGACGGGCATACGCCACAGTGTGCAATGAGGGAAATTTTGTCCGGGCAGCGGCGCTACGGCCTACTCTTATATCGAATTCCAACTGCCAAGGGATTTTTTACGTGCACTCCAATTTGTACACGGGACCTCGGTTTTTCGTCCCATCCGAACGACTAGGCAGCTGTCCTTGTCAGGCCCTCCTTCTGCATCACTGACAAATGGAAATCACGTCGGAAAATCGAGATGAACTTTCTCGGCCAATGCAGCGCCTTATCCACTTAGCCACCGTGATCCCCCGCTATTAAAAGAAATAAACAGTGGGTGTTATTTAAATGGAGGTGGGGGTAACGTCCACTTGACACAAACTATGTCATTTTGGGACTGACATATGGTTCAGATTTATATACAATACTTGCTGTCTTTAGCTGTTGGGGGAAATCGGAGAAAGAGCAAATGGAGAATCGAAGCCAAGCACCTTTGACTCAGTTACAGACCTTATGATCAAACGCGGTAAACAATTCGGTCATCCAACCCATCAAAAGTCAATTTGAATATACTAACCTATGTCCAATCTCATGGGCAGCTACAGACGCCATTGTTGACGTCATATCATCTTCAATAATGGAGATTGAATCATCTGTACACATACCACCCAATGCAGCCAGTCCTATCGACGTATAAACGTAACCAAATATATATTTCACTTAATGCAGTCAGTGATAACGTTCAATTAAAAATATGTACATTTTGAAACATCGACAAGGTCAAAAATGATATCAAATAGTATAGTTTCATACCTACACTTTTCCTCCCAAAAAATATCAATGTGATTAGTTTGAATACACTGGTGATCGAACCACCCGGATACCGGAGCAGAACAGAAGGACGTTAAACCCCATTTCATTTCATTTCCCAGAAACCGATGCATTCATAATCTTCGACTGGCGGATATTCTGGGCTGTATTATTCAATGCATTATGGTATGCTACACCCGTAAAATTATTAGTACAGACATATTTTTGGTATGTAAGGCTCTCCACACTTCAAAAACGAAACCATCAGATGGTTTAATTCCTTATGTTCCCGCTAGTATGAGTTTTAACAGAAATATTTTGCTCTCCAAACATCATAAGCAAAACCAGATGGTTTCCTTATGTCCCCTCTAGACGGAATTTTAACGTTGTGCCCCGTCAATAATAGTAAGTGCAGGGGGACTGCACCACATATGATTTACACAAAAGACAAACATAACGACAAGACACCATACTCAAAAAACAACAAACAAACAATTCAAAAAGAGCGAATGGATCCGGGGGCTAGCCGTAAGCGTCCACTGTGCTGTACAGTCCCGGGCCTGTGGTGACACAGACTTCACTCATATTTGAAAACAACTGGCAATGCAACCAAAAGAAATAATTATATAGTGTCAGCATGAGTCATGATATATTATATGTTGTAAGAATTACGAATGCAAGCATATTGTTGTATAAATTCCGCTACACAAGTAACCACATAGTTAAATGTATCAGAAGGAGGCCTAGTTCAAAACTAAATCAATAAAAGGATTGAAGTATATTAAATGCATTTAGGACACACATTACAACCGCCACAGAAACGAAAACAAACAATAATTAATATTTGAGATGGAGAGAGAGAGAGAAATGGGGTTTAACGTCCACTCAACATAACTAGGTCATTTCGGGACTAACATATGGTTTAATTTTATTTCAACAATTCGCTTGTGCGTCTGGGTCCTTAGCAGTGGGAGTAAACCGGGTGCCCGGGGGAAACCCACGAGGTTGAGAGGGCGCCCCTATTTCCATGCCACATACGCTCACACCAGCTAGAGGTCGAAGCGCGGCACTCTAGACCACTAGGCCATCCTAACCCCCCGATTTGAGATGGAGTAGAAGTTGTACAAATGTCTGATTATATTGGAAATGGCGGTTAAAGGGGTGGGGACGATATATTTTTTCATAAATTGCAATCTGAATGAAACACAGACTTCGTTTCGGTTTTTTTATAGTTCAAAATTTCGTTTTACTTGTCTTTCATAAACTGGGATCTGGAAGGGTTGTTATATAACAGGTGTTGTAGGTGATGTGAGGAATTAGCCAATGAAACGGTGTGTTACGGCAAGTTAATTTGGCGTGCTCTGCATTGGTTAATCAAATGTCTGACGTCGTAGGGTCAAAAGCCAATTTTAGTAATTTGATTGGATACTATTAGATTGAATCTATGTTTTAGCCAAACAAAATTGATATATCTACAAAAATTTGGATTTTATCTTTAGTTAAGATCTCGAGAAACAGGGCCCTATATTTAAATCAATATTGCTACTTTCAAGTGGTCCGGGCCCTTTAATATACACAACGTAAAATAACATGTCTTACCTTTAGCTTCTACATTTGTACCTTTCTGTAAATTATACCTAAAACAAACAAGATGACATTTTCTTAAAAATTTGGACAGAATGGGAGGGAATAGAGTTCGTCTCTTCAATAACCCAGGGGCCGTATCTAGCTGGGGTGCACGGTGCACGGGCTACATCCCTCCACAAAACAATTTGACAGTCTTTCAATTATAAAAATGATACACTTGATTATGATGAATATCAGTAACTTTTAAAATCCAACATACGGCCCTGTAATAACCCCGATTATGGCTTATGTTGTGATGATACACGGGCATGTTTCACGAAATTTTAATAATTTCATTGAATAATATATCATAGATTTAAGTGCTTAGTCAATAAAAATTGAGGTATCTTCTAAAATTTGTATTTTATCTTTAGTTAAGAAAGTATGGATTTTATCTTTAGTTAAGAAAGTATGGATTTTATCTTTAGTTAAGAAAGTATGGATATTATCTTTAGTTAAGAAAGTATGGATATTATCTTTAGTTAAGAAAGTATGGATTTTATCTTTAGTTAAGAAAGTATGGATTTTATCTTTAGTTAAGAAAGTATGGATTTTATCTTTAGTTAAGAAAGTATGGATTTTATCTTTAGTTAAGAAAGTATGGATATTATCTTTAGTTAAGAAAGTATGGATATTATCTTTAGTTAAGAAAGTATGGATTTTATCTTTAGTTAAGAAAGTATGGATTTTATCTTTAGTTAAGAAAGTATGGATTTTATCTTTAGTTAAGAAAGTATGGATTTTATCTTTAGTTAAGAAAGTATGGATTTTATCTTTAGTTAAGAAAGTATGGATTTTATCTTTAGTTAAGAAAGTATGGATATTATCTTTAGTTAAGAAAGTATGGATTTTATCTTTAGTTAAGAAAGTATGGATTTTATCTTTAGTTAAGAAAGTATGGATTTTATCTTTAGTTAAGAAAGTATGGATTTTATCTTTAGTTAAGAAAGTATGGATTTATCTTTAGTTAAGACAGGGGGCATGACTATGAAAAGTTTTTGATATCGTCCCTGTGGTGGGTGGTGTCTAGAGGGGTGTAAATGATATTTTCATACTATGAAAATATTTTATTTATGGGGTGGGTGGGGTCGCTTGACCCCCAAAAAACTTTTCATACTAGCTTAAAACTTTTCATAATATGCAATTTACATGCCACAGTGTACTACTAGAACATTAAAATAAGCCCAAATGAGCAAATCACCACTAAAGACATCACGTATAACAAAGAAATTAATAATCTGGGTTGTAAAGGTGCGGTACAAGTCATACAGTGGGTGTCAGTGTTTCTGTGAAACGTACACAACTACTGGTTTAGGCCGGTTTAGGTACGATAAGTATAGTATTTCATGTGAATGATAATACTAATTATTATAATTTTAATTCTTTGGGTTTTTTTTAGGGAAATATATTTAACACCTAGACTCTCGAGATTTTGTTGCAAGGACCGACAAACGTAAGGCCCATTTATTAGGACTACAAAATAAAATGGAAGTTGCTCAATAGGCTATAACCTACCAATTTAAAGGAATAATAAAAGTATTCAAAAGTGAAGTAAAACCACAACAATTCTTTGACTTTGAGTTAAAATGCAGATTCCAGGCATAGGCCTCTAAAATATAACATGACTACCGGTAGGCCTACATCTTAATCATAACCTATCAGTAACTACTTTTACTGTAGCTTACTTTAGAGAATAATTTATTGGCCAATCTTCTGAGTAGAAATAATATGTCAAAGCAGAATTCTTCTTGTAACATTACAATGATGTAAGCTACCAATGCTGAGAACAGTGATAGTGAAACAACTGTTGTCTTATTTTAAAATTATGTAGTTGCTATAGCAATCACCCAAAGTCCATAATATTTCACTAAAATTATACAATTCATAAAATGCTTACTGGTACCGTACTTCTAATGTTACTGGTGATCATTTGGTTCGTAATGGTAAACACCATTGAAAATGGTACAACATTGCCTTTTTGAGAGTGTTTTTTTTATCATTGTTGGTTGCTATAACAACTAAATATTAAGTAATATGCAAGAGTAAATGTAAGTAATTTTTAAAAAAATTCATAGACATATTTAATTTACTTATAAGTTATAAACAAAATGTCCCTTCAAGATCTTAATTCCTTCATAGTTTATTTATGTCTTATTAACAGCCGAATGTTTTTCGAAAGTGAACCATTTTCCAATCTCTTAGGGCCCGAGGCCGCCCAAGGCCAAACACCTTCAGATTTTTTTCAAACTTACACAATCCAAATCATTTGATATCACATGGGTTTCAATTATTTTAAACTGCTTACTTTAAAATGTGGTATCACCTTTTGGGTTCTGGTAAATACCGTTGGAAATGATCAAAAATTGCACAAACTTTTAAAAATATTTCCATAATTTCACTTCCGTATCTCCATTCCTTCTAATTTTATAAATGTCCCAAAAACGCCCGAAAAGTAGGCAATGTGCCGCGTACAATGGTTAAGAAGTGAACACATATCCAGCTCTTGAGAGAAGGCATATTGATATTTTTTCCTATTTTTATTTTCTGTTAACCTTACTTGATAGCTACTTATTTTAAAATGCATAACCACCAGGTTCAATATTTCGGATGTAACATGGACAAGACCAATTTTGATGAAGTAAATGGACCAAAATCACGTTGACAAAATGGAATTTTTGAGAAAATCTACCTATTTTGGAGTTGCTTGGGAAACCAGAGTAATTGTTACTCAAATGTGAAAATTAAAACATAATTAGTCTTAAAGTTGTATTTCATGAATTTACATATACATTTTTGATAATTTTGATAGGAAATGAAATATGTCATCACAAATAAAACACTGAAAATTACTTTTTTAAAGTGATGAAAAACCTTTCTTCCGCGAAAAGTCAAAAATCGCACCTTTGAGCCTCAATAAATTTTTTTCAATTTCATCCGCTTTTGAATTTGAAAAACGTTTTGTGAGAAGAATGATGAGGTCCATCTGAAAATCTAATAATCTCAAAATCACCTTTTCCACCTACTACATGTATTATAATAAAGTTGTCCTCCATGCTAATGTTCAGTATACGAAAATTTAATATCATGGATTTAGCTGTTCAAGTTATCAAAATTCATTGAAAATGAATAACTCTGGTGTACATGGCTAGACACTGCCATCGGCTTCGGCAGCCATGCCTCCAAATGTTATAATTTGGCCGCAGATACTTGTCATATAACAAATTTAGGGGTGGGTGGGTAACCCTCAAAGGTAGTCAAACTTTTCATATAACAAATTTAGGGGTGGGTGGTGTCTCCCGTCAGATATGAAGATTTTTGGGGTCGATATCAGAAACTTTTCATGGTCATGCCCCCCGGTTAAGAAAGTATGGATTTTATCTTTAGTTAAGAAAGTATGGATTTTATCTTTAGTTAAGAAAGTATGGATTTTATCTTTAGTTAAGAAAGTATGGATTTTATCTTTAGTTAAGAAAGTATGGATTTTATCTTTAGTTAAGAAAGTATGGATTTTATCTTTAGTTAAGAAAGTATGGATTTTATCTTTAGTTAAGAAAGTATGGATTTTATCTTTAGTTAAGAAAGTATGGATTTTATCTTTAGTTAAGAAAGTATGGATTTTATCTTTAGTTAAGAAAGTATGGATTTTATCTTTAGTTAAGAAAGTATGGATATTATCTTTAGTTAAGAAAGTATGGATTTTATCTTTAGTTAAGAAAGTATGGATTTTATCTTTAGTTAAGAAAGTATGGATATTATCTTTAGTTAAGAAAGTATGGATTTTATCTTTAGTTAAGAAAGTATGGATTTTATCTTTAGTTAAGAAAGTATGGATTTTATCTTTAGTTAAGAAAGTATGGATTTTATCTTTAGTTAAGAAAGTATGGATTTTATCTTTAGTTAAGAAAGTATGGATTTTATCTTTAGTTAAGAAAGTATGGATTTTATCTTTAGTTAAGAAAGTATGGATTTTATCTTTAGTTAAGAAAGTATGGATTTTATCTTTAGTTAAGAAAGTATGGGGTTATTGTAAATGTTTCACCTACCCAGAGAAAGCCATGACATGATCTCTTGCAGGTAGATCTGTTCTTTGATTCACCCATGTTTTAAGTTTTTCCAGTGCCTCTGTCACATTCACAAAACCAGTTGGAAACTTGCTTGTTTCTGTCCATGACGAATCACTACTTCTCTATTATAAGACAACATTTATAGAAATTACAAATGGAGAATTCGGATTGTCGCGTTTGATGGTATTGTATTGTTTATGATTATAATAACACACTTTATGATAAGGGGGCAAGTCTTTAACGCAATATCATCCAGAGTCTTCGACAACCTGAAGGTCGAGTGTTCGATTCCTGCATTGTTCATCCAAATTTTCTTGCGTGGTTTACCCTTTTCAGTGATGCAGGACGGAAGGCCTGGCAAGGATAACTGTCTAGTGGTTGGGATGGGACAAAACACCGAGGTCCCGTGTGCACATTGGCGTGCACGTAAAAGATCTCTTGGCAGTTGGAATTCGATATAAGAGTAGGCCGTAGCGCCGCTGCCCGGGCACCCCCCCCCATAGCACACTGTATGGCGTATGTCGGTCTTCATTAGCCCAGGTTAGGTACAGAACAGTAGGAAGTTAAACCCCATTTCATTTCTTTCGGGATGTACACTGGGAACGAACCTATGACTTCCTGGTTGGTGATCCCGTGCCTAACCTTCAAAGTAAACTACAAGTAGAAATTATGGATGAGTAATGGTTACCTTTAAAATAATAATACCCGTCAACTTAAATTGAAGACTTTTGAGTACTTTGCTTTCCTTGGCGACATGACCATATCGCTGATTCAGCTAAAATATAAAAATGATCCTGTAAATATTCGAGTTATAAATGGTGTCTTTTATCCTCATCGATATTTTGCTCTAAACTGGGAAATAGTCGATTTTTCTAATTGCCACCAAGGAATCGTCTATAAATTCTCATTTCATCTATATTTCGTATAGTCAATTTGTAAACCCCGACACTCTTTGAGGTACAGCTATTGCCGCTCTTTACTAATGAGAATCTGGTTTTAAATGCAGATCTATATTTCGTTTCGTTTTTTATAATTTCGAAGATCTGGCCGGTTGTAGTAGAAGGCCGTGTCAGGGATTACATGAACGGCTTTTGACCGTATGACGTCAAAATGTGATTAACCAATCAGCATTGTTGTTTCTAGTGGGATGTCAAGAACTCGCTGCAACATACCGTTTCATAGGCTAATCCCTTGCATCAAAAAGAACACTGGTTATATAACAACTCCTCGAGATCGTAGTGAAGTAAAGACAAATAAAACGAATTTTAAACTATGTGTTTTAATCAGATTGCGAAGTTCGATAATAATAATAATGCTCTTTGCTTGCTCCGAAGGTGTTGGTCCTTTGAAACATATGCACTATTAACCTAAAACCTAAACGGAACATAAGCTTTGAATTGAACAGGATTTAAAGGCCATCTGATTTCGTGTATTGTTGTTGCGTATGTCTATTACATTGTGAGATTTTTTCCCTTGCAACTTTCCATTTCGATTTTTTATTCGGAAGGTTGAATACTTATATTGAAATTCCAACTTTTCAGCAAATTTCCTTAACATTATCTAGTTTTAACTATTAAAGTGACAACTGTCAACTCTTTATCTTATCTCCAATAATGTATCTGTAGGCCTATCCTGAACTTAAAAAACAGCTACCATAGACGTTGAACTAATACAGAATACAGTCTGATAATATATAAATTATGAGAGATGCTAATTGTAGGCCGGTCGGGGAGGTCCAAAATGGCCGCTTTATACAAAATAGTATTTTGGGGAAAACTAACCCGAACCCTAGCCCAAACCCCTTTAAGGTGGGTAAAATGTAAATTAGACCCAGGTTCAGTCTTCTAATTAGGGTTATAGAGTTCGGGTTAGTATTCCCCTAAATACTGACGTTGGACTTCGGAAACACCCGAACCTCCCCAACCGGCCTACAATTAGCATCTTGCATAAATTATAGGCTATTTACCGATCTGAGAATCCAGTGATAAAATGTCTTCATATGATCTTCAGTTTTAGTTTCATTACCATTATATAAATTAAGCCATCTGAAAAGAGAAATGGGACTTAACGTTCACTCGACAAATGATATGTCAATTCAGGACGACTACCAAATTATGTGGTTCGATTTTTATTTCAACAATTCGCTTGCCTGGTAGATATATTTAGTAGTTCGAGGAAACAGGGGGGGGGGAGAGAAAAACCCACGAGGCTAGCCAGGCGGGGAATCGAAACTAACATAAAGGCAGGCACTGTTTTCTCCAAAAACATTTACCATGAAAATTAAACGTCGCGTTTCACCCGCTGTTATCTTTTTAAAAAGAATATACAAAGAATTTACTCAACTTTTAATCACTGTTTATGAGAAATAACAAAGAAACACAAAACTTTGCACATAGTTTCTTATTGATGCATTTGATACATTAAAACAATAAAACAAATTTTATAAAGGACTATATTTTAATTAAAATGAGACGAACAATTTTGAATAAATTCTTAACTTAAGCCTGAGAATGCTGTGTGAACTCGGGGCCAGATCTAAAAGTGGCAAAAGTTGTCGGATATTTTAAGTCAGATAGTAGTCTTGATATTACGGGTTGGAATCCCAGCAACAGTCTAAAAGAATCTCGAGAGTTGTCAAGCGCGGTTGAATTTGTTGGGAGAAAAGCCTTATAAGTGAACTGTTGTCAAGTGTTGCACCAGTGCTCGTATTGAAGTGCGGCAGCATGAATAGAAAACATGACAGATAGAATTTAAAGACGCGTCTGTCCGAGCACAATTATTGTCGCAGTATCAAATTGACAAAGTGTTAATTTAACTAGAGGCTCAACACCATTTAGCTTAAAGCCCCAATACCACTCTTGTTGTAACTGAATAATATGTTTCAATCTTTATTCAAGTCAACAATTTGTACTTTTTTACAATATTTTAATTAAAAAATGATACAAATTTCATCTTAGCACACCTAATTTTAAAAATTGGAAAAATTCAACTACATGCCGTAACATGGTTTGAAAGCCTTACGTAAGCACCTTCAAATGCAACTTGGATTTAAACATATTTTCGAACCCTCTGGACAAGTAAAAAAGGATATAATGGATAATTTACACAACAGGTAGGAAACTTAAACATCTTGTAGTTAGAATAAGGCTAAAAAAATTCTGGACCTGTCAAACCAGCAAGAGTGTTATTGTCCCTTTAACACAGTGTCTTTGCAATTTCTACATTTTTTCTCGATTTGTTTTGATTATACTTTATATTATCATCCCACTGCATGATATATCCCAATCGTCATTAGCCCGGTCGGAACGGAATAGCAGGACGCAAAACCCCTTTTCATTTAATTTCATTTCTATTGATTGATGTAATATTTTATTCGATTTAGTGTACATTTCACTTGTTCAGACGAAATGAGCAGCGAACAATGACAAGCTGTTCATATGTTGATTCCATTTTGTCATTTAACCCATTAGATATTTGGGAGATGCTAATTGTAGGCCGGTTGTGGAGGTTCATTTATATAAAGTTCGCTAGCCTGGAGGTTGAGTGTTCGATCCCTGCATTGGCCGAGAAAGTTCATCTCGATTTTCCGGCGTGATTTCCCCTTGTCAGTGATGCAGAAGGAGGGCCTGACAAGGACAGCTGCCTAGTCGTTCGGATGGGACGAAAAACCGAGGTCCCGTGTACAAATTGGAGTGCACGTAAAAGATCCCTTGGCAGTTGGAATTCGATATAAGAGTAGGCCGTAGCGCCGCTGCCCGGGCAAAATTTCCCTCATTGCACACTGTGGCGTATGCCCGTCTTCAATTAGCCCAGGTACGGTGCTTAAGCGTAGGACGTTAAACCCCATTTCATTCATTCATTTATATAAAGCGGCCATTTGGAGCTCCGGAATCACGCGAACCTCCCCGACCGGCCTACAATTAGCATATCCCTAGATATTTAAATGAAATTTGCAAACTTACTTCCTGTAAGCCTCGGTATCAACAACAAACAGAATTTCAATAACATGGTCAGTCGGTGTTGCTGCTTGTCTTTTCACACGTTTATTCGCTATCTGGTTACCTGTAAAAAGAGACAGAGAGAGAAATAGTGTTTAACGTCCACTCAACACAAACTAGGTCATTTCGGGACTAACATATGTTTTTAAAAAAAAAAATATTTCAACAATTCGCTTGCGCGTAGGGGTCTTTAGCAGTTGGAGGAAACCGGAGGACCCAGATAAAGCCCACGAGGCTGGACAGGCGACCTTACTCCTTGTCACGTACAACCGTTGATCCGAACCCACGCTAGTTGACTCAATGACAGGCTTTATCATACAGTGCGCGCACGCTAACCATTCCCACCTCTCCCACCCCACACCTGTAAGAAGTAAAGTCTGTTCTTGAGGGGGGGATCACGGTGGCTTAGTGGATAAGGCGCTGGTTCGCTAGCCTGGAGGTCGAGTGTTCGATCCCTGCATTGGCCGAGAAAGTTCATCTCGATTTTCCGGCGTGATTTCCCCTTGTCAGTGATGCAGAAGGAGGGCCTGACAAGGACAGCTGCCTAGTCGTTCGGATGGGACGAAAAACCGAGGTCCCGTGTACACATTGGAGTACACGTAAAAGATCCCTTGGCAGTTGGAATTCGATATAAGAGTAGGCCGTAGCGCCGCTGCCCGGGCAAAAATTCCCCCCATAGCACACTGTATGGCGTATGCCCGTCTTCAATTAGCCCAGGTTAGGAGCATAATAGTAGGACGTTAAACCCCATTCCATTCCATTCCATTCTGTTCTTGAGGGTCCTACAATTTGTTTCAATCAAATCTGATTAAAACACAGATCCTATTTCGTTTTATATAGTTCATAATTTTTACTCATCTTTACTACACTAGGATCTGGAAGAGTTAATATTATTACTGGCGTTTCGGTTGAAGTGAGGGATAAGCTAATGCAACGGTCTATTATGGCGACTTCTTGGCGTGCCATGCACGGAATTCTGAGTAAACCACTAAAAACGTCAATGCTGATCGATTATTCAATGTCTGCCGCTATAGGGTCAAAAGCCACTCGCACGACCCCTGAAACGACCTTCGTGTACAACTTGTCTGGTCTTCATGTGGTGTAGGCCGTCGAAAGTATAAAAAACGAAACGAAATATAGATCTGTATTTTAATAATATTGGTTTAAATCGATTAAGCATCATCGGTATCACATTCTAGTCCACCATACTCTCGCTTGCTCTTTGGGTATTAACATATTCAAATTATCTTTTCCGTGCCTTTCGAACGACTAAGCGTTGTCCCTTGTTGGCTGTGGTAAAAGAAGAAACGAACATCTTATGTCCATCAATAATTTACCTTTCAATAAAACATAATCTTCAGTGAAATCTGCTATGACCTGATTGGGCGATACATGGAAGGTATAAGTTCCATCGCCAGCGACTATGTTCCTCCCGGTACCCTTAAATATAAGCAAAACAAAAACAAATAATAATATATAATAGCATAATATATATTGTACTCCACCGAGACTATCTTTACAGAAACCATGAAATCTGACCCCTTTTGACAGTCATATCTAAATATTAAGGTCAACTGCAGATTTTGGCAAGGTCGAGGGAGGTACTTAGATTAGGGCTAAGGCTATTTTTGACCACTGTGCATTCTTAAACAACATTAATAACTGTTTTTAAACTGACATATTTTGACAACCACCACCATGACGTAGTAAATCAGAAGAAGACATGCTGTAGAAGACATGATAATAGGATGACAGGTTGGTTAGACTAAACATAGAGATGACATTAGTGATAATAAATATACTGACGAGATCCAATGACGTTTGGTACATTGTAAACACAAAACACGTCTTGTCAAATAAGCACAATAATAAATAACAAACACATCGAGAATGAGACTTGACAAGGTGTACGTATAGTCATTATTGGGAGATGCTAATTGTAGGCCGGTTGGGGAGGTTCGCGTGTTTCCGGAGCTCAAAATGGCCGCTTTATATAAATGAGTATTTTGGGGAATACTAACCCGAACCCTAACCCTAACCCTTTTAAGAGATGTAAAAGGTAAATTAGATTCAAGTTCAGTCTACTAAAAAGGGTTAGGGTTAGGATTTGGGTTATTTTTCCACAAAAATCTCATTTATATAAAGCGGCCATTTTGAGCTCCGGAATCACGCGAACCTTCCCAACCGGCCTACAATTAACATATCCCGTCATTATTTTATATCTTATCTACAAGGAGTAGGGTCGCATGTCCAACCTCGACACTATAGAGAGAAATGGGACTTAACGTCCACTCGACAAATAGTATGTCACTTCAGGACTACCATGTTATGGTTCGTTAATCCAGATGCTGCTTCAGGCACATGTGAGAAAAAGATAGAGAGAGAGAGAGAGAGATATAGAGATAGAGATAGATGGTGTTTAACGTCTATTCAACATAAACCATGATCAATTCGAGACTAACACATGGTTTTAATTTATTTTCAATAATCACTTGTGCATAAGGGTCTTCAGCAGTGGGAGGAAAGTCCATAAAGATTGGACATGCGACCCTACTCCTTGTCTTGTTCATCCGGGAAATCGATATCACACCAGTTGACCAAAAACAGACGTTATGATACAACAGCAGGCGCTTAGCATTCAGCTATGCATCATCACGAAACATAAAGATACAGCAGACACATTTCAATAAATGGGACGCAAGAATTAACAACGTCAGGCATTTTTATTGTTTTGCGGAACGTAAATATAGACATGAATTTGTCATATTTGTCATATAATTTTTTTCAGTTTATTGTTTAAGTAAAAACCCTTCCAGTTTAATCACGTAGGTCATAAATTACAAAAGAACAGCTTTAATTATTATTACATTCTACTTTCGTTTACTGGTATTTTTTTGTCGGGAAAAGGTTTGCGTAACAATTCAGTTTAGGGGTTTTCGGGTGGTTGGTAGAGGTTATTCGTAAGAATAGTGTTTAGTTTTAGTGTTCGGACTAGATCCACCTGTCATTGTGGTTATTGACCTAGTTTGTGTCGAGAGGTGGTTCCCCTCTAACTAATTCGATAGCGTGTGAGAGGAATGGAATGAAATTGAATGGGGTTTAACGTACTACTCTTCTGCACCTAACCTGGGCTAATTGAAGACGGGCATACGGCATACAGTGTGCTATGAGGGATAATTTTTGCCCGGGCAGCGGCGCTACGGCCTACTCTTATATTGAATTCAATCTGCTAAGGGATCTTTTACGTGCACGCCAATGTGTACACCGGTCCGTGGTTTTTCGTCCCATCTGAACGACTAGGCAGATGTCATTGTCGGGCCCTCCGTTCTGCATCACAAGAGGACACCACGCCGGAAAATCGAGATGAACTTTCTCAGCCAATGCAGGGATCGGACACCCGACCTCCAGGCTAGCTAGCCAGCGCTTTACCCACTTACCCCCGTAATCCACAGGAGAAAGACCAGGAGGTTATGTAGGCGACCCCATTCCTTGTCACATATATGTTTTGGCTCAAAACCACGCTGATGATGATGATGATATATACTTACAGTTTGTGTATTTGGTTGACCAGCTTGTAGCTCACCATTTACGAGTGGTATCTCGATACCTTTAATGTTAAAATATATTCAATATCAAGCCTATTATTTATAAATCACGGTTTCTGAATTGCGCGAAACCATTACATCGATGAGAGATGCTAATTGTAGGCCGAATGGGGAGGTTCGCGGGTCCAAAATGGCTGCTTTATATAAATGAGTATTTTGGGGATTACTAACCCGAACCCTAACCCTAACCCGTTTAAGAGGTGTAAAAGGTAAATTTGATCCAAGATCAGTCTACTAAAAAGGGTTAGGGTTAGGATTTGGGTTAGTATTCCCCAAAAATCTCATTTATATAAAGCGGCCATTTTGAGCTCCGGAAACACGCGAACCTCCCCAACCGGCCTACAATTAGCATCTCCCTACATCGATGGATGCCGTGGTAGATCAGCGAGTAACACACCGGTTCACTAATCACGAGGTTCGGGATCAGGAGCTAATTAGGTGAAACGATAAACGACCATTAGTACAGCCGTCTTATCAATTGCTTAAAATCAAGAGAGAGAGAGGAATGGTTTTTGACGTTCACTCGACCAAACTAGGTCATTTTGGGATTGACATAATATGGTTTAATTTTATTTTAAAAATTCGCTTGAGCGTAGGGTTTTTAGCAGTGGAAGGACACCGGGGGACCCGGAGAAAACCCACGAGACAGGCGACCCTACTCCTTGTCACGTACAACCGGGGTTTCGAAGCCACGCCAGTTTACTCAATGACAGTCCGTATGATACAACACGCACGTGCTAACCATTAGGCCATCCGACCCCCAAAGATTATTTATTTAGCATATAGGTAAACGAACTTATGACAGTTGCAATATGGATAAGGGTAGGTTGTAGTGCCGCTGACGGGGCAAAATTCCTCTCATAGCACATTGTACGACGTATACCCGTCTCCATTCGCCCAGCGGGACGTTTATAACTCTATTTGATTTCATTCTGTTTGGTCGGAGTTGTATGCACACAATCAAATCCTTCGTCCTCATTTCTTTTCACCCCCAATACCTGATAAAGCTTCGAACTCGTTGACTGTATGACAAATGACATCAGATGTTCGAGAAATCGTCAACTGGGAAGTTGTTTAAGTTCAAACGTCGTTGGGCGTTACAGAAACAATATATAGATTAACACTTTAACAGGCAGAGAGAGAGATAGGAAGAGCGAGAGAGAGAGGGGAGAGAGAGAAAGAGAGAAATGGGGTTTAACGTCCACTAAACACAACTAGGCCATTTCGGGACTAACATATGGTTTAATTTTTTTTTCAATAATTCACTTGCGCGTATGGGTCTTTAGCAGTGGGAGGAAACCGAAGTGCCCGGAGGAAACCCACAGGATTGAGAAGGAGCCCATATCTCCATGCCACATACGCTCACACCAGGGCTCGAAATCACAGCCGCAAGCCAGAGGTGGCCGGCCAGCAAGAGGTCGAAGTGCGACACTCTAGACCACTAGGCCATCCCAACCCCCTTAACATGCAAGAGGAGTACTGGGTAGCTCCATTGAGCTAGGGTTAGGGCCTCATATAATCTATAATCTTGACGCCTGAAGTATTAAAATTAGATGAACGTACGAGAAACAAAATATAGGCATAAGCTAAAATTGATAATTGAGGATTTTTTCAAAAAAATAACAAACGTTTCAAAGGTCTTACCATCAAAAAATCTGTGAGTGGACAAAGCAAGTCCACCGGCGGTTATATACAGTGAGAGAACTAGAAGAGTACCAACACGATGGTCCGCCATACTGTGCTATGCCACCTTCTATGGTACATGAATATATAAAATACGACTTCTGACGGTTATTTATATCTTGGAATGTTTTTAATGGCAGATTTGTGTTTGTAAGTGTCATAGCTTGTTTATTTACTTAATATGTCGTGTTTTTGAAGTTTATACTTTGTCTTTGTCTAGGGTTTATTTTTGTGTTACAAATTTCAGAAGCTAACATAATAAAGTAGTTCATTTGAAGATACATTTATGGGAGATTAGATAAATAGCTGGTAGTTGTCACAATAATTTTAATAGTTAAAAATAGATAATGTAAAGGCAATTTGCTGCAAATAAAGAAGTTCATTTAAGGCGAAAATTATCCTTTCATAAATACATCCAATTTCCCTCTGTCAGACATTTGTTTTATCGGGTCCAAGAAGAAGGATATTACGGAAGGAAATAAGCCACATGTACCCCCCCCCCCCCCAAAAAAAAATAGTTTGATACATCATTTCTTAAAGATATATTATGGGAGCTTAGATAAAAGCTGGTAGTTCTCATTATACTATTTAAAAAATAGATAATGTAACGGCAATCAAATTTATCCACGCTGAATCGAAAACTGAGCGATTGAATTCTAGGCCTAGCCTCGATTATCATTACTAAATTCGGTACGATAAAAACATATTCTCGATTATCCATTTCATGATTTAATAATAAATGAATGATGAGCAGTAAATGTGATCCCAGTTCAGTAAATATATCAGGCTAGCGATGACATCGAGAGTTAATTATGGCCTGGATAAGTTAATGTCTAATTTATAATTTAGAAAACATTTTAGGCCTAAAGAAAGACCGGCGCTACTGTACTTTCGCACCTCTACCAGTTCCCGTGGTCGTAAGAACTTGAAATTTACAGGGGATGTTAAGGATGACTAGCAATGTCCACACACCAAATTTCATTTGGTGTTATTTGGTGTTGACCAGATGGATCGGCCGTTACGTGTCAAGAGTGACGTGACCTTGAAGCTTACCTTGAGTCCAAACTTCCTATCGATCTCGGGTCATTTGCGTTATTGCTTGCCGTGGCCTTATATCTTGCCGTATTATCAACGTTAAGGTTCGACGTGAAATCAGAGACGACGTCCTTTGCAAAAAATAACAAGGTCAAGGTCGTAGGTCAAGGTCATGTTACAGAAAACTGAACTCACACAACTCAAAGTCAGTTTTGGGACATTCGACCTTGACCTACGACCTTGACCATGTAATCATTTTCAAAGCCCATCATGTTACAGTCAATTGATTACATATTCAGCGTCCATAATTATATCTTCAACAAACAGCTCATAAAATTTGGTGGGGCCACGCAATTTTTTGGAATGTGGCCGGCTAAGAACGCTCCTTAGAAATCATTATTGTTGGCATAGTCGGGCCCGACAAACACCGACCTTATGATGTGATCTCACCTATGTTTCTTTTCTGTTCTATTAGCTAAGATAATTCTAACTCGTTATGGTTTGTTAAGCCTTTAATGAAATAGTAAAATTAGTAAAATGAAACAAGTGTTTGTAATTCCACTTTGTAATTCTACTGGAGCACTTAGCCCCAGAATCTACTTGACTATTTATCCCCAGAATCTAAGTCTATTGAGACGTTCCCTTAACAGCCTTCGTCTTTCATTCACGACATTTTCATTGAAGTTATTCACATTAGACACTGGTACGCACACACGCTCCACGTAACGAACTCTAGATGACATAGTTGCAATACCAGGAATCGTAGTAGAGGATGTAGTAGTGGTTGGTGTTATATCGCTAACAGCTGCAACAACCGGACTTGTAGTTTGGGGTGTTGCTGGACTGGTTGTAGGTGATGTTGTTGGACTTGTTGTAGGTGACGTTGTTGGGCTAGTAGTTGGTGCTGTTGTTGGACTTGCAGTAGGTGATGTAGTTGGTGATGTTGTTGGACTTGTTGTAGGGGATGTTGTTGGACTTGCAGTAGGTGATGTAGTTGGTGATGTTGTGGGTTTTGTAGTTGATGATGCTGTAGGACTTGTAGTCGGTGATGTTGTTGGGCTTGTAGTTGGTGATGTTTTTGGACTTGTTGTTGGGCTTGTAGTTGGTGATGTAGTGGGACTGGTTGTAGGTGATGTTGTTGTAGTTGTAGTTGGTGATGTAGTAGGACTTGTAGTCGGTGATGTAGTGGGTGATGTAGTGGGTGATGTTGTGGGGCTTGAGGTCGGTGATGTAGTGGGACTGGTGATAGGTGATGTAGTAGGACTTGTAGTTGGGGATGATGTAGGACTTGTAGTGGGGCTGGTTGTAGGAGATGTTATATCGCTTTCAGCAATAACAGGGTCTGTGGGTGGGGCTGTTGTTGGACTAGTAGTGGGACTTGTAGTTGAATATGTTGTTGGCGATGTTATGGGTGGTGTTGTAGGACTTGTAGTTGGTGATGCCGTAGGACTTGTAGTTGGTGATGTAGTGGGACTTGTAGTTGGTGATGCTGTTGGACTTGTAGTTGGTGATGTTGTTGGACTTGTGGTAGGGGATGTTGTTGGACTTGTAGTAGGTGATGCCGTAGGACTTGTAGTTGGTGATGTAGTGGGACTTGTAGTTGGTGATGATGTTGGGCTTGTAGTAGGGGATGTTGTTGGACTTGTAGTAGGCGACGTTGTGGGACTTGTAGTAGGTGATGTTGTAGGACTTGTAGTTGGTGATGTTGTAGGACTTGTAGTCGGTGATGTTGTAGGACTTGTAGTTGGTGATGTTGTTGGACTTGTAGTGGGGGATGTTGTTGGACTTGTAGTTTGTGATGTTGTAGGGGATGTTGTTTGGCTTGTAGTGGGTGATGTTGTCGGACTTGTAGTGGGTGATGTTGTCGGACTTGTAGTGGGTGATGTTGTCGGACTTGTAGTGGGTGATGTTGTTGGACTGGTAGTAGGCGATGTTGTTGGACTTGTAGTTTGTGATGTGGTAGGGGATGTTGTCGGGCTTGTAGTAGGTGATGTTGTCGGACTTGTAGTGGGTGATGTTGTCGGACTTGTAGTGGGTGATGTTGTAGGGGATGTTGTTTGGCTTGTAGTAGGTGACGTAATTAGACTTGTTTCCGGACTGGTTTCAGAAGTACAAGAAGCACAGCATGTGTAGTCCCGTTTGAAGGAACTGTAACTTGCACATTGAGTGGTGTCACAACCAGCTGTGGGATCGTCGCCTTGGGGACATAAACCTGTAATTAATAAAAGATATTTATTAAATCTAACATAAATGCAACTTAAAGCAGTCTTAGAAATCAGAATGACATAAATCAACTACGTTCCAATAACAACCAATGTCCGGTGTTTTGTTTTATTTACACTGATAACATGCTATGTCGATTACTAATAATGCAATTAACAAGGCCTAGTCGTTCGGATGGGACCAAAACCCGACGTCCAGGCAAAAGTTCCCCCGTGGGAGTTTCGATATAAGTCTCAGCTGTTCCGCCGCTATTGATGCAACATTGCCGGAATAGTGTATGTTTGTCGTCATTTTCCCAGTCGTAAGAGAACAGTGAACGTTAAACCCCATTTCATATTACGCCATTTTACTAATACTGCCAGACAGAGGACCTAGTCAGTCGGATGGGTCCAAAACTCGAATTCCAACCTACACAATGTAGCGCCGCTGTTGAGGCAACATTTCCCTAACAGTGTATATCCGCCGGCATTAGCCCAGTTGGAACAGAACAGTGGACGTTCAAACCCATTTCAATTTACTCCATTTCGTTAACATATATATCTAAGTGTTTATTTATGTTATACACACCTTCACGGTGTTTTGTCTTTGATGTTCTATAAACGATAATAGAGATATCGTACCGATGATTGGGTGGTCAGAGGGTGATATGTGATATCATCCCTGGGACGATATCACATATCACCCTCTGATGACGTCATATTAAGCAAACACAGTAAAAATACATTTTATTTAGTTATAAAGTTTAAAGTACAGCTAATAGGATTAGAATCATTTTCTGCAGATGTTTGTAGATAAAGCCGTTTTGCAAAATTTTCTGTTTCGTAATTCTTTCTGGTGTCTTCCTCGTCTTTTACGTTTTTGCCCTCATCACTCTTTCTGACACCATTTTTACCTTTACGTAGTTAAAGATATCCAAGTTTTTCTTACATTTAAGACGTAAATAAGACATCAATCCCATTACCAAACTGAATATTGAATTCAGTGGGTATTTCTCGCCGTCCTTTTTTCTAACTTTAACCACAAAGTGTTTTAACCAAAAGTTTAAATCACTATTTTCCATGTGTTCAAGATCTTTAGTTATTTTCCTTTCTTCGTCATTATGTTGATTGTTTCGCCACATCAACCATGCTTAAAATTCATTAAAAGCCAACTTATTGCGCCTTAGAGTATATTTTGGTACAGCGTTATTGGCAAAGTTTAAAACCATTTCCTCTTTGACAACATGAAACCGTTTGTCATTTCAGATCGATTTTCCTCTACATCCGAAATATCTGAATACAGCGCTGGATTTCCAGCATCCATATCGAAAATTTACTTCGTCTGAATCAGTCATTAACAGCATTTTACTTGTGAACTGGTCGATGTATGACTAAAATAACACAGGTGTAATGGGCAGTGGTAGACAACAGTTCACTATTAGTATACTCATTCCAACAGTGACGTAGCCCTGCCCTTCATCATGCTTAAAACAACACGGGACGATATGGATGCGTTTATGTTGCTATATGGGGGTATGCTGACCACTCTGTCATTGAAGTGATGTCAATGTGTATGTCAAATAATACCCCACTAACCCTCGGTTCGATATAAGAAATAGCCCTCGACCTTCGGTCTCGGGCTATTTCTAATATCAACCTCGTAGTAGGGTATTATTTACTACTTACCCCCACATTAAGTTTACAATACATGTTGTGTTTTACTTTGTGACGTATTTATTTATATACACAAAGTTCAAGCTAACTTTGTTGGTCATGTGAAATATCTGCACTACCTATCTGATATAAATGTGAGGAGATGGCTTGACGAATGGTTAGCGCGTGTCGGTTATTGAGTCAAATGGCGTGGTTTCGATTTTCCGATTGTACGTGACAAGGAGTAGGATCGCCTTTCCAGCCTCGTGGTGTTTCCACCCACTGTCTAAAGAACCCAACCAGTTAGCGAATACGGAGTTATCTAATGTGTTCTTCAATAATTCAGCATGCCTTGCTCCGTGCACATTACCCAGCAAGATTATAACAAGTGAAGCAATGTTGTCATATCCCCGCAGCCACCCCCTTTGCCTCATTCTTTTTTACAGTCTGGTGCCTATTAAATGGATAGAAGAAAACAGGGAGACGTCAAAATGCATGGACCCAACTACTGTACATTCACGCACAAACATGTATTTAAAGATACTTTCCCGACTTTTCGTTATCTGTGAGCCTAGATTATATAAGCATCGATAGAATAATATATATACATATATACGGCTATAATCTTGTCTATGGTAGCTGATAATGGCCATGTTAAAACTCTCCCTTTTTATACCGCGACAACACGACCTCACGACAGTGTTGACGCAATCATACGACACTTTACTTTGTCGTATCATCGTGTAATTTGTGTTGTTACGTCGAGATGTCGACTTGTCGAGTTAGTCTCTACGTCAAAACTGTCGTGATGTCGCGATATGAAAAGGGCGAGATTTAACATGTCAACTATGAGCCACCATATGTTGTGACAGTAATTTTAATGGCGCAATGATTGAGGAGTTTGTCAAATTCAAATGAACTTAAATTAAATCATGAATATGACCGATCCGCTCTAATCTACTGAAAATCAGAACTATCCTATGGCGCCGAGATTGATTATGGTCTGCTCATGTGAATGACTGGCTGATGAATAATGTAGATAACATACTATATATATATAAATGTATAACATTTAAGGCCTAAAGAAAGAACTGCAAATAGGAAGATTTAGCTCTTGGATAATGCATTTTTAACTATAATTTTTAGACTATAATTTTATGTTTTATTTGGTAGGCTATATACCGTAGAGATTTCATGGCGCCACAATTGGGATGTCGTAAAGTTTAAATGAGAGAGAGAGAGAGAAAGAGAGAGAGAGGGGGAGAGAGAGAGAAATTGGGTCTTTAGCAGTGGGAGGAAACCTGTGGACCCGGAGAAAACCTACGAGGTTGGACAGCCGACCCTACTCCTTGTAACGTACAGCCTGTGATTTGAAACCAACAATTCAAATGAACTTACTATATCGGTGAGGAGAATTGGCATTGGACACACAGAGACCTTTCTCGCACCACTGAAATAAAAACAAGACAAATAAATGTTAAATATTTCGTATCATTTGATAATTGTTTGTTTTTTCAATGTCTATATTCTGTCTTGTCCGCAGGTTTATCTCTTAGATTTTTGTTTTGCGTGTGGTGCGGTCCTCCTGCACTTACTATTAGTGAGTAAAGCCATTTATTAAATACATTTTCCCACGTGCATCTTTAAAATACAACTATTAGTAAATGCCTTTAGTCGTGTTTAGATTACGTTAAAGGGGCAGTGTGGAAGACTATAAGAGCTGACAGGCATCGCTGTTATATTGAGATACTATTTGGGAATGCTGAAAATTTCAGTCAAATTGAGCTAATCTGAATCGATATATTAGCCTTTGAATTTTTGGTCTAACCTCGATCATCATAACTAAATTCGGTACGATAAAAAAAACATAGTCTCGATTATAAAGTTTTAGATTAATCATCAATGAGCGTTGAGCAGTAAATCCGGTTCAAATCCAGTGAAAATCCAACACATAAGATGGCATCGGGAGTTGGTTTACCCTACCTTAAAAGGTATTTACATGTTAATAAATGTCTAATTGATAATTTAGATAACATTTCAGGCCCAAAGATGTATGTATAATTTAAATTGATCTTCATTTACATCACTGTTATATACAAGGTTTAATAAAAAAGTTGAACCATATTATTATGTTATTCCCGAAATGACCTAGTTTGTGTCGAGTCGATATAAAACCCCGTTTTGTCTCAAAGAGAATGTTACCTTATTGTTGCCACAGCTTGTCCTCTCGTACGCAATATTAAAGGAACAGGAGCCGCCATCTTTCCCACAATACATCACCCAACACATGTCATCAAAACTATTACCAGTAAATCCAGAATAAAAATCCTGAATAGAAAATACATAAAATATTTTTGATGAACGTCAGAGGAAACAGATAATAATATTATTTCTTACGTTCAGGTGGCAAGTTTGGTTGTTTTATTGCCCCCCCCCCCGTCGCCCAGCATCACTGACAAGGGGAGTGTGGGGGCATACGGTGACGCAACGATTTACCCACTGAGCCACCGCAACCCCTCTAATTATACCCGAAAGAAAGCTTCATTTCGTCTGTGTCGCTGAGATGTAAATTTGTTTATGGCACGATATTGTTTGCGAGATCGTAGGTTAGGATTTGGGTAAGCATTGCGGCTAGGTCAAGGGCTAGGATTAGAATTGGGATTAACGTTAGGCGTATATAAATCTAGGGAACTTTGACCAAATTTAGGTTGGCCATATCAAATAGATCTAACCGTGTAAAAACCCAAAGAACATTCCCGCAAAAGAGCAGTCATTAGGGATGAACTTTTTTGGCGAACACCAGGATCATAATGAAACCAGTTAGCGAATTATCGCTTTACGATCCGTTGTCTCTTGCCGGACCATCTGTCTTGTACCAAAGTAAACAACGCCGGGAAACCCGATGAACTTCATTGGCCAACATAACGATCAAATATAAAACCAGTAGGCGAGTTACTGCTTTACGATACTCTCTCTTGCCTGGCCATCTGTCTTGCACCAGACGTAACAACGCCGGAAAACCTCATTTACTTTCTTGGCCAACACCAGGCTTTCAAGGAGCTTGTAGCGAGTTACGACGGTTTCCCATAAATGGATAAGTACGATTAAGAACTGGTTGGCGATTTAACGCGATACGATGGTGTCCCTTGCCCGACTATTATTCCTGCACCACTGACAAGAGTGAACGACGTCGGAAATCTCAATGAACTTTCTTGTCCAACACCAGGACCCAGACCTGTAACTGGTTAGCGAGTTACGATGGTTTCCCATAAATGGATAAGTACGATTAAGTATATTAGCATGTATTACCCGACAAAACCTGACAGATGAATCGTTTGAAATACGTTTACACTGTGTATCAGCATCATAAACTTGTCCAGCAAATTGACCATTGGTTGGTAGAGCTTTGACAGCAGTAGGAGTATTGGCAGGTAATGCACATGTGACACTGGAGAATAAAACAACAATTCACTAAAAATACATTTTACAGATCTGATATGACAAATGTCTGCCTTGCGAAACAAATATAGATATTAATACAAATGTTATTTTTATTGTACAAATGTCAAAATACGACAACAAATAAATAAATAAGAAATAAGGACTATAAATTAAGAACTAAGAAAGAAGAACACAGAATAATGAGCTGTTTAGTCTTCCATAGTAGTTGTAGATACATTAGTTTTAAAATAAAACCAAGTACGAACAATCCATAAGACAGAATAGTTTTTTCAAGCAAAATACTGTAATCAGCAAACGGACTGCTCCTCGTGTACAACATACACGACAAACAGTGGTAACAGGTGTCCGGAGAGTAAGCTTACAATACATAAATGGGGTTTAAAGTTCACTCGATACAAACTAGGGCATTTCAGGACTAACATATGGTTTAGCAGTGGGAGGAAACCTGAGGACCCGGAGAAAACCCACGAGGTTCGGCAGGCGACCCTACCCCTTGTCACGTACAACAGGGGATTCGAAACCACGCTAGTTGAATCAATGACAGGCTTTATATGATATCTATTAGTAGGCCTAGTATTAGTAATAGTAGTAGTAGTAATGATAGTAGTAGGCGTAGTCGTAGTCGTAGTAGTAGTAGTAGTAGTAGTAGTAGGAGGAGGAGTAGTAGTTGTTGTTGTTGTAGTCGTAGTCTTAGTCGTAGTCGTAGCAGTAGTATTAGTAGTAGTATCGCCAGCAGTAGTAGTAGTAGTGTAGTAGTAGAAGTAGTAGTAGTAGTAGTAGTAGTAGTAGTAGTAGTAGTAGTAGTAGTAGTACTAGTAGTAAATAAGTAGTAGTAGTAGTAGTAGTAGTACTAGTAGTAAATAAGTAGTAGTAGTAGTAGTAGTATATTGGTAATATTATTATTATTTACCTTGCAAGTTTGGTTTTGATGTCGGCAATAGAACATGCTGAAAACCTCCATGGATTGGGGGAATCGGAGATACTAGTGGGGAAGTTGAGAATAGTTGACATAATATTATTTGAACTGTCATCACATGTTGGAGATTTCATCGAATCGTGCTCACAGTTTAATCTGAAAGAAAAACAACAAAAAAAAACACGTGACTGGCTACTCTTAATACAACGTCTCCCTGACAAGGTATTTTAATACATCGTTCCCCTTCTGATTTCATCTGTACCCATCCTAGGTATCCCCAGTGGTAACCTTCCGTTCGAATCCACTAACCCCTGGGCCCATACACTGAAGAGTCACATAGTCAAAGTATCCACCCTTGTTAATTGTGCTATAAAATATGAAGCTAACGGGCTGCTGTATTGTGGTGAACATAAACACTGATGTTAAATGGAATGAATGAATGAATGAAATGGGGTTTAACGTCCTACGCTTAAGCACCTAACCTGGGCCAATTGAAGACGGGCATACGCCAACAGTGTGCTATGAGGGAAATTTTGCCCGGGCAGCGGCGCTACGGCCTACTCTTATATCGAATTCCAACTGCCAAGGGATCTTTTACGTGCACTCCAATTTGTACACGGGACCTCGGTTTTTCGTCCCATCCGAACGACTAGGCAGCTGTCCTTGTCAGGCCCTCCTTCTGCATCACTGACAAGGGGAAATCACGCCGGAAAATCGAGATGAAGATGTTAAATGGACCAAGGGGATAACGGGGATACCGAAATACCGATCGGGTCGATTCGGTGAAATTGTTTTCCCCATTTTGAAAAAAAACATGTAGCTTTTGTCATCTTTCGAATAGGAGCAGAACACACGCTATCTGACCTTATTTTTTGAGTGAGCGTCATTATACCATAGTGCATGACAACTAGTCATTCTGAGGATGTCTGAAGTCAGTGGGACTTTACCACCTGCGGAGTCACTACCCAAGTTCATTATAAAGTGCAAGATAATTGGTGTAACGTTTTCTAGAAAGGGGACGCAACTGAAATCACCAAAGTTTACCAATTTTAACCGCTTTGAGTGCTTTAACCTCACAATCTCTGGCGTACTTACGAATGGCCCAGTTCATGAGCAGCAATTCCACTGGTAAATCCACTGAACGGGTTCTCCACCAGAGATACTGCCGATGTGGTACATATTGTACCAACAAACGCATAACCTGTAAAATAAGTAAGCCTTATTTCATCATATGTTTTAAATATTTAGCGCATTAGGAACTTTAGCTGGTCGGATAGCCGTGGTGATAGAGAGGCGGCTTCTCATCAATGCATCGAGGGTTCAATCCCAGCTCAGGGCAAGAACTTTATCGTTGTAAGTGAGAGGGATATTCGGTCTCCCGTCCGATCATGCAGATTTCCCCCCGAGTTCTTCGGTTTCTTTCTGTAGTAATGATCGAAATCATTCGCAAGGGTCAAATTGGAAACAAGCCCCAGGCTTAATTTGCTACCCTTGTAAAATGACGAGATTATTATTATTATTATTATCAAAGTATTGTTTGTGCTATACAAATTCTAGGTTGATTGATACTCTACCACATGGTCCTGAACTTACAACGACGTTATCAACAGACACGTGATCTAAGGTTGACATAGCGACTTCCACGGAAACCTTGACATTGAACGAACCTTGAGCTTTGCAACTCGATTAACACAGATAGGCATTTTAGCTTGAAAGCGCGATCGAAGAATGTGATAAGCGCACAAGCTGGGCTTGTACCCAATCGTAATTAGTTCTGAAATATGCAGGGTATTGCGTGATGGGCTTGATAAGATGTACGTAGTTAAAGGGAGATGACTCTGTCATAACCAAGGTACACTATTGTCACGAGGAATTGACCACGTACCTCCTGCACCAGCTAAATTACCACCAGTAAAAGACATATAATGATCCGAGACGGGTATGGTGGTTCCAACATTAGCTATGACGTAGTCACGGAAATCATCCAAGGCACCGTCTTCATCTATCGACCCATCTTTAAAGTTGTTAGTAATCCATGGACAACTCGCTGGATCCTTAAATTGAAAGTGTATATCATTAACCCCTGCACCTAGAAACTGGTTCTAAAAACGGTATTCTTATATGATTGTCCTGCATGTAAAATAAATAGACACTACTCTCTATTTCTAAAAAATATGAGCATTTTAGGATAATCCTTATCCTACATTTAGGAATATTCTTATCCCACAGTTTAGGATTATCCTTATCCTACATTTTAGGATTATCCTTATCCTACATTTTAGGGATATCCTTATCCTTCATTTTAGGATTACCCTTATCCTACATTTTTATCCTTATCCTATATTTATGTGATATCCTTACCCTGTATTTTAGGATTACCCTTATCCTACATTTTTATCCTTATCCTATATTTAAGTGATATCCTTATCCTACATTTTAGGGATATCTTTATCCTACATTTTAGGGATATCCTTATCCTACATTTAAGGGATATCCTTATCGTACATCTTAGGATTATCCTTATCCTACATTTCAGGATTATCCTTATCCTACAATCTATGATTATCCTACATGTTTGATAAATTGTCTCTGTCAAATTGCACATAAATATGAAACTATGTGAGAATATTGTTCACAATAGAATGAAAATCTACTTACAGTCGCTATGAAGATTCCAGTCGATCGTATATTCACAGTAAAGGTATTATCCATTTCACTTATAGTGGCATATTTCGTTTCAATCTTTACAAAAGAAGAAGAGATAAATCATATGTTAAATATAAAATGAGAGAGAGAAAGGGGGTTTAGCTTCCACTCGATAAAAAACAGGTCATTTCAGGACTGTTTTTAAACAGTTAAATTTCATTTCAATAATTCGTTTGCGCGTCGGGGTCTTTAGTTGTGGATGGAAACTAGAGAAAACAGAGAAGGCCTACAAGGCTGAACAGGCGACCCCACTCCTTGTCACGTACAGCCAGGGAATAGAAACCACCCCAGTTCAACAAATGACCTTATAAAACAACGCGCACGCACTAACCATTCGCCCCCCTCCACCCTTGGTTGTATAAATGGGTTTAAAATTGGTTTTAAAAGTGGCTAGTGACTTGCTTCATGTAATGGTTTGGGGTAGCACCTTCCATTGTTTCGGCGCGGATACAGCAAAGGCTCGATCTCCAGTACGTTTCAGTTTTGAGCGTTTTTCTGCAAGAATATTTAGCGAAGTAAATACAAACAGGAACTTTGACGCTAACTCAATAATCAATGGCGGCCATTTCTCCGTAACATCGAGTAAGGTTTAAGAGTCTCAAAAAAAGAATGGTGTATTTATCTTGTCTAAAAATCTTAACTCAAAATATCGAGTCGCTCGAGTTAACGTCAAAGAAACTGCTGATCTGGACATGTAACCCTTTGAAGATTTCGGGTCAATTTTTTCGATGGGTGATCTGATAATCGATTCCCGTTCCTTGAGAGGTCTATACAGTAAAATACCCATGTGCTGTTCTTGATAACGAAAGGTAAATTTCACCTACACATTATTTTTTTTATAAAATACAAGTCTGGTTGTATCGAGACACCGTATAATACAGCTTGGGACACCGGTCTCTATTTCCAGATAAAGACTGACAGGTTTAAGTTATTTGAGTTAGTTCTTCGTCCCTAAAGCAGAGGATTTTAACAAAATATTTAACCGTTTTATTCTCAAAAAATGTTTTCGGGAGCGGCCCTTTAAGCCAAGCTCACAACCAGCTGTACGGAACCGGGTGAAAAGTTTTTATTGGCAGGACTAAAAGTCTCTACAGTCAGCTTGTGATCTTCTAGGACGTAGATCCCCGTCTTCTGACAGGCCCTGATTCAATATAACATTTAAAGGAGCTAAATCGCAAACATTTGGGACCTAGAAATTCACAAAAGTGGGTCGCAACGCATATAATACTGTAATATGAATGTATATGAACTGATTTACATTCAATGGTTTCCGTTTTTACTCCAACTTCAAATAAGTTATGTTCGGCGAAATAAGCCAGCAATTCAAATCAAGTGCACATTTCTAGCTTCTAGTTATTCCAGTCTACATAACTCCGTTTGCTTTGATACAACTGGGCATGAAGCACATTTTGGTACACGATTCGTGTACCAATGTTTAAAAAATATTTTATCTTAAATATCGGATATCAGAAGCACATCTTTTCCCGGTAAGTTTACATCAACAATGTTAATTTAAATTGACCAATAATTCGTGATTTCGATGTCGAAGATTTTGAAGGATTTTGAGTTTAGGACTTAGATCCTTTAATGTACCTGTTCGTACCTGTTCGCACTGTTTAACATTTAATCCACGGGCTAGATTACGGTGGAAATATTTATTAGAAACTTACACATTCTTCTATGAAGGCATAAAACAGTTGAATATCGGCTGAGGTGCTGGCGGAGTTATTACCGTTGAAGATGTAGAAGCTGAAATGTTAAAAGTAAAGTGATCATATCGGCTGTGGGGCTGGCGGAGCTATTACCGTTGAAGCTATAGAAGCTTAAAAAGCTGAAATGTTAAAGCCCTAATAACACTCTTGTTGTAACTGAATAATATGTCACAATCTTTATTCGGGTCAACAATTTGTACTATTTTACGATATTTCAATTAAAAAATGATACAAATTTCATCTTAACACACCTAATTTTAATAATTGGAAAAATTCAACTACATGCCGTAACATGGTTTGAAAAGCCTTACGTAAGCACTTTCAAATGCAACTTGGATTTAAACATATTTTCGAACCCTGTGGACAAGTAAGATAGGTTGTAATGGATAATTTACACAACAGGTAGGACCCATAAACATCTTGTAGTTAGAATAAGGCTATTTTTTTTTCTGGACCTGTCAAGCCAGCAAGAGTGGTATTGTTGGATATCAGCTACATTCAGAAAGAGGGAGAGGGGGGGGGGGGGGGGGAGGGGGAGAGAGAGGGAGAGAGAGGGTTTAACGTCCATTCGACACAAACTAGGCCATTTCGGGACATCACGTAGTTTAATTTTATTTCAATAATGTGCTTGCGTGTAGGGGTCTTCGGCAGTGGGAGGAAGCCGGAGGACCCGGTGAAAACTAGCGAGGTTGAACAGGCGATTCAACTCCTTTTCACGTACAACCAGGAATCGAAACCACGCCAGTTGTAAGGGAAAAAGATTAAATATTATTTACAGTGGTGGTGGGATTAGTTTTGTTGAAGATACAGGAGTTGAAAATTTAAGAGAAAGGATTGCCCTATGTGGAAGTGGACGTTTACGTTGAACTCCAGATACCCATGAACGACGAGAAAGGTGATCATACTTCTTTATGTTAAAATCAGATGAGAGGCTCTGGGGGTGGGGGTTGGGGGTTGGGTGGGGGTAGGGCCTTTAGGTCTAGAGTTCCGCGACTCGATCTCTAGCTGGCCAGCCTCCTCTGGCTTGCGGCTGTTGTTTTGAGCCCTTGGGTGGCATGGAGACAGGGGCGCCTTCTCAACCTCGTGCGTTTCCTCCCACTGCTAAAGACTCCTACGCGCAAGCGATTATTAAAATAAAAAATAAACCACATGTTAGTCCCGAAATTACCTATTTGTGTTAAACCCCATTTCTTTCTCTCTCTCTCCCACTCACTCCACTGTCGCAACGACTTAAATGCTTAATCCGTATCTGTCTTAAAAGTTTCTTCAATTTCACTTACGCGGAATAAACAAAATGACTGGTCCCTAAATAGTACTGAATGTATATTCTGTTGGTAAAGTTGGTTATCCAGATTAAGAATCGAAGCTTGAGTCAAGAAGTTTTGGAAGTGCAGATATACTTCAGCATTTTTATCGATATCAAAATTCATCATCTTAAATCCGCCGCTAGGTGTGTCAGTCAGTTGTAAATTATTCGACTTGTTGACTAAAAGTATAAATCAAAACTCTAAAAGTTTGAGCGAATGAGTTCATTAGATTAAATGGGCCCTATTTGCGAACCCGTTAAGACACCATTGTATTCACTCAGGCACGTCGTATATGTCACATCGAAGTATGAAACCCATCATAACATATACGTCTACCTACTTGACATAGTCGAGATAATCTGAAGTGAACCAGATTTCTATGACATATTCTGTAACTTGACGTTTATGACGATGATTATGATGAGAGCTGTTAGCCTGACTGTTGAAGGGGCTATTAACCCGGCTGTTGAAGGGGGTGTCAGACTTGCTGCTGGAAGGATTGTCAGTCTGTTTGCGGGAGGGGTTGTTAGCCGATAGCTTGTCTGAAACGTAGAAATGTAATCTTTTAAAAAAACCAAGACGTTTCGACATGTCTTGATATTATCTGGTTACATAAAAAAGTTGGGATTTTCTTCTTTGGTATCCACATGATCTTTTATTTAAAGCGGTAACCACGGTGACTCAGTAAGTAGCACGCTGGATCGTTAGCTGGGATGTTGCGGGTTCGCTCTCGGCCGGTGTTTAGCGAGAAAGATCATCTGGAGTATTCCGGCGTCGTTTCCCCGTGCCAGTCGTGTAAGGATGGTATGACAAAGGCAGTTGTTGAGTTGTTTAAGTATTCTGACGAGGTCCCGTGTACATTTTGGCGTGCACGTAAAATATCTCTTGTCAGTTGAAATTCGATATAATAAGAGTAGGTCATAGCGCAGGTGTCCGGCCAAGATTTATCTCATAGAACACTGCATGGCATAAGCCGTGTTCGTTATCACAGGTAGAGCAGAACAGTAGAGGGTTAAACCTCATTTCATTTTATTTCTATTTAAAGCGCTTCCTCCCTTTGGCGTCCACTCTTATTCTATTGCATTGCAACATCATTTGGTTGACTTAATAATGATGTAGGATATTGGAAATGAGTTTGAATTGATACAGTTTACTCATCACCGCTGTCGGTAGCTTTGCATATTATTGACGTACCAGATCGTTTACAGTAGCTGTACCCACAGCCATGTTTAGCAAAATCGTGGGCTTTTTAAACAACAATTTCCGTCAGTGATGCAAGACGGGGGGCCTGACAAGGACAGCTGTCTAATCGTTCGGATGGGACAAAAACCCGAGGTCCCGAGTACACATTGGCGTGTAAGTAAAAGATCCCTTGACAGTTGGAATTTGATATTAGAGTAGCCCGTAGTGCTGCTGTCGGGGCAAAAAATCCCTCATAGTACATTGTATGGCATATATCCGTCTTTATTAGTCCAGTTCGGAGCAGAAAAGTAGGACGTTAAACGCCATTTCATTAAAATTTAATTTCATTTAAACGCCATTTCATTAAAATTTCATTTCATTTAAACAACAATTTCATGATACTTACAGTTTGAAGGGTATTTAAAATCATTGGTGAAGTCTAGACTAGACTGATATTTATTGTAATATCTCGCTCTACGTTTCATACGCAGGTGTTCCTGTAAATAATGTAGTCCCCGTTCTGTATCCGCTTTACGCCCTGGTTTTAATGTAAATTCTCTTTGACCTTTGTAGAACGTTCCACCCTGTCATAGAATAGAAACAATTAATTACAATCATTTGAAAGCAGACCACCAGACACTCTTTCTCTCTCTCACTCCCCCTCTCTCTCTCTATCTGGTTTCCCCTCACTGCTAAAGACCCCTACGCATAATAAATGAAATTAAATCGTATGTTAATCCCAAAATGACTAGTTTATGTCGAGCGGACGTTAAACTCTCTGTCTCTCTCTCTTTCTATCTCTCCCTCTCTCTCTCTATGTTTGAAATGGAAGAAGGGTGGACGGATCAGCCGCGTCCTGTCAAAATCGTCCGATATAGCAGGAACACTTATATTATGTGTTTCTCTCCGGATGAAAACAAAAAAGTGTCTGGAGCATTCTATCTAGTATTAAATATGGGTTCCCAGCAAAGTACTTATCGGGTGGTTATTTAGTATTTATGGAAAGTATAGACAGCCAATCGCACTAGAAAATACTGGATTACCCGAAAAACGCCCAATCCATTAGAATACCAATTAACTTTTATCAGTAATTTACCCCCACGAATATCCACACAATTGGTCCAAATGTATCATCAAATCACAAAGTTTGTACCCGGGAACGTGTCTTTAAACAAATACTTACAAAAATATAGTCGTTGGGGTCATTCTCATGTCTCTGTACCATAAACACACCATCACCATTTTTACTCCGATACACGCCAGATTTCTAGAGAGACAAAATAAAGGCAAATTATTTGTTTAATAATGCATGACGGAGGGCCACTCAGGGGGTCCAGGATTCGCGTGGAAACTTCCGGCGTTGTTCGCTTTTGTCAATTGCGCAGGATGGAGGATGAGACAAGAAACGTTTTCTAATCGTTCGGTTAGGACGAAAAACAGCTGGAAATCGAAATGGTTGAGTCAAGTTGACACCGGAAGTATTGATACGATCAATGCGTGGCTATTCGTAGGCAATTTTACGCGTCTAATATAATGAATGCAGGATAACAACCCGATACAAAAGAACAACGTAAGCGATTGAAATATCTTCAAACTAGATTTAAATGATATAATTTTGATTGAGACATGTTGCAAAGCAAATAACAAATAAAATGAATGAATGAATGAAATGGGGTTTAACGTTCTACGCTTAAGCACCTAACCTGGGCCAATTGAAGACGGGCATACGCCAACAGTGTGCTATGAGGGAAATTTTGCCCGGGCAGCGGCGCTACGGCCTACTCTTATATCGAATTCCAACTACCAAGGGATCTTTTACGTGCACTCCAATTTGTACACGGGACCTCGGTTTTTCGTCCCATCCGAACGACTAGGCAGCTGTCCTTGTCAGGCCCTCCTTCTGCATCACTGACAAGGGGAAATCACGCCGGAAAAACAAATAAAAAGATTGAGACAAGATAATCGTCTTGTCGTGATAACGAGTGCGCGGTGCATCATAAGGTCTGTCAATAAGTCAAGTTGCGAGGTTTTCGATTCTCAGCTTGCACATGTCAAGGAGGAGCGGCGCCTGTCCTACCGGGGTTTTCTTCGTTTCTTGTGTCTTACAGTTCTCTCCCACTGCTAAAGACCCCTACGCACAGGCGAATTATTGAAATAAAATCAAACCATATGTTAGTCCCGAAATGACCTGGTTTGTCTCTTTCTGAATACTACCTTATATCCGTTATGGGTTTGAACGAATCCCTTCAATCAAATTACCTCAAAAAGTAGTTCGTCATCTGACCACGGCTCGGCTTGAACAATTTTCCTTTTATCGTCCATTTTGTAAACAGGAGTTTGAAGGTGGGGTCGACCTCGGGTCAAATTAAACTGGTATTTTTCTCCTTTGTGTATAAAGTTCAAGGTGAAAGTATGCGGCATGTCGGGTATGTCTCTCCGCCGCCTGTCGCTAGGATGTCGATGGTCATTATGGTTAATGAAGATCCTATCTGAAAAATTCAAAAGTACGTTTTCCAGTTAAGCGCCCCCTTTCTGCATATTCCTCGGGGGGGGGGGGTTGGCTAGAGCTAATCCCACTCAACACTGCTGTAAAAAACGCAAATTTATGTTAGTTTGTGTCGAGTCGACGGTAAACACCATACCCCTCTCTCTCTCTCTCTCCCTCTCTCTCTCTCTCTCTAACTTATAAAAATAACGGATGTACTTACCACCAGGAACTTCTCCCGAATTAAAGACATTCAGGAATCGTACAGCTGCCACATTTGATAACCCACAGGTTACAAAAACCAACAAAAATCTCATTTCAGATGATGCTTAATTCCCATCTAAATTTCAAATTGCTTTTATGACTAACTTGTTTGACCGCATCAACTTAAAAACCCTTCGAACTAAGAATGCAGACAGACGCAACAGCCGAAGCACTGTTATTCTAAAGATGCAGATAGATTCGGAAACACAGCTAAACTACTGTTATTCCAAAGAAGCGGACAGATTCAGAAACACAGCTTAACTAGTGCTGTTCCGAAGATGCAGGCAGATTCAGTTACACCGCTTAGCAACTGTTCTTCCACCAAAGATGCAGGAACACGATCTCTAAGTACTGCTATTTTGAGAACAGAATTAACAAGCGATCTGGGTGAAACAAAACGGCAACGTTTAAGCTGACAGACTGCCGCTTGACGACAACTGTCACAGCACTCCACTGAAAGGCTTTAAAATAAGACATAAAAATATCTAAAACTTTAATCTTTCAGGATAATTAAGATTCGAGATAATCAAATTCAATGAAGCATCTTTAGCGATTAAGAATTGTAAGCCGGTTGATTGCTAATCTGTACTATACGACTTCCCCGCGGGTAGGTTGGTGTATATCAGTTCAGCCCCTCGAGCTATAGCTGCGCTTTCTATTTAAGATTTGGGCGTTAATTGGGTGACCTTTAAAATGGACAAAATGAATGAAATGGGGTTTAACGTCCTACGCTTAAGCACCTAACCTGGGCCAATTGAAGACGGGCATACGCCAACAGTGTGCTATGAGGGAAATTTTGCCCGGGCAGCGGCACTACGGCCTACTCTTATATCGAATTCCAACTGCCAAGGGATATTTTACTTGCACTCCAATTTGTACACGGGACCTCGGTTTTTCGTCCCATCCGAACGACTAGGCAGCTGTCCTTGTCAGGCCCTCCTTCTGCATCACTGACAAATGGACAAGCACACATTTCTCACAATTTGCGAATGGATGGGGGTCGTTATCTCACAAAGATATTTTTTAGAGTTCGGTTCTGTACTGGGAAAAAAACAATACAATGAATTTTGATCTTATCGTCAATGAGAACAACCGAGAGAATGAGAGAGAAATAAAGTGGGTTTAACGTCCACAAACTCGGAACTAACATTTATATATAGATATCTTTTTTGATAATGATCTTTGACAGTGGGAGGCATTTCGGTTACCCGGAGAAAACCCACGAGGTAGGACAGGCGACCCAATACTCCTTGCCGCATGCAAGCGGCGAATCGAAACCCCGTCACTTGTCCTCAAGAGAGACCTTGTGATTTCTTCCGACCTCTCTATCTCCCTTACTCACAGGCGCTTGCTCCGATATTCTATGTTACTCTTCGCAGCCATATGGCTAAGTGGGTAAGACGCTGGCTCGCCAACCTGGAGGTCGCGTATTCGATCCCTGGATTGGGATTTTCCAAATTGCCCCCCCCCCTTTGTTAGAGTGTCTGACAAGAACAGCTGTAGACATTGGCGTGAACTCAAAAGATACCTTGCCAGTTGGAATTCCATATAAGAGAAGGCCATAGTGCCGTTGCCCGGCCAAAATGTCCCTCATAGCACACTGCATGCCCGTCTTCATTGGCCCTGTTTAGGAGCAGAACAGTAGGACGTTAGATGGGGTTAACGTGCTACTGTTCTGTTCCAAACTGGGCTAAGGGATCCTTCACGTGAACGCAAATATGTACACGAGACCTCGGGTTTTCGTATAATCCGGTAGACTAGACAGCTGTCATTGACAGGTCCTCCGTCCTGCATCACTGAAAAGGCGAAACCACGCCTGAAAAAGGAACAAGACAGCCCGAAGGATACCCAAAAAGATTGAGCCGGAGTCTAAGTAACCACAGTTTAGTCACCCGTTTCTCTATACTGTAGTCTTGCAGTAGGGTTGGATGGCTGAATAGTTTAATTCGTGCATGCACTTCAGTGGCGTGGTTTCGATCCTGCAAGGTATTGGGTCATCTGTGCATCCTCGTGGGTTTTCTCCGGGTCCTACAGTTCCTTCAACTGAACGATGTTGAAATGACCTAATTTGTAACCATTGATCTATTATTTCCCTATACTAACCCTATAGGCCATCTGTCTACAGTTAGCCCCGCTTGAGAACACACAGTAAGCTCTTTCGCCGACATTTTAAGTCACAAATAGACGATTTTGCGCGAAATGATAGTATGCTTCGATAATTTCATTAAATAATGTATTCCGCTTCTATTTGATAAAATTGAAAAAAGAAAATAGTTTGTCGTTGTATGTATAGCAGATTTGAAACGGCGTAGAACTGCATTAAAAAACAGTATACTCATTTTTCCAAATGGCTGCCATTTAGGGCAGGGATCTATTCTCGAAGAATGAAGTAGATGGAGTGTTGTGCAGCTGCAATATAGTCCATATTCCTGCTTTGATTGATATGGCACTTTTTAAAATTAAGAAATTTGCTAAATATTATTATTAACAAAAATTGAGGGTGATGTCCCTGGGGATAGAGTACGCATAAAAGGAAATACTTCCTGTCCTTACTATATATAAAGCATAAATATACCAATTCCCAAGATGATCCATTCAAGGTTGTAGACAAAAAACCACACAATAATTGGTCAAACTCTGCCCCTGTATGTTGTACGTGGAACATAATAAATAGGTATAATTCCTATGACGGAGGGGGTTGGGATAGCCTAGTGGTCTAGAGTGCCGCGCTACGACCTCTAGCTGACCGGCCGACTCTGGCTTGCGACTGTGGTTTCGAGCCCTGGTGTGAGCGTATGTGACATGGAGAAGGGGGCGCCTTCTCAACCTCGTGGGTTTCCTCTGGGCACTCCGGTTTCCTCCCAATGCTAAAGACCCCTACGCGCATGCGAATTATTGATTTGAAATTAAACAATATGTTAGTCCCGAAATGACCTAGTTGTGTTGAATGGACGTTAAATCCCATTTCTCTCTCTCTCTCTCCTATGATGGATCATGCCGAAATGAAACAAAATATGTTAAAGGGGTAGACCAACTATTGCCAACAAGGGTGCCATAAATCCCAAATATATACTCATATATGATACACTTTATCGTTGCTGTCAGGCATTTTGGCTGGACACTGACCGCCTTTGTTATGGACAGTGTCTATGTGGAATTAAGATGGGAAATTATTCAGCATACCAGCCATGCTTTATTCGGACTAGTCGTCATTACAAATAGAAGAAGACACTCGAGGTTCAATGTCACCCAAAGAATGAATGAAATGGGGTTTAACGTCCTACGCTTAAGCACCTAACCTGGGCCAATTGAAGACGGGCATACGCCAACAGTGTGCTATGAGGGAAATTTTGCCCGGGCAGCGGCGCTACGGCCTACTCTTATATCGAATTCCAACTGCCAAGGGATCTTTTACGTGCACTCCAATTTGTACACGGGACCTCGGTTTTTCGTCCCATCCGAACGACTAGGCAGCTGTCCTTGTCAGGCCCTCCTTCTGCATCACTGACAAGGGGAAATCACGCCGGAAAAATCGAGATGAACTTTCTCGGCCAATGCAGGGATCGAACACTCAACCTCCAGGCTAGCGAGCCAGGTCACCCAACGAAATCCACGTCCTGGTTTAGTGTTTCGATACCACGAAGGTCGTTCACCGGTTAGTTAAGAAAGATCATGGCGAAGGGCACGTGAACGAGGCAAGCTTCAAAAATTATGTAAACAGTATAACATGAATAACACCAAACAACACGCCCACCAATCGCAAAACATAATATAAATGCGGTTTATCTTAGAATGCGCATGAATTAACCGGAAATCCCAATCGTTTAGTTGTATGAATTATTCATAGCAATATTTGTATTTACATGACACAGGCCCGTAGCCAGGAAGTTGGTAATTTTTTGTTGGGGGGGGGGGGCAAAGATGTTTTCGGGAGGGCCAACTAGCATGGGCATCTGCATGAATTTTTCGGTAAAGGCCAATTTTCTTGTGGTATAGGGGGGAGGGGGGCAAGACTCGGTATTGGGAGGGCAGTTCCCCCCCCCCCCCCCTGGCTACGGGTCTGACATGACATAACAAATTTTGCATAGCATAACCCAATGATTGAATTCTCTATCAGGGCCGTATTAAGCGGGGTGCAGGGAGTACATTACACCCCCCAGGAAAATAAGGCCCCCATATAAATAGCGCTCCCACCCCTCCACAAAACAATTCGACAGTCTTTCAATTATAAAATGATACACTTGATTATGATGAATATCAGTAATTTGGACATTATATTGACTAACGCCCCACCACTCTGATGCAACCCCACTTTTAAAATCCTACATATTACGCCCCCCCCCCTCTTTTATATAGCATCAATATTCAGGTGACGCAGCAGTAAAAAACGTGTACAAATAAAAGACTTGTTATTATTTGTCCAAAAGGTTGATAGATGACTTACCAATGTAAAGATATACAAATTTAAAGAACATGATTTTTTTTTGCGCCGGGGGTGGGGGCTGTACTAGTCAGCTAACCCTTGTTCATTTGTGTAGCCATGGTCTGGGGCAATATGTTGGTCATCCTTGCTGGTCATTTCCCCTGTAGGCGGGTAAGTAATCTGGGAATGTGAATATCAACGAAAGTCACATAAAGTTACTTACAAATTATACTGTTCGTCCAGTATAATTCCTTAATTGTATTGTTTGTGGTGGTGGGGGTTGTTGTTGGGGAGGGGGTCAGTGGTTTAAGGGTTATCATGGTTTCAGTTCCCTGCGGGTACTCCGGCTGCTAAAGACCCCCACGTCCTACACGCGGAGCTACCGCGGCCCCCGGACTGGGATAACCAGTTTTCATGACTTACATATCGTTTGATCACAGTGTATGACTTAATGCATTATATCAGCGTTTCTCAACCTGGGGTGAATTCACCCCCAAGGGGGGAATGGCACGCGTCCAGGGGGTGAATGACCACACTCTCGGTGTAACTTCCAAAATGGTCATATGTGACAATCACCAGGAGCAAATTTCGCACTGAACTGGAAACAACTATTTTCATTAAAATATAAATTTGGTGTTCATTGAATCTTAACTTCGATCCGTATTCATTCCATATTCAATATTGTTTTGTTAATGTGGTCAAGGGGTGCAGGCCCGTGCAAGGATCCGTGGTTCATGTCGGATGGCTTCTATAGAAAAGGGCCATTTTCAAGTTCCACTGAAACGCCTGCAAGAGGGCCTGAAATGGCTAGAAATCACGTTTGCAGACTCCAATTTCTAAAAATTTCCTGGGGGAGACCCGCCCCAAACCCTCCTCGGTGGACGACGGTCAGTAACCTCCTCAAAACTCGTGGATGGGGGGGGTAAATGGGTCGGTTGAGAATTAATTTAGGGGTGAACGGTGAGAAAAGGTTGAGAAACGCTGCATTATATGATATTTTTATCGTTTGTTTACAAGAGAACGTTGACCGAGAAATGTTCAGCCAATCAGTAACACTCAACCTTTCACGCGTTGCATAACAATTATACAAGTGTGAGTCTACTCATAGTCATACAAGAATCATCTGACTTGTATGTTTTTACCAACTTTCAACCTATAAAATGTAAATTATGTAATAATGTAATCAATCTTTCCATAATATCATATATTGGACGTTAAAGGGACAATAACACTCTTGTTGGCTTGACAGGTCCAGAAACTACAAGATGTTTAAGTGTCCTACCTGTTGTGTAAATTATCCATTACAACCTATCTTACTTGTCCAGAGGGTTCGAAAATATGTTTAAATCCAAGTTGCATTTGAAAGTGCTTACGTAAGGCTGTTCAAACCATGTTACAGCACGTAGTTGAATTTTTCCAATTTTTTAAATATTAGGTGTGTTAAGATGAAATTTGTATCATCAATAAATTGGAATATTGTAAAATAGTACAAATTGTTGACCAGGATAAAGATGGGAACATATTATTCAGTTACAACAAGAGTGTTATTGGGGCTTTAACTCTTTAATAAACCACAACAACAACAGTCTACAGGTGTGCTCCATCAACACTACCAAGAAATGATATCTATGGAAACGTGGTAGGGCCAATAGCGTGGGTAAAATAACGAATGAATAAAGGGGGTTTAACGTACTACTGTTATGCACCTAACCTGGGTTAATCGAAGACGGGCATACGCCATACAGTGTGCTATGAGAGAAATTTTGCCCGGTCAGCGGCGCTAAGGCCTACTCTTATATCAAATTCCAACTGCCAAGGGATCTTTTACGTGCACTCCAATGTGTACGCGGGACCTCGGTTTTTCGTCCCATCCGAACGACTAGGCAGCTTTACTTGTCAGGCCCTCCTTCTGTATAACTGACAAGGGGAAATCACGCAGGGATCGAACACCCGACATCCAGGCTAGCGAACCAACGCCCTATCCACTTAGCCACTGTGATCCTCGGGTAAAAGTAACTACATGTATCGAGCTATTTGGGGGTGGTGGCTGAATGGTTAGCGAGCGCGCTATATCATAAAGTCTGTCATTGAGACAACCGGCGTGGTTTCAAACCTCCGGTTGTACGTGACAAGAAGTAGGATCACCTGATCAACCTCGTGGGTTTTCTACGGGCCTAAAACCCATACACGCGAGCGATTTGTTGAAATGACAAGCTTCGTGATTCAGCGCAACCCCTCTATGCCCCTTAAAATTTTAAAGTACATGTATATTAAACAGCCCATCAGATATTCGGTATTTCGTTCATAGAACAGATAACTAGTGGCCGCACCTCTATCAAAACCGGATCAAGCCATTCATTCTCACAGCACTTCAATAATACGAAGCCATTAAAAACCGATAGGATTCGATTTAGGGCTATATAAATTCAAATGATGTTTAGGTCTACCCCCCAATCCTATCGGCGCATATTACGGTGAAACAGTGTCTCCGCTAGGATCATGTTTCGGATACTTGTTCTCGCATTGTGCGCTACTGTCTGCGTGACAGCATCTTTTAAAAGAAGAGCTCTGCATAAACCAGGAGGTAAGGCTTCTCTGATAATAAAATAATGATGAAATGAAATAGGGTTTAACGTCCTATTGTTCTGCTCCGAACTGGGTAAATGAAGACGGACATACGCCATACAGTGTGCTATGAGGGAAATTTTGCCAGGCCAGCGGCACCAAGACCTACTCTTATAGCCAGTTCCAACTGCGAAGGGATCTTTTACGTGCATGCCAAAGTGTACACGGGACCTCGGTTATTCGTCCCATCCGAATGACTAGACAGTCGCCTCTGTCAGACCCTCCTTCCTTAACCACTGAAAAGGGGAAACCACGCCGGAAAATTCCGATGAACTTTCTCGTGAGCAAACGTCTCACATAATGTGGATATAAGTGATGGTGTAACTACGCAGGAAAATCCTAATGAACTTTCTCGGCAAACACCAGGTTCGAACCCACGACCTCCAGGCTAGTGAGCCGGCATTTTACAGAATGGTTTCTATTGTTATGTACATTTCTGAAAACCATGGGATACGGTAGTCGGATTGTTGGACGGTCAACCAGATTAAGTATCTCGGTGACCGCCCACGGTCAACACTGGGGTCAAACCGGTTAGGTCAAAATATTAAGATCAACTGCGGCTTTGCTCAAAGGCCACGGGGTGTAAACTAAATATTAAGACCATCTGCAGATTTGGTCAAAGACCACGGGATGTAAACTGACCTTAGAACTAGACCTAGCCCTAACCGTTGCTCTAACCTACAATCTTGTCAGCAATCACGGGCACTAACCCTATTTACGCGACCAAACTCGAAGCCTCTCGATTAGTACGCAGTCACGTTACGCACTGAGCAACACGTGTTTTGAATGAGCGAGCGAGCGAGCGAGCGAGAGAGAGAGAGAGAGAGAGAGATACTAACATATTGTTCAATTTTATTCCAACAATATGCTTGCGCGTGGGGATCATTAGCAGTAGGAGAGAACTGGAGGACCCGGAGAAAACCTACGAGGTTTGACAGGCGACCCTACTCCTTGTCGCGTACAGCCAGAAGTTTTAGAAGGTCTTGAAAGTCGACTGATATAATCTTGACAAATATTTTTGTTACATTATCAAATGGAATACAATGGCTTTCCATATCCTACTTTTCTGCACCGACTTGGATAAAGAAATAGACTATGGGGAAGATTTTTCCCGGACAGGGCCGCTACGGCCTACTTAAATTCTCTATTCAAACTGTCAAGCGATTTTACGTGTACGTCCATGTGTACACGGTGTCATGGCCTTGCGTCCCATCCGAACGATTTGACACTATTCCTTGCCGTTAACTACGCTGGAAAAATCAAGAGGATCTTTCTCGGACAATATCAGGATCGAACCCAACACACCATGGTTAGCCAGCCAGCGTCTTAGTGTTCACTCAAAGCCCCTACTAACACATTCTGATTAAAACACAGATCCCCTCTTACTTCATTTTCCACGGTTCAAAATTTCGTTTTACTTTTCTTTACTGCACTAGGATCTGGAAGAGTTGTTGTATAAAACGCGTTTTTGATAATGTGAAGGATTCGCAAGTACATCGTCCAGTTACGACACGTTTTGGGCTTGAATTGCCCAGAACTGTTGGCAATCGACTAGAAACATCGACGCTGATTAGTTCATTAAATGCCTGATGTCATAGGGTCAAGAGTCGCTCGCATGACCTCTGACGCGACCTTCTACTTCAACCGGTCAGATCTTCATGTACTGTAGGCCATCGAAAGTATAAAAAATGAAACGAAATATGGATCTATATTTTAAAATCAGATTGGGATTAATATAACAGAATATTGACTAATATTATGCTAATCTCTTCTTATCAACAGATATTCAAGAGCACTCGGTCTTGTCAATATTCAATGGATGTTATAACCTTATCGATATGGATTGTGTTACATCATTGACAAGCATGTAATTTATGCTTGAATGAACCTTACAACAAGAAAAAGAAAAATCTATTTATCTGCTAAATGCGTAATTTCACTGGATTTTTCTTTGCCGATTTGCATGAGAAAACATTGAATGACAATAACATAATTTTATGTTTATTTTGCACATAAAAGCATGTGGAGTAACAAGGTGCAAGAGGGGCGTGTGTGCACGTATGTCTTTGAAGAGCACAGTTATTGGTACGTCTTGAAATAAATAGACTATGGAAGCCAGATGTGGGAAGTCAATAAATCGAGGAAAGGAAAGGTTATTCGTGGAGAATGACAATGAAATGGGGTTTAACGTCCTACTATTATGCACCTAACCTGGGCTAATGGAAGACGGGCATACGCCAAACACTGTGCTATGAGGGAAATTTTACCCGGGTAGCGGCGCTACGGACTACTCTTATATCGAATTCCAACTGCCAAGGGATCTTACTATGGAAACCTGATTCTGCCATTATATATTATTGAATGCTCTAAGAACACAATCTGATTAAAACACAGATCCTATTTCGTTTCGTTTTTATAGTTCAAAATTTCGTTTTACTTGTCTTTACTGCACTAGGACCTGCTAGAGTTGCTATTTAACTCATGTTCTCCTTGAAATAAGGGATCAGCTATTCAAATGGTTTATCGAATCGAGTGCTTGATCTTTTATGCGCGGAATTAGCGGCGATATAAATCAAAGCAAAGCAAAGCCACTTGCAACGTCGATTCCGAGGAGTTAACCCAATGACTGACCTTATTTGGTCATACGTCGCTTACTTGACACCTAGCGTGTTAGATCTACATGTAGTGAAAGCCATCGAAAGTATAAAAAAAACTAAACCAAATTAAATCTTTCCTTTCCCGAAATCTGATTTTCGGATCGTACATTCCAAGGTTTTCCCGTCTTCATTAGCTCAGTCAGAGAAGAGAAGTGGGACGTTAAACTCTATTTCATATCATTTCATCTCTAAGGTTTTCGTCTGTGCAAATTTCGCTGGCCATCGATCACTGATAGTTTTCTACCACAATAAGATTAAACCATATGTTAGTCCCGAAATGATATAGTTTATGTCGAGTGGACGTTAAACCCCTCTCTCTCCCTTCCTTCTCTCTCTCTCTCTCTCTCTGATGTAGTACCACGAGCTTCTTTGTCCGACATGGAGAGCAGAAATCGTTAGAACTGGTCGCCATATTGTACATTCGACTCGTGCATCTGTTTCTTACTACATTTTAGAACAGCCCTTGGTCGTCTTTGCTCATCCTTCACGTTGTGTACTTTTACTGGTTCCTTATTACTTAAGACGTTCGTCTTCTCAGTTAAAACAATACAAGGGTTCGTTTTTACCTTTTATGTAGCAGATATAGTTATGCATACAAGCGAATTACAGAATGCAATTACAGTCAATGCTAGCTAAAGTCTCCTCAAAGCTAGCTAAACTCGCTGGGCGAGTTTACTAATAGGAGTTCTCACATCTTCCTCCTTCTGAAACCGAATGTTGTCTGGCGAATTACCACGAGTACCCTTAATTTGTATCAGTTGAATATTGGACATTCAATTATCTAATTGGTCAGATATGATATAAATAAGCATAGAGATTGGTCAATTAAACCCATTACGTCAACAACCCACCCTTATATGGTAGAATAGAAATTCACTAACAATAATTCCCATGAAATATCTGTTAACCTGTTGTTGACCATATAACCAGTTATGTTTACATATAGAATCAGTTCTACACTCTTTTTTATACATAAATATGTCAATTAACTCTAAGTTGATCTCAGTACACACCAGATATTATACTAATATGGGTGAAACATAAAGCTATTCTATCTCCCCCTTTAATGTCTATAATCTTAAAACAATGTCCCCACGTCTATATTGCTACACTGATAGTTTGCTACCACAATAAAATAAACCATATGTTAGTCCCGAAATGATATAGTTTGTGTCGAGTTGACGTTACTCTCTCTCTCTCCCTCTTTCCCTCTATCTCTCGCTCTCGCCCTCTCTCTCTCCCCCTCTCTCTCTCACTCTCTCTCTCTCTTTAGGATCCACCATAACTACAACTCTTCCTTAAATTATTATAGCAATACTAATCTTACATTTCAGATGTTATAAATGTGATAGTAACCGGTACAAGGTTTCAAGATGGAGAAAGAGAAAAGAGGGAGGTGGGGAAAATGCCATTGACTATGGATGTGGAAATTTCTTCGGCATATGCAATCTCTAGGCTTCGCCTCAAACGTAGTCCATTGGTAGATGCTTACGTTCTAGGCAATGGACAAAAGACCCAAGTGAATTCGATATTAGACGTAAGTTTTAAAAACTATAGAATAAACCAATTTAAACTATTTCTACTGGGTAAATACTCCGACTAAATTCAACTGGTTTTAACCCACGTTAAATTGTACTCATATAAATATGGAAGACCATAAGGGTCAATCAAATGACATATAACCATTTTATATAAATATCTAACATTACAGTAGATAGTCAGAATTTTTTTTTCATTTGATTGACTCTTATGGTCTTCCATATTTAAACACGCATTATGCAAGAGCTAAATCTGCATGTAAGTCTTTCTTTGGGCCCAAAATGCTATCTAATTTACTAATTAACTTATCGAGACCATGATCGCCTCTTGATGTCGTGTTAGCGGATGATTAAACGAAAAACTGGATAATCGAGATTTTAGTAATGAAGATCAAGGCTAGCATAAAATTCGAAAGCTTATATCTCGGTTCAGCGTGGAGCAATTTGATTTTAAATTTTCGGCATTTTTTATTTACATTATCCAGTTATTAACTATTATAGCGAGAACTGTAAACTCTTTATCTAAATTTTCCATCATAATACCCCTTTCATTAAGAAAACAAAAACTAAATTATCATGAATATTCAATTTCTTAATTTTATTATCATGAATATTCAATTTCTAAAATTCAATTTCTAATTTGAATTATGTTACACAACAGTTCACTATCAGAAGAAGAATACCAAATTCAACAAATACTCGGTTTGAACTGAAACAGTATAGTAATTTATACTATGTCCGGGCAAAATTTCCCTCATAGCACACTGTCTGGTGTATGCCCGTCTCCATTAGCCCAGTTCGGAGCAGAACGGTAGGACGTTTAATGATTATTCAATCTTTAATCGTATTTGATAGACCCAGGCAGTATATGAAGACCGAGAGAAGAGGGCGGCTTTTATTGTTAGAAGTTCGGCAACAAACAGTTATCATATGGTTAGTGCCAATAATATTATGACCTTATCACACGCCCGGGGCTCAATGCACGCGGGGCCCTTAATTAGAAAGCTTGCCTTCCCTTGACAGCTGCCTAGTCGCTCGGATGAGACGAAAGACCGAGGTCCCGTATACACATTGGCGTGCACGTAAAAGAACCCTTGGCAGTCGGAATTCAGTTGCTGCCCGGGCAAAAATGTCCCTCATAGCACACTGTATGGTGTATGTCCGTCTTCAATTAGCCCAGGTTAGGTGCAGAAGCGTAGGACGTTAAACCCCATTTCATTCATTCATTCATTCATTCATTGATTCCTTGTTAGCTAGAACCACAGTGGCTAAGTGGGTAAGAGGCTGGCTCGCTAGCTTTGAGGTCGAGTTCATCGGGATTTTTCCGGCTTGGTTTCCCCCTTGTTAGTGGTGTAGAACGGGAGGGTCTGATATCTGTCTAGTCGTTCGTATGGGACGAACAATCGATGTCCCGTGTATACATTGGCCTGCACGTAAAAAACAAGATCGCTGGACAGATGTAATTCGGTACAAGAGTAGGCCATAGTGCCACTGGCCGGGCAAAATTTCCCTCATAGCATACTGTATGACGTACGCCCGTCTTCATTAGGAGCAGAACACTAGAACATTAAACCCCATTTCATTTCATTCACTTCATTTCATTCACTTCATTTCATTCACTTCATTTCATTCACTTCATTTCATTCACTTCATTTCATTCACTTCATTTCATTCACTTCATTTCATTCACTTCATTTCATTCACTTCATTTCATTCACTTCATTTCATTCACTTCATTTCATTCACTTCATTTCATTCACTTCATTTCATTCACTTCATTTCATTCACTTCATTTCATTCACTTCATTTCATTCACTTCATTTCATTCACTTCATTTCATTCACTTCATTTCATTCACTTCATTTCATTCACTTCATTTCATTCACTTCATTTCATTCACTTCATTTCATTCACTTCATTTCATTCACTTCATTTCATTCACTTCATTTCATTCACTTCATTTCATTCACTTCATTTCATTCACTTCATTTCATTCACTTCATTTCATTCACTTCATTTCATTCACTTCATTTCATTCACTTCATTTCATTCACTTCATTTCATTCACTTCATTTCATTCACTTCATTTCATTCACTTCATTTCATTCACTTCATTTCATTCACTTCATTTCATTCACTTCATTTCATTCACTTCATTTCATTCACTTCATTTCATTCACTTCATTTCATTCACTTCATTTCATTCACTTCATTTCATTCACTCCATTTCATTCACTCCATTTCATTCACTCCATTTCATTCACTCCATTTCATTCACTCCATTTCATTCACTCCATTTCATTCACTCCATTTCATTCACTCCATTTCATTCACTCCATTTCATTCACTTCATTTCATTCACTTCATTTCATTCACTTCATTTCATTCACTTCATTTCATTCACTTCATTTCATTCACTTCATTTCATTCACTTCATTTCATTCACTTCATTTCATTCACTTCATTTCATTCACTTCACTTCATTTCATTCATTTCATTCATTTCATTCATTTCATTCATTTCATTCATTTCATTCATTCATTCATTTCATTCATTCATTCATTCATTCATTTCATTCATTCATTTCATTCATTCATTTCATTCATTCATTCATTCATTCAATTCATTCATTTCATTCATTTCATTCATTCATTCATTTCATTCATTCATTCATTCATTCACTTCACTTCATTTCATTCATTTCATTCATTTCATTCATTCATTCATTCATTCACTTCACTTCATTTCATTCATTTCATTCATTTCATTCATTTCATTCATTTCATTCATTTCATTCATTCATTCATTCACTTCACTTCACTTCACTTCACTTCACTTCATTCATTTCATTCATTTCATTCATTTCATTCATTTCATTCATTTCATTCATTTCATTCATTTCATTCATTTCATTCATTTCATTCATTCATTCATTTCATTCATTCATTTCATTCATTCATTCATTCAATTCATTCATTTCATTCATTCATTCATTCATTTCATTCATTTCATTCATTCATTCATTCATTTCATTCATTCATTTCATTCATTCATTTCATTCATTCATTCATTCATTCATTCATTCATTCATTCATTCATTCATTCATTCATTCATTCATTCATTCATTCATTCATTCATTCATTTCATTTCATTTCATTTCATTCATTTCATTCATTCATTTCATTCATTCATTTCATTTCATTTCATTCATTCATTTCATTTCATTTCATTCATTCATTCATTCATTCATTCATTCATTCATTCATTCATTCATTCATTCATTCATTCATTCATTCATTCATTCATTCATTCATTCATTCATTCATTCATTCATTCATTCATTCATTCATTCATTCATTCATTCATTCATTCATTCATTCATTCATTTCATTCATTCATTCATTCATTCATTTCATCAATCATTCATTTCATTCATTCATTCATTTCATTCATTCATTTCATTCATTCATTCATTCATTCATTCATTCATTTCATTTCATTCATTCATTTCATTCATTCATTTCATTCATTCATTTCATTCATTCATTCATTCATTCATTCATTCATTCATTCATTCATTCATTCATTCATTCATTCATTCATTCATTCATTCATTCATTCATTCATTCATTCATTCATTCATTCATTCATTTCATTCATTCATTCATTCATTCATTTCATTCATTCATTCATTCATTCATTTCATCAATCATTCATTTCATTCATTCATTCATTTCATTTCATTCATTCATTTCATTCATTCATTTCATTCATTCATTTCATTCATTCATTTCATTCATTCATTTCATTCATTTCATTCATTTCATTCATTTCATTCATTTCATTCATTCATTCATTCATGCATTCATTCATTCATTCATTCATTTCATTCATTCATTCATTTCATTCATTTCATTCATTTCATTCATTCATTCATTCATTCATTCATTCATTCATTCATTCATTTCATTCATTCATTTCATTCATTTCATTTCATTCATTTCATTCATTTCATTCATTTCATTCATTTCATTCATTTCATTCATTTCATTCATTTCATTCATTTCATTCATTTTTAAACGTTTCAGGAGGGGAGTCTGAATCATGGTGGACAAATGATTAATATGGCGCCAGCTGGTCGCACTAAACGACACGCCTTTGATGAAAATGCACACGAAATTATCTCCTCCGATACGTTTAATATTAATACGGATTTCGTTGATAGAGGTAACATTTATTTAAAACATTATGTGCTGTATGGGCAATTTTTATCAAAGATATTTTCTACCTTGCTACACCACCACCTGTAAATAGATTATATAATTTATGGAAGATCCCCGGAGAGGGGTTTGGTTTAGGCTATGCCTGTTCCCAGGGCCGTATGTGGAATTTTGAAAGTGGGGGTGCAGCAGAGTGTTCGGGCGCTAAAATAATGCCCAAGTTCCCCATTGGCGTGTGTGTGCCCTAAAAAAGACTGACTGACCAGTGCCTTAAGAGCATCGCTGTGTGATCATAATGTATTGTATTATAATTAAAAGGTTTTCCAATCTTTTTTAGGGTGTGGGTGTGGGGCATTTCTTTATTTGGGTGCAATGTACCGCTAGATACCGCACTGTCTGTTCCCCTGTACCTATTCAGATACAAGTCTGAATAAAAAATATCGTTTATAGGTTTTATTTATTTATTGTTATGTATATACTATGTGTAGTACGTCGATGTAAAGGCGGTTGAGACAATTTTTGAGTAACGGTCTATAAACAATGTATATTATTATATTATATTATATAAAAAAAGTGTTTCAAAGAACGAGGGTTATACTTAAACCTAGCAAATATAACCTAATGACAAATCCATCTCAGCGCCTGACAAATATCCAACAATTTGATTTTATGACACATCCATCAAGGAACTTTAAAGGGATAATCCCGAATCAAACAGGGGCTCAAAAATAAAAGTCTGAGAATGTATGAAAATAAAACGCCAAAATATAGGGGAATGGTGTATTTACCTTGTCTCAAAATTTGAACTCAAAATATTGAGTCGTTTGGACATGAACGCAAAAACTGCTTTTCCGGACACGTAACCCTTTTAAGATTTTGGGTCAAGTGTTTCGTTGGGTGACCTTATAACCAATTACGGTTACTTGAGAGGGTTATGCAGTGAATAACTTATGTGCTGTACCCATGTGAGAAAGACAAATTTCAACTACATATTATTTTTATAAAAAAAAAATGTTTGGTTTAATCCAGATACCACAAAATACACCTTGGGGCACCGGTCTCAAATTCCAGATGAAGACTGACGGATTTAAGTCGTTTGAAAACGTATCATAAATACTGAGTAGTTGCTCGGCCCTTGACTCGAATATTTTAAGGGATTTAACACAAAATTAAGCAGTTTTATTCCGAAAACAAATATAGGGATTAGCCCTTTAATAATATCCAACATTTTGACTTAATGGTACATCCATCAAAGGGCTTAATAATATTCAACAATTTGATCCTTTGGTACATCCATCAATAGTCAAAAGGGATTAAACATATCCAACAATGTAACCAAATGGTCAAAGAGGCTTAAAAATATCGAACTATTTGACCAAATCGTCAAAGGGGCTAAAAATATCCAACAACTTGAATTAATGGTACACCATCAAAGGACTTAAACGAATCTAACAATTTTATCTAATGTAACACATGTAATATAGAACCGTTTTGTAACAAATCGTTTCACAGTTCCAATTAAATACTGATAAATGATTCTATTGTTTATTTGCATGGATTCCACAGAGTTAAAAGATAGAGTAAAGAGGGGGCTTGATTCTTCAACTCATTATATCGAAACAACCTTCATTGCTGATTGTGAGATCTATGCCAAGTAAGTATTTTCGACGTAGTAGACGTAGACGTAGACGTAGTAGTAGTAGTAGCAGAAGTAGCACTACATATTGTAATATCAGCAGCAGAAACAAGAACAGTGGAAGCAGGAACATTGGTAGAATCGGAAGAAGCAGCACTACTAGTAGCAGCAGCTGCAGCAGTAGACGAATCGACTTAATAGGAATCGGAAGTAACAAATGAAATGAAATGAAATGAAATCGGGTTTAAAGTCCTACTGTTATTCACCTAACCTGGGCTAATGGAAGCAACAATAATATATCCTAACTTGTACCCCAAAACACAGTCTGTGTTCATAAATTGTTAGACATGCTCTACCCCACGAGACACAAAGTCAAAAAACTCTAGAATAAATGAAATGGGGTTTAACGTCCTACTGCTCTGCACCTAACAGCAATACGCCATACAGTGTGCTTAAATGAGTGATAATTTGTCCAGGCCTACTCTTATATCGAATTCCAGCTGCCAAGGGATTTTTTACTTGCACGCCAATTCGGAGTAGAATAGTTGGACATTAAACCTATTTCATTTTATTCATTTAAGTAGTTTTCAGGTATTTAGCTGGATATAAAACTATTAATATCATTTCATTTTGAGCATTTCAATATTTTTCAGATATTTAGCCGAGTACAAAACTGACGAGGCGGCTACACTAGCCATGATCCTTCATTACACTTTTACAAGAACACAGGTTAGTTATTATCATTACGGGAATCACGTTGCTACGTGGTGGGGGGGGGGCGCTGGCTCGCTAGCCTGGAGGTCGGGTGTTCGATCCCTGCATTGGCCGAGAAAGTTATTCATTAGCCCAGGTTACGAGCAGAAAAGTAGGACGTTAAACCCCATTTCATTTAGATAAAGAGAAATTTGGTTTAACGTCCACTCGTCAAAAACTAGGTTTAATTTTATTTCATTAATTCGCTTGCGCGTAGGGGTCTTGAGCATTGGGAGAAAACCGGACGAACCGGAGAAAACCCACGAGGTTGGACAGGCGCCCGTACAACCGGGGATTTAAACCACGCCAGTTGAGTCAATGACAGGCTTTATTATTCCAACACACACGCGTTAATTACTCGACCCCCCCCCCATCTATCGAGAGCAAATATGCTTAAAAGATATTAAATAAGAGTTGAACAGTTGGCCATGATAAAAAAAGAGAGAGAGTGCGGCCCCTCACAATACAAAACGAGACAGATAATTCAAAATTACAAAGTTAAAAAGTAAAATACAGATCTACATTTAGTTTCTTTTTTTATACATTCGATGGACTACACTGCATGAAAATCTGACCGGCTGTTGTGGGAGGTAGCGTCAAGGGTCATATGCGAGTGGCTTTTGGCCCTTTGATGTCAGAAATTTGAGTAATAAATCGGCATTGGTGTTTCTAGTGGAATACCGACAGCTCCGTGCACCGCAGATCGCAACAGGCTATTTTATTGGCTAATCTCTCGCATCCACCGGCACGGGGGTTATATAACAACACTTCCACATCCCAGTGTACTAAAGACAGGTAAACGAAATGTCTAACTATAAAAGAAAACTCAAACGATAAAGGATCTGTGTTTTCATCAGTTGGAACGCGCTAAATAGCAAAACTTAAGCATACATTATGAAAGAGCTAAATCTGCAGGTCTTTCTTTATCGTACCGACTTTAGTAATGGCAATGAAGGAAAGCTCAATTCTCGGTTCAGAGTGGATCAACAAATTCCCTTTATATTATCTTTATGTTTAACTTTTAAAGTGAGAAATGACAGTTTATTGTTTAATCTACCATAATGTATATTTAACCCAAATAATACCAAGTGTTTTTAAAGAAGATAAGGATACACAATGTGTGTACAACACAAACTAGAACGTACTGGGTTACATATAATTTCAAAATAAAGCTCATGTAGTGATGACTTTGTTAAAACTGTCATTCTTTTGTATTCAGATACAATGCCGATTTGATTCTCTGAAAACCAGGACCTATTACTTCCGAGTTAATATAATTGTTACTGAGTTGATCATGATAATGGTGAGTAATTTTCATTAAAGCTGTCTAGTCGTTCGGATGGGACGAAACACGGGGAACCCGTGCACACATTGAAGTACACATAAAATCGGTTTTGTAGGATTTATCTTGTGTGGTTCCCTCTTGTCAGTGGTGTAGGACGGAGGACCTGACAATGACAGCTGTCTCGCCGTTCGGATGGGACGAAAAACGGAGCTCGCGTGTACACATTGTCGACGTACACGTAAAAGATCCATTGACAGTTGTAAATCGATGAACGAGTAGGCCTTGGCGTCGCTGTCATTAGCTCAGTCGGAGCAGAATAATAGGACATTAAACCCATTTTATTTTATTTCATTTCTTTATGGTTGGTCGGAATTTTATGCACAAAATCGAACCCTTCCCTTCTAAATCGATCCTGAGATATTTAAGTAATTTCAAAATTACTTACATACACATTATCTAAATCTTACATAATTCATCTTTAGGAAAACAAACCCAGAATGTCAACGGTATATAATGCCGGTCAATCGAATTAACGAATAAAGGGAGACAACCCGTGGGAATCAACCAAATTATATTCCTTGTCACATTCAAGCTGGGTTTCTTAACCATGAGAGAGAGAGGGAAGAGATAGAGAGAGAGAGAGAGAGAGAGAGGGGGGGGGGGTAACGTCCACTCGACTCAAACTGGGTCATTTTGGAACTAACATATGGTTTAATTTTATTCCAATAATCGGACTGCGCGTAGGGGTCTTTAGCAGTGGGAGGAAACCGGAGGACCCGGAGAAAACCCTCGAGGTTTGACAGGCGACCCTACTCCTTGCCACGTCTTTGCCATAAGACCGGAATGGTTGACAGACAGATCCTGCGGGTCTATATCTCGGCAACCCTATCTCCCATATATAAACATCTGTTATGTGTATCTTTCAGGATCGCAAATACTGTACCTTTACAGAGACGATTAAGACTAATAAAGGACAGGTTGATGCGGACACATCTTTAACACAATGTTCTGCCTGGCTTGGATATCCAGGCGGTAATTATACCTTCAAACCTACAGATCACTATATGTTCTTCACAGGGTGGGTATTTACTATTTATATGGTCAAAGATCACTAAATATTTCCCAATTAACTTTAATGTTAATTCTCGTCTTCTTAGACCGACTCAAACTTTTCCCAAAATTTTCGATGGACGGGACGCTTTCTGCCACAGATGGTGCAACATGTGGCAAACTCTTGCCAAAAAGCATGTATGAGGTTCATCAAAAAAGCTTGAAATACACAAGCTTGAAGGACTCGGAAAAACCCTACTACTTGTTATGTATTTTTAAACCCTTTTTGTCTATTCAAAGATGCAATAGAGGGAAACAGGGAAAGGGAGAGAGAGACTAAAAATAACTTTGGCCCTTGTTTCGTGATTGACCGCCCAGGAATATTTGGTGATCTGTGTCCATATTCAAACCAATTAATCTTAGGCATTGTTGCCCGTGTGGATGACCGTTAGTCATGTACCTATTAATATACGCTATACCCTGGGTTCCTTACCTCTGTTGGTGTGGCGGAGCACTTTTCGTCGGGTTGTAACGGTCTACTTTGACATTTTTCAAAAAATTATCATGGCTTCATTTAATGGATATCCATAGACGCTATATATCCTGGATTCCCAACCTCTGCTGTTATCACTGCGCACTTGTCGCAGACTACTTTGAAACTTTAAAAATAATACAATGGCTTCATGAGCTGTCGCCACATTGTCAATCTTCTTTTCTCTCTTAAGCTCACGATTTGTTTCCTGAATCTCTCATTTAAAAGGTCTCATAACAAAAAGTGACTTTCTTCTACGAGGAGTCCCAATCGGATGATGGATTCTGTAATGGGGTTGCAACCACCAACAGGTTGGAAACCACTGCGCTGGACCTGTACTAAACGCCCTGTCGAGTTGTGTGGAGAACTAGGCATAAATTACCCCCCCCCCCCCAATTTTATTAAAGAGCTAAATCTTCATCTTGCAGGCCCAAAGTTCAAAAAGCATCATCGGCAATGACTGTTTATGAGAAGTATGTTTGTTGTAGGCTCACAAAACTTTGCACATTCTTATTGATTTATTTGACAGATTGAAACAACAAAGGTTTTATAAAGGGCTATATTTTAGTTAAAATTGGGTGAACAATTTTGAGAAAAATCACGGGGCCTGGTCTTTATTTGGGCCTGAAATATTGTACATGTACAAACTATATACTAAGTAGACATTAATTAACGTACCAATACCATACTACCATAGGGAGAGGGGTTTTACAGGGAGAGGGGTTTTACATAGGCTAAGCCTGTTCCCCAATCCCATTCAGACATCCTGAATAAAATATTGTTTATAAAAAAAAAGAAAAAAAAAGTGTCATTGTGCCCCCTAAATATCAAATTACTGTTACATGTGCTTTGAGGAGTCTACAACGTTTGTTTAAATGCTTGCTTTTATTTTTATTTCATCTAGGTACGATTTAACTCTGAATGGAGAAGCACGTTGTGTAGGTCAGGCTTATTTCGAAGGTTTGTGTCAAGTTACGAAGCCGAATATCAAATCTGTATCGATTGTTGAGAATAATATATCACCTTATACTACTGGACACGCGGCATCTCAACAAATTGCTTATGTGTAAGTCAATCTGTTCACCTTTTCATTTTACAAACCGTTTCTGGACCGATGCATTCCTTCTCGCTAGCATTCTCATTCAGTCCTCGCTGATCTTACCATTCTTTGGTAACACTATTCATTGACCTTTTTGGGGGGAGGGGGGAGGGGGGTAAATAGCACGTGCGCGTTGCATCATAAGTTCTGCAATTGAGTCAACTGGCGTGGTTTTTATTCCTCGGTTGTACATGACAAGAAGTACGGTCGCATTTCCAGCCTCGTTGGGGTTTTCCGGTCCTCCGGGTTCCTTCTACTGCTGAAGACCCTTTCCCGTAAGCCAATTTGAGTTTGTGTCGAGTGGACGTTAACTCCCTCTTTCTATCTTTCTATCCCTATATTTCTGTCTCTATCTCTCCTTTGTCTTTCATTGACCTTATCATGACCATCCAGTACTTATGGATCTTACCATTCTAGGTAATTATGGTAGTTGAACTGATCATCCCGGAACAGTTATGCTAATTTAGCTGATCGCCCATTGTCCTTATCATCCACGAACAATTATGCCCATTGACCTGATCATTCCAGAAAAGTTATGCCCATTGACCTTATTATCCCAGAACAGTTATGCCATTGACCTGATCATTCCAGAAAAGTTATGCCCATTGACTTTATCATTCCGGAACAGTTATACTCATTGACCTGATCATCCAAGAACAGTTATGCCCATTGACCTTATTATCCCAGAACAGTTATGCCATTGACCTGATCATTCCGGAAAAGTTATGCCCATTGACTTTATCATTCCGGAACAGTTATACTCATTGGCCTGATCATCCAAGAACAGTTATGCCCATTGACCTTATTATCCCAGAACAGTTATGCCCATCCATTGAACTGATCCACCCGCAATACTACTCATGCAATGACCTTATCATTTCGAAACAGTTATACTAATTCCGGAGTATTATTATCATTTTTTTTAAATTTTCACTCAGCACTGGTGCGACGTATGAAGGAGAGGCCGGTAGTACTTGTACGGATGAAAATTATGTTATGGTTCGTTATATGGAAATACCAACTGCTAACCATTTAGATGCCGAATGGAGTTACTTTTTTTCGTCCTGTTCCGTTAATGCAATGAAACGTTTCTTGTTTGGGTAAATACAGACCGATTTCTTTTTTTTAGGTTTTCATTTCGTTAATTTTTGACATGTTTATTGAAAATAACAGGTTCAACCTGATCAAGCGTAAGGTGGAGTTTTGGTTTATGAAACTTGACAAGGAAGGAAACGGTATGCATGGCATATTAAAGAGACTAAAGCAAATAAACGTACATGTTCAATACACACGCCCCTTTAAAATCAAATCATGTTTATAGCTCTATGGAAGACAAATCAGCTCTTTATTCAATGTTCTTAATTCCTCACAATGTTGTTGTATTATGACATTTGTATCTTAACAATAATACTTGTATCGTAAAATTAACACTTGAATCTTAAAATTAACATTTGAATCTTAAAATGAACTTTTGAATCTTAAAATTAACATTTGAATCTTATAATTAACTTTTGAATCTTAAAATTAACATTTGAATCTTAAAATTAACATTTGAATCTTAAAATTAACACTTGAATCTTATAATTAACATTTGTATCTTCAAATCAATATTAATTTGTTTTACAAATCAGACATATTTTGTTCAAAAAAATAATAAACTAAAACCAAGTACGAACAACCCAAACCATTAGACAAAATTCTAAGTCCTATAAGAAAACGGCATAGGCAAAATAGTGTAATAAGGCCTAATAGTGTAATCAGGATATGGACTGTTCATCGTGTACAAAATACACGACACAAGTGGTAACAGGTGTCAGAAAGGTTACCCTGCATGGCGTGCCACGCCTGTCATATTTGCATCCAAACTGTTAGGCGAAATAGCGTGATTGGTCAATCGACTATCGGTATGAAAATTGCACGCGATGAACAGTGTTAACGATATAGTATTGTCAAGAGTGAAAAGGAAAAAATCTAATATAAAGATTAAATTTATTTTAGAAAATCAGAAAATTACATTAACATTTCATCAGAAACAAATTTCCAAATACCAATCTTTCAAAATACAAATTTCCAAATACCAAACTTGCAAAATACAAATTTCCAAATACCAAACTTGCAAAATACAAATTTCCAAATACCAATCTTGCAAAATATTTGTCAAAAAACATTTCTCCAAATTCATGTAACCTGAGCGTTATGACGACAGAGGACGCTAGTGGTGTCGAAATCAACCTGACATATACAATAAGTCTTGTTTTATAAATGCCGCCATTTAATATAGGGGTATATTGTCCATCATTTTACGCACCATAAGTTCTGCCAGTGAGTCAAGTGGCGTGGTTTCGATTGCCCGCATATACGTGACAATGAGTAGGGTCGCCTGTCCAACCTCGTGGGTTTTCTCCGGGTCCTCCGATTTTTTCCCACTGCTTAAGACCCCTACGCGCAAACGAATTATTGAAATACATTAAACCATGTTAGTCCTGAAATGACCTAGTTTGTGTTGATTTGACGTTGAAAATCTTTTCTCTCTCTCTCCGTTTATGTTGTACCTTTATATTTTATTTGTAGAAGTTCTTTGTTGTGCACTCGAGACAACAGATACAGCAACGACGTCGTATTTGGGGTACAAATACCAGGCCAAATACTTGATGCCGATGCCCAGTGTCGTTTGGAATTTGGTGAATTGTCTTACTTCTGTAGGGTAAGTACAGATAGCAATGTAAACTGGAGATAAAAGAAAAAAGATGGATGATTGCAAGCGTTGGAACATATATTTATATGTGGACCAGTTAAGACCCCCAGAGCTTTGAAGTACCCTAAATCTAGCTTCGGCTGCATTTTCAAGTTCAAAGGCGGCGTCCTTGGCGATACCTTTGAGTAATGTTTCATCATAAACAGCTTTCAAAGCCTGAAGATGTTTTTCTTTCAAATTTATCCCACTTTCTTTAAAGCCCCAATACCACTCTTGTTGTAGCTGAATAATATGCTCCTATCTTTATTCTGGTCAACAATTTGTACTTTTTTTTTACAATATTTCAATTAAAAAATGATACAAATTTCATCTTAAAACACCTAATTTTAAAAATTGGAAAAATTCAACTACATGCCGTAACATGGTTTGAGAAGCCTTACGTAAGGACTTTCAAATGCAACTTGGATTCAAACATATTTTCGAACCCTCTGGACAAGTAAGATAGGTTGTAATGGATAATTTACACAACAGGTAGGACACTTAAATATCTTGTGGTTTGAATAAGGCTAATTTTTTTTCGGGACCTGTCAAGCCAGCAAGAGTGTTATTGTCCCTTTAAACAAAGATAATTTTGCACTGAAAATTAAATACACTCTTCTTATGATACAATGTGGAGAACTTCTTTCTAAAAGCGACAAATTGTCCTAAAAAGTAAACCGGTAGCCGCATAGCAATTAAATAAGTGTAGGGATATGTAGGGCGCCAGGATCTGCCGAGGTTTACCGAGTGTGACGGTATTTGGTTAGTATTTAGTATTCAGTTTATATTGGTGTACGTACATATCACTTACCGTCATACAGCCGAGGCTAGATGTAAAAACTGCCAAGGTTTGCCTAGTGTGATGGTATTTGGTAGTATTGGGTGGTATTGGGTGGTATTGGGTTAATCTTCCTGTAGTTAAATTATATGTATATTTGTTATAGGGATCCTACATTGATGAGCTAAACTTCGATAAAATGTGTTATCATGGATATTGCTATGATCCGGTCAAATACACCTGCACAGCTATTGTCTTCACCGAATACACTATATGTGGTAACAAAAAGGTAACGTTCTACTTTTTTAAACAAAGACTGAGCATACGTCATGGAGTGGGTTTTGAGGGACATTTTGCCCAGACAGCGGCTTAAGAAGCGTGTACATTGGCAACATTTCTACAACATTTTTACAACATTTTTTACAACATTTTTACAACATGCTCTGTGTACACTATTATAAGAGTGTTGGAAATTTGTTGCAAATATGTTGGGAATATGTTGGAAGTTTGTTGTCTGCGATCTTTGCCAGTGCTATTTTCTTTTTCTCTCTGTCTTTATACAGTTTGGGGGTAGTTTCCCAGAGACAAGGACAACTTTCCCATGCATTTATCAGTTTACCTGTTCTTTCTTGGGTCCAAAACCCTTCCTGTTCTTCCTGTTCCATCTCAAAGGAGGCTGCCATTTTGTCCATCTAGGGCTCGTCACATGACTTCAGGTAGATCACATGATCAATTAGATGTTGTAAGTATGTTGGAAAACTGGTTTTGCTCTGTGCACACTTAGAAACATTTTTACAACACGACCAAAACCTTGCAACAAAAAATTGACCAGACAATTCTTTTTGCAACAAATTTCCAACAATTCTCCAACAGTTTTACAACATTATTTTCTCTGTATACACTTGGCAACATTTTTCCAACACGGCGTTGCAACAAGGAATGTTGGTAGTGTACACAGGCCTTTACTCTCATATCGAATTCAAACTGCCAGGGGTTGGTTCTTTAACGTGCATGACACACCCCACTGACAACTGGTAATGCGGGGGGGGGGGGGTCCCGAAGCACCGCGGAAAAATAATGTTGAACTTTCCCGGTCAACACAGTCATCGAACATGGTACCTCCATGTTAGCTAACGTCTTGCTTGGGATAAAAGGGGAGGAAACTCTACTTTGGAGACCGGGTAATCGGGGGATCAACCGCCTTCAAATGAAATGAAATGAAATGAATTGGGGTTGAACCAGTGGCGGATTATTATTGAGGCTGACGAGGCTGCAGCCTCAGGCCCAAAGATTTTGTAAAAAAAAAATTTTTAAATTTGTCTGATACGATTAAAAACGCATAGACAATGAATGTTAGGGGGTGTGGTTTAGGTCCAACGGTAGCCAGCATAGGCCCTGACCCGAAATTAATTAGGCCAACGCAATTTTAAACAGGTCCTTATAGGCCCTCCAGCAACTGCCGCCTCAGGCCTTGGTGGAGCTTAGTCCGCCACTGGGTTGAACGACCTACTATTCTACTCCACTAGGGTTAATGAAGACGGGCATACGCCATACTCACCAATGCAACGAGGGTTCAATCCCAGCTCAGGGCATGAACTTTATCGTTGTAAGTGAGAGGGATATTCGGTCTCCCGTCCGATCAGGCAGGTTTCCCCCGAGTTCTTCGGTTTCTTCCTGCAGTAATGATCGAAATTTGAAAAAGGCCTCAGGCCTAATTTGCTACCCTTGTAAAATGACGTGATTATTATTATTATTATTATTATTATGCTATGAGGGAAATGTTTCATGGACAGCGGTGCTTCAGCCTACTCTTATATCGAATTCAATCTGCCAATTGATGTTTTACGTGCTGTCCTATGTGTACATAAGACCTTGGTTTTTCGTACCACCTGAGTGGCTAGGCAGTTTTCTGCTCAGATCCCCCATCTTGCACCACTGACAAGTGGGAACCACTACGGGAAATCGTGATTAAAGAACCCGCGATCTCCAAGATACGAGTCACAGTCTTACCAGGTTAGTCACCATTGCTCCGGACCACCTGCAAGCTGGCTTTTGTCAGCGATGTCTTTCAGGAGGTATCAGTATTGGTACTTTGAAAGTGCAACGCATACGTCTAGAGCAACCTGTCCCATTTCTTGTTTCTTTTACGCCACGCATCACACAGAACTAAACTCCGTGATTGAACGGGCTAAGTTATCCGAAAAATTATTGTATGGAGTTGTCTCCCCTTCCCCTATTTAAAGTAGCTAAGTCTCCAACTCATATCATCCAAAGAACCATCTTTTCCAGGTAAGTTCATAACATCAATGTTGATTTAAATTTTGTCTGAGAATGCTTTGTGAACCCGGGGCCCGGAATTACGAATTATTTGTCAATTTAAATCAACATTGATGTTGTGATCTTACCGGGAAAATATGGTTCTGATATCCCATATTGAAGACATAATAAACATTTAACATTACTAGACGAATCGTTTCAGCGCAATTTGTAACAAGTGACTCGAAAAACGAGGGTAGTCAACATATTACTATCTGGAGAGAATACGAAATAAATACTATCGGTGTTGACTGGAAGAACCAGCCGCTAGGGATTGCCATTCGATTGAAAGTTATGGCGTATTTCGTCGGACATAACTGATTTGAAATTAGAGTAAAAAAAGAAAGGATCTTATATAAATCAGTTTATAATTTATATGCATATTATTATATGCGTTGCGACCTATTTGTGTCAATTTCTAGGTCACAAGTTTAAGCGATTTAGTTCCTTTAATAACGACTTTGTTCAATTTTATGTTACAGTGGTGTTTTAAAGGCGATTGTATTACCGACCCGTCAGCTCCAAACACCCCAGCTGGTAAGAAGTTTTTTATTTACAGACACCCACACTAACCAGTAGATTAAGGGTTATAGTAAGGGCTAAACTTTGATGAGGGTGGGGGTTAGGGATAGCTCTGTCTACATCTCGAGACTCTGACGAAATATTTAGGTCCTAGCCCTTACCTTAACCCTTATCCTAGCCGACAATCCACATATGACGTCATAACAACCGTAGGACCGTCTCCGATGTAGCTTTCTCAGTAGTAAAACAAATCGTCCAGTGGACTAAGTCGCCACAATCGAGAATATGTGAGACATGGCATAAGGAAAATGAAAGTGTCCATGAAAGGCCATACTACTTTATAGAACCCGGGCCAAAAGCAGAGGACATTGGTTCGAACCAACACAGCCACTCAAAGGGAAAACAATGTTATTGGTCGGCCCAAAACTGAGTCATTTCGGGACTAACATATGGTAGAGCAGGCGACCTATTCCTTGTCATGCACAAGCCGAGAATCGAAACCAAGGCACTTTACTCAATAATCCCAGGCGCACACGTTAGCCATTCGACCACCCAATCTTTCTATCAGTTTTTAACCACTAAAACAACATACAATGCAGAAGGTCACAGAATACATAGGCTAGCATGTAGCCCCGATCCATGTCTGTCCAGTATGCCAATAAGCTAAGAAAGCTCTGCTGGAACCCACATCTTATCTCGTACACAAAACTCGCACATACGTCGAGGATGGGGGGTTTCGATTATAGCGAAATTTTGACATAAAAGCATCATTAGAAAAAAATCTTATATAATATCTTGTCCTTTCAGCCGATTGTCCCCAAGGAGACAAACACGGTGAAACGTGCAGTCCTCAGAGTTGTGGAACGTACACTTATAATCGTGTGATAGATTGCTGTGCAACATGTAAGGATACACCACGAATAAAACCAACCACAACTCCGCCAACATCACCCACTACAAGTCCTACAACATCACCAACTACAAGTCCAACAACATCACCAACTACATCACCAACTACAAGTCCAACAACATCACCAACTACAAGTCCTACAACATCACCAACTACAAGTCCAACAACATCACCAACTACAAGTCCGACAACATCCCCAACTACAAGTCCAACAACATCACCAACTACAAGTCCCACAACATCACCAACTACAAGTCCTACAACATCACCTACTACAAGTCCAACAACATCACCAACTACAAGTCCAACAACATCACCAACTACAAGTCCGACAACATCACCCACCACAAGTCCTACAACATCACCTACTACGAGTCCGACAACATCACCAACTACAAGTCCGACAACATCACCAACTACAACACAAACTACAAGTCCAACAACATCAGCTACTACAAGTCCGAAAACATCACCCACTACAAGTCCTACAACATCACCTACTACAAGCATTCGTACCAAAGCCCCGCGAACAACAACAAAACCAAAGGACACCACAAGGCATATCCCTACTAAAGGAGAATTAGACGCCCAGAAGAACACCCCGACTAAAGGTGAGTTAGCTGACGGCAGAAACATCCCGACTAAAGGACAGTTGGCTGCCAGCAGAAACATCCCGACTAAAGGACAGTTGGCTGCCAGCAGCAATATACCGACTAAACGGCAACTGGCTGCCAACAGAAACATCCCCAGCAGAAGACAGTTAGCTGCAACAACAACTATCCCCACGAAAGGACAATTGTCAACTAAATATGGTCAAACGTGGTAGATATTTATGATTTCATAAACCTAAATCTTCTAGTAGCATCTATTCATATGGTAAATTTCGTCTACGTCTTTTTATTACCAAGGCAACGCCAGATTTAACATTACACAAAGAGAGACTGGTTGTCAAGATTTTGAAATTTCATCCCTTGGTAGGATACCACTTTCAAATTAAAAACCTGTTGCAGATTATTTCACAATTAAAGACGTTTATCAATATTTTGAAATTTCTTTCTCTTCATTCTTATGTCACACCAAAACAAAAAAAAAAATATGCGGTGAGAACTATATTCAAATTTTTCAATTCGGCATTGTAGATTAGTGTATTTTATTCGGTGTATTTTTTTAAATATTACAAATGCTAGATTCCCAGTCTTCCCACTATCACGATTTCAATTACGATTAAAATCGTGGTTTGAATCGTGCAGTAATCGTGGTGACCCTATCAGGTCTTATCATGGGGATCACGGTGGCTAAGTGGATAAGGCGCTGGTTCGCTAGCCTGGAGGTTGAGTGTTCGATCCCTGCATTGGCCGAGAAAGTTCATCTCGATTTTCCGGCGTGATTTCCCCTTGTCAGTGATGCAGAAGGAGGGCCTGACAGGGACAGTTGCCTAGTCGTTCGGATGGGACGAAAAACCGAGGTCCCGTGTACAAATCGGAGTGCACGTAAAAGATCCCTTGGCAGTTGGAATTCGATATAAGAGTAGGCCGTAGCGCCGCTGCCCGGGCAAAATTTCCCTCATAGCACACTGTTGGTGTATGCCCGTCTTCAATTGGCCCAGGTAAGGTGCTTAAGCGTAGGACGTTAAACCCCATTCATTCATTCATTCAGGTCTTATCATATATTGAGGTCAGTCGTAGCAAACGTGTTGATCGTATCCAAAACGCATCTAAACGTATCACCAAGTATCCAAACGTACCTGCGTGTAGCAGATTCTGGACTCAATGGGGACTATTTCATCGTAACGCATCGCACGACAGTTGGAATCTAGCATTAATTAATGGGCAGTTCATTTAATTACACCCAGAAAACCCGTTTATAGGTAGTCCAGAAAGGGCCTAGTTTGTGTCGAGTGGAAGTTAAAACCCATTTTTCTCTCCCTCTCTCTCTCTCTCTTAAAAAGAAACATATGTTAGTCCAGAAAGGGCCTAGTTTGTGTCGAGTGGAAGTTAAAACCCATTTTTCTCTCCCTCCCTCTCTCTCTCTCTCTCTCTTAAAAAGAAACATATGTTAGTCCAGAAATGACCTAGTTTGTGTCGAGTGGAAGTTAAAACCCATTTTTCTCTCCCTCCCTCTCTCTCTCTCTCTTAAAAAGAAACATATGTTAGTCCAGAAAGGGCCTAGTTTGTGTCGAGTGGAAGTTAAAACCCGTTTTTCTCTCCCTCCCTCTCTCTCTCTTAAAAAGAAACATATGTTAGTCCAGAAAGGGCCTAGTTTGTGTCGAGTGGAAGTTAAAACCCATTTTCGTCTCCCTCCCTCTCTCTCTCTCTCTTAAAAAGAAACATATGTTAGTCCAGAAATGACCTAGTTTGTGTCGAGTGGAAGTTAAAACCCATTTTTCTCTCCCTCCCTCTCTCTCTCTATTTCTCTTAAAAAGAAACATATGTTAGTCCAGAAATGACCTAGTTTATGTCGAGTGGAAGTTAAAACCCATTTTTCTCTCCCTCCCTCTCTCTCTCTCTCTCTCTTAAAAAGAAACATATGTTAGTCCAGAAAGGGCCTAGTTTGTGTCGAGTGGAAGTTAAAACCCGTTTTTCTCTCCCTCCCTCTCTCTCTCTTAAAAAGAAACATTATTAGTCCAGAAATGACCTAGTTTGTGTCGAGTGGAAGTTAAAACCCATTTTTCTCTCCCTCTCTCTCTCTCTCTCTCTCTCTCTTAAAAAGAAACATATGTTAGTCCAGAAAGGGCCTAGTTTGTGTCGAGTGGAAGTTAAAACCCATTTTTCTCCCCCGCCCTCTCTCTCTCTCTCTTAAAAAGAAACATATGTTAGTCCAGAAAGGGCCTAGTTTGTGTCGAGTGGAAGTTAAAACCCATTTTTCTCTCCCTCTCTCTCTCTCTCTCTCTTAAAAAGAAACATATGTTAGTCCAGAAAGGGCCTAGTTTATGTCGAGTGGAAGTTAAAACCCATTTTTCTCTCCCGCCCCCTCTCTCTCTCTCTCTCTCTTAAAAAGAAACATATGTTAGTCCAGAAATGACCTAGTTTGTGTCGAGTGGAAGTTAAAACCCATTTTTCTCCCTCCCTCTCTCTCTCTCTCTCTTAAAAAGAAACATATGTTAGTCCAGAAATGACCTAGTTTGTGTTGAGTGGAAGTTAAAACCCATTTTCTCTATCTCTCTTTAAAAGTAGGCTCGACTTATCCGTATATCATTATATTTTGTTCAGTTTTTATTTTTATACTTTTGGTTTTTTTATATTATGTTTCGTCTTATCTGAATTCGAAATAAAGAATGTTCGACATATCCGTATATCATTATATTATCCGTATTTTATTTTACTGATCAATGTGGATTCGAAATAAAGGATAACTACTAGATGTAATAAAATGGTAAAAATCTATGGCATTGTGAATTGTTTCAGTGGCATTTAGTAATTGAACTGGGGTATACAGGTCACAATTCTATGGAATACAATTACTGCTTATAACTGAGCGACGTTTCAAGATTGATAATGACTAGAGAAGCCTGGCCGGAACGTCGCTCAGTTATAAGCAGTAATTGTATACCATAGAATTGGGACCTGTATATGGTATTGTAATTATACATTTATTTTGTATGGCTGGGGCCTGTCTCACGACATTTTAACTAAGATAACATCCAAGGTTTAGTGATTGGATAATATTAGATTTCTGTCTGATCTATGGTAAATAATAAACGGATTTCTTCGATTATGAACGAAAAGTTACTGTCTGTTCCAGATGATACTCCGACTCGAAAAATGCTTGACATGCCTACAATTTTTAATTAAAATCCCTTAGATTTCCTCCCTTACAATAAATGACTAGAAGTCCGATAAAATATAGTATTTTCTTGTAAATTTCATATATTTCCACATCGTCACTTTCTCAGAATATAAGCATTCGACTACACATGCGTTTAATAAGGCAGTTGCATTTCGCGTTAGGATAGACAGGTACTTCACAAATTTGTTGCATTCCGCAAGTGGGACAAACAAACGTGGTCTGGAATTCAGTAAATAATTATTTTATGAAAAGAGTTACATTCTACTGGACCGATACGACCACGAATACATCGAAGTAGGGTGAAACGACTTTAACCAAACCCAGAACCCCTTGTCCACTTCGGCTCGCCCAGATCGCTAGACCAAACATGGCTGTTTCGAGTATCAAAATGTAAACAACTTCGATTTTTCAAAGGAGAAAGGCTATAAAACTTGTCCTAAACGTATTTCTCACAAGACAAAAAGCAACGGGTGACCATTCCAGGTACTTCGCTAAGTTTTAGCCATTTTAATTAAAATTGGAAGAAATGACAAGTAATTTTCGAGTCGTAGTATTACCTGGAACAGACAGTAAATAGTTTGTTCATAATCGAAGAAATACGTTTATTATTTACCATGGATCAGACAGTAATTGTAGTGCTTAACCAATCACAATTAAAGTATCTACTAAAATTTGGTTTTATCTTTAGTTAAGATTTCGAGAAACAGGGCCCTGGTCACTGATCCCCTCGAATGCCACAGGGCACAGTTAGACAAATGAAATGTTGTTTAACGTCTTACTGTTCTGAGTGAAATTTTGACCGGGTAGCAGCGCTACGGCCTACTCTTATAACGAATTCCAACTATCAAGGGAGTTTTTACGTGCTCGCCTATGTTTAACGGGACCTCGATGTTTCGTGCCATCTAAACGTCTATACAACTGTCTAATCAGGCCCTCCGTCTTGCATCACTAACAAGAGGGAAACATGCCTGGAAATCTGGATGAACTTTCTCGGCCAATGAAGGGATCGAACACCCGACCTCCAGCCTAGCGAGCAAGCGTATTATCCACTTAGCCACCGTGACCCCTCATTCGACAAATCCCTTCATCCCTAGATAATCTCAGTGAACGCAAATACATCTCCATGTTATTAAAAAAGCGTTATTCTTATTAAATTCTCTTTTGTGACAAACTGCTATTTATGGGATATACATCTTCGATATCATTAAAAACGTGTTATTCCTATTAAATTCTCTTCCATAAACTTCTCTTTGTAACAAAAAGCTATTTATGGGATATACATTGTGAACATACTTCAATCAACATCGCTTCTATTATCATTAGAATCGTATTAGTAGATATTTAACATTAGGTTCTTTAAAAGAGTCAAGTTCATAGATAACTATTGATTTATTCATTTTCTTGGTTAATATGTGAATTTTATGTGGATTTTATTTGCACTCTATGTGCGTTTTATAAGGTGTGCCATTGCAATTTTAAAGATACATAATGGGGGATTAGATACAGACCTGACAGTTCTCGCTATAATAGTTAAAAACTAGATAATGTAAAGGTAATTTTCAAAATTTCAGTCAAATTTATCCACTATAAACCGAGATTTCAGTCTAGCCTCGTTCATCATTACTAAAATCAGTACGTTAAACAGCATAGTCTCGATTATCTATTTATTTAATTATCAATGAGCGTTAGCAGCATATATAAGAGTCCAAGCCAGTCGATATCGAAGGATAGCCTTAGCATAATCATCGAGAGTTGATTATGGTCTGGATAAGTTAATTAATTCTAATTAATAATTTAGGTAAGATTTCCGGCCTAAAGAAAGACATGCAAAAGGCAGATCTAGCTCTTAGCATAATGCCTGTTTGAGTAGCTTATGTAAAAACGTGGTTTCTCCATGCGTTTGTCGACATAGTTGACCGTGTTGGGAGTCACCTGTATTCTTCGCAATGATAGGGGTGGGCAAATGGAGGTCGAATTTTGGGAACGTGTGTTTTCTAAGGTGATTTTGGCTGCTGAATCCGAATTTTTGTTCTGTGACGTCATTTTGAGCTGGTTCCGTGGCCTTCAAAATGGCGGCCCAAAAATGCCTTTTTTTCTCATAAAAGCGAGACAATATTGGAACTAGTTGTCCAATATGTTAGAATATATGTTTTCATGACTGTGGATTCTAAAATTGCACTCCCATTTATGATTTGATAACATCCTTTATTGATATGAGGGTAATAACTGAAAAAATGTCATTTTGAAAATGGCCACGGAACCAGCTCATAATGACGTCACAGAATTTCACCAGATTCGGATTCAGCAGCCAAAATCGCCTTAGAAAACACTCGTTTCCAAAATTCGACCTCCATTTGCCCACCCCTAGCAATGACATCGAATAACCAAACGTGCGAAGGATGGCTGCCGTTTTGGTCACACGCTACGCTAATCGTATACATACATGTATGGTACTAAATGAGCAGATACATGGTTTCATATTAAAGATTCACGTGTCAAGTAGCCTAACACCCTAGACCTCACGCAAAGCATGACTCCACCTTGGACTCCCGGCTCCTCAAATGTTCGGGAGAGAGAGAGAGAGAGAGATAAGGAGAGAGAGAGGTGGGGTTTAACGTCCACTCGACACAAACTAGGTCATTTCGGAACGAACATGGTTTAATTTTATTTCAATTATTCGCTTGCAGTGGTCTATAGCAGTGGGAGGAAACCAGAGGACCCGGAGAAAACCCACGAGGAAGGACAGGCGGTCCTACTTCTTGTCACGTACAACCGGGGATTCGAAACCACGCCATTTTTCATTAATGACAGGATTTATGATATAACACACACGTGCAAACCATTTGGCCATCCAACCCCCCTTCAAATGCTCAAACGCACTTCAATCTCGTTCCTAGAGTCAGCCGCGGGGCCGGAGTCCTCTGGAGCCATGTATAGGCCATTTTTTTCTCCATTTTGTTTAAACCTAAGCCCCGCCTATTCTGACCTCTGATTGGTCAATTATTTCCGTTGATTTCTAGAGAACTAGAGGTCGGATCGTCGTTTCATTTGTTGTAAAATGATCCTTGAATCAAAGTCAACCCGCTCACATAAACAATTGGATCCTAAACGTGTAAAATTCAAGTTTTTGTACAGATCTATTTTTCTATGCGTGGGTATATTTTTAAGTGATTCGGTCATCCAGGCACGTTAAATAAATACATGTCATGTGACAGCCATGTGATTCGTCACTTTCGGGAAAATGGCTACCCCGAGTCACAAGAGAAATTTCTCCAACAATTTTTCTAGTTTCGAGTTTGAACGCACTCTTTACCCTACGCGTGGGTATATTTTTAAGTGATTCTGTCATCCAGGCACGTTAAATAAATACATGTCACGTGACAGCCATGTGATTCGTCACTTTCGGGAAAATGGCTACCCCAAGTCACCAGAGAAATTTCTCCAACAATTTTTTCTAGTTTTGAGTTTGAACGCACTCTTTACCCTAATCTTTTTGAGAGAGTGTTGATTGTGTGATTTATGATACGTCACGCAACCGATAAATCATATAATCATTTATAATACCACAGATGGCCATTGAATATATAGTTCAACTTCTTTATATATTAGGATTAATCGACTTTAAATATTTTTAGGAGCGATTCACTTTTGCTTTGTATAGTCTGACAGAACTTGGACATGTCGCCATGTTAATATACGGCTGGTTACATCCCCAAATAGGCAGCTAAGGTTACACCCACCAAACGCACGACTATAGAGTAAACATAGCCGCCATGTTGTTTCATCAATCAATTTGGCGACTAAGGCGGTCTACACACGCTCAAAATGTTTGTCAAAAAAGTTGACGTCTAATTTTTTGACAGATTTTGTGATAGTCCGTGGGTAATATTGACAGCAGAACAAGATTGATATCAAACTGAGGGTTGCACAAACTGTTTTGGGTCGTGTGTGGCAACACGTCAAAATACTGCGCAACTTTTATTCTCCGTCCAGACGTCTTCGCGTGCACATCAACATGGTCCTAACAAAAGAAGAAAAAAAGTTCATACAGAAGGTCATTGATCGCTACAGGTAACTCCTCGCTTCAAGCGGCCCACACACGCTCAATGTAACTGTCAATAATATTGTCAGTACTTGATATTGACAATGATATTGAGTGTGTGTATGCGATATTAAAGCTCGAAATAATTGATGTCAATATGATTGAAGAAATCAAAAAAGTCCGTATAGACCAGAGGGAGAAGGGAGTGGGGCATTGTCATCCGAGTTTGGGCAAAATCTGAGTTAACTTTGCTAGAGGCATTTTTTGTCAGGAATCCGAATCTGGTAGGTAATAAGCCAGATGAGGGGGCGTTTCGGAGATAATCGAGGTCAAAGGTCACGGAAGGCCAAATAACGAAAGAGACGTATATAATTCAAAATCTGTTCAGAATAGGACCCCCTCACCTGGCTTATTACCTATTAGATTCGGATTCCTGGTGAAAAATGCCTCTAGAAAAGTTAACTCAGATTTTGCCCAAACTCGGTTGACAATGACCCCCTCCTCCCTCTGGTCTAGTAGATTGTTAATTGACGAACAGTCAGTCTTTTTGCAACAATTGGTCGTGTACTGTGGGCGTCATCAATAATAATGACGCTATACTTCTATTTCACGATGCTCTCGAAGTAGGGGTGTGTGCCCAAACTTCTCCCGTTGGGTGTATCACTGTTTTTACCACATCCCACGTCTTTTCCCTTTCTGGGGACTGGGAACTGCCATAGCTAATTCTAAATAAACAGTTCAGTTCATGATGGCTGCTTTCCTCAGAATAAATATTAAGACAATACAATTTAACGTGTGTGGGGAACCGAAAGTTGGTTCAATTAAATTGACATCAATAATATATTGACAATTTTATTCAGCGTGTGTGGGCCGCTTAAAGCCAGTTTTCCACTAGGCGAATTTTTTCGTCGCGAAAGATTTCGAGTCAGTGCGCTTGTATTTTCCACTACACTGGCGATTGTTTCGATCATTCTTTGTCTCATGGCAAAATTGTTGCGAAAGGTTTCCTTCCTGAACTTCTACAATGGCTGCTGCTTTTAATTTGAGATATTTACTCTTGTTAAAGGTAAGATTGATTAACATTTTACTCAATCTTACCTTTAACAAGAGTAAATATCTCAGACTAAAAGCAGCAGCCATTGTTGAAGTTCAGAAGGAAACCTTTCGCGCCATTATACTGCGACGAGAATGGGGTGGCCTTTGCCTCGTGAGTTGTATTTTACCACGTGAGAGTTTACGAAATTCTCATTGGCTTGTTCCTTTTTTCGCGGCTGGAAAGTAGAAACTGTTCGAACTCACTTTTTCGCCGAGAAAAGAGCAAGCGAAAAGTGTGGCGCCGCCTAAAATTATACTGCGCATGCCTATACACGAAACAATTCGCTTCGCACGAAATAATTCGCCTAGTGGAAAACAGGCTTAAGGCGCACTTAACCACTATCTTCTGGAAGAAATGAAATTCTCTAAGCACAATCTAGAAGGGAGACAGACATTTACAAGTGTAGATGGACGTTACCCCCACCCCCTCTCTCTCTCTCTCTGTGGTATCGAACCATATACGATAGGTTATATATACATATGCACGTTTCTGACCTTTCTATCACCAAAGTGCAGGACGGAGGGCCTGGCGAGGACAGCTGTCTAATCGTTAGGATGGAATGAAAAACCGAGGTCCCGTGTACACATTGATGTGCACGTAACACATCCTTGGCAGTTGGAATTTGATATAAAAGTAGGCTGTTGTGTCGCTGTCCCGGGCAAAATTTCTCTCATAGCACACTGTATGGCGTATGCTCGTTTTCATTAGCCTAGTTTATGAGCAGAACAGTAAGACGTTAAACCCCATTTCATTTCTATCACCACAAACCGTCCAGGACAAGTGAGTGGGCGCCACTTTGGTATCATTACCTTTCCGTGGAAGAAGTAGTAGGGACGACTAAACTGGAATAGAGTCTGTCTGTTGGGCTTTGTTGTGCGAACATAATAGGTCATCCAGAGGGCGGAGTTCCCCCGTTAAAGGCAGGTTTTATGTAAATCTGAAGAGATTTGAATGAAGTATTTGTGTATATTTGCCCCACCTACTGCTTCGTTCGTCACCCGTGTCACATTCATTTTATTGATAAATTGGGATTCAAAATTAAACAAAAAATTGAATAATAAACGATCAAAATGGTGCAAGGACATTAAAAGAACTTACAAGCGGCAGATCGACTCCAAAAAGAGAGGTCATCACTGGGTAGCTGACGCATTACCAAAAAGATTCATTTTGAAGAACCTACTCTTTGCTTCTTTTCTGAATTATTCTTTTAGATACACACACTTTCTAGTAGGTGTTTTTGAAAAAAAAATTAGCTAACGAAGCCTTGGTTTGTGATCTATTATACTTTAATTGAAAAAGTAATCCAGCTGTCACAAAATGAGTTTTTGGATTCTTCAAGTTCTTGGAGTTTGTGTGTACTATGCTGTTCGCATAAACGGAGGTAAGTAAAAACATTTATTAGCCTTTTTATTGTAAATAAAACATATATAATTTGTCATATATAATTTGTTCTTAATTTTTGTTAAGATTATTCATTAGGATAAATTGTAAAATAGCCGTTTTTATTTGCTATCCTGTTTATAATAAACGGGGTTAAGTATAACCATTTATTAGCATTTTTATTGTAAAATAAACGAAATATATTATTTGTTATTAAGCTTTGTTAAGATTTTTTTTAGCATTAATACATGTAGTATATTTAATTGTTATTTTTTTTTAGTTTGTACTGTAAATTTTGCTGTTTGAATCAAAGGGAATAAGTAAATTAGCAATATTTTTTTTTTTTTGGGGGGGGGGGGGTGTTATTAAAACGTAATATTATTCATTATTAATTTTTGTTAACATTGTTTATAAGCATAAATTGTAAAATTGAGATTTTATTTATTTATTTAATTATCGTAGTATTTTTTATTGCTATTATCATTTATTAATACAATTTGTTATTATTATTATTTACTAGAAAAAAATTAATTATCGTATTCCTGTTTATTAGCATAGATTGCATAATGAACGATATGGCACAATACATGTCCTTTGTATGTTTGGATATAATTTGTAATATTTGCGTACCCTTTACAGGTCAAAAACGTGTCGTCAACAATAACTTCGGGCCGCCTACAACATGAATATTACGAATATCTAAACAGTCGTAAAACTAGTTTTATATGTTCATTGTACAAATTATGCTAATAAATAACAATAACAAAACAAATTATATGATAATAACAATAGTTTATGTGGAAGACCTTAAATTATATTTGACGACACTTTTTTTTTGTTATTATTATTATTTTGTACACGGAGAACAGTCCATATGCGGATTGCACTATTTTGTCTAATTACACTATTTTGCCTATACCGTTTTTTCAGGACTTTATCTAATTTATTTAATGATTTGGATTGTTCGTACTTGGATTTATTTAATCTATTAGCATTATGACTGTTCTAATACTCGCGTTATTTTTCTTTCAAAGTTGTATAACTTGAATTATTACCGACGAAATATTTTTGACTTCTATTGTCATTGTTATTTATTATTTATTTTTTCTCTGGCCCCGATTTCACAAAGCATTCTCAGACTTGAGTTAAGAATTTACTCAATTTTCAATCACTGTTTATGAGAAATATCTTTGATCCAGACCCACTAAACTTTGAACATAATTTCTTACTGATAAATTTTGATACATAAAAACAAAAAAAAATATTTTAAAAGATTATGTTTTAGTTGAAAAAGGTTAACAAGTTTTAGTAAATTCTCTACTTAAGTCCAAGAATGCTTTGTGAACCCGGGGCATGGTTATTTATTAGCATACATATTGCAATCTTTTTTCCACTGATTTATTCCAGAAGCGGATGACCAATGTAGTGCAGTCTTTGGATCGGGGTCAATCTTTTGTCGGGTAAGATATTACATCTTTTCATAATTCTTTTTAGTTGCTTAATGAATGAATGAATGAAATAGGGTTTAACGTCCTACGCTTAAGCACCTAACCTGGGCCAATTGAAGACGGGCATACGCCATAGAGTGTGCTATGAGGGAAATTTTACCAGGGCAGCGGCGCTACGGTCTACTCTTATATCGAATTCCAACTGCCAAGGGATCTTTTACGTGCACTCCAATTTGTACACGGGACCTCGGTTTTTCGTTCCATCCGAACGACTAGGCAGCTGTCCTTGTCGGGCCCTCCTTCTGCATCACTGACAATGGGAAATCACGTCGGAAAATCGTTTGAACATGCCGGGATCGAACACTCGACCTCCAGGCTAGCGAACCAGCGCCTTATCCACTTAGCCACCGTGATCCCCCTTTTAGTTGCTTAAACATACATTATTATGTAAGCGCTAAATCCGCCTATTGTAGTGTATTTCCTTTGGCCTGAATTGTTATATAACGTATTAATTAATCTAGCAATATTTTGCTTCAAATCTTTTTCAAAACATTGAATTTGTGAGGGAATCCCTGCTATAAAAAAATCGTTTAAAAGAGGCCATGTTTGTGTCACGGGAATGAAGCGGGAGGTGATTTCATTGCATATAAAAACGATGTTGTCGTTAATCGCTGATTATTTATCATAAATATAGAAGCCTAATTAAATCGACTGACCATATCTTTTGCCGCGGTTTTTATCTCCGAAACTGTAGTAAACTTAAAATCCTCCAAAATCTTCGACGTCGAAAACACGAATTGTTGGTCAATTTAAATCACTATGATGATGTAAACTTACCGGGAAAAGATGACCTTCTATATCCGATATTTAAGATAAAATATTTTTAAACATTGGTACACGAATCGTGTACCATAGTGCGTCTTAGCATCAATTGTAAGAAGGCACTGAGAGAACGAGGGTAAAATATCCCACAAGTCAATGGTTGTTCATATCTTGGAGGCGGATTCTACACAGTTTTGAAGTAAACTGTGGCTGACGAACAAACTAAGAAAAGACAAAGAAGATCAATGAGCAAAGAAGAAAATAGGAATATGAAACATACGGGTCTACAAGTGAAATAACAGTGCGGGACTCCCAGTACTACGATGCTTGTCAAACCATAGTCCTATAATCGCCCATTGATTGCGATACCTCGCGTATTTCTCCGAACATAACATTTTTGATACTATAGTATAAACAGAAACAATTGAATGCAAATCAGGGGCCTGTTTCACGAAATTTTGACTTAAGATAAAATCCAAATTTTAGTACATACTTCAATCTGATTGGCTAAGCGCTAAAATCAATCTAATACTATCCAATCGAATTACTAAAATCGGATTTTATCTTAGTTAAAATTTCGTGAAACAGGCCCCAGGTATACACATTCATATTACATTATTATATGTGTTGCTACCCATTCGTGACCATTTCTAGCTCAAAAATGTTAGCGACTAAGCTCCTTTAAGCTCACCGTCCATTTTATCAACACATACATCCAGCGCTCACTAACGCTTTGACGTCATTGGAGCAAACATGTTTTTGTCTGGTATGAGCTCCATGGGTGTTGTTCGAGGAATCCAGTATTTTTCTAGTACGATTGGATGTTTCTATTTTCCATATATACCAACATTGCCATACTATTATTAGAAATACCCCCCTGATAAAAGCTTTTCCGAGAATGTGTTTATCTAAATTATTAATTAGACATTTATTAACATGACAGATCAAAAATCAACTCTCCATGCCATCAGATTTTAGAACGGTTTAGCTATATTTTGATTTAATTTAAAACTTGAGAAGCGAGGTTTACCTTCGAACAAAACGTACTGTAGTTGCAATTAATTTCCATGGGTCGGTTGCTCAAAATTAAGTTATTTTAACGATCCGTTAAACTCTAACGGACATATCTTGGTAACGTGTTGTTTGTTAACCTTCCGTTAAATTTACTACAGAAAACACTATAGAATACTTTATTTTTTGTATTAGCATAAATCTGTAGGAAAAATTTACACCACAGAATGTTCTGGGCCTTTATTTCCAGCAACAATCTTTCTCTCCGTTTTAGTTAACGGATCGTTAAAAGATAACGGAGCTTTGAGCAACCGGCCCCAGATCTTGTCAAACCTTTAGAGGCTATAATATCTTCGCTCGTAATAGAGTAATTTAAATGAAATTTTCAATATTATCATTTAGAATTATCTGGTTTTGAACTATTGTATCAAAATACATCAGTATTATTGCAAGAGCGACCTGCTCTATATCTAAATCTTACATAATGTATCTTTAACTTAACTGGTTATATTTTCTTCATCATAAATGTTAGTTTTTGTGTTTTTGTCTTCAGGCCGCGTATTCAACTAAGCCGTTTTTTGAAGAAATGTGTGGGCCTATGAATGGTATTTGTCAAAATACAACAACAGGTCAATGCGTCGATTCAATAACATTTAATGACTTCATCGTCTGTGGTGATCAAAAGGTGAGATACGTGTTTATGTATATGTAGCCTATAGTAATATGATGGTTTCGAATCATCGGTTGTACGTGACAAGGAGTAGCGTCGCCTGTCCAATCTCATGTGTTTTCCCGGTTTCCTCCCACTGCTAAAGATTAATAAAATAAAATTAATCCATATGTTAGTCCCAAAATGACCTAGTTTAACGTATCTGACCGTTGCAATCATATTGGATGATATTGAATTTGTTAACCAACCACCCTTGGTGTTTCAAAAAGACACACATTTGAACCAATCAGCATTTATGTTTCAAGTAACGTATAATCTGGCTGGAATATAGGGATTCACACGCAGTCAAAGTGTGCTCTATTAAAAGTTAAAGGACAATATTATCACATATGTTATAGAACACGTTCCTTATACAATTTTAACACAGAGATCATTGCTACGATAAATGAGTAATTTATGTGTCATGAATCGGAAGTGACGAACGCCAAAGGCAAACACGAGTTATCTCTCTATATAACAGACTGAATGACATCATCATATTGTGGATATTTCAGTGGTGTGTGGGAGGCGAATGTATTGCTAGCGACCAAGCTGCATCAAGACCTTCAGGTAAATAAACAGCAGAGGTTTATCGGCACAGTTTTCATGATACACTTTCAACGGTCGTGTTATAAATGAAATTGGGCGTAACGTCCTACTGTTCTGGTCACTAACTGGGCGGGGATCACTGTTATAATGGGGTGTAACGCCCTACTATTCTGATCATAACTAACTGGGCGGGGAATCACGTGACGAAGAGGGTAAAAGACGCTGGCTCCCTAGCCTGGAGGTCGGGTGTTCGGTCCCTGCATGTGGCCTATAAGTTCATCCAGATTTCCCGCGTGGTTTCCCCCTGTCAGTGATGCAGGACGGATGACCCGACAAAGACATCTGTCTGGTCGTATGCACTGACGTGCACGTAAAGGATCCCTTGGCAGATGGAATTCAATATAAGAGTTGGCCGTAGTGACACTGCATGGGCAAAAATTTCATCATAGCACACTGTATGGCGTATGCCCGTCTTCATTAGCCCAGTTTAGGACGTTAAACCCCATTTCATTTCATAAACAGGGCTTATTTATACGGGTCTTGTTATAATAGTGAAACGAAATAAAATCGGGTTTAACGTTCTACTGTTCTGCTTCGACTGGGCTACTGAAGACGCTTATACACCATACTAGTGGCCGTATATCAAGACACACACATATACTAACCTATATTGCAAATGAGTACCAACTGTGCACCTTTGCTTGCTGATTTGTTTCTCTATTCATACGAAGCCGAGTACATGCAGGCACTATTAAAATCGAATAAACGATTAGTAAGACATTTAAATTTCACTTATCGATATATCGATGATGTTCTATCACTGAATAATTCAAAATTCAGTGATTATACAGAGTTCATATATCCTGATGAGCTCGTAATTAAAAACACTACTGACAGTGACAATTACACTTCCTACTTGGATCTGCGTCTCGATTTTGACAATTGCCATAAACTAAGTGTTAAACTGTACGATAAACGTGATGACTTTGACTTTCCGATTGTTAAATTTCCATTTATTGATAGTAACATTCCAATATCACCAGCTTATGGAGTATTTGTGTCTGAGCTAATTCGTTACGCGAGAGCTTGTTCATTCTATTCTGATTTTTAAAGTAGATCGAGGCATTTGTCATCTAAGCTTCAACTACAGGGATACTTGCAAACTAAACTTATTAAAACCTTTGAAAAGTTTTATGGCCATCATATTGACTTCATTGGTAAATGTAACATGTCTCTCTCGACATTATTCTAGACATATTTTATTGACGGGTACACAATATCCCTGATAATATAGGTCTACTGCGTTGTTAACACTGTTCATCACGTGCATTTTGGCCTATCACGCTATTTGGCCTAATAGATTGGATGCAGCTATGGCGGATGTGGCGTGCCAGCAGGGTAAGCTTACTCTTCCGGACACCTGTTACCACTGTTTGTCGTGTATTTTGAACACGGCGAGCAGTCCATTACACTATTTTGCCTATACCGTTTTTTTAGGACTTCGAATTTTGTCTAATGGTTTGGATTGTTCGTACTTGGTTTTATTTTATTTTACCTTTACTATGCGTAAAGGCAAGTCGACTTCTATTTGTTTTTACTTTATTTTAAAGGCTTAGTACACCTATTATTATATAAATCCTAATATCTCAAACTATTCAGTCCTGACGTTTTAACAACTTAAATATCTCATTTGTTATTTTAGATACCTGTCCACAGTTAGATGACCCTACAGTGACATGTGTTGCAGAGACATGTCCATATTTAAGCGTATCTAGACTATTCCAGTGTTGTGCTACCTGTGCCACTTCTCCGACGACGATAACTATCATCCCTACCACTTCAACTACTACTTCAAGTCCAACTACATCACCAACTACAAGTCCAACAACATCAACTACAACAAGTCAAACAACATCCCCCACTAAAACTTCAACAACGTCGCCTACTGCAAGTCCAACAACATCGCCAACTACAAGTCCTACTACATCACCCACAACATTGCCAACTACAAGTCCTACTACATCACCCACAACATCGCCAAATACAAGTCCTACTACATCGACCACAACATCCTCAACTACTAGTCCTACTACATCACCTACAACATCACCAACTACAAGTCCTACTACATCCCTTACTACAAGTCAAACTACATCACCCACAACATCTCCAACTACAAGTCCGACAACATCCCCAACAACATCACCAACTACAAGTTCTACTACATCGCCCACAACATCCCCAACTACTAGTCCTACTACATCACCTACAACATCCCCCACTACAAGTCCGACAACATCCCCGACTACAAGTCCGATAACATCACCAACTACAAGTCCAACAACGTCGCCTACTACAAGTCCTACAACATCACCAACTACAAGTCCTACAACATCACCGACTACAAGTCCTGCAACATCACCTACTACAAGTCCTACAACATCACCAACTACAAGTCCTACTACATCACCAACTACAAGTCCGACAACATCGCCTACTACAAGTTCTACAACATCGCCTACTACAAGTTCTACAACATCACCAACTACAAGTCCTACTACATCACCCACAACATCGCAAACTACTTCACCCACTACCAGTTCAACTACTACGTCAGAAACATCCCCAACCACAAGGTTTAAATCACCCCCCACTACAAGTCCGACAACAACGTCATCTACTATAGGAATTCGTACCAAAGTCGCCAGAACAACCACACAACCAAGTGTCACCACAAGGCATGTCCCTACTAAAGGAGAATTAGGCGCCCGGAAGCAAATCCCGACCAAAGGTGAGATAGCCGGTTGCAGAAACATCCCGACCAAAGGTGAGTTAGCTGCCTCGAGAAACATCCTGTCTAAAGGACATTTGGCTGCAGCAAGAAATTTCCACACCGCAAGTCCGACAATACCGTCACCTACTACAATCATTCGTACCAAAGCCGCCATAACAACCAAACAACCAAGGGTCACCACAAGGAATATCCCTACTAAAGGAGAATTAGACGCCAGGAAACACATCCCGGCTAAAGGTAAGTTAGCTGCCAAGAGAAACATCCCGACCAAAGGTGAGTTAGCTGCCAAGAGCAATATCCTGCCGACTACAAGTCCAACAACATCAACTACTGCCAATCCTACAACAATATCTAGCGTCACACCAAAGGTTATCCTGACTAAAGCAGAATTAGACGTCATTAGAGAGGTCCCTACTAAAATGGAACTATCCACCAGCATAACAATCCCGACTAACGGACAGTTGTCGTATAGAAGGATCAGTCCGACAGAAGAACAGATAACGATAAGAAGAATCATCCCGATAAGAAAAAAGTTAAAGGTTAGAAGAAACATCCGGTCAAGAGAACCATTAAAGTGTAGAAGAATCATCCCGTCAAAAAGACCATTAAAGGTTAGAAGAAACATACCGTCAAGAGAACAGATAACGGTTAGAAGGATCAACCCGTCAAGAGGACCATTAAAGGTTAGAAGAAACATCCGGTCAAAAAAACAATTAGAGGCTAGAAGAATCGTCCCGCCAAGAGGAAAGTTGGCGTATAGAAGAATCAGCCCGTCAAGAGGACCATTAAAGGTTAGAAGGATCAACCCGTCAAGAGGACCATTAAAGGTTAGAAGAATCGTTCCGATAAGAAAACAGTTAAAGGTTAGAAGAAACATACCGTCAAGAGAACAGATAACGGTTAGAAGGATCAACCCGTCAAAAGGACCATTAAAGGTTAGAAGAAACATCCCGTCAAAAAGACCATTAAAGGTTAGGAGAATCGTCCCGATAAGAAAACAGTTAAAGATTAGAAGAAACATACCGTCAAGAGAACAGATAACGGTTAGAAGGATCAACCCGTCAAGAGGACCATTAAAGGTTAGAAGAAACATCCCGTCAAAAAGACCATTAAAGGCTAGAAGAATCGTCCCGCCAAGAGGAAAGTTGGCGTATAGAAGAATCAGCCCGACAAGAGAACAGATAACGGTTAGAAGAAACATTCCACTATAGGACAGATTGATATTGGAGGAATTGAACTTTGTTAATTTAATTACTACTGAGTTACCATAACAAGAAACATTGCGTTGTTAATTATAATCAGTTTATTTACTACATTTCAATCCTTTAAACTCCTAGGGATTAGCATGTGCGTGTTGTATCTTGAAGCATGCCATTGAGTCAACTGGCGTGGTTTTGAATCCCCGGTTGTACGTGACAAGGAGTGGGGTCGCCTATCTAGCCTCGTGGGATTTCTCCGGGTCCTCTAGTTTCCTCCCACTACTAAAGACCCCTACGCGCAAGCGAATTATTGGAATAAAATTAACCATATGTTAGTCCCCAAATGACTATTTTGTGTCTAGTGGACGTTGAACCCCATCTCTCTCTCCCTCCCTCTCTCTCTCTCTCTCTCTCTCTCTCTCTAAACACCTTCTTGGTATTTCAAAGTACAGATCATTCATATTTGTAAACCTAAAGAAACATTATGGGAGATAAGATAACGAGTTGGCAGTTCTCACTATAACAGTCAAACACTAGATAATGTAAAGGCAATTTTCGAAAAGTATCAGCCAGGGTTGATCCACTATAAACCGAGTAATAAGCGACCGAAAGTTCCGTATAGACTCGGTCATCATTACTAAAGTAAGTACGACAAACATTATCCATTTTTAAATTAAAATCGTTAAATCGAGAAGGGAAGTTATGCAGCAAATCGGATCATAATCCAACACAATTCACAGGCTAGCGTTGGCATTGAGAGTTGGTTATGATCTGAATACTTTAATTAATGCCTAAAGAAAGACCTACAATAGGGAGATTCAGCTCTTGCATAATGTATGCTTAAAATTTTATTTCATTTAATATGGGTAACAAATCCGTAATTTTTTATCCTGAGGTGCAAACACTCATCCAACTTATGGTAATCTTTTAACGTACTCTGTCCAACCTCGTGGGTTTCTACGCGTTCTCTGGTTCCCCCACTGTTAAAGACCCCTGTGCACAATTAATTCCATGCAAGTCCCGAAATGACCTAGTTTGTGTCGAGAGGACGTTAAACCCTATTCCTCTCTTTCTTATATATTTTGATCATGTTGCCATGGAACATAAGATTTTGCTCTTCTGTATTTTGGTCATCTACATAAAACTCAGTAAATCTTGATGTATTTAGTGTTTTTATACGCCCACATTTTTGTGAGGTGGGTATATACATACATTCGTTTCACCCTTGCTCAGACCAGCACCTGCAGCCAGCAACGTATACAATTGATTTCGGAATGAGGCCGATGACGAAGACGTTGGCTGATCCAGTGGGGACTTGGGGCGCCCCCCCCCCCTCCGTGGGATTGGTCACCACTGCTCAGACCAGCAACGGATACAATTGCTTTCGATAGGAGGCTGCGACGAAGACTATGGGGACTACACCGAACCACTAATGCATGCGGCACTCTGACGACTACCTTCTGCTCCAATGTACCCCCCCCCCCTTGACAAATCCTGGATCCGGGTCTGTGTATGCCCGTCCGTTGGTTCAAGTAAAAATTCGACATGCCGAAATTGGTTCGTAATATAGGTCGAGCATCTGTAATTATTATCATCTTTAAATTTGTTCACATCAGTTGTCTGGTCATGAGGAAAAACCTCCACCTTTTATCTCCTGAGAACGGAGTTTTTGAGACAGTTTGTGAGAGAACCGTTTTGCAGAACGAGATACCGTTTCGAAATTCCCGCTACATGTCAGTCATCCCTTAATAAGAAACATCAATGTATTTCTCTATTATTGCTCAAACGATGAGATGTTAACAGGGGAAATAACTCCAAGTCCAACATGTTTCGAGACTGTTTCGTTCCATTCGGCAAACCTCGACAGATTCCGGTACTCTCCGTAACCTACATCTAGACTCGGATGTATGATAGTAATTGATATGTACCTACGACCATACATTTGCGATGCGGCTACTAAACTACCGATTTACTTCAACAGTAAAACGTGCCGCTTTCAATAAATAGTCCCAAAATAGCGTCTTTTCTAGATATAATCTCTATGGGGGCAGCCATTGTTATCCGGGTTCTTTAAAATAGTTCCAAAATGGCGGACTTTATCATACAGCCGAGTCTAGATGTAGGGCACCGGAATCTGTCGAGGTTTGCCGAATGTGTTTCGTTCAGGAAGCTGTTGTTATTACCGCGTGGCATAAACGCGTCGTCTACAAATGACATTGAGAGAGAGATAGAAATTGGGTTTAACGTCCACTCGATACAAACTAGGTCATTTAGGGATTAACATAGTTTATTTTTATTTCCATAATTCTCATACGCGTATGGGTTTCGGCGTGTGGGTTTCGGCGTATGGGTTTCGGGGTTGTGTGAACGAATGGTTAACGCGTGGAAGTTAGATCATACGGTATCTCTTTAAATAAATATTATCCGCTTGTACGCTTGTAAAGATCAGTCCGACAGAAGAACAGATAACGATAAGAAGAATCATCCCGATAAGAAAAAAGTTAAAGGTTAGAAGAAACATCCGGTCAAGAGAACCATTAAAGTGTAGAAGAATCATCCCGTCAAAAAGACCATTAAAGGTTAGAAGAAACATACCGTCAAGAGAACAGATAACGGTTAGAAGGATCAACCCGTCAAGAGGACCATTAAAGGTTAGAAGAAACATCCGGTCAAAAAAACAATTAGAGGCTAGAAGAATCGTCCCGCCAAGAGGAAAGTTGGCGTATAGAAGAATCAGCCCGTCAAGGGGACCATTAAAGGTTAGAAGGATCAACCCGTCAAGAGGACCATTAAAGGTTAGAAGAATCGTTCCGATAAGAAAACAGTTAAAGGTTAGAAGAAACATACCGTCAAGAGAACAGATAACGGTTAGAAGGATCAACCCGTCAAAAGGACCATTAAAGGTTAGAAGAAACATCCCGTCAAAAAGACCATTAGAGGCTAGAAGAATCGTCCCGTCAAGAGGAACGTTGGCGTATAGAAGAATCAGCTCGACAAGAGAACAGATAACGGTTAGAAGAAACATTCCACTATAGGACAGATTGATATTGGAGGAATTGAACTTTATTAATTTAATTACTACTGAGTTACCATAACAAGAAACATTGCGTTTTTAATTATAATCAGTTTATTTACTACATTTCAATCCTTTAAACTCCTAGGGATTAGCATGTGCGTGTTGTATCTTGAAGCATTTTATTGAGTCAACTGGCGTGGTTTTGAATCCCGGTTGTACGTGACAAGGAGTGGGGTCGCCTATCTAGCCTCGTGGGATTTCTCCGGGTCCTCTAGTTTCCTCCCACTACTAAAGACCCCTACGCGCAAGCGAATTATTGGAATAAAATTAACCATATGTTAGTCCCCAAATGACTATTTTGTGTCTAGTGGACGTTGAACCCCATCTCTCTCTCCCTCCCTCTCTCTCTCTCTCTCTAAACACCTTCTTGGTATTTCAAAGTACAGATCATTCATATTTGTAAACCTAAAGAAACATTATGGGAGATAAGATAACGAGTTGGCAGTTCTCACTATAACAGTCAAACACTAGATAATGTAAAGGCAATTTTCTAAAAGTATCAGCCAGGGTTGATCCACTATAAACCGAGTAATAAGCGACCGAAAGTTCCGTATAGACTCGGTCATCATTACTAAAGTAAGTACGACAAACATTATCCATTTTTGAATTAAAATCGTTAAATCGAGAAGGGAAGTTATGCAGCAAATCGGATCATAATCCAACACAATTCACAGGCTAGCGTTGGCATTGAGAGTTGGTTATGATCTGAATACTTTAATTAATGCCTAAAGAAAGACCTACAATAGGGAGATTCAGCTCTTGCATAATGTATGCTTAAAATTTTATTTCATTTAATATGGGTAACAAATCCGTAATTTTTTATCCTGAGGTGCAAACACTCATCCAACTTATGGTAATCTTTTAACGTACTCTGTCCAACCTCGTGGGTTTCTACGCGTTCTCTGGTTCCCCCACTGTTAAAGACCCCTGTGCACAATTAATTCCATGCAAGTCCCGAAATGACCTAGTTTGTGTCGAGAGGACGTTAAACCCTATTCCTCTCTTTCTTATATTTTTTGATCATGTTGCCATGGAACATAAGATTTTGCTCTTCTGTATTTTGGTCATCTACATAAAACTCAGTAAATCTTGATGTATTTAGTGTTTTTATACGCCCACATTTTTGTGAGGTGGGTATATACATACATTCGTTTCACCCTTGCTCAGACCAGCACCTGCAGCCAGCAACGTATACAATTGATTTCGGAATGAGGCCGATGACGAAGACGTTGGCTGATCCAGGGGGGACTTGGGGCGCCCCCCCCCCCTCCGTGGGATTTGTCACCACTGCTCAGACCAGCAACGGATACAATTGCTTTCGATAGGAGGCTGCGACGAAGACTATGGGGACTACACCGAACCACTAATGCATGCGGCACTCTGACGACTACATTCTACTCCAATGTACCCCCCCCCCCCCTTGACAAATCCTGGATCCAGGTCTGTGTATGCCCGTCCGTTGGTTCAAGTAATAATTCGACATGCCGAAATTGGTTCGTAATATAGGTCGAGCATCTGTAATTATTATCATCTTTAAATTTGTTCACATCAGTTGTCTGGTCATGAGGAAAAACCTCCACCTTTTATCTCCTGAGAACGGAGTTTTTGAGACAGTTTGTGAGAGAACCGTTTTGCAGAACGAGATACCGTTTCGAAATTCCCGCTACATGTCAGTCATCCCTTAATAAGAAACATCAATGTATTTCTCTATTATTGCTCAAACGATGAGATGTTAACAGGGGAAATAACTCCAAGTCCAACATGTTTCGAGACTGTTTTGTTCCATTCGGCAAACCTCGACAGATTCCGGTACTCTCCGTAACCTACATCTAGACTCGGATGTATGATAGTAATTGATATGTACCTACGACCATACATTTGCGATGCGGCTACTAAACTACCGATTTACTTCAACAGTAAAACGTGCCGCTTTCAATAAATAGTCCCAAAATAGCGTCTTTTCTAGATATAATCTCTATGGGGGCAGCCATTGTTATCCGGGTTCTTTAAAATAGTTCCAAAATGGCGGACTTTATCATACAGCCGAGTCTAGATGTAGGGCACCGGAATCTGTCGAGGTTTGCCGAATGTGTTTCGTTCAGGAAGCTGTTGTTATTACCGCGTGGCATAAACGCGTCGTCTACAAATGACATTGAGAGAGAGATAGAAATTGGGTTTAACGTCCACTCGATACAAACTAGGTCATTTAGGGATTAACATAGTTTATTTTTATTTCCATAATTCTCATACGCGTATGGGTTTCGGCAGTTTAAACTACCGGGGTTGTGTGGACGAATGGTTAACGCGTGCAAGTTAGATCATACGGTATGTCTTTAAATAAATATTATCCGCTTGTACGTGACAGGGAGTAGGGTTTTATATGGGTAATCCAGTTTCCTCCTACTGCTAAAGACCCCTACGGGTTATCGAAATAAAACTGAAACGATTTCGGTTCCTAATACAGGCCGGCCATCTTCAATAGAAGCCTCGATCTCGCTTTAACTACGCACATCTTATCAAGCCCTTCAAGTAATACCCTGAATATTTCGACACTAAGTTTGATTAGGTACAAGCCCATATTCCTTGGTCGTCGTGAATGCCAAGTCTTGCGCTTTCAAGCTTAAGTTTCTACCTGTGATAATCGAGTTGCAAAGTTTAAGGTTCGTCCATTGTCAAGGCTTCCATGGCGGTCGCTATTTCACAATTTCTGATTGGATGCTACTGTTCTCGTGTCTGCAGATAACGTAGCTATAAGTTCGGGAATTGTGAAGTTAGAGAGAGGGGGGGGGTCACGTCCACTCGAAACAAACAAGGTCATTTTGGGACTAACGTATGTTGTTTTTTTTATTTCAATAATTCTTGCGCGTAGGGGTGCTTAGCAGGGGGGAAACCGGATGACCCAGAGAAAATCCAGGAGGTTGGACAGGCTACCCTACTCCTTGTCACCGGAGAATCGAAACCACGCCAGCTAGTTGACTCAAAGACAGACTTTGTGATACAGCGCGCTCACGTTAACCATTCAGTCACCCAACCCCCTATTACTTCTGAATTTTAAAGGCGGATTATGTAAGACCTAAGGCTGCCTGTTACAGGGATTTAATTTGCCTTCAAATTATATATAAATTAGTAATTATAAGTATATAGTTGAATCTCTAGAAAATGTAAACAGATTAAAATACGATCGCCAATTAATGATTTAAATTAAGAATGGAGAAGCGAGACTGATTCTGGATGACCTCACGCCTGGTACGTTCGTGCATTTTTATGCGCGAACTCTTAGTTTTTCTATTACTGGCACGCGCACGGGCACTATTTCTTTTTCTTTTACATGTACCAAAATCTGGGATTTCGCGCGGAGGTACTTTTGAGGTATTAGTCTGTGAAGTCGAACACTTGCCACTGTACCTGTGTATCGCTAATTATAAACCGAATGTGTGAAGACAGTTTATATATATCACGCACAAAATTTTCAGTACAGAGTTGATTCACGCTCGATTTGTTGCTAAGCAAACCAATGGGAATTTTTTTCTCAACAGTGTATAAACTTATCCATAGCGATAATATCCTTACACCGAGAGAAACCAACGGGATTATTTTCTCAACAGTGTATGAACTTATTCATAGCAATAATATCCTTACACCGAGAGAAAGTATCTAGTCTCGGTGAATAGTAGTCTAGGTGAATAGAACCATGGTTGTGTCTGGTAGAAAATTACTTTTGTATTTTTTGGAACGGAAAACAGTGATTTTAGAAGCAAACTAACCTGCCGCACATGAGGAAGTCATTATACTAATAATAAGAGGCGAGAACTCTTTTTGCGGCGGAGGCTTATCACTGAGTAATAGGTCAAGGTTAAACATACGTTTGCCTTATAAAAATTTAGCAAAATGGTAAATACCTACGGATCTCGATAAAAAAAATAACATTCGGATTATAACTCTAGATAAGGTGTGTTAACTAACAAGGGTGTAAATGGAATATTATAATATGTATAGGAAGCCTAGTGACGAGTGTAGTAAGTAGGCTATAGACTATAGTTTTAAGTCGAGATTACTCGCTTTCAGTTCTTGCGTTAACCAATTATGTGAGAAACACCATACTGACATTCGGTTTTTAAAAGTTGTACGCGAACTAAATGCGTTTGTTAGATACTGACAGAGCAGTCGAACAATCGCCGCCCGAGCTGTCTTCGTCAGCTAGTTTCAAAATGGCGTACAACCAGTGCAAGTGAGAAAAGACGACAATAAAATCAGAAATATGTTATTTATAATTATTGTCGGACTTATCACATCACTCCTGTCTAACAAATCATAAAGCTGTGATGTTACGGTGGTGGCATAGTATTCACCGTAACACCACAGCCACTCTAACCATTCATTATACATCTAACTATCACTCCCTACACATTTCCCCTCGTCTACTTTCCCAAACGTCAACACCACATCCCATACATCCATTTCGCTGATTAACCCTTGTATCATGTCTACTGGTTTAACAAGTAATGTTGCTGCAATAATAAATAATATTACATTACATGCGTTGCTACCCATTTGTGTCCATTTCTAGTTCCAAAATGTTAGCGACTTAGCTCCTTTAAATAAGAGATGTGGGATATTTAACGTCACCACACGTGCAAGAACAAGAAATACAATATAAAAATAATATTTATAGTCTATTTATATTGCGCAATATCCATGCATGAGCATGCTCTTGATGAATACCATTAAATATTTACGTACATGTACCTTGTTAAAGCCGGGTGGTGTATTTAAAAGTGTATTTAAAGGTCAAAATACTGGTCTTAATATGAACTTCCAGTTATCTTGTAATGCATTACCGGAAAGTATTATTCTATCGCCTTTTATTTGGTATTTACTGGCATATTCACGATTAAATGATTAAGAAGAGATGCACAGTCCTATTTCGTTTGTCTAAAGAAATGTACCGCTAAAAAAAACTAATTACTAAAAAAGGCTACGGTAGATAAATGCATAAATAAATAAAATACACGCCCAGGTAAATCAAATTGTCCACTTTACTTTACATAAAATCATATAAACTAGCTGTCTGCTGTCTGTCTTCTATGGTCGTCTTCGGATATCAATAATTATGGATATATACCACCGGACACCTGTTACCACTGCTTGTCGTGTATTTTTGTACACGAGGAGCAGTCCATTTGCTGATTACACTATTTTGCTTGAATACACTATTTTGCCTATAACGTTTTTAAGTCTTCGAATTCTGTCTTATGATTTGGATTGTTCGTACTTGGTTTTTATTTTATATAGAAACATAACTCGATCTGTTGATTAGCCGTAACAAGAACGTGGTTTCATTCAAGTGGGGTTTTCTTACTGCATGCTTGCTCGATTCCGTGAATATTGTATGTCAGGTTGATTTCAGCTCATGTCGTCATGTAGTTCCGGTTCGATGAATTTCGAGAACTGTTTTTGGAGAAATAATTTGCAAGATTTGTATTTGGAAATTTGTTGTTCGATATTTGTTTTTCGTTTAATTTCTCTGATAAAATGTAAATGTAGGCTATTTTTTAGGTTTTCTAAAACAAATTATTTATATATTTATGTATGTATTTATTATTTGCATATATATTTATTATTTATATATATATTTATTATTTGTATATTATTATTATTATTAAGAACATTTATATAGCGCACAATTCACATAGTGCTCAAATGCGCTTTACAAAGTAAGTAGTGAAAACAATATACAACACACAACGTACAATACATAATTCAAAAATAAAATAAACTAACATAAAGTTTAAAAAACTTATACATAAAACTATAAATAATATAAGATCAGAAAACTATTGAATCGAAAATAAGACTATTTATATATCACGATCTGGATTAAAATACATTTACTTCGAAAAATACTTTACTTATAAATTAAAATATTTGTCTACATACATATATGTATGATTTTATTATTTATATATATTTATTTATTTATAATTTATATATATATATGTGTGTATGTATTTATTATGTACATATGTGCATGTATTTGTTATGTATAATATGTATATGTATTTATTATGTATATATGTATATGTATTTATTATGTATATATGTATATGTATTTATTATGTATATATGTATATGTATTTATTATGTATATATGTATATGTATTTATTATGTATATATGTATATGTATTTATTATTTATATATGTGTATATTTATTAATTATATATATGTATGATTTTATTATTTATATATATTTATGTATTTATAATTTATATATATATATATATGTGTGTATGTATTTATTATGTACATATGTGCATGTATTTGTTATGTATAATATGTATATGTATTTATTATGTATATATGTATATGTATTTATTATGTATATATGTATATGTATTTATTATGTATATATGTATATGTATTTATTATGTATGTATATGTATTTATTATTTATATATGTGTATATTTATTAATTATATATATGTATATATCTATTAATTATATATATGTATATATCTATTAATTATATATATGTATATATCTATTAATTATATATGTAATAATAGTAATAATAAATAATAATAATAATCAATAATAATTTATTTACAACTTTAAGGCCTTTGTCTATAGTACAATCACATATATTTGATAATGATACAATACAAATACAATCATAAAGTCTTGGCGTTTGACTAGTTAATATACAATATAATAATCAAGAAAATATAATAATGTACAATTATATCACTATTAATATACAATTTAATAAAAAAAATATTACAAATATATAATAGTGTACAAGTATATCACTATCAATATACAATTTAATAAAAAAAAATATTTTAAATATATAATATTATTTATATATGCATATATATTTATTATTTATATATGTATATGTATGTATTAATTATTTATATATGCATATATATTTATTATTTATATATGTATATGTATGTATTAATTATTTATATATGCATATATATTTATTAATTATAACCTAACCGGCGTCAATAACTAAAATACTTACATGTTATAGATTATTTTCATATTGATTGAACCGAAAGAGAATGTTCGAAGAAAATTAGTTAAATTGGAGAGAGAGAAATGGGGTTTAACGTCCACGTCCATTCGACACAAACTATGTCATTTTGGGAGGATATGTATGTATTTATTTTTTATATATGCATATATATTTATTATTTATATATGCATATATATTTATTATTTATATATGCATATATATTTATTATTTATATATGTATATTTATTTATTTATTATTTATATATATGTATGTATTTATTAATTGTATATGTATGTGTATGTATTTATTATTTATATATATATATATGTATGTATTTATTATTTGTATATGTATGTGTATGTATTTATTAATTATATATGTATGTGTATGTATTTATTATTTATATATATATATATGTATGTATTTATTATTTGTATATTTATGTGAATATGTATATATCTATATTTTTATTATATTTATTATAACGAATAATACACTTTTTTTTAAATGAACCAGATTTTACTACTAAAAAATTAGAGAAACTATTTTGAAAAGAATTTTATCCATCGACTCGAATCTTCCAAGAATCGATTATTCCCGAACTGACTCATAATTTCAACATTTTACCGTGTTCTCATTTATATATATTTTAACTATTATAGTGAAAACTGTCAGCCCCTTGTCTTATCTTACCTGATGCTGCACGATTTTAATTTCGCGGTCGTTTAAAGGGACAATAACACTCTTGCTGACTTGACAGATCCAGAAAAAAAAATTAGCCTTATTCTAACAACTAGATGTTTAAGTGTCCTACCTGTTGTGTAAATTATCCATTACAACCTATCTTACCTGTCCAGAGGGTTCGAAAATATGTTTAAATCCAAGCTGCATTTGAAAGCGCTTACGTAAGGCTTTTCAAACCATGTTACGGCATGTTGTTGAATTTTTCCAATTTTTAAAATTAGGTGGGTTAGGATGAAATTTGTATCATTTATTAATTGGAATATTGTAAAATAGTACAATTTGTTGACCAGAATAAACATTGGGACAAATTATTCAGTTACAACAAGAGTGGTATTGGGGCTTTAATCATTACCGATCATCAGTTTGCCTGGTTTTCAGCTCTCTCAGACAATGCAAAATGGCACGAGAATATTATCCAATATTTGCTGATTACACTACTTTTTCTAGGTCATATTTTTAAAACTTCGAATTTTGTCTAAAGATTTAGAATGTTCGTACGTGGTTTTATTTTACGATATAACAGGGCCATGTTTCACGAAATCTAAACTAAAGATAAAATCCAAATTTTAGTGTATGCTTCAATTTTGATTGGCTAAGCACTAAAATCAAACTAATACTATCCAATCAACTTACTAAAATTTGGATTTTATCTTAGCTACAATTTCGTGAAACAGGTCCCCTGAATAACAATATGTATTAACAAAAAACGAGATTTTTAAAAAAAATCAAAACGTGTTCTAGCATTAACTTCAACCACTTATCGATAGAAATGTAATACCCCTATAAACCACACATAAAATGCACATAAACTGAACAAGTGAACTTGACATTTTGACAGAACTGATTTTTAAATATCTGCGTGCATTGTGATGATAATCGTTTACCAGTTATAAATGCATGCTCCCCCAGGTATCAATGCATGCTCCCCCAAATACTGCTTATTCATAACCCTCTCTTACAAAAAGCGATAAATAGAGGAGGGGAAGATTGACGTAACGTGTTTTTAATGATTTGTGGATTTGTTTGGAGAAGAGACGAGAAATATATTTGACACAACTAAATGCATATAAAAAGTTGGAGATAAGTGGCAATCATTTAACTTCGATATCATCTGAGTAAAAGGGACGCCGGTGTCACTTTTACTCGTCAATCTGTGTGCCTCTATCTGTCTATACGTCGTCCACTATTCGCGTCAACACTCAACGAAGAGGGAGGGAAATGGGGTTTAGCTTCCACTCGATACAAACTAGGTCATTTCGTGACTAACACATGGTTCAGTTTATTTCAATAATCCGCCTGTGTGTAGGAATCTTTAGCAGTGCATGTGAGATGTAACCGCAGGACACCAGCGAAACCCCACGAGGTTTGGACATTCGACCCTACTACTAGTCACATACATCTGGCTACGCACACGTAAAATTGCATCTTATTTCAGTTCCATATTGACCTAGTTTGTGTCGAGTGGACGTTAAACCTCTAAATTTTCATTTGTATACAATTCATTAACTTGCCCCGATGTCATTCATATTAGTGATCATGAGCCACGCCTGTAGTAGTGTTTGCAGACTGAGAAATAAAATTGATACATTATTTAAAAGGGCATTGGTAAGATTAGATAAAGAGCTGACGGTTGTCGCTATAAAAGTTATAAAATAGATAATGAAAACACAATATGCTGAAAGTTTATGTCAACCGAGATATGAGTCATTGAATTTTAGTCTGGTCTCAGTCTTCATTACTGACTTTGGTATATGATACAGTCTCGATTATTCATATTAATGTTACATCATACACCACAACATGTATCCAAATCCACTAACTATCACAGGCTTTCGATGGCATCGAGGGTTGATGACTTGTTGATGCGTATGGCGGGATTTAAGGGCCAAAACTAAATGTATGTTGAAAGTGTTTTATACACCCTAGAAAATACTTTTGGCCCTTAAATCCCGCCATAGATGCGATGTTTGAAAATCACGAATTTAATACTACGGTTATGATTCGTACACATTACAGAAAAAAAATGAATCACTGTTTGTTACTCTCTCGTCAAAAGGCAACATCCAGTAACTCACTTTTGTCATATTGTGAGAAAACAAAGGAAAACTATTAAGTTACTAGGCTTTTTATATGGCAAATAACGGAAGTTGCCAGGTTGTGTCATAGATACAACTGCTTACAAAACTTAAAAGATTGGAAGATCTAGTACAACAACAGGAAGCACACACACTATTATACTAACTAACAATTTGATCCTAACTCAATTTTGATTTTTTTTTTTTTTTAAAGTGAGTTACTAGGTTTTGCCTTTTGACGGGAGTACTGTTTCTACTCTCTGTTCCAGATAATACTAGGACTCGAAAATTGCTTGTCATTTCTTCAAATTCTAATAAAAATGACTAAAACTTCGCGAAATACCTGTAATGATGACCCCGTTGCTTTCTGTCTTGTGAGAACTAAGTTTAGGTCAAGTATTATAGCCTTACTCCTTTGAAAAATCGAAGTTTGTTGACATCTTACTACTTGAAACAGCCATGTTTTGCCTAGTTTTCTTGACGAACCTACGTGCACAAGGGGTGCTGAGTTTGCTTTAAGTCATTTCACCCTATTTAGATGTATTGGTGGTCATTCCGGCCCAGTATTTCTTTTCTTTTATGGCCATAAAAAAGTTGAAAAGTGATTCCAACAAAATTGCCCATTTCCCGGACATTTCAAAAATTTGAAATGATCTATGGATTTTCGTTTTCTCTTATAACTTACATGCCTTTGGAAATACTTATGTTTCAACCATAAGGTCTAAATTGCAGGAAAAAGGAAATTCGAAAATTGGTTTCAGACTTGTTTTGCTTATTTATAACAACAGCTAAAGTTTAACTCTAAAAGTGTTCCGAAATGGTAAAAACAAAAAATGCTCGTTTCTCTCAATCAGAGCTATAAAGCCTGAGAAAACAAAATTCGGAATCATTTTAACCGATATATTTATTCAAATTTAAAAAAGAGCTAACCCCTGAGAGCTCGCATGGTCGTGACGGTATACAGACAACTCATCCCAAAGACAACTTATCTCAAGACAACTCACCCAGGAGACAACTCAACCCAAAGACAACTCATCCCAAATATAAGACAACTCATCCCAAGATAAAAGACAACTCATCCCAACTTTTAAACATGGGTCGAGATTAAGACAACTCATCCCAACAAAAATATGTAAGTTTAAGTGCCAGTATTTGTAAATACAATTGCTTTTTTTGAAGACCACTCAGACCATTCTGATTTTGTTATAAAAATGTGTTATCTTAATAAAATTGATTTTGTTGTTTTAATAAAATCGATATTGTTGTTTTAAATTTAAAGTTTTAAGCTTTGGGTTCTCTGTATACTTATCATAGCGTACACGTTTCAATTCCATCTTTATAGTAATACATGCGAATGAAAAAGTTGGCCCCAGTCGCGCTAAGTGTTTCCATATCATTGTCTAAAAACAAATTCATCAGAATATGACATTATATCCTAATCTTTATGTATGAGTTTCAGTATAGCTTATATCTTGGGATGAGCTGTCTTCTAACTTGGGATGAATTGTCTTATATTGGGATGAGTTGTCTTCGGTTGAGTTGTCTTTGGGATGAGTTGTCAGGTATTCCGTCGTGACATGTGCCGATTTTTCAAAATAGCTTTAATCTTTAACTCACTCAAAATTATCCAATAAGAATTTGTATGCGAAATAAGCAAGGTGGAAACAGACGAAAAAAACATATCTATCTGAACAAAAACAATATTGTTTTAAAGAAGCTCCAAAGTATGAAAACCTAATAAGTGTTATAGTCATGAAACAAACAGGCGAATTCACCTTTAAAAGCCATTTCTAACCGAATGCACCAAAATTTGTGAAGTACCTGTCTACCCTAATGCGAAATGCAATGCAGGCATGACAAGCATTTTTCGAGTCGGAGTATCACCTGGAACAGACAGAAAGTTAGTTTGGTTGTGTTTATAACCACAAAATCGTCTATCAAAAGAAATAAGTAGTCGCAAGTCCAAGCCATGGCGACGTGTCAGGATAATAGCTTTGGGTGCATCTGACGATCTCTTTGTCCAGCTTTCTTCCGTCGCTGGGGTTGCATAGCAGTAGGACGTTAGATCCCATTTCATTTTATTTCGTCGCTCGTGCGCCAGTGTTTTTTGTGTAATTTGCATACCGGGTATTACAATTTATGAAACAATTATTAAAAACTTCCCATGGTCTTAGATAGGCTTTATTGTGGGAAGAGATTGCGTTATCAAGAAGGTTGGTGTTGGTTACCCTTTTAAAGGGACAAAACCACTCTTGCTGGCTCGACAGCTTCAGAAAATACGGATGTCATTATAACATATTATAAAGATGTCAGGGTTGCCCCTCCCACCTCATTCATTCATATATGTGTGGTGTTCTCTTTTATCAATACTGTCATTTCGCATTCTATCTAATAAAAGTTTTCCAATAGTATTCAAACATAACTCCTTAAGACGCAGAAAGATTTCGGGGGGGCTAAGAATTTTCAAAAAGAGGGATCAAGTTTTGAAACAGCTCTTTTTGTGGAACACTCATCGATTTCTTTTTTAAGGCAGAACATTTGCTTTCTTTCGGGATTATTCTTTTAGAGACACGTACAAAATTTTATAGTAGGTGTTTTTGAAAAATAAGCCATAATAGTTTTGATTTCTAACCTATAAAAATTTTAAGAGCAGGACATTTATTTGCTTCTTTTCGGAATTATTGTTTTAGAGACGCACGCATTCTTGTTAGTGTTTTTGGAAAAATAAGCTAAAGGAGCCTTGATTTTTGTCCCATTGCGTTTTAAGAAGTTCAATTAAAATATTTATCTGTTATAAAATGAAGTTTTTGATTCTACAAGTGCTTGGATTTTATGTTTGTTATTCTGTATCTTTAGACGGAGGTAAGGATTGTTATTTATTATACTTTCATTACTAGAGAGAGAGAGAGAGAGAGATAGAGAGAGAGGGGGAGGGAGCGAGGGTTACACGTCCACTCGACACAAACTAAATCATTTTGGGACTAACATTAATTTAACAATTCGCTAGCGCGTCTTTAACAGTGGAGGAAAGGAGAGGAATTGGTAAAAAAAAACACGAGATTGGTCAGAGAATGGAAACTACGCCAGTCGACTCAATGACATACCCTCTGATCAAACGCGTACACGTTAATTATTATTATTATTATTATTATTATTATTACAGAATTTATATAGTGCCACTTTCACAGGTGTGTTCAAGGGCACTTTACAGTGTAACGAAAACATACATTCAAAACGTAAATAACACCAAGAGAGTTAGAAATACATTAAATAAGCATAAAAGAACTACGATAGACAAAATATTAGGTGTTACAATTTGTTATAATTATAAGCCTTTGAAAATAAGAAAGTTTTCGTCTGTTTTTTAAACGTAACTAGTGATGATGAAATTCGAATATTTAAAGGTAATTGATTCCATAGAATAGGCGCTTGATAACTAAAATAACGTGCCCCATAACCGGAGAGGTTTACAGTTTTTTTGCTTTAAAAGTAATTTATCAGATAAACGTAGGGTTCTCTATATAATTCTAAAAGTTCAGATAAATACTTTGGTGCTAAATCATGAAGGCATTTGAAAGTTAACACCCCCCTCCCCGCTATTTTGTAATTAATATTGACATAAACAACATGAAACATCACATAATGGTAATACATAATATATACATTTTTTCATAATTGAATTAATTTAGAATTTGTACTGGTAAGAATTTTAATGTTTATTCTAATTTCGATTAATATATTTTCATATTTTATATAAGACATTAAAAATCTTAAACTACATGTATTTGCATAAATAAATTGTATAAATTTGTACTGGGAATAAGTTTTATTTATTTTTCCATTTTTTAAATTTGTTTTTAATATTGGCTTCTAAGACATCAAAAATTCGACCAAATAGAAATATCATAAATAATGTTAAAAAATAATGATAACTAAATTATTTCAGATATGTAACACATTTTAGACTGGTGATTTTCATTATTATATTTTTGCATTCACTGATTTTGTTTTCGAACCAGTATTTATTCACAGAAACTGGATTTGAGAACAGGCGGAAGCCTATAGAGACTCTGTCTCTAAAAGTACAAACATAAATATATATTGAAAAAATGTAAAATAATTTTTGTTTAGAAAAGTAAAGTAGAGGAACGATTAAATTATAAGATGGCTATATTCAATGTTAGCAAGGAGTAGGGTCGTCTGTCGAACATTGTGGGTTTTCGCCGGGTCCTCCGGTTAAACCATATGTTAGCCCTGAAATGACCTAGTCTGTGTCGAGTGGACGTTAAACCCCTCTCTCTCTCACTCTCTCTCTCTCTCTCTCTCTCTCTCTCAATGTTAGCTTCAAAGATAGCAAAAATACGAGTTAAAAGAAATATGATACATAATAATATAATCAATTTATTCACACAAAAAAAGTCAGATATACGGAACAAATTTTATTGTTATTTTCATTTTTATTTTTCACTTTTTGTATTTAGTATCGGGTTTAAGACATCAACAATCCGAGTTAAAGGACATATATATTTAATGTTAAACTTTAAGACCTAAAAATGATAATATTTTTCATGAATAAATTAATTGAGATTTCTATCAATATTTTTGGGTACTGAAAATAATGTTTTATTTACATATTTTATCTTGTTGTATCAAAAGACCTCAAAATATAATGTAATATACTTTTCTTTTCATGAATAAATTAGTTCAGATTTCTTGTACTGTTGGATATTAATTTTGTATCAATAATTGTTATATCCTGATATTCTATATCTTTAAAAGGCGGTAAAAATTGTTATTCTTAATTCCATATTTAGTGTTGGGTTTAAAACATTGAAATAATAAATAAATAAATAAATAAATATAAAATAAAATAAAATAAAATAAAATAAAATAAAATAAAATAAAATAAAATAAAATAAAATAAAATAAAATAAAATAAAATAAAATAAAATAAAATAAAATAAAATAAAATAAAATAAAATAAAATAAAAAAATAAAATAAAATAAAATAAAATAAAATAAAATAAAATAAAATAAAATAAAATAAAATAAAATAAAATAAAAAAATAAAATAAAATAAAAAAATAAAATAAAATAAAATAAAATAAAATAAAATAAAATAAAATAAATAAATTAAATAAATTAAATAAATAAATAAATTAAATTAAATTAAATTAAATTAAATAAAATAAATAAATAAATAAATAAATAAATAAATAAATAAATAAATAAATAAATAAATAAAATAAATAAATAAATAAATAAATAAATAAATAAATAATCAACAGAAATCGTTATTAAAATATATTCATCAAAAATAAATTGATTATTATAATTTGGACAATGTAGCAGTAATCAAGTTCTCAATAAAATGGAATGAAATGATATCTAACATCCTACTGTTCTGCTCCGAACTCGGCTAATAAAGACGGGCATAAGCCTGGATAGCGGCGCTACGGCCTACTCTTTTCTCGAACTTCAACTGTCAAGGGTTCTTTTACATGCACGCTAATGTGTACACATGATCTAGATTTTTTGCAACCATCCGAATGACTATATAATCAACAGAATAGTTTTTAAAAATATATTTTTATTTCGGTAATATTATGATGACTAGTAATAAAAAGTTCATCAAAATGATAATTATCATAAGTCCTCAAAAAGAGGAAATGAAATGAAATGAGATTTCACGCCCTACTGAAGACGGGATAACAGTGAGCTATGAAGGAAATAGTGGCACTGCAGCCTATATTATATCGAATTCTAACCTACAAAAGATCTTTTACATGCACGCTAATGTGTACACATGAACTATGTTTTCGCAACCATCCAAATGACTATTCTGATCAAATCCTCAAATAATTATAATATAGGTCAATTAAATTAAATTACTTTATATTTTTATACTGCCATTGCAGGAGTCGTTTTCTAGTATATCAGAATTAATAAACTGTTTATAATCATCAAATCCTCGTTAAAATTCAACTTTATTTAAAATTAATTGACAGTTCAATTAAAAATAGACCTGTATTTATAGAAAACCCAATAAAATATACAATTATAATTCGGGAAATTATGAAATAAATAAATAAAAAATGAATATAAATCTGAGTTCATATTAGCGTGAGCCATTTAATATTTTACGAAAAATGTAAATCACGCACAAATACCGTATTTCATAAAATGTCACGAATATTAATCCTTTCTGGCGTGCACGTAAAGGATCTCTTGATAGTGGGAATTCGATATAAGAGTAGGCCGTGGTGCCGCTGTCAAGGAAGAATTTCCCTTATAGCACACTGTATGGCGTATGTCCGTCTTCATTAGCCCAGTCGGAGCAGAACGGTAGGACGTTAAACTCCATTTCATTGAATCCGTTGTGATATCAGATGCTGATGACCAATGCCAGGATGTTTTTGGATCCGAATGATGTTTTTGTCGGGTAAGTAACAACACAGAAATGGGGTTTAACGTCCACTCGACACAAACTAGATCATTTCGGGATCTACACATGGTTTAATTGTATTTCTATAATTCGCTTGCGCGTATGGGTCTATGGCAGTGGGAGGAAACCGGAAGAACCGGAGAAAAAACCGCGAGGTTGGAAGTCGACCCTTCTCCTTTTCGCGTACAAACGTCGAATCAAAACCAATGGCCGACATTATGATACAACGCACACACGTTTGTCAATGGAGTACGGAAAAGAATTAAAATTCGTTTATTTGAGGCAAACGTGATTGAAATATTGATCTATAAATCGTTTCGTTTTAGTTTTGTTATACTTTCGATGGCCTTAAGTGTAGTAAAGACAAGTAAAGCCAATTTTTTTAACTATAAAAACGAAACGAAAAAGGGTCTGTGTATTAATCATATTGAATATTACATAAACTTGCAAATCTTAAATAATTTAAAGTTTACAATATTCACCAATCATACATTATGTAAGAGCTAAATTTGCCCATTGCAGGCCTTTCTTTAGACTCGAATTGTTCTAAAAATGTCATAGCTAGCCTGCGATATTTACTGCATTAAGAATCCATATTCTGTTCAACTTTCATTCATGATTTAATCATGAAATGAATAATCGAAACTATGTATTTTAACGTACCGACCCGTTAATGATGCCGAAAATTCAATCGCTAAAATCTCGGTTCAGAGTGGATCAATTTGACAAAATCTAAACTATGTATTTTATCGTACCGACCCGTTAATGATGCCGAAAATTCAATCGCTAAAATCTCGGTTCAGAGTGGATCAATTTGACTAAAATTTTCAGCACATTGTCTTTACATTTTCGAGTTTTTAACTATTACAGTGAGAACTGACAGCTCTTTATCTGATCTCAGATAATGTATCTTTAAAGTTTGCAATTTTGAAAAATATCCCGCTATCTTATTTTTTTGTAACCAATATTTGATTTGCACCCAATAGCATTGACGCCAAATACATTTTTGTTCGTTTTAGTCTTGTATCATACAGCCTGTCGTTGAGTCATTTGGCGTGGTTTCGAATATCCGATTTTACGTGACAAGGAGTAGGGTCGCCTGTAGGGTCATACAGCCTATCATTGAGTCAACTGGCGAGGTTTCGAATCTCCGGTTGTACGTGACAAGGAGTAGGGACGCCTGTAGGGACTCCCCCAACTGCTAAACGACCTATACGCGCAAGCCAACTATTGAAATAAAATTAAATCATAATATGTAAGTCCCGAAATGACCTAGTTTGTGTCGAGTAGTTACCCCCCCCCCCCTCTCTCTCTCTCTCTCTCTCTCTCTCTCTCTTGTCAGTGATACGGACTGAAGGGCCTGACAAGGACAGCTGTCTAATCGTTGGGATGGAACGAAAAAACGAGGTCCCGTGTACACATTGGCGTGCACGTAAATGACCCCTTGGCAGTTGGAATTCGATACGTAGCGGAAGACACCAGAGAAAAATTACCAGGACGGAAGCTTGGAATCAATACCACGCCAGTCGACCTAATGGCAGACCGTATGATCTAAAACGCTCTTATTAGACCATTTGGCAACCCAAATCCGTCCTTTAAAGAACACCAGGATATGAACAAAATACAGGCCCGGGAGAGTAGGGGGCTAGGGGGCCACAAATACTCTTTTCTCCAGGTTATTGCGGCCCCTGGACCATCGCCGCCTAAAGGGAACTAGGATGGAAGCCCCTCCCCTCCCAATCAAGAATTGCTTCCGCCTGCCCTGTAATAAAATGACATCTTTACATTCTAGATTATTTCAGTGGTGTGTGGGAGGTGAATTTATTACTAGCGACCAGGCGCCATTAAGTCCTTCAGGTAAATATATATGATAAAGATATCTTCCCTGGAAATGAAATTAAAAAAAATGTGGTTTAACGTCCTACTGTTCTCCTCCAAACTGGGCTAATTAAGACGATAATACGCCATACAGTGTTCTATGAGGAAAATTCGCCCGGACAGCGGCACTACGGCTCGCTCTTATACCGAATTCCAACTCCCATTGAATCTTTTATGTGAATACCAATGTGAACACGGGACTTCGATTTCAGTTCCCTCGGAAAGATTAGACAGGTGTCATTGTCAGGCCCTCCGTCCTGCATAGGGGGGGTTGGATGGCCGAATGGTTAGCACGTGCGTCAACTGGTGTGGTTTCGAATCTCCAGTTCTACTTAACAAGGAGTAGGGTCGCCTGTTTAACCTCGTGGGTTTTCTCCGGGTCCTCCGGTTTCCCCCCACTACTAAGGACCCCTAAGAATATGATTCATTTTAAGCCGAGAAAATATTTTTATAAAATCCCTGTACCTCGATTGTTACTGCTGTTGCGATAATTAATAAAGTTTCGATTATCCATTTTAATCATCAAGGATTGCTGAAAAGGAGATCGGATTCGAATCCAATAATAATCGGACACATAAGATGACATCGAGGGTTTATTATTGTCTTTTCATGTTACTTATACCCAATTAATAGTTTATGTAACATTCCAGACCCCAAAAAGACCTGCACTAGGCAGATTGAGCTCTTCCATAATGCATGTTTAAACATTTTAAGCATAGACAATTATATAAAGTGGGAAAGCTAACGATAGTGATGAGCTTTTGTATTGTGTCAATTTAATTAAAATATTGATCTATATTTCGTTTCGTTTTTATACTTTCGATGGCCTACTGTCTACAACATTCGACAAACCTCGACAGTGGTCGGTGCCCTACATCTAGACTCGGCCATATGATGAAGTCCGCCATTTTGGAACTATTTTAAAGGACCCGGATAAACAATGGCTGCCCCCATGGCCATGGAGATTATATCAACAAACTAAAAAAAATGGCTGCCCCCATAGAGATTATATCTAGGAAAGACGCCATTTTGGGACTATTTTGTGAAAGCGGCACATTTTCCTGTTGAAGTAAATCGGTAGTTGACTAGCCGCATCGCAAATGTATGGTGGTAAGTACATATCAATTATTATCATTCATCCGAGTCTAGATGTAGGTTACGGAGAGTACCGGAATCTGTCAAGGTTTGCCGAATGCTGTCTACAAGTGTAGTAAAGACCATTCGGCAAACCTCGACAGATTCCGGTACTCTCCGTAACCTTCATCTAGACTCGGATGTATGATAGTCATTGATATGTACCTACGACCATACATTTGCGATGCGGCTTATCGACTACCGATTTACTCTAACAGGAAAACGTTCCGCTTTTACAAAAAAGTCCCAAAATCTGGTTAAGCTGCCCACACCCGTTGGTGGAGTCGTCCACAAGACTTAGTATAATTTCTGGACACATAATGTATTTGTAAATAGTATAGTTTTTCTGCGTGGTCACCCTTTCTCTCGGTAAAAAATCAACAAAGTAAAAAATTTCTGGATATTGTAATACGTTTTTTGGAGTCGTCCACACGATGTATTTTTAATTAGTATAGTTTTTTTCTGCGTGGTCACCCTTTCTCCCGGCAAATAAACAACAAAGTAAATCGTTTTATTCCATAAATAACAAATTCATAAACAAATTTAGTTGTGGACGACATCACTAATAGTTGTTGACGACATCACCAATGCCTTGTGGACGACTCCACCAACGGTTGTGGACGACTTCGCTTGTGGACGACTTGACTGGCACCCATCTCCTGGGGGCAACCATGTTTATCCGGGTCCTTTAAAATAGTTCCAAAATGGCGGACTACATCATACAGCCGAGTCTAGATATAGGGCACTGGAATCTGTCGAGGTTTGCCGAATGTAGTAAAGACATGTTAAAACGAAATTTTGAACCATAAAAAACGAAACGAAATTGGACCGGTATTATTTTTAATATTTAATTTAGAGTAATTTATCAATTTGGTTAATTTAGATTCGTGTCCACAATCAGACGATAGTTTTATTACTGACAGTAGACGAATCCAGTGTTGTAGTTCGTGTGCTGCTATGACTACGTCGACGACAACCACACCACCAACGGCATCAACAACAACGTCTCAAACAACTTCCCAGAGGACATCGGCAACTACCTCACAACCATCTACAGCGACGCCCCAATCTCAATGTACTCTCTTGCGTTTTGCATATTACCTATGCAATGACGCCAAATACAATTCATGGTATAAAATACGCCGTACTGTTACTCAATTTCTACGAACCTTACGGTTGGTCGACGGCCATTCCGCATTAGAGGACAAAATGACAATATATTCTCATAACTATGGTGGCTGATAGTGGCCATGTTAAATCTCGCCCTTTCGTAACGCGACAACACATCACGATGCACACCATACATAACGTGTTGTCGCGTTAGGAAAAGGGCGAGATTTAACATGGCCACTATCAGCCACCATAATCCTGAAATCTAAACTGTCTTAATTGTAAACACATCCTACTGAATTTCTGGAAAAAATATTCAAAATAAGTTCTACGACTGGTCTTAAGATTAAAATGTTAACACTTAAAATAATGTATACGACTAATTTTCAACTTGCGGTCTGTCCTATCTATACACATTTTTAACACTTAAATTAAAGGGGAAGACCAACGATTTTCAACAAGGTTTTCATAAATCTTAAATATATATTGATAAATAATCCCCACCGTAACACAGGCAAAATAGTTTATGTTAGCGAGAATTCTTTTTTTTTTATTAAAACCGGAAGTGACACAATTGGTTCAACACGCTTACTGGGCTCTATAGTAAGCATACAGATTTGACACAAGTTTACTGCTGTGCTGTGTTGACGCATCGTCCTAATTGGAAACCTTGTTAAAAACCGTTGGTCTTCCCCTTTAAGGTCTACTTCTGAACTAATGATTCTAGAATATAGACACTTATAATAACGCCTGCAACTGAATTAATTTTTTTAAAATAATAATAAGCAAATTTGAGCGACTGTTTATGCTTAATGTGAGCCATTTTTTGGTTTTAAAGATGCATTATGTAAGATTTATAGAAAGCGCAGCCAGTTCTCCGTATACTAGTTCAAAAATAGATATTGAAAAATTAATATACCGGTATTCAAATTACTTTATTCTGAGCGAAGGTCTTATCACTGCCGAAGTTGTGACACGATGTCGCATAGCTTGTTTAATATCGTAGGGTAGATAATCGAGAATATACCCCGATTTACCATTTTTAAACTAAATCATTAATTCTCCGATGATCAATTAAAAAAATTGTTTAAATAATAGTCTGTATACTATTGTATTATAGCTGTATCTTCTGTATGTTAAATGTTTGTTTTGTCATCACATATTATATAACATTATATTATTCTACTCCTTGGGAGCTAGAAGGTTCATAATTTTTATAAAATGTCCTAACCCCTTTGTAATTTATTTGAAATAAAATATGTTTAAACAATTTGAAGCCAAAATAAGGACTTGCAATAGTCATATTTAGCTCTTACAAAATGTATTTATTTTAAGTGAATTTAAAACACCCGTTCTTAAATATATGTGAATTATTACGCCATTTTTTTAGCTGATTGTTTTATTATGGTAATATTATATCTGAGATATCGGTGGTAATTGTTATAGTGATCTTATATCGGAGATATCGGTGGTAATTGTTATAGTGATCTTATATCTGAGGTATGGGTGGTAATTGTTACAGTGATCTTATATCTGAGGTGTCTGTGGTAATTGTTATAGTGATCTTATATCTGAGGTATGGGTGGTGTGATCTTATATCTGAGGTATGGGTGGTAATTGTTAAAGTGATCTTATATCTGTGGTATGGTGGTAATTGTTATAGTGATCTTATATCTGAGGTATGGGTGGTGTGATATTATATCTGTGGTATGGTGGTAATTGTTATAGTGATCTTATATCTGTGGTATGGTGGTAATTGTTATATTGTTCTTATATCTGTGGTATGGTGGTAATTCGTATAGTGATCTTATATCTGAGGTATCGGTGGTAATTGTTTTAGTGATCTTATATCTGTGGTATGGGTGGTAATTGTTATAGTGATCTTATATCTGTGGTATGGTGGTAATTGTTATAGTGCTCTTATATCTGAGGTATGGGTGGTGTGATCTTATATCTGAGGTATGGGTGGTAATTGTTTTAGTGATCTTATATCTGTGGTATGGTGGTAATTGTAATAGTGATCTTAATTCTTTGGTATGGGTGGTAATTGTTATAGTGATCTTATATCTGTGGTATGGTGGTAATTGTTATATTGTTCTTATATCTGAGGTATCGGTGGTAATTCGTATAGTGATCTTATATCTGAGGTATCGGTGGTAATTGTTATAGTGATCTTAAATCTGAGGTATCGGTGGTAATTGTTACAGTGATCTAATATATGTGGTATGGTGGTAATTGTTATATTGTTCTTATATCTGTGGTATGGGTGGTAATTGTAATAGTGATCCTATATCTGAGGTGTCGATGGTTATTGTTATACATAGAGTGATCTTATATCTGTAGTATGGGTGGTAATTGTTATAGTGATATATCGGAGGTATGGGTGGTAATTGTTATAGTGATCTTATATCTGAGGTATGGGTGGTGTGATCTTATATCTGAGGTATGGGTGGTAATTGTTAAAGTGATCTTATATCTGTGGTATGGTGGTAATTGTTATAGTGATCTTATATCTGAGGTATGGGTGGTGTGATCTTATATCTGAGGTATGAGTGGTAATTGTTAAAGTGATCTTATATCTGTGGTATGGTGGTAATTCTTATAGTGATCTTATATCTGAGGTATCGGTGGTAATTGTTATAGTGATCTTATATCTGAGGTATGGGTGGTAATTGTTACAGTGATCCTATGTCTGAGGTATCGGTGTGTATTGTTATAGTGATATTATATCTGAAGTAGCGATGGTAATTGTTATAGTGATCGTATGTATGTGGTGGTTATTGTCGAATTTAAAACTTAATAAAAATGATAAAGCTAACACAAGGTACAATATTTATGGATATGCTATTACCGAGTTCGATACTAATCGACGTTTAGACGAGGATACTTTCGTTTTTATCAAGCGAAAGCAACCTCGTCTTCGTCTATTAGTATTAAATTCAGTAACTGTGTATCCATAAAATTGTACCTTGTGTTTATATGTTCAAAGAAGTGATATATCTATTTTAATCAGGTATCGGTGATAATTATTACGCCATATGTTTACCAAATTGTTTTTTGTTATAGTAACCGTATTAAAGGTTGTGCACGTGGCTTCTTATTGATGTATTTGATACATTTGATACATTAAATTAACTAAATAATTATAAAGGGCAATATTTTAGAATAAGGTGAACACTTTTGAGTAAATTCTCAAGCCTGAGAATGCCTTGTTAACTCGGGGCCTGGCCTAATTAAAAAAAACCAACCTACGATTACAAAACTGAGCGGCCCTGTTCAAATAAACAGATTGTTGATAAACTCTACGCAGTTAACCCTGACATAATTTGAGGAGAAACAGGTTTGTGCCTTACTTTATAGGCTTTGTGAATGAGACAAGCCATAACGGATATCTGTACTCAAAGGCTAGCCTTGGGTCGTTTAGTCTGGAGATTAGCTTGGACCCTGAAGCTATGTTATCCAATAAGACACTGGGTGATCATTAATGTCATCATGCATTTGACGGGGGAGGGGGTGGATGGCCGAGTTATATAATCAAGCCTATCATTGTGTCAACTGGTGTGGTTTCGAATCCCCGGTTGTTTGTGGAAAGCGAATTATTGAAATAAAATTAAACCATATGTTAGTCTCGAAATGACCTGGTTTGTGCGAGTGGACGTTAAACATATTTTTATATCAATATATCGAGCTTTGAATGACCATTCTATCCATCCCATTAGACGATAAAGGCTAAAGCTCACGACAGTGACCCCCCCCCCCCCCACACCTTACATAAAAAGTCTTGTATTACCACTCGGCATCGTATTCTACACAAAATTTTACTCTGGAAAAGTTGGGTCGGGTTTTGTGCCCATTTGGTGGACACCCCCTCCCCCCGCACTGAGCCTCAGGTCTATATACTACCAGCAGAAATCTCCGTTCTCAGAAAATAACATCTTCCAAAAAAGGTCTAATAGATTACAATGTAAGTAAAAAGTTTTAGTACATCTCACACTGGGGACTTTTTTGTGACAGTCGATTGGTTTTCATTGTTCTACAAATAAATTATTGTTTTCCGAATTTAATTTATCTCTTTAGATTTACCACTTGCTTTTTTTAACGCTCACATTTTCATGTGGACGTACTATGTCGTCGCCCCTGTCCGTCCGGACGTCCGTCACAATTCTTACCCGATTTTGACCAACTTTGAAATATAGGTTTATCCGCAAAAGATCTCGACTGCTTTCGATATTGGCATGTATCGGATCAAAACTTCATGGATATTGGCCCCTGATTGTACGAAAAATCACGTTCTAGCTTCGGGACCCTATAGAGGTCACAATTTTGAACCGATTTTGACGAAACTTGAAATGCATGTTCATAACCCAAAGATCTTGGTTCCTTTCTTTATTTGCACGTATCGGATCATAACTTCCTGAAATATGGCCCCTGATTGTCCGAAAAATCCCCTATGGTCCCTCTGGAGGTCACGATTATTATCCGATTTTAAAAAAAAAGTTTGACTCTTATCACCGTTACACCCTACGGTCCGCTGACAGTTGGAATTCAATATAAGAGTAGGCTGTCCGGGCCAAATTTCCCTCATAGTACACTGTATAGCGTATGCCCGTCTTCAAAAGCCCAGTTCGGAGCAGATCAGTATGGCGTTAAACCCATTTCATTTCTTTTACTTGATGACAAACATAATATTACACGTGCTAGACACTGTTCTGCATCACTGACAAGGGGAAGGTTGAGTTCGAATTTCTAGAAAATCTGACCATAATTTCCAAACAAAATGGCCGCCGTTTGTACGCGAATAGTGTAAAAAATATGTATTAAAGTTGTGGACCCTGTAGAGGTCACAATTTTAATTCGATTTTGATGAAACTTGAAATGCATGTTTATAACCTAAAGATCTTGATTCTTTTCGATATTTGCGCATATCGAATTGTAACTTATTGAATTATTGCCCTTGGTTGTAGGAAAAATCACTTTCTGTATTGCCTGTTCTCTATCCATCTCTCGAAAATGTGGGCGTATCCTGCCTGGCAGTGCCAGCTTACTATCTTTTACAACAGCGTGTGTGATTTATTATTGTTTTGTCACTTTTAGTAGAACCATTAAGTCCTTCCAGACCGAAAGAATCCAAACTGAAAAGCAGGTCTTCAACCGCCATATCCCCAGATACGAAACAAAAAGAAGCAGGTATACCGGGAGAAAAGGTTCAAAAGAAATCGAAACATAGTAAGGAATCACGAAAACAGACGAAAAAGCTGGCTCCAAAGAAAAAAGTACAAAGGGAATCTGGTAATACTTCAGATGATAGTTATCCCAGTTTAAACGATTCATGCTATGATATGTAGTGCTAATAAAAAGAAGCAACAACAGCTCCTACACCCGTCCACAAACAAATTTGGCTATCTTCCAAATATAATTAATAAATAGTTCACTTTTTAGGGGTTTGTAGGCTCGAGACTTTTTCTTCACAACCTGTAGTGTTATATAATAATTGTATATATATGTACCAGTAAAAGGGCCTCGGTTTCGTCTTATTTTGAAATAAACAGATAAGTCCATGTTCTCTTCTGTAGGTCCTCTATTTCATTCAAAACGGGGATTTAGATACAGTTGGGTTGTTGTTTAAAGTAAAATTTTAAAGCATCAAGCTAAAGACTTTTTTAATCTAACATTCATTTAATAATATGTAACATATACTGACAGCTCGAAAAATGACATAAATTAAAAGTGTTCATTTGATTTCAAGAATAAGTGCCACGCTTACTTGTCTGTCAAAATCTTCTTGAATAAGAAATATTATATAATAAATCAAATATTGTAATCCACACCATCGGTAAAATATACAATGCTGGGTTTAGGTGTCTAAATTAACACCAATGCCAATGTAATGCCACTTTATAAATAATGCATTATTATTTTTATTTTACCTTTTTGAAACCGATAGTGCTACCTCAAATATAGAATTTATATTCACTTTTATATTTTAATACCGGAATATAGATTTATATACACTTTTATATTTTAATACCAGAGCATATAATTGTTCATTCAATATTATACGCAAGTCTACTTTTGATCATATATACGTGTAAATACTAATAATATATTTGTGAGTGAAGATAGTGATATTTTTATACATTATATTTACCAATAATTTTATCAATACTATTATTTAATTATGTACAAAATTGTTATATGTTATTATTTTGTTAAATAAAATTAAATTACTAGTAATTGATGATTTTTTTAATTCAAATGGGTCATCTAGCGGGTTGATATTTGGTTTGTTAAACGCCCCAATTAAAATATTCTTGTAGACAGCAAACTTACTAAGAATTACATATATATGGGATGGACTACAAAGTTGATGAGATTTCTCATTTTTTGCATAGAACAGTTAGGTAAAAAAAAAACTGTGATCATAACTACAATAAACGTGGATGACGAATGCAGTGGCCATTTTTCCGATGCATCGGCTGCTTAAATCCAAGTCCAAACTATTACCACTAATTAAATAGTTTGTAGGTAACAGCTGGCTGTGCTAATCCTTTCTAGAATACCTCATTCCAATGATCATTTATTCTAGAATACCTCATTCCAATGATCATCTTTTCTAGAATACCTCATTCCAATGATCATTTATTCTAGAATACCTCATTCCAGTGATCATTTATTCGATAAGATCACATAGGTTAATAAACTCTTAAATTGTCTAGTGCTTTGTTCACACCTAATGCGCTTTCAAAGCGCTTTCCGTAAAAAGCCCTACGGAAGGCGCTTTCCATGGGTGGCGTCACACTACAAATTAAACCGCTTTCGATTCGCATTAACACACGTCACACTCAATACGCATTAACAGCTTTCCCCATGCGATAAAACGGAAGTACTGCACTGCACAAGCGCTTTTCGATCTCAACGCTGTAATGCGCATCAGTTATATCGCTTCAGCCAATGCGCATTAGAAATGCGGGTTCGCTAAAGCGGCTTAGTTTTGGTTTAATGCGCATTGAGTGTGACGCGTTTTAGCGACTTAAGGCTTTAATGCGCATTCGATGCGCATTAAAAGGCTAGTGTGAACACAGCATATGATTGCTAACTATATCTAAAAAATAATTGGAGGAAAGGTTTCAAATACACAATGTCCATCGTCACCCCTTTACTTGTAGATTAATCTGTGGGACAGTGTTTTAGATTACCCGTGTCATCGCCGCCTCTTTTGAAAATGATGTGGACCCTCCCTTAACAAATCCTAGGCCGTGTCCTTGTGTCGCTACTTTTGAACAAGACAAGGGCCCTACCCTTATCTTATCCCCAGGTTGTGTCTTCTTCTCCACTTCTGAGCATAATAAGGACCATACTCTTACCCAGTCCTTGGTTAATACCAAGCCAGATTAGGTTATGTTAACTACAAACAATAATATACCTTCTGCACAAAATGTACGGTAAAAGGGCCTTAATTCAAATTACAACCCCAGATCTAAAGATAATTTAAATGAAATGGGGTTCTAAGTCCTCAGATGGACATTCACCACACCGTGTGCTTAAGTGTGCTATAATTTATAATATATCTAATTCCATTTGCCAAGGGTTTTTTAATCTGCATGCCAATGTAGACTCGGTTTTTTGTTACATCCGAACGGCTATGCGATGTCTATTGTCAGGCCCTCCGCCTCGTCTATAATTAAGACAAGGCGAGCCACGCAAAGCGTGAAAATACGCACACACGAGAGTTTTGACTGCAAAGTAGCAGAACGTTGAATATTGTCTCTATGTCCGTAACATAAACTCAATATCATCTTAAAATCTTTGACATTGAAAACACAAATTTCTTTGCAATTTTAATCAGTATCGATGGTGTGATCTTACCTGGAAAAGATAGGCTTCTGATATTTAAGACAAAACTTCTAGGTCCATAATATTAGCGATATGGCTTCTTTATTTGTGGGCGTATACGGTGCTGCTGAGGACTGAGACCAGCGACGGCGCCAGCCAGTGGGGAGGGGTAAAAAGGTATGAGGGTCTGGGGGATTTGCCCCCGAATTTTATTTTTAGCCACGCCCTTTTTGCTTAGGGAAACGCCCTTCTCCAGCTATTGGACACACCCGTTTTAGGTTGAGAAAGGCCCTTTCTAACATGTGATGTTGCACTTTAATATAATATAATGCACAAAAAAAGGATCCTCCCCCCCCCCCCCCATAAATTTTATGTCATTTTTAACAAAATAGGGATGGCCATGATTTTCAAAAGTGGGGGGTAACTCCCCCCCCCCCATACCCCCCCGTGGCTCCGCCACTGACTGAGACAGTACAGTATATGGGAAATTTCAATTAGCATCGGTAGTAGTCAAAACATTCCAGGGGCCGGTTGCTCAAAACTAAGTTATTTTCACGATCCGTTGAACTCTAACGGACATATCTTGGTAACATGTTGTTTGTTAACTTTCCGTTAAATTAACTACAGAAAGCACCATACGATACTTTAATTTTTATATTAGCATAAATCTAAATTTGCACCACAGAATGTTTGGTGCCTTTATTTCCAGCAACAATCTTTCTCTCTGTTAAAGTTAACTGATCGTTAAAAGATAAACGAAGCTTTGAGCGACCGGCCCCAGGTTATTGACCGTGACTGGTTTTCTTATTAAAAGTTTTAGTTTTGCACCGGGTTTGAATATCTTTTAGGATCGATTTCACAGGACAATAACAGCGCAGTTTTTATGTTTAGAATAAGAAAAATATATTTTATTTCCATTTTTTAACCGAAAAATATTCGGGACTTCAACTCAAACTTGTTGACACGCTCGATCTACCAGACTCATAGTAGCACGTCCACTGTCTCCAATCTGGCATTTCACATAAACCGGATTCATATCTTCAAAGAATAAAAATGTAACTATCTCCATATAAGCACCCTGTAACTCTAATTGTATATCATTGATTCCTACTGTAAAAGATATTACTCGGTTTCTAGACATCGGAACCCATTTACTGACTTCTCCGTAAATGATGACTTTTCTGTCCCTGAAAAGAATTTTTTTATTTAAAGCCCTAATACCACTCTTGTTTTAATTGAATAATTTGTCCCAATCTTTATTCTGGTCAACGAATTGTACTATTTTACAATATTCCATTTAATAAATGATACAAATTTCATCCTAACCCATCTAATTTTAAAAATTGGAAAAATTCAACTACATGCCGTAACAAACTAACATGGTTTGAAAAGCCTTACGTAAGCACTTTCAAATGCAACTTGGATTTAAACATATTTTCGAACCCTCTGGACAGGTAAGATAGGTTGTAATGGATAATTTACACAACAGATAGGACACATAAACATCTAGTAGTTAGAATAAGGCTAATTTTTTTTTATGGACCTGTCAAGCCAGCAAGAGTGTTATTGTCCCTTTAAGGTTCAGTGGTATCTGAAAATGAAACTAGTTTATACGCCAACATATTTGCAACTGAAACCGTTATAGACGCCCACTTTTCGATGGCGATGTGGTTTGGGGGGGGGGGGGGGACAAGATATGATACAATACAAGAGAAAATATGTTTTTGAATGAACCTATGAGTCATTTTAATACGTGTATGTAAAAAATAAAAATGTACCATCTATTCCCTTTGTATTACATGACATCGTATAGCACTTGTTTGCGACCTGGACAAGAATATTTAGGACGAGGGCATGATGTTACTACAATAAATATCTAAATTACACCAAACACAATTCGTCAACAAATCGATATAACATACTCACGATAAGGAGAACTGCATGCTGGTATGATATAAACAGAAGTTGGATTTAGTACAGGCAGTGGTAAGATTAAGTTGCTGGTCTTCCGTAAATGGAACAGGAACAATAGCATCAACAGTAGTGTGAGTATTTTTCATGATGAAGGTCTAGAATAATAACATGTGTGACAAAGTAATTTATACATAGAACTTTGCTAGATTTGACATTATATTATATTGGACGTTTTCAACTATATACAACTTCTGCTAATGTGTTCAATATGTTATTTGACAAAACGCACGATCTCATTAAATATCTTATTTATTCATATGTTATTTATAATCTACACATGTTCTATGTGTTTATCACTCAGCAGAACTTCGCGACTTAAAAGGAAAGATGCAGTGCAGTTATAGAAACTATAATCTCAATTCCAAATAAGTTAATCTGTCATGTATCATTATTCTTAATGACTGCATGCTTTATAAAGCCAGAATTAACTGACAGTAAGTCAGACTTGAATAGAGCTCCTTCCGATCTATGTCTATTCTATGTTCTCAATAAAGATCTACCAACTATGCTGATCGTCTGTTACCTGTAGTGTTACACATGTGTGTTTTTTAAATTTGAATTTCGGATATCGGCAACCCAGATTACTTTATTACAATTTTAAAAGGTCAGAATTTCACTTTCTAGGTCTTAGCAGATAAATATTAAAATTATTTTAGACTTTCAATTAGTATAAGTACTTCATGGTATCAAATGTCAGGGACAACGAAACCTCCGGTCAATAAATTTGGGAACACAAATTTCTTGTAGACATTGGCGAATTAAATAGTAACAAAAACACACTAAACACCACAAAGCCATAGTATGTAAAAGATTAAGGAAAATATAAGCAATCGAGCATACTCTAACATCACGAACAAATTCAAAACATGATGTGCATCGAGATTACATTTTTATCGACAAAATTTCGCAAAGATTGATTAATTTCACGAAACCTAATGTCTTCCAGTGGCATGATCGTGAGAAGTTTAAATCCCCATTTACACCCTGCAAACTGTCAGTTATGCAAACGTTCATACTTTATCACCCAATAATACAGTAGATATCGTTTGTTTGATAAATTTCATAATGAGATATCGCTTTACATGAATTTGGTTGGTCAATCAAAATAAAACTACTTTTCTATTATCAAAGAACAGTTCATTTTTTTTTTATTAAAAGTAACTTTTTTCTTATTTAAAAGTAATTATTTTTATTTAATTGACCTTGATGGAAACACTAGTTGAATTGCTGTCAAAAAATTGATGCATCACTACGCCATAATATATTCAGGTTTAGTAAAATTGAAATCACTAGCAAATAATTATTTATTTCTGCGTGTAAGACGGAGCCTCGGTTTTTTTTTACATTATCAGCTTGTGTTGATATTTTTTTATATGAAAAAGAGTCGTAGGTGATTGTCTATATACTTAGTTCGAGCCCACGGTCCGGTTATTTCATATGTGCATGCGTTTCGTATTGACCTTAACAGTGTCTCCCCTGTGATTTTATGCGCACAATATCACGTATAACCGTCCCCAGAAAATTGGGGCCCAGATAATTGATATCCGCACAATTTTTTGAATTTTATCAACACCAGGAAGATACCTGATCCATCCCAAACAGGTCATCTGTATGGACCATTGTAAATAAAATGGACTGACTACTCACTGACAACGACCCAATATGCGATGGAAGCAGACTAAACGACGAATTCATATCAGCTGCTAGAATAATACGGAAGTAGTAATCGTTGATCATAGAATATGTCGACCAAACTTCTCCTTCCGGTCCAACGCCATTTTGAAACGCTAACTGTAAAAACACAAAGACATTGCTGTAACATTAAATCATGTCAGTTAACATAACAATATAATTACAGATCATTCATCAGTAACTATGGCAAGCATAATTTATGTCGATCAACTTAGTCTGGCGATAGCTTACTAACCGGTTTGGGCCAATTAGTTCTAAAGTGATTTTCCAGTGTAGTCCCCATAGTCTGTGGCACATGAAGAAAGGCATGGCAAGAACAGTGCCTAACCGTTAGAACGAGGTTCCGCGACCATGTTGCCCTGTACGTAAACGATCCCCTGCTAGATGGAATTCGAAAAAGACTCATCAACACACGTGCATATTTTACTATGTAACATGAATCATACCTCTAGGATTCGAGCATCTATAGCCATAGCCGGTTTATTTGGCTTCAATATCAAACCAGCAGCATTACATGATCTGAAAACGAAACATGTGTGAAGTCCAATACCTAATGTAAAATCGTGTTGAATACCCAAATGTTCCAACAAAAAGTGTGTAACACATCGAAAGAAACAATAATTCAGCTATCTATTCGTACAAAATCGGCTATTTTTAAAAAATATTTTCAGAAGTTCTTAATCATATAATAACAAGAATATTTGCATGACAAACCGTATACAAATAATTTAGGTGAATGATCAAACCTGTCGAATAAATCGATATTAAATTTTTAAAAACCAGTAATCATAATAAATTACTTGGATACCCCAAGAATCACATTATTAGAAGAGAGGGCCCATTGCGATATTATGGTTTATATATTAGGGTAAACTCGGTGATCTTACCTCATTATCAATTCAACATCAGAAAAACCTATTTTGTCAGAAGGGCCAACAGGTCCTGTACTTAAAGTAGCTACTGCTGCTATTAATCCAGGGTTGGGTTCATTCAGATCTGAAAACAATCAAAGGGGGATAAAATTGCTTCCAGAGAGATAACGATCAACTATACAGGCAAAACGATATGTTCAGTGCTTTTATGCGTATACTGTTAACATTCATTGTGGATAGCGTTCTAGATTTGGAACGGCTTCCTATTTGCAGCTTCAAGATCTGCTACCGGTTTAAATAGTTTCTAATTTGTCTATCCGTGTAGTATAAATTATAACTTTTAATGAATATTACTCACTATACTTGTTCTTCGGTTGGTAAGTGGTGGACCAGAAATTATCTTTAAAAGGAGCGATACCCAGACTATCAGCAAATATAGATGTAACACCCAGTCTCCAGTTATTATTACCGGGATGATAATCTTCACTTGCACGAGCCTGTTAATATTCAAATCAATGAATTGTTTTAAACGATGATGCCAATGAATGCTCTCGGGTAAACAAAATTGCGTAAAATCCTAAATCCCAGGAATGGTAACAATTTTAAACAGAATAGCGTGCAATGGCCCCAGTCATGCATCCTTGAAACTTATGTCCCGGGACATTATCATGTTCTACATAAGAATGTTATATGGAATTAAATTAGTGCCGATACTAAATTAATGTCAGTTAGTTTGATATCATGGATATCATTAAAATTTGGTGGTGATGGTGCTAGCTGGTCAACCTGGTGGTCCACTGTGGAGATTAGAGGTAATTATAATTGGGCTGAAAATGTTTAGAAATATTCGGGCGATTACTATATTAGGTGAAATGACTGGTCTCTCTGGAACATAGGATAACATACCTGGGTTACGACTGGAATCTGTAGTGAGGTCAAAACGTCGCGAGATTCAGCCATGCAGTACTGTATTGTCAGTCCATTATTCTGGGCAGCTCGACCCATCTGAAGAAGCCAATTGTTCCCCAAACGAGCACTTGTCAAAGTAGCGTTCAATGTATCAAATTCTTTACCCAACCAATCCTTAAAAAATCAAAATGACAAAAAAAAAACGTAATGTGTTGTATTAACCTCTTCTGAAACGAAATATGCTTATCCGAAGGAAAATTTAAAAAAAAAAGAATCCGGTCAAACCATAGCCATGTTGGGAGTAACTTTGAAACAGAAGGTCGAGGGTCGCTGAATAGGAGTCATCCTCCCATCCCCCAAATCCATCAAATCCAATTCGAAAAGAAATGATGTTGAAAGTTGTAACCTCTGTTGCGTTCACGTGGTCTTTCGACAAAGGGAACGGAAGGCTGCGTGAAGCTGAATAGCGTAAGGGTTCGTCCTATCAAAATCCCAATGCTTGTTACGAAAAGAAATTATGTTAAAAGCTGTAACCTCTGTTGCGTTCACGTGGTCTTTCGACAAAGGGAACGGAAGGCTGCGTAAAGCTGAATATCGTTAGGGCTCGTCGTCTCAAAATCCCAATGCTTCTTACTAAAATTGGAAAATAACACCCTGGCCTTCATAGTGCCGTTATGTTTACTGTTGGGCGGGTAGATACATTCTCAAATACATTGATCATCTACGGCCTTTGGCATTTTACTTACTGTCAAAAGGTTTGATAAAACTTGTTTACGAACAAGAAATACCTACCCTTTACCAATATTAGCCTGCGGGTTGTTTTACTACAACCGTCGGACCGACAGGTTGACAGCCTAATACACTGAAATGTGGGTGTATAAAAATGAAAATTATTTACCTGTTCATATACTGCCAATCCCCATGTTCTAGAATATCTGAACAGATCATCCCAAAATCGCTAAAAAAAAAGCAACATTTAAAATATACCCAAGGTATGATAATGACATCAAGTATATAGTCAAACCGAAGAATCGGGTAATTGGCATTAACGATGTAATTGATGGCAATGCCGGTTTTGATGACGATATTTATGATAATGACGATGGTGATACAGATAAAGTTTAATGATGAGGATGAGGGCGGTGACGTTACAGGTGATGATGGAGATATGAAATACTAGTGAGAAAGAAGTTGGTGAGGTTTTAGACAATGCTGTTACAGAAAAGATACAGGTTATGAAGAGGATACTGGTATTGGTGATAACGATGCTTGTGATGATGAGGATACTAATAGTAAATAAAATAAACCCAAGTACAAACAATTCAAACCATAAGACAGAATAAGAAGTCCTAAAAAAACCTTATAGGCAAAATAGTGTATTCAAGCAAAATAGTGTAGTCATCAAATGGAGTAAATAAAATACTGATTGATGATGTAAATCCTACTGGTAATTTTAAAAACGCTGGTAATTAAAAAACAATCCTGCTCCTAATGAAGATACTAGTTCTAATGAAAATACTGGTCCTAATGAAGATACTGGTCCTAATAAAGATACTGGTCCTAATGAAGATACTGGTCCTAATGAAGATACTGGTCCTAATGAAGATACTGGTCCTAATGAAGATACTGGTCCTAATGAAGATACTGGTCCTAATGAAGATACTCAATACTGCTCCTAATGAAGATACTCAATACTGCTCCTAATGAAGATACTGCTCCTAATGAAGATATTGATAATTATAAAGACGCTTGTACCCGTTTAGAAACTGGCAATGATAAAGATGGTGGTAGTGTATAAGATGTCGGATAAAGATAACGATGATAGTAATAGTGATAAAGAATGGTCCAGCAACGAACTAAGGATACTCACCTCCTCGGTTGGTATGGCTAAAGGAGGCTGTATAATGAAGTCATAATCTCCTCCATTTTGCTTTGCATATGTTGTTAAATTTGACCTTAAATATACACCCCCAAAAAATCTGTAATGGCTTTGTTATATATAAAACAGGTATTCCTCGGCTTTTAGCCAATAAAATGAATTAATATTTAAGGGGTTTTTTTTTAAACAAAACAAATAAACTTACCAGTATCTATTATGTGCAACCAATGGCCATTGAGTTTTCTGGTTCAAACCTCTGAAAGAGATAAAAACAATGGCATTCGTCAGATACAATCTTTGAAACTAAAATCGAGCTAGGTAACATCAGATATCTTATCATTTAAAATAATTTTAGAGAAAACGCTGAACAAAAATGTGTTAAATTGTAAAAGTCCTCGGTTGTCTATAGATAGAGTTTGCTATACGGCACATGATAATAGTTTGTTTTTGTTTCTTACATATATATATATAAAACTCACTCTAGTCCGTCAGGGAAGACTTCTGGTAATGCAACCCATGTTATAACACCTTCGGTAATATTGTCTTTAGGGTAAAACCAGGAATCTAGTTGAGCATATCTGTAAAATATATATATATAAATATATGGGGCCATCCATAAAGTACGTACGCTTGAAGGGGGGGGGGGTCACGCCAAAAGCGTACAGGTGCGTTAATTCAATAGCAAAACTTACGTACAGGGGCGTACAGGGGAGGAGGGGGGTCTGAATTTTACCCATTTTGAGCGTACGTACTTTAAGGATGACCCCTATATATATATGTGACTATATATATATGTGATTAATCTGTCAAGAAGAATATCCGACATGGAGTTACTATATCAGCAGCTTTTGGGTAACACCATGAATGTAGTTGAGCATTCCTGTAAAATGTGTGTTCGTGGTTAATCTGGCTAGGAGAACATCTGACAAGGACTTACTATATCAGCAGTTTATCTGGATTGGTCGAAATGAAATGAAATTGGGTTCGAATGGAAATGTAATGAAATGAAATTGGGTTTAATGTCCAACATCTGCTTCGACTGGGCGCATAACGAAGACGGGCATATGCCATACAGTGTGCCATAAATTTTGCTCGTACAGCGGCGCTATGGCATACTCTTATATCGAATTCCAACTGCCAGGGGATCTTTTGCGTGCACGCCTTTGGGTACACGGGTCCTCGGCTTTTCGTCCCGTCCGAACCACTAGATGTATGTCTTTGCCAGGCCCTCTGTGTCGCATCAATGACAAGGGAAAACCACGCCGGAAAATCCTGATGAACTTTCTCGGCCAACACCGGGTGCGAAACCGCGACCTCCATGCTTGCTACCCAGCGTCTGGTATTCTTGGGTATAAGTCAGGAGGATTCATCCGGTCAAAGCGAATATAAAAAGGGTTCTCTTGGACCAACACGGGTTCTGTATATCCCTTGAAAGAAGCGTAACCAATATAAACAAATCAAATTCAGCGCCCATAAGTATGAAAGAACAAATAAGTGTAAAGTTAAAAAGATATAAGCATTACCGACCTATAGGGTAATTTCTGCATTTCACCATATTTCTGTATATCAATCAATGTCTGTTCATAGTTCATAGTCGCATTTTCTGTTCGGTAGTAGTAATACGCACCTATGAACAAGCATTATATTTTTTTTTTAGTCGCCCATATTTTTTTAGTACATTTCACAGTAGTATTATACATAAAACTAGCCTCTATATATAATTTAATAGAGGACATGAAATCTCAGAAGCTGAACTTTCTGAACACTTCTCGTACAAAAAGAAACCATCGACAAGCATTAATCGTAAATGATGAACAAAAAATATCAGACAACCCTGAATATTAGAAAGTATATGTACTGAAAATCACTACTATGCTCTTATATTTTACTAGAGTTTGAATGCAAATATCTAAAGTGTAAATAGTATTTCTACCGCAACATTGAAAGTGTATCTTTCATTGTCCAGCTAAACCATTATGTTTAGAACATCAATTTCTGTATCCAGGATCTGTAAGTATATTAATGGGCTGACAACAAACTTCATTTATTCCCATAACTATCATTATTGTGTGTTGAACTAATATCTAATTCTTACCGTTGTCTGTATAATATCCTAGATAATTAATGGTAAAATCACTGTCTCGATAGGCACTTGTTTTACCATAAAATTCTCTCATTAATCGTCCCCAATCAGCATACGCCTATAGAGAGATTCAAATAGACCAAAATTATTACGTTCACTGCACTAAACAAATAAAAGATAGGTTGTCTGGCAAAGAAACATACAACCAAAGCCGCTAAATCGTCCGGGCAGTCAACAAGAGTTGACGCATATTTTTACTTTTTCGGTAATGAAACATTTATAATACACTAAAATCTGATTAAGAGTAACAACTCATTACGTAATTATCAGAACATCATTATATTTTGTTTCGCTTTGACAAAGTTATCCTCCATGCTAACGTTTAGTATAAGAAACATTTAATATTATGGATTTAGCTGTTCAAGTTATCAAAATTCATTGACACTCATCTCAAGACCTTAAACTCTGTGTGTATTAATCTAAATCCAATCAGATGATAACTGTAGCCTCTAGAGTGGCCACAAGAAATTTTGAAGTGATCAGGGGCCATAACTCTGACAATAAAATGAACGATTTCCAAAATAGCAGCATATGGCCAAGCAATCCGCCATCCCCACGCCATCCACAATAAAATCCAAACAAACAAAAAAATAAAAATCATTTCTTATTTTTATTCGAATCACATAATATGTTTAGTTAATATAAAAACGCTTTTCGTAAATCTATGAAAAGTTAGTTGAAAGAGATTTGACAATATTCATTTTATCAAGTATGAACTAAAATCACTCACCTGGTTAATGCCCATAGAACCAAAGTATAAAATATACTCAGTTGAAAATAGGGCGGGAACTGTATCGACCTCTCCCAGTAGACCCCATCTTAAGGAGTTTTCACTGCCACTATAATGTAATGATGACGACATGAACTCATTGAAAGGGGAGATAATTACAACATTCCCTGTTTTATCCAACAATGCAAATGGTCCACTGGCTAACCCGGACACAATATTTAGTTTACCGGGCTGGTATCTGAAAAACAAATGTGAAGAAAAAACATATCAATAACAGAGTCTCACAAAGCGTTGCCTCAACAGACGATTACCCGGATGTTGGCCAAATTTAGTAAGGATCTGGCATCCTTCAAGAAGTCTTATTTATATAGTGTTTACAAAACTTTTCGAACAAATAATATATCTCCCTAACAACTAAAAATCAACAGAATTCATCCTATTCGCGGAACACTTAACTCGATAGGTTTCATCCTATCTTGGCCCAAACCCTTTAAACCAAATGTGAAAAAAATCCATTAAAACCGTTGGGGAGAGGGGGCTCAGAACGGAAGGTCGCGGAAAGCTAATATCCAATCCTAGGGTTTGACATCCAAGCACCCTATTTTGGGATCACGGTGGCTAAGTGGATAAGGCGCTGGTTCGCTAGCCTGGAGGTTGAGTGTTCGATCCCTGCATTGGCCGAGAAAGTTCATCTCGATTTTCCGGCGTGATTTCCCCTTGTCAGTGATGCAGAAGGAGGGCCTGACAAGGACAGCTGCCTAGTCGTTCGGATGGGACGAAAAACCGAGGTCCCGTGTACAAATTGGAGTGCACGTAAAAGATCCCTTGGCAGTTGGAATTCGATATAAGAGTAGGCCGTAGCGCCGCTGCCCGGGCAAAATTTCCCTCATTGCACACTGTGGCGTATGCCCGTCTTCAATTAGCCCAGGTACGGTGCTTAAGCGTAGGACGTTAAACCCCATTTCATTCATTCCACGCACCCTATTGATTCCCACAAAAATTTGTAAGAAAATAAAAAAATAAATCAGTACAGTCTAACAACATCTTTACAGGGTTGGCCACGGAGGATCAGTTAGTAAGAAGTTGGCTCGCTAACCTGGAGAGGTCCTGTTTTCGATTCCTGTATTGACCGATAACGTTCAGTTGAAATTCGATATGAGGAGGTCCCAAGGAGTCATTTAACTGATTAACGAAATCCATATATTATTTACTAGATTTTACCTATGGGTTCATGCACTTTACTCCAACAGTTGCAGAAGATAGAAAATACCACCTGTCAAATTATTTGGTTTGTAAACAAATGATTGGAACAGTATAGTCTACTCACGTGCCCAGTCTGTAATCAGATGCAAACTGTCCACCTCCATACGATAAATACCCGAGTGGTTCTGGGGTTGTCACGGCAACTTGGAATGCCGGGAAATGAGATATGACCGAACCGGCGTCATGGACAGAACATTCCGTAGTATCATTATAAAATTTCTAAAATAATAATAGATTCAAATAAGATATTTAACCAAAACGATGCGTATTCTAAAATATAATTTTAATGCCTTTCTCGAGTTCGATGACTTTATGTCTAATTTGTTCTCGGTCGTTGGAAAACGATCATCGAACGATACTAAAAGGGGTCCACAAAGATAATAAAGTTTAAATTGATGCTTATGTGTTTATCTCCAATCTTTGTGTCTCTATTGAACCATCAATTAATCCAGCGCCAGTTTTGAACCATCAGATAATAAAATCTAAGTGAAGCCAGTATAAAATTAGTATCATAAGCACCTACCATGGACCACTAGACAGTATTAAATCAACATATACACAAATTAATAACTAGGTAATCCACAGAGGAAAATAACTTGCACTCAGCCAGGAATTATGTTTGACATAATGACTGGGGCTTTTTAGGCAAAATCTCTTACAGGCTCTGCTTGTTTGTAGTCCTTTGGTTTGGAAATTCAGCAATCTGACCAAAAGCCTTGTTTGGCAGATTGACTTTAACCATTATGCAGGCCAATCAAAATAAAGCTGTAAGATCACCCCTGGCCCTGATCTTTTCCATTATTTTTCCCCTTTCGTTATTCTTTCTACATCACATCAATGACATGTTAAATTATGGCAATTGATGTCGAAATTCAGAATAAACCATGACAGTTTCCCGCCTAAAGATGACACAATTTTTCTTGGTCATAGGTGCAGGAATGGGCCTTGCGAGGAACAACGTTAGGGAAGGACGAAAACTGAAGATTTGCATATTCTAACTGGTAAAACAATCGACTTCTACGTCAGTACTTTACTTTATTTTAATTTTTATCAAATTCACCCACCTGCTTAAATATGACAAAATTATGTGATGTATACTGTTTAAAAGTAGCGGAAACGATTGTATTAAGTTCGATACTAAATAACCATTCTGTGCTCGTGTACGATCCTAGTCGATCTATGTCATTATCATGTCGAACACCCACATTCTTCAATGTTCCATCAGCGGTCGAGAAGGTTTTACCGAAAGCATTGAACACAATCGGAGCACTGTTCAGCCATGTTGTAGTCTCGCTGATACCAATTTGATAACTAAATGATGATTGGTTTAATCTCAGGTTTATCGCAGGTGGTGACGAACTCTTAAACTTTAGTGGTCCTGAAAGTCGAGAATAATATTTAACACATATAATGTTAAATCATGGGTAAATTTTGTTGGGTTTTTATGGAAGTCGGGACCGGGACCATATAACTGTTTTTTTAATGTAAATGGTACAAATTTTCCTTTTTAATTGTGAACGATCTGGTAAAATTGTGTTTTAAATACATGTTTACCAGTGTGGTTTCCTCTTGTCAGTGTAGCAGGACATAGGGTCTGAGGACAGCTGACTGGTCGTTCAGATGGGACGAAAAACCGAGCTGCCGTGTACACATTGGCAGTTGGAATTCCATATAAGGATAGGTTGTAGCGCCTTTGTCCGGGTACAATTTCCTCCAGTCGGAGTAAAACAGCAGGGTGTTAAACCCCATTTCTTCAATTTGTGGCCCTGCCATCCTAATATACAACAGCCTCTGATGTCAGATGCTCCCTTTTACCCTGGGGGGTTGGTTGGCCGAATGGTTAGCACTTGCGTGCAGTATCAAAAAGCCTGTCATTGAGTCAACTGGCGTAGTTTCGAATCCCCGGTTGTACGTGGTGAGTAAGGTCACCTGTTAAACTTGTCGGTTTTTCTCCGGTTTCATACCACTGCTAAAGACCCCACACGAAAGCAAATTATTGAAATTAAATTAAACCATATCTTAGTCCTGAAATGACCTAGTTTGTGTCGAGTGGGCATTTAATCCCTTTTACCCTATAATATAACTAAAACAGAAGGTATCTTTTATATCCAAAGAAAATACATATGCAAGAAAATGAACTACTATTTCTTAATAAACACGGGGTTAAAGATAAGATAAAATTTGGAGATCTAGAGCAATTAATATATATTTAGATGTTAGGGTCATTGTGGTACGCTAAATAGTGATTTAATCAATTATAGGATACTTAGTATGAAAATATTACTTTAATGAAAATATTATTCTTTCGAAAGAATAGTGTGCTCTTTTGCTAGAATATTAGTGTCTTTCCCAAGAATATAATTATGCATATTTCCAGACTAGCTGCAAATTTCTGATATGTTCTGAAATTCAAAAATAACTGTTACTCTAATGTTTAAGACTTGGGTGCCCATTTGATATGCGACGTGGTAATAAATCATACTACGTAAGAAGACATATTTCCCAACGCGAAATATAATATAATACATTTCATGTATTATCACTTTTCCCCAAAAAACAAATCGAAAACCCAAGCTCTGATCTATTTAGAGCACGAAGTTTTGAATGGTATTCTCTACACTTGCTCAAATCCATTTGTTACTCTAGTGTTTAAGACTTGGGTGCCAATTTGATAAGCGATGTAGTTAACAAACTACCTAAGAAAACATATTTCCCAATGCAAAAATATAATGTATTACATTTCACGTATTATCACTTTCCCCAAAAAACACATCGAAAACCCAAGCTCTGATCTATTTAGAGCACGAAGTTTTGAATGGTGTTCTCTACACTTGCCCTAATCCATTTGTTACTCTAGTGTTTAAGACTTGGGTGCCAATTTGATAAGCGATGTAGTTAACAAACTACCTAAGAAAACATATTTCCCAATGCAAAAATATAATGTAATACATTCCATGTATTATCACTTTCCCCAAAAAACACATCGAAAACCCAAGCTCTGATCTATTAAGAGCACGGAGTTTTGAATGGTTTTCTCTACACTACCCTCATCCATTTTAAAATGAATGCGACTCCGATCATGAAACGTCTGTATCTTGGCAACCATTTTTTACAAATAGGACCCGACGATTGACTACAGAGAATGACATACTGGTAGCAGAGAATGTAAAAGTCGGGTTAACATGTCTTACCTGCCTGACAAAAGGTGAGAAACAAGAGAATTAGTACCGTACTACCAATCATGTTGATATCATGGAGTAGTTGGGACCTTTCTCTTATCTATTGATATCACACGATGACGATCATAAAAACCATATCTCAATCTGTATACATATAGTCAAAGTGATAACATAGGGTAGCCGACCTTGAATAATAGTACAATACTATTATAGTCGAGCCATATCTCAATCTGTATACATATAGTCAGAGTGATAAAATAGGGTAGCCGACCTTGAATAATAGTACAATACTATTATAGTCGAACCATATCTCAATCTGTATACATATAGTCAAAGTGATAAAATAGGGTAGCCGACCTTGAATAATAGTACAATACTATTATAGTCGAACCATATCTCAATCTTTATACATATAGTCAAAGTGATAACATAGGGTAGCCGACCTTGAATAATAGTACAATACTATTATAGTCGAGATATTAACAGCAGTTTATGACAAACGCGAAACGGTTGTGTGCTTGATCCTTTATCATCATGGATGCGATGGGATTGGCATTCATAGCGCGAAATAATGATATAGACATGTGTGACATCATAATTAATAAAATTGAATCACAGTGTGATCCTATTAATTCACTATAAAAATTGACATCAAACTGGTAGTGTTGGATGTCTCTATTTAAAAACCCTAATTTGTGTTTAGGCCTATGCCTACGTAATTTTTGGACGAAAATGACATTGTGCTTTGTCAACTGCCAGATTTCCTCAACAGGAGCTTGGAAAAACCCTCCTGCAAAAATTCGTGGATCCGCCCATGGGTCTATACCGAACATGACACCGACAAATAGATTTTATTTTATTCAAAGCTAATCATAACATGAGAGCAAATATATAACATGAGAGCAAATATATAACATGAGAGCAAATATATAACATGAGAGCACATATATAACATGTATATACGTACGGGCGTATACTATAACATTTCATGTACACAGTACATGTTATTATAATTACAAATCAGTTTTAAAAGGGATACAATAAATGATATAATAATGGATCCCATTTAAAAAATAGTGGTCCTACTAATCACAGAAAAGGACTCATGACAAGAGAGGTTTTTTGTCAATATCGCCCAAAGTATTGCAAAAAGTGTCCGACAAAGGAAGATATGCCTGTTCTACACATATGCAAAATTTAAATAATTTCGTAAAATAAAGACAGAAATTAGGATAATGAAATTGAAAAGAATAAACACTCTTGTCGGTTCTTGATGGCTATTTGTACGCCCTTTTTAACGAACATACCGTACTAACTTGCTTGATCCCACCAGGTTCTAATATATTGTCGTCTTTATTAACCCAGTCCGTTCAGAAAGGTAGGGCGTTAAACGCAATTTCATTTCATTTTTTAGACTTTGTGACCGAGGCTTCATCTTACCCAACATAATCCCTAGATATCATACAGGTAATATCACAAGTGCAATACATTAATTATAGCCATTTTTTTTTAAGGATTACGCCATTTTTTTTAGCATCTTCTTAAATAACAGAAGCTGTCGGGCCAGAGATGAATAGAGAACAAGCTTAACAAGCGATTTTGAGAACAATCAATGGTCATAATTCAGGAAGTAACGATCTGATATAGGTTATAAACAAACATTACAAGTTTCATCAAGTACGATCGAACAACTCAATCAATTCCTATAAAAAGGGGAATAGGCAAAATAGCCTAATCAACAAATGGGCTGTTCACCGTGTACAAAATACACCACTAACAGTAGTAACAAGTGTCCGGAAGAGTAAGTTTTCCCTGCCTGGCGCCACACTCGTCATAGCTGCATCCAAACCATTAGACGGAATCTCGGTAAAATAGCGTAATTAGCCAATGGACTATCCTTATGCAGAATGCACATGATGAACATGAGGAGGATAGACTCTTTATGTAAACACATTTCACTAACATGATGTCTTAAGAAGATCATTGCATAATTTATATGCACGCACATTTCGCCAATATGATGTCTTAAGACCATATATCTACGCACATTTCACCAACATGATGTCTTAAGATCATACATAATTATATGTACGCACATTTCACAAACATGATGGTCTTAATTAGGATGATATATGTACATACATTTCACCAACACGAAGTCTTAAAGATGCATTACCGGGTACAAACTTTGTGATTTGAGGATATATTTGGACTAAACACATATTTAAAGTGACCAACCTATCAAAAATTTGCTTCAATTCCCTTTCAAAACTCTGTTTTTCGCCGGGGATACCTATAGCTATAAGTAAGCTGTTGTTAAACACAATGTCTGCCAACTTTTAAGTTAAAACTTCATTGTGGAAGGGTCCATATTTCAAAATGTATCTATCATTAATTACTTTACATATACCATATTATTGAAGCCTAAATAAATTCTTAAATATTTCTGTCAACTTCTTTTTACACCTTTAAATTGCAGAGTCTTTTGTACGTTGACAACCCACAATGTTCCCAAAACCGCCTAACCATTTGAGCAAGAAATAGCAACTGCTCCCTGACCTAAACTAGCAGACAATAAGCCAGCAAATCCTGTCGGTTGACAGTTAGTGATTCCCTGACAATATTGCCCAGTCCTTGCCCCATGGGCGATTTTCGCGTAATCTGTTTTTTTCTAGTAAGATTGGGTGTCTATACTTTTCATAAATACCAAATTTGCTATACTTTTATTGGAAATAACCAGCCGATAAATTCTTTGCTGGGAACCCATCTTTAAGATCATATATGTACACACATTTCACCAACATGATGTCTTAATGGCGCGATTTAATGTCATAGTTTAATAAAGTTGTACTTTTTATTGAACACCTGAATCTACAGACTGTTTCTATTTGTGTCTGTCCACGTATAAGCTTTGCTCTCCCAACTGTCGGGGATCTGATGAGCTTTTAACTTCGGTCTCAATAAGTACTTTATTCTCTGAAATAGAAAACGTATACCATTTCATTGCATAAAAATGTCAAATTATGTCACAAAGATCTATTTCATAAAATATTTTCAATGTCCAGGCCCGTAGCCGAGGCCGGGGGGGGGGGGGGGGGGCAACTGCCTCCCAATACTAAGTCTTAATCCCCCCCCCCCAAAAAAAAAAATATTCTACGCTCCAATTGGCCTTCACCGCAAATATCAGTAGCTGGGACAAAAATCATGCAGATGCCCATGCTAGTATGCCCTCCCGAAAACATCTTTGCCCCCCCCCCCCAAAACAAAATACAACTTCCTGGCTGCGGGCCTGATTAGTCATTTCCAAAGTTTTTATAAACATTTACATAGGCCATTGAAGAAAAAATGAAGACTTCCTTTTTAATGTATTTTAGTCACAAGTTGCAGGAAAACTCCAAGACGAATCCAAAGAAAAACAAAGACTATTTTTTCAATGAAGTTGTAGGAAAACTCTAGAACTAAGACGAATCCAAATCTTGTATTTATGTCAAAGAACACTTTGCCGTGGGTTTTTTAATATACACGCGAATGACTTGAGTTAATGATAAGTTCGTATAGCATACCTGTAACAGGGTAGTACCATGTCTGGAATCCAACTTTATCAAACTGTAAACCATGACGCAAGGTATTACCATGAGCACCATGACAGATAGACAGATACCCACAGCATTTCCCCATGGGGGATAAACATACGTCTTGTCATAGACTAATGGCTCAAACGTCACAAATTGATAGGTAAGGAAAATCTAAATAATTAGAAACAACCAGTACATGATATTAAATTTGATCAGTTGACCTTCATCCACCCCAACTAAAACGGACATTAAAGAAAGTTAATGACTTGTCCGAACCCCTATCTTAATTTGAGCTTGTGGTTACGTGCATTCGACAGAAACTTGGTCCTTTCGAGACTAACATATGGTTCAGTTTTATTTCAGTAACTGGGTTTAGGAGTGAAAGAGGTTGGAAGGCGACTCGACACATTGTCACGTACCTGCGTAGAATCAACACCCGAAACTTGACTCAATGACAAACCGTATGAGACGAACCGATAAAGCGATAAACCTTTCCGCTACCAAGTTGAAAGACACATAGTATATTCTTACTAAAACCCTTGAAAAATAACAATAATCTCTGCAAAATTCTGCAAACTTCAGAGAGTTGGATGACCGAATGGTTAGCACGTGCGGCACTGTATCATAAAGCCTGTCATTGAGTAAACTGGCGTGGTTTTTGAATCATCGGTTGTACGTGACAAGGAGTAGGGTCGCCTGCCCAACCTCTTGGGTTTTCTCCGTTTCCCACGGTTTCCCCCCACAACTAAAGACCCTACGCGCAAGCGAATTATTGAAATAATAATTAAACCATGTTAGTCCCGAAATGACCTAGTTTGTTTCGAGTGGACGTTAAACCCCATTCCTCCTTATGACTAGCCGAACAAAATCAGCACATTTGATAAATAGATATAAACAGTGCCGGACTGGGCCCACTTGCCCACTTGCCTAAGCCGAAAAAAAAATGTGGGCCTAAGCCGAAAAAAAAAATGGGCCTAAGCCTCAAAGAAAAAAGTAAAAAAAAGAAAAAGAAACGGTAGTAAAAGAGGAAAGGAGAGGAAACAGGGAAAGGGAAGGAAAGAAAAGTAGAAAGATAGATTTCGTTGGAAGAAACAAATTCTACCACCTGGTGAAATTAGGCATAAATTCATGCGTTTAACCTCAAGATGGTGACAACATTATAAACCGACAATCTTTCTTCAGTCACTCCCAGCTCTGGCCTGAGGTGCTTGGAAAATGGGTTTGCGGCTAACCTAAGACGGTAAATCTCTTTGATCTTTCGGGTATATTCCATGCCCGGAATAATATGCGGTCTGTAGTCGGGGGTGGCTTTGATAGGGAATTTAGCGATATTCTTTCTTACAAACCTAAGACGGTAAATCTCTTTGATACTTCGGGTATATTCTATGCCCGTAATAATATGCGGTCTGTAGTCGGGATGGCTTTGATGGGGGATTTGAGGATATTCTTTCTTCTGTCAGGGTATGTTATTTTTTTTATAAGAAAATCTGGTGTAAGATTTTTCTGAGTGGAATTCTGAGCTATTCTCCTTTACGTACATAACCGCAGTCTCGTACTTTATTCTACACCTAAAATTTGTGTAAGCACCTTGCGACGAGCCTAACCATTTTAAAGGGGCAATAACACTCTTGCTGGCTTGACAGGTCCAGAAAAAAAATTAGCCTTATTCTAACTACAAGATGTTTAAGTGTCCTACCTGTTGTGTAAATTATCCATTACAACCTATCTTACTTGTCCAGAAGGTTCGAAAATATGTTTAAATCCAAGTTGCATTTGAAAGTGCTTACGTAAGGCTTTTCAAACCATGTTACGGCGTGTAGTTGAATTTTCCCAATTTTTAAAATTAGGTGTGTTAAGATGAAATCTGTATCATTTTTTAATTGAAATATTGTAAAATAGTACAAATTATTGACCAGAATAAAGATTAGAACCTATTATTCAGTTACAACAAGCGTGGTATTTGGGCTTTAACATATTGTTTAAGGTAGTTATAAGGGTTTGTGTAAAAGGAATAGAAACTCCATATAAAACTGCGCAATAAAATAAAAATCAAAACATTGCAGCCGCAGTATTATAGACGTTTACAAGGATTGAAAAAACGACATGGGTGACTATAATTCTATCTAGGCTTTAAAATACCCTGTTCCCTAAGTAACACGTGGAAGAATAAAAATAATTTCAATTTCAAGGTTGTGGGATTTCGAGCAATCTGATTAAAACACAGATCCAATTTCGTTTCGTTTTTTATAGTTCATAATTTTGTTTTACTTGTCTTTACTACACTGTGGGTAGACATGAAATCCGACAGATATCAAAACAAAGCAAAAATAGATCAAAAACATAGCCACTTGCAACAACGATTCTGATTGGTTAATCGAATGACTGAGCTTATGGGGTCAAGTGTCATTTTCTACGTCATAGAACGTGATCTCCCACTATAAGTTGTTAGATCTACATGTAGTGTAGGCCATCGAAAGTATAAAAAACGAAACGAAATATAGATCTGTATTTTAATTAGATTGGATTTCGAGTCGACTCTTGACAAATACGTAGTTGTCTTCCCTTGATATAACTTACTACTAAGGTGGTAGGGGTGATGACAATCCAACATAGTTTCATCCAGATGTTAATTCTAAAACCCATCATGAGTTCCAGATTATCGTAGAATCTGTCGGCACCTGAAATCATGAACAAAATTGGGAGTTTTTTTGTTTTTTTCAAATGAGGAGTTGTGGAGTGAGGTTGGGGTGTGGCGGGATCCCATCTTTCCAATGGTATACCTTTATATTTGTTGTTAAATATAAATAAACCAATCTGTTCAGTGCTCACGGTTACAACCCCAGGCAAATGGTAATGCGGGGTATTTGATTGCAATTGAAAATGTAAATTTAACGATAGTAGAAACAAAGATAATGATAAATCTGCTAAGAGGTGGGGTGGCGATCGGTTAGCGCGTGCGTATTTCGTCATAAAGTGTGTCTTTGAGTTTTGAGTCAACTGGCGTGGTTTCGATTCTCCGGTTGAACATGGTCGACTGTCCAACCTCGTGGTTTTTTCCGTATCCTCCGGTTTCCTCACACTGCTAAAACATACGCGCAAGCTAATTACTGTCCCGAAATAACTTGGTTTGGGCCGAGTGGACGTTAAACCTCATTTCTCCGTCTTGTAGTCTGCTAGTATAATTAATTATCTCCCCTGATACAGCTATCCGTAATTATAGATAGATGTTTAAGTTTGATAGCCCGGTATCTTATTCTAGATTCTTGTACATTTCAACATATTTAGTGTTAGTGTGTTCGTATTATTATATGTATACAAATTGATTTCAGATTTGACCGGAAATGAAATAAATATACATGCAGTTTAATACAAATCTATCGGCCCGTTTGCTGATAATTCATAAAAGAAAAGGATTGTCCAATTTCTAATGCTAAATTGTTTGTGATCACAAATGCAAGCTTTAATATCAAGCAAAAACATGACAACGGCTTTTTTTAAAATTCCATAACCATTGGGTCGTCAACTGTAAGGGACATGCAGCTACATTACATTTTTAATCTTGATTCACTGTTCTCGTCGATTTTTCTCCATGGATTAAGACCATTATTTTTGTCAGTGGAAACGAAGATATATTTTATTTTTTTTGAAAAAAATAAATTACATGTAGCCTACCGTTATGTGAAATTTATTTTCAAATCAGTATTCAGAGGTTCTCTAAGAACGCCCGCCGATCCGAGGCCCAGTTTGCCCCTGACGACACGGGACGTAAACTAAATATTTTCTGAAATCTTGATTTATAAATTATATCATGGTAATAAAAGCATACCGTATATCCAACCAATACCAATAACTTCCATAAAACATATCAACCATATCAAAATACCACCAAATATATAATAGTCTACTAATTGAAATACGTACATTCCACCCTGAAAATAAAAAGTAATAATAATAAAACAGTTTCTCTCATCGGAGTATCCCCTCGAGCCTACTGTGGAATACATTTAATGGTTACTGCACTGACTGAAAATAAAAAATTGAATAATACCCTCGAGTCTACTGTGGAATAAATTTAAAGGAGCTAAATCGCCAATATTTGGGATCTAGAAATTGACACAAATGGGTAACAACGCATATAATAGTATATTGGATATCAGAAGTCCATCTTTTCCCGGTAAGATCACAACATTAATGTTGATTTAAATTGACAAATAATTCGTGTTTCCATTGTCGAAGAATTTGGACGATATAGAGTAAGAGACTTAGCTACTTTAAAAGTTACTGTACTGATTTACTTTAAAATAACCCTCAATTAGAAAACTGAAATTATTAAATGCCACTTTTATGAAGTAAATCAGATGTACCGAATGGAAATTTAGGAGTTGATGCCGAAACAAAGATTTTTCTACGGGTAGATTCTTGTCCAACATTATGATCACAAAGCGTTTAATATTTCTTTTTTATAAGTAATATTTTATTCAAATTTGTATCTGAATAGGGATTGGGGAACAGGCATAGTCTATATTAAACCCCATCTCCATAAGCGTTTCATATTGAAGAAAGGATATACCAGTGACGACTTTCAGTTGAATTAAGTCGCTGAAGTTGCCGACAAATAATGCATTAACTTGTCAGGTAATAGTTATTTTTTAGAATATCAGTTGATCATCAACTTTAAAAAAAAGTATGTAGATTTTGAAATTGAGCAGAAAAGGCGTGCATAGAAAATTACCAGAAAACTGTGAATGTTACGAACCTTAACCTTCAAAATCAATATATATAACTATCTTTGGAGTCCGATCAGGCAGGTTTCCCCCCCGAGTTCTTCGGTTTCTTCCTGCAGTAATGATCGTAATCATTCGCACGAACTGTGTCAAGGGCCAAATTGTAAACAGGCCTAAGGCCTAATTTGCTACCCTTGTAAAATGACGCGATTATTATTATTATTATTATTATAATGAAATAAAGCTTTTATTAATTTGTTAGAGTCTGGAAACCAATTTTTGGACATATACCGATATGCCCTCTGTACTCTGTTGCTCGTTTTTGCAAGTCAGTGTCTTAATATCGTTTTTTTGGTCCATTAGATTAATGATAATATTTTTTGTAATTGGGAAGTTATGTTTCCATATACCGATATGCCCTCTGTACTCTGTTGCTCGTTTTGTGCTGCTCTGTTTGCAAGTCAGTGTCTTAATATCGTTTTTTTGGTCCATTAGATTAATGATAATATTTTTTGTAATTGGGAAGTTATGTTTCCATATACCGATATGCCCTCTGTACTCTGTTGCTCGTTTTGTGCTGCTCTGTTTGCAAGTCAGTGTCTTAATATCGTTTTTTTGGTCCATTAGATTAATGATAATATTTTTTGTAATTGGGAAGGTTATGTTTCCATATACCGTACCTGAGTTATCATGGGTAAACCAAATATAAATGTAGCTATGCATGTTAAAATCAACATAGCTTCTCTTTTCTTAGCAAGGCTGGTATAAACATCCATAAGTGAACAAGCAAACCCTTCTAATAAAAGAATCTGAAATAAAGAAACGCATTGTTATTATAGCAAATTACTTTAAAACCAAATACTATTTCCAACAGAATGGGGATGTCATAAAGAAAGACAAATGACACACAAAAATCAAAATCCAACCACAATTCTGAAGGGTTCTGAAGAACAGTAATTTAGACATAGTGCGTGTGAGTGAAAGAAAGGAATTGGGTTTAACGTCCGCTTGACACAAACTAGGTCATTTCGGGACTAACATATGGTTCAATTTTATTTCAATAATTCTCTTGCGCGTAGGGGTCTTTAGCAGTTGGAGGAAACTGGAGGACCCGGAGAAACACACGTGGTTGGACAGACGACTCTACTCCTTGTTTACGCACGACCGGGGATTCGAAATTACGCCAGTTGACTCAATGGCAAGCCGTATGATACATCACATCACGAACACGTGCTAACAATTCGGCCATCCAACCCCCCGGGTGTGAGTGAGATAATAATATATTTATTTCTAGGCAAGTTATATCCTAGAATAATATGAAAACTTACAGCTGAATCTATACCAATAAATGCTAACATGAGGAAGAAGACGCAGCACCACAGTTGAGGCACAGGAAGTTCTGCCAAAGCACGTGGGTAAACAATAAATACCAACCCAGGACCTGTAATGTTAAACACAACCGGGAAAATAGATGCCATACACAGTATGCTGTGATGGAAATTTATCTCTGACAGCCGTGCTACGAATAACAACTATCTTATTTCTTATCTAAAGGGTCCATTTATTTACGTAGGCCTACCGTACAGATCAATGCGTAGATGAGGCAGGGGTAGGCATAGCGGCAATTTATAGCCCTGATAATTCTTATCTATAGCTGCAATTCAACAATTGATCTGATAGGCTACACTATTCGAGTAGTAGGGCCTACTCGTAGTACCATTTCTAGGCCACGAGATGTAAATATCGGGCTGGCGCTAACCCTAACACTAACTCCCAATCCTCCGCAACAATCACGTGCCCTAACAACAGTAACACTGTAACATCTTGCAACCCTGCCGAACTCTTCAGATGCGATGGATTTAACTTTAATGTTTAGAGGTTAGACTTTCGTCTTACTCTTAGACAGATCTGACTGTCTGGTAAGAAATCATTCGGACATCGCAACATGCATACTGCAACATGCACGTTTATGACTGAGCGAGTGGGAATGTACCACAGGAACTTGAAGAAATTAAAATAAAGTTTCTTACTAGGCTACCGACCATTTTGTTTTAACTTGCAGGCTACCGACCATTTTGTTTTAACTTGTAGGCCCTAGTCCTACTTACTGTCGGTTTTTTTTATTGCCAACGAGATTTGATTTTACCCTTGTGTAAAGCTTCCAGTGTACTTAAATTTGTCACTTTACAGTGTTATTAATAACAAATCAAGCCTGACGCGCTATCACGTTGGCGCTCCTCTGTAAATTAGGCCTTGCAGAAATTACTTGATCAAAGGGAGATTACTCTATTAAATGATGTCAAAACTGGTTAAGAAGGCATAACGAGTTGTCCCCCATGTAAATCGGGTTTTTTTTATTCTCTGGAGTGTTACTGGGTGTAGTTTCTGAGAGGTTTTGTTTCTTTTTTTTCAGAAAGCTTTTACAGCGTTATTAATTACAAATCAAGTCTGACGCGATATCACGTTGGCGCTTCACTGTAAATTAGGTCTTGCAGCGTTTACTTGATCAAAGGGAGATGACTCTATTAAATAATATTAAAGCTGGTTAAGATGCCATAACGAACTGTCTCCCATGTAAATCGGTTTTTATATTCCCTAAAGTGTATATTGGGTGTAGTTTTGATTTCTTTTATTTTCAGAACGCTTGAAAACGCAGAGAGCTTTTAATAAAATGTAAGTTAGAAGCATTTTCACTAGTTTTTGTTCACGTTTCAAACAATCTCCACAAATCATGGAAAACAAAACTATTATTGTGTGAACGGAAGGTTTTTTCATAACTGAAATTTTCGATTAGGTAATTTTTTATAAATTTGCCATGACCGTTTTCTGATAAAGTATACTAGAAACTGTCTCGAACAAACTGATATTTAATCGGGGTAGCAAATTGTACGTTCATCTTACCAGTCGAACTAATTTGGGTTTTCTTTGCATATGGCTAGATTATTCAGTAACCTCAATGACTCAGGCCCGTAGCCAGGGGGTGGCACGGGGGGGCAACTGCCCTCTCAATACTGTGTCTTGCCCCCCCCCCCCCAATATCACACGAAAATTGGCCGTTACCGCAAAATTCATGCAGATGCCCATGCTAGTTGCCCCCCCCCCCTCCAAAAAAAACCATCTTTGCCCCCCCCCCCCAAAAAAAAACCAACTTCCTGGCTACGGGCCTGCAATGACTTACCTGAAGACGCGACTTTATCTATAGGTACTTGTTGTAAGAATGCCATGTGACCCAATAGAACAAATATAACAAAACCAGAAAACAAACTGGTAAATGAGTTGATAAAAGCTACGATTATAGTGTGGCTGGAAATAGAAATAGGAAATATCATATGGACATAAATACTAATGTTCAATTTTGCAAGGGTAAGAATATGCATTTAAACCACAGGCACTTGAAGGGATTAAAATAAAATTTCTTACTACTGCTGGACTATATATAAGTCTCAAATTTCTTACTACTGCTGGACTATATATAAGTCTCTACTTAAACATGCATTATTCAAGAGCTAAATCTGCCTAGTGCAGGTCTTTATTTGGGCATGAAATGTTTTCTAAAGTATTAATTAGACATTAATTAACTGATCCAGGCCTTAGTCAACTTTGGATGGCATCAGCTTGCTCCGATACTAAACAGATTTAAACGTTTCAGCGGTTAATCAAATATGGCGCACCTTAACGCTTCGAGTCGTAGCTTTGATCAACCAGGTCCGTGGTTGAAATTATTGCACAGGTCGGTCAAATCTTTAAATGCCTATATCTTCGCTTGCAATAGAGTAATTTGAATAAAATTTTCAAATTATTCATTTTACATCATCTACTTTCGAACTAGTATAGCAAGAATGGCTAGTTCTTATCTATATCTTGAATAATGTAACTTTAAATATATAGTCAAGCAGTAGTACGAAATTTTATTTTAATCCCTTCAAGTGCCTGTGGTTTAAACATTGGCAGGGAAACAAAATGCTGACTAATGTCATTAGGCATGTTTAAAGATAGGTTTCCTAGCAAAGAAACATACGCCCACAGCAGTTCAAAAGTCCGGGGTTCGCATTTTTTAATTTGTAGGTAATGGGGACATTTATATAGGCTTCTTCGTTTCACTAAGTCAAATAATGCACATAAATTCAATCAAATCGATGATAACTTTTGTCGTTCTAGAATTAATTGACTTAATTGCTAAAATTCAATAGAATTCTTCGGTTCACTAATTTAAATGATGCATAATTATATAATTCATACGGATCGGATGATAAGTTTTGGTGTAAAATCGTTCACAAAGTCCAAAAAAGTAAAAAAAAAAGGCTGTAACTATTGAAGTATTAGATAAAAGTTGCTTAAATTCAATAGGCTTCTTCGCATTACTAATAATGCATCTAAATTTCATACAGATCGGATGATAGCGTGTTTCTTTAATGCGTTCACGTTGTTCAACAAGGTGAAACAAGGTCCATAACTTTAGACGTAATTACAGAAATGGTTGATATTCCAATAGGATTCGCTAATTCAATTGATGCATATCAATTCCATACAGATCGGATGATAACTATTGGAGTTCGAGCGTTTACAATGTGCAACAAAGTGAAACAAGGGCCATAATTATAGAAGTAATTGGCGGTGAGCTCTGAAACTCAATACGATTTTTATCTCACTAATAGTAAATGTAGGAGGACTGCACTACACACAAAACAAAAAATCTACAAGATAAACCTGCGGACAAGACAGAAAAAAGACATTGCAAAAACTAAACAATTATCAAATCAAGTGAATGGATCCGGGGGCCAGCCGTAAGCGTCCACTGCGCTGTAAAGTCCCGGGCCTGTCTTGCTACAGGCTTCACTAAAATGATTTACATAAAAGACAAAAAAAAAATGCGACCGATCTTGTAAGTGGTCATCTCTTGAATGGCGATAGTCAGCCAATTGACGTCAGGTGTTAGAACGTCAAACAATTTTAACAATAAGGGCGATAATCCAGACAGAAACTCGGAAAACAGCAAACATCAATTTTAAAACAACCAGATGATAAATGTACCCTTTAAAGCATGTTCAAAAAAATTGTGAACGAAGGAGAAACGGGCAGACTGGCAGATGGACCGACAAATGCGATGTTTCGGCAGGCACCAGCAGTTTATACGCACACATATTTGAAATGTATCTTTTTATACACAATAATAAGATGATAGACGGGCAATATCCCTTCAAATAACAGTTTGATCGAACCACGCGAGACTATAAGAGGCCGTTTAGAATGACTTACCTGTAACAATTGTTGTGGAATTTATTATAACTACCTAAAGCTGGTAACAGATTTAAACCTACAGCATAAGAAAACAGCACCTGAGAAAAAGCCGCATACCAAACCTGGTGTGTGATAAAATAAGAAAAATGAAATGAAATGGGGATTTAACGTTCTTCCTTTATACACCGACTGAACGGATTAAAACAGTGCGGAATTTGATTCTAAACTACATGCAATTCGCATTTTGCTCTTATCTGGTCCGATGATGTATTACCCCTCAACAAAAATCACTCGTCACAGCCAGATTACTAATTTGTCTGCATAGACCGATTTCGATTCAGACTGTTGTGGTATTACATCTTAAATTTCACTAAAATGGTGTGTATATATATATTCGATAATTGCGATAATAAATAAATAATAGACTATGAGATTAGTCCATATAAACATTTTAAATGTAAGCAAATTTCGCTGATTGTTGGTGGGGCTCTATCTAGTATAGCTAGGGTTATATTATGTAGGTTCATCAATAGTCCGGGTTAAAATTGAGGGAGGTGCCACATGGAGAGGTAGAAATTCTCATGTGGTTTTTCTAGACCAGTTTTTTTATTCTGAACAAGAATATATGAGGTAAACAGGCCAAATCCTGAGCCCTTTTCCGTTAGGGCGCTTTTTCAAAATGGCCGCCGAAATCTCATATACATAGTGACTGTATGGGTTAAGTAAGTAACAATGATGCATGTTTAACCAGGCTTGTAAAAATCCTTACTTTAAAATTGGCCAATTTAGTAATGTCTGGTTTAAGGTAGAAGATAATGCCATTGACAGCTCCCTCTTTCATCGCACCCATAATGAGTAGTATAGTCAGTAGAACGTATGGTGCTGTTGCTGTTACATAGGCAATCTGAATTAATAAATTGTAAATATAGTTGTTTGTTTTTTCTTACAAAAATAATAAGGATACCTTATAAGGCAATGGTTACCAGTCATATCAGCTCATTAGCCTTTATCTTATCCTACATAGGGCGGTTGGATTGGCGAAGGGGTAGCGCGTGCGGCTTGTATCATAAGGTCTAGCTGTCATTAAGTTGTACGTGGCAAGGAGTAGGGTCGCCTGTCCAGCATCGCAGGCTTTCTCGCAGGTCCCCCGGTTCCCTCCCACTGCTAAAGACCCACACGCACAAGCGAATCACCACCAATACTTCTTGAAAAAAAAATGTTTCGGATTGATTGTTACATAAATTATTTATTTGATGTTATAGTGTATCTTTGTGTATATTTTATTATTATTTAATTTTAGAGAAAATAGCAATTGACCAATGTCACAATTGATCATACTTACTTTTGAAATCCATTTGATTCCTTTCCAGGTACAGAAATAAACAACAATGTAAACAGCTAATAAACAGAGTAATAACTTCCACACAATAACACCTGGTTCATCTAGACCTTCCGTTATCTCTAACACATAATGCCTGTATATAGAACACAATAAAACAAGACTATTAGACTTGCAGCACACAGTGAATCTATAATTTTTATAGTTGCTCAATTGTGTACATGCCTTTGTTTTCAAATTATAATTAGATATTTCAAATATGATATATACAAATTCGGTAGTAATGCCGATTCTTTATCGTAGGTCTAAGGTCTCTGCTCTCTACCGGTCTCTTCTCTTATGTTCAGCAGACATTTTGTACCATCGAGCTCAGAAAGACATTCACATAACGAACGTCTACACCGACTTTGAATAGTCTACCCCAGAGCCTTATATATAAGGCTCTGGTCTACCCCAACTAACAGAAGACATGGTGTTCCTTAACAGACAGACAGACAGCTGGACAATTACATAGCCGGAACAAAAAGTACATATCCTCGAACTAGCCCAGGAAATTCACCAGTATATACCAAGATTCTATCTCCACTTATCATCATGTCCTAAAAATTGTGACGAACAGACAGACAAATAGACAAACTGATTTTATAAGTCTCCCCCTTCCTTAGATAGACAGGGATAAAATGAAACCTATTTGGAGACGGATTAATATAAGCTTCATAGCTTGTTACCGAATTCATATAATTTATTATGTATTGTTAATCTCATAATATGTAAAATAAATACTGTTTAAACCAAATGAAACCTAATAATATGGTCAGGCCCGAAGCCAGAAACCAAAATTTAGCCGACATAGGGGGGCGAGAAAGATAGAATTCCGACGACAAAAAATCAATGAACGAAGGTCATCAACGACTGCCGTAAGCAGAAGGAGGGGAGAGCACGAAAATTAGAACCTTAGAGAGTGATGTTAGGCCTCTGTGACATGCAGGTGGCGAATGTGTCGGAAAATAGAGAGTTTCCAGCCGACATTAACTATCTCTCGGCCTGAATATGGTTTTCTCATTTGACATACCTCCAGAATTCAACAGAAGGATCTATTCTATTTAAAGTTAGGTTTACACCAGTAATGTTGGGTATATTTGTATCTGGTAGAGAAGTCCAGTTATAAGTAGTGCTGTTATCAGTAAGTCTGTCACCATTATCGGAACTTCCAGCAAAACAACTGAAACAAAACAAAGTACCTAACAATGCATGATGGCTAGGAATTTATTAACCACCACCCCCCCTACCCCCCAACTCCTCCATGGTTAAGCTTTTGTGAAACAATACAAATTGTTACCCGAGGTCTAGAAAGAGTAAGAATGCGATGCGAGTTATCATCATTCAAATAGTTCTTTTAAAAAAAAATAACAGCAAGAACATCCTAAAAACGTTGACCCCCTAAAGTATTTCTACGATTGAATGACTTTTATTAACCCAATAATGTACCCGTTCGTTTATCTTATTAAAGGGACAATAACACTCTTGCTGGATTGACAGGTCCAGAAAAAAAATTAGCCTTATTCTAACTACTAGATGTTTAAGTGTCCTACCTTTTGTGTAAATTATCCATTACAACCTATCTTACTTGTCCAGAGGGTTCGAAAATATGTTTAAATCCAAATCGCATTTGAAAGTGCTTACGTAAGGCTTTTCAAACCATGTTACGACATGTAGTTAAATTTTTCCAATTTTTAAAATTAGATGTGTTAAGATGAAATTTGTATCATTTTTTAATTGAAATATTGTAAAATAGTACAAATTGTTGACCAGAATAAAGATTGGAACATATTATTCAGTTACAGCAAGAGTGATATTGGGGCTTTAAAGAGTGCATCGTCTTGTAAATTAAATTCTGCAAATCAATAACATTAATCTAAACTCACCAAGAGAACTTTAAAACAGCACTGGTACTTTGCTACGTTTCAAAGTATTTGGCATTATTCATTCTAGTTTCGTTTTTTTTAAAACAAATTTTGTCGTAACGTTCAGAAAACAAAACCGCTTCATTATTTTATTAAACATTTACTAATTGTAGCTGAATTCTAACCGGGGTGATTAACGTCGTGTTGCCAGGGCTCCATGCTATCTGCATATCACTATACCTGTTACCAGATCTACTAACATTCCCAACATAATTAACGACATGTTAATGTACTTACTTGTCTGTATTCCATGTATTATTACAGTTACTCCAAGGTAACGGATCGGAAAACGTTGATCCCAGGTATAATAATACCCAGGCAAATATGATGACGTAATACGCTAATTCCAAAAAAGCAAATATGGAGGTACATACAGCAACGCCTGAAATAGAAGATGATTATACAATCGTCACTCAGCAACAGGTGGCATCGTGGGGTTTTTTTGGGTGGGGGGGGGGGTGCGTGGTCGAATCGTCAACGCAGGTGCGTTTAGTCAAGAGTCCGTCATCGCTGCGTGGTCGAATCGTTAACGCATGTGCGTTTAGTCAAGGGCTCGTCATCGAGTCAAGCGGTTTGGTTTCCATGATACTTTTTCGGACCCCGGTCAAGAAAATCAAATCTATAAAACGAAACTAGATATATGATGGAAACTAGTTTTTTATACGAAATGTTATGTTACCTTTCATCAAGGGACAGATATTCCACATCCCGATTCCACCTTGTTGCATAAACTGACCTAATGATACTTCCAGGAATTTAACCGGAAATCCAACGGTAACCACAGCGATCAAGTATGGTATTAGGAAAGCACCTGAAAGGTCAAAAGATAAATACATATCTTACTTTGATGCTTAATATTAATTTATCAATGGTGACGGATCAATGCTGATATATCCATTTGAAAGTTTTCAAGATAGATGGATTTTATCCCAATGGTATTACTACCCCTTAGTGGAGCAGTAATGTATTTAGCTATCCAGCATGTCACACTAACGAAATTTTAATCTAAAACAATGGTTTGGGCCAAACTATAATCTGTACCAAAATCACAAATATATTTTCTTAAGGCTATATATATAGTTTTTATTCGCGGCATCGTGGACACTACTATATTAAACTGGTTAACGTGAATTGGTTTTGGCGGTAAGTATGGAATATAACTGAGTATATAACTTATAACCCGAATTGTCATCCCAATAAAGGCAGAACAGGCGATCTGAAGCAATCGATTTCACCCACGTTCGCTCGACGAGAATGATGAACACAAGGTATTAAACGTTTGAGCCGAATAGATTTTAAAATACTATACCCCAACCTTCTTTAATATAAACGAGCTCTTTGTTAACAAGTTAGTATAATGAAGACAACAAAAGAAATGATTAAATATCAAATACATATTTCGATATGCGCCTGATTAATTTAACCAGTATTCTACAAATTTGGCGCAGATTTACACTCGATTGTTTTGCGTAACGTTTTAAAAACATTGTCGGAACATGATCTGTCGGACATTATGGTTCGTCGAACCTTACGTATTTACCAATAGATCCATGCCTATATCATCAATGATCATAATCAGAATTCGTGGATTAATTGTCGATGTTTTTTACTTTAAAAATAACATCTCCTTTGTCTGCATATCAATTTTTTGTATAAAAAAAACTTACCTCCGCCATTTTTGTAGCAGAGATATGGAAATCTCCAGACATTTCCAAATCCTACAGCAGCTCCTACACACGATATAACAAAATCAAATCTGTTAGACCACGTATCACGTTTAGACTGGTCGTCTTTCCATTTGGTATTTGCAATGTCCCTGCTACATATAACAAACTGATGACCACCATCTATATTTACATGCTTCTCTGCATCTTCTACTTTAGTCATTTTAACCTAGTCCTGTATAATATAAAATGGTGTTTTTATTGTAATACTTATATATTAATGGAAATGTTTCCAGCTGTGTGTCATGAAATCGGAAGGTATTACATTATCAGGCTTGACAGACCCATTTTGTAGACACGGTTCCGGGTGTGTTTAATAAGAGACGGGTGAAAATGGAGTAAGTCCACTAACCATATGATTAATGTTATACATGTATATTATTACAAGTATACTATTGTCTTATACCTACTGTTTTTAGTTTATGCTTAACAGTTAGATGCGTATAATATTCTCTCATAACTATAGAGCACATTTGTTTCTTGAAACGGTAGAGCAAATGTAACACTATTAGTATGACTGTTGCCAGGACCCTTACACTAATCTAAATGTCTTTCCGGAGTGTTGAATATTGAGAAGTTGCAACCCATTTTCATTTTGTTTTAAAAGCTACCATTCTCGAGTATTATTTCATTTTTTCTTTTTTTGAGATAGTTGTGATTAAACTAATTCTACTGCTGAAAACAGTAGCCTACAAGGATTGGTGATATTTGTACGAAAAATATTGCGGTGAATATAGGAGAGTGTTTTTGTGTACGTTAAGTATTTAACCCATCATGAATAGGAATAATTTGAGATCATTTCAGTCACCCCACCTCACTTCACCCACCCGCCCCTTTTACTCACTTAAACTTAGATAGCGATATCTCGAAAATAGAAGAGCGTTTTTGTGTACGTTAAGTACTTAACCCATCATGAATAGGAATAATTTGAGATCATTTCAGTCATCCCACCTCACTGCACCCACCCGCCCCTTTTACTCACTTAAATTCAGATAGCGATATCTCGATAACTGAATACTTTCAAGACTTTGATGGCTGTCATTTCAAATGTAAGAATATAATTGTATACAACACAGTGTAACAGAACAAGATTTTACGACTTGTCGCAGTCCCTCAAAAATTGACTGCAGTGAACATTGGTTTAGTAAACGGGGATCCGATATTTTAGTACGCCTTTAAATACAACAGTACAGTAGAACTTTGGTAGTTGTAAGCTAAGAAAACAGTTCTCTTAGATCTAATGACTTGATACATGAAATTGGAATATAATTAAGCTGCATTTCTTGCTTGTTTCTCAGTCGCCTCGACTTGTGTTTGACATATATTACACATCGTTAATCTTGGGTAGATTTCTATTCGATAATCCAGATTTCAGATTATTGCCTACCAGTTTGGATTTAAAGAGCTCATTAGCTTGCTGATATTCAGTAGCTATAACGAATGTTCTACACCAAAAGCTTCAAATGTTTCACTAAACATTGTATAATTTTAATGATAAATTTAAGTCCAACTGCTCATTTGGCACTAGACTGAATGCAAATATTTTAGACATTCATAAGAGATCACTGGCCAGCTTTTTCTTTTCGCATACTAGCATATTGACTGTAATTTGAATTTGTTTGGTCAGTATTAGGTTTAGCCAAGTTTGTAATCGAAATCTCAATGCAACCCAGACCTTCATAGAGCTTCATCAATTATCAACGAATTCAACTTTGTCACTCATTTTGACATATTGGCTTATCTATTATTGCAATCATGTTTCTTCTATGCCGATTGAAATGCAATTCTTCACTCTCCACATTAATGGAACTCAGTTTTCCGTCCTATCCGAACCAAGGGACATAAATATATTCCGTGACAAGTAAAGACGAAACATGAAAAATCCAGTAACTGCTCCTCGGCCTACGTTAGAGTTCAAACCGGGTTCTGTAAGTCCGGTATTTCCCATACTCCGCGCAGTGTTCCGTTCGATTAGAACTATAATCCCACTACTAGAGGGATTTCTCGCACCATTGCTTCAGGAAGATGGGTATTCCCTGACCTGTACACGATCTTGGTGCCCCGTATAGAATTTGACAGATATGCTTAATCCACCATACGGAATAAGGTTGTTTCAGTAATGTGGGCCTTTAGTCACCATAACGATAGACGATTTTTAAAGTTTTCGATTGGAAAATAGGTTGTCTAACAGTCGATAGTTTAAAACATTCCGGTGGTTGTGTGCGCTTTAGAAAAGTCGGCCTGTCTTTGGGTCCCGTGTCGTGGTTTCGACCTAACCCTTCCCCAAAGCTGCTAACCGCCCGTTAGTCCTAAATTATTCACCCAAATTCCTCCGTCTTCCGTATACCCGTACTGTAAAAAAAACCCCCACAAAATGACTTTGTACAAGTCCAATCACATCAACCTAATTCAACAGTTTATTTTGACCCAGTCAGAAAACTGATAAGATAAATAATATATATAGTTATCTAAATTGGTCGATGTATCAGTATTAACTTCAATATTTCATCAACATGATATATCGTGTGTTATTTCTCCTTTTATCTATAGCCTATTCTCATGCAGGTATTGTAGTATTTTCTTTTTCTATTCAAATGACATGAAACTTTTTTTTTCAGCTTGTGGAATCGAATGATGTTTGTCAAAAATCAGGAAACATTCGAATGTAGCCATTGTAATACAGGTATAGTCCTCTCAATGCAGAATGAGATTGTAAGGTACATGGGTTTCAAGGCCGGCGGAAGCAATTCTTGATTGGGGGGCTTTCATCCTAAGTCCCTATAGGCGAGGGTCCAGGGGTGGCAATACCCTACAGAAAAGAGTACTTGCAGCCGAATTAATAAAAATAATAATAATCGCGTCATTTTACAAGGGTAGCAAATAAGGCCTGAGGCCTTTTTCCAATTTGGCCCTTGGCACAGATCGTGCGAATGATTTCGATCATTACTGCAGGAAGAAACCGAAGAACTCGGGGGAAACCTGCCAGATCGGACGGGAGACCGAATATCCCTCTCACTTACAACGATAAAGTTCTTGCCCAGGGCTGGGATTGAACCCTCGTTGCATTGGTGAGAAGCCGCCTCTCTATCGCCACGGCTATCCGACCAGCTCAGGAGGGGGGAGGGGGGGTAAATCTCCCTAGCCCCCCTACTCCGCCGGACCTGGCTTTAGAGTTCTTGTTCCCCCTCTAAAATGAAAACAATAGTGTGGTTTCAATGTGTTACGGAAGACCCTGATCTTCATTATAACATAATCATTGTTCAACCGATGTCAGATATATATCGCATCGGTAGTATACAAGAGGCAAAAAAAAATCCAGTGGGACCGATTGAAGATCATATCGTATGCAGCCAATAATCCTTATCTTTTGTCTTTTCTACGAAACTGTGGGTATGAATTGTCCTTGACTTTATTTTGCATTTTAGATATGACATTCTATGAAGTTCATTTCCGCACTGTTTTATACTTTTACCATAATAAATAACAGTATATGTAGCTATTATTGTTACCAGATGTTATCTTTTAATATATCACATTTTGATAGAACCCTTGAACCGCCCAGGGATAGAAACCTTGAAACACCGAGAGTTTTTATTATATAGATTAAGCCTGTTCCCCAATCTTATTCAGATTTCCTGAATAAAATATTGTTTAAAGGACCTAAGTCCGAACCTTAAAATCCTCCAAAATCTTCGACAACGAAAACACGAATTATTGGTCAATTCAAATCAACATTGATGTTGTGATCTTACCTGGAAACGGTAGGCCTCTGATATCCAATATTTAAAACAAAATAAACAGTTTACCATTGGTACACGAATCGTGTACCATAGAGCGTTTCAGCGTCACTTGTAACAAGTGACTAGAAAGAACGGGGCTAGACTCATTCCACAACTCCTGTCAAACGATGAGACTATATTTTATCTGGTGGGCATGCCCAGTAGACTAGAATAACCAGACACTACAAAAACTAAATACGGTTGAGACTCATGCCGTATTTCGCTGGACATAACGGATATGAAAATAGAGTCAAAACGGAAACAATTTAATGTAAACCAGTGTATATACAATCAGATTATATTATTATATGCGTTGCGACCCATTAGGGTCAATTTCCAGGTCCCAAGTATTAGCGATTTAGCTCCTTTAAAAGGAAGCCCCTGGAGAGAATCCTTGAACCGTACATGGATAGAAAGTTAGCGGTGATCTTTTTTTTTTGCCCATGATTCATTAATTAATGGCATGCATAAAAAAGAACAAGGTTTTATTATCGGCTATAGATCTACTTTATATAATCTAGATTTCAGACCCGGCGGAGTAAGCCCCCCCCCCCCCCAAAAAAAAAAAATTAATTAAAAAAATTGGGTACTCCAGGTTATTGCGACCGCTAGACCCTCGCATATAGCGACTTAGGATGGAAGCACCCCCCCCCCCCCAAATGAAGAACTGCTTCCACCGGCATAAGTAAAATAAGAAAACAATTGAGTAAATTCGTTGTATAAAAACGCCCACAATTCCAATACCTTGAAGACATTATTATAGGCTTTTTAGATTATCATGAGTTTTAGATCTACTTTATTTTATCTAGATAAGAAAACTAATCACTGCATTCATTCATTGGCCTTGACAACATGACTTCAAACTTCAACTCCACTACATTATCACTCAAGGAAAATAAATCAAATTGGGTTTAAAGTTCTAATAAAAAAGGGTATGCACCATATACAGCTTCGAATCCCAATTGCATTGGGTTCTTTTACGCGAATGCCAATGTGTACGCGGGGCCTTTGTTTTTCCACCCACCCTATAAAATACGCTGTTCCTTGCCAGGCCCTTTGTCCCACACCAATGACAAACTTTGTCGGTAAACACCGGGAACGAAAACGGGGAAGATCAACCTCCCAAACAGAGTTGTCTTCCCTTGCAGTCCACACTAATCGAATGCTGAATAGCGAGACTTGCGTGGAGAACGGGGGAAGATGTAATACTACTGAAATAGCTTAAAGTGTCTGATCGCCCATATTCCTCGCAGTGTTCCGTTTGATTAGAGCTAATCCCAGAGAGGGATTTCTCGGGCCATTGCTTCACGAATATGATGATCGTCATGTGTTTAATATCATTGCAAAAATATGACGGAATTGTAAATTTGTCAACATTCGGTATCCCCTGCAGACGACAGACATTGTATAGTCAGAATCGACCAGAGCAACCTACAATTTTTGCTGAAATGTTTAAAGGGCAAGGGCCTCATTTTATTTCAATTGAATGCAAACCGGGAAATAATATTATTTTGTTTGTTTTCTTAATTAAGAGTGAAATAATCAGTTTGGCATGGGTTAGGTAACTCTGGTCCGTACAACTAAACTGATGTTTAAGCCCCTTGAAAATCATTTAAAGGGAATGAACAACTCGCCAAAACATCTATATCTTATCAGGTACGTGTCAAAATGGGCAACTGTTTCTATACCAACCGATAGGAAATACAGATCGCCAAATTAATAGGCCACAGTCTTGTAAATCGATGGGTTAAAGTTACTGATTAGATTTCTTTAATCAATTACATAAATGAACCCTCACTAATCGCAATTCGTTAAGGAAGTGCTTTCGAATTTCGAATAATATCCGCATAGTTTCATGTCCAGTAAAAAGCAATTCCTCTCACTGACTGTCTTCTTTTCTTTAACCCACGAGGGTAGGGGTGTGGATTGGGGTGTAACTCAAACCATTACATACATAGAATGTATTAAAAAACAACGCGAAACTCTATTGGAAACGCATTTTGTTTTATTTGTAGGACCTCTAAAGTGTGAGAGCTCGTCACCACCTGCGATAAACCTGAGATTAAACCAATCATCATTTAGTTATCAAATTGGTATCAGCGAGACTACAACATGGCTGAACAGTGCTCCGATTGTGTTCAATGCTTTTGGTAAAACCTTCTCGACCGCTGATGGAACATTGAAGAACCTGGGTGTTCGACGTGATAATGACATAGATCGACTAGGATCGTACACGAGCACAGAATGGTTGTTTAGCATCGAACTTAATACAATCGTCTCCGCTACTTTTAAACAGTATACATCACAGAATTTTGTCATCTTTAAGCAGGTGGGTGAATTTGAAAAAAAGTTTAAAAAGTAAAGTACTGACATTATATTTTGATTAATAGGGCCTAATATGATAAAATATATAGATGAAAGTTTGGTTTCGAAATATTAAGTGAAAATTAATTTTTTTACCAGCTAGTATTAAATATGTAAATCTTCAGTTTTTCGTCCTTCCCAAACGTTGTCCTGCACTGATGACAAGGGAAAACCACACCGACAAATCGCGAGGAACTTTCTCGGTCCATACCGAGATCGAACTCGTCAACTCAAGCCCCTTACACAATGAGCCAACGCGGCTCCAACATAAAGCCAGTCCATAGGCTACCCGTCACGGTGTTTAGTTTGATAAATCAACACTCACATTTTGAGTGAAAATAAGGAATTCTAGACTGGCGAAAGGAATTGCGAATGGTTTATAGCACAACAGTTTCTAATATAGTTGTGATTACTTGACATAAGAACATGAAAATTATAAAATCTCGAAGTTAAAAAGTTAAAATGAAAATCCCCTCGAAGCAAGAATGAATGAATGAAATGGGGTTTAACGTCCTACGCTTAAGCACCGTACCTGGGCTAATTGAAGACGGGCATACGCCACAGTGTGCAATGAGGGAAATTTTGCCCGGGCAGCGGCGCTACGGCCTACTCTTATATCGAATTCCAACTGCCAAGGGATCTTTTACGTGCACTCCAATTTGTACACGGGACCTCGGTTTTTCGTCCCATCCGAACGACTAGGCAGCTGTCCTTGTCAGGCCCTCCTTCTGCATCACTGGCAAGGGGAAATCACGCCGGAAAATCGAGATGAACTTTCTCGGCCAATGCAGGGATCGAACACTCAACCTCCAGGCTAGCGAACCAGCGCCTTATCCACTTAGCCACCGTGATCCCCCTCCTCGAAGCAAGAGTGTGGTTGTGAAAAGACTCTACATTAAGCCTGTGTTTTATCGCGCAGGTGAAAATATCATTGAGAAAACTGTCTCCGGTCATTAACACAGAGCTAGAAATACATATTTTTAGATTTGTAATTATTAGTAAGAACCCATTTGGCAAACCTCAACAGATTCCAGTACACTATCGTACTGGAATCTGTTGAGGTTTGCCGAGTAAGTAGGAAACGTGAGTGTGTTCCGAGTCATTGCCATCTAATCAGCAAATAAAAAGAGAATATACATAGATCTATTTTAGATATGAAGAGTACTAAGAATGTCAATACAACCTTCAACACTATATTTATTTCTTCTCTATCTTAAAGCCCCTTACCGATCTTTATTCTGGTCAACAAATTTTACTATTTTACAATATTTCAGTTAATAAATGATACAAATTTCATCCTAACCTACCTAATTTTAAAAATTGGAAAAATTCAACTTCATGCCGTAACATGGTTTGAAAAGCCTTACGTAAGCACTTTCAAATGCAACTTGGATTTAAACATATTTTCGAACCCTCTGGACAAGTAAGATAGGTTGTAATGGATAATTTACACAACAGGTAGGACACTTAAACATCTAGTAGTTAGAATAAGGCTAATTTTATTTTTCTCGACCTGTCAAGCCAGCAAGAGTGTTATTGTCCCTTTAACGTCTATTATATATTGCCTGTTATTACAGGTTGCTTTACTGATTATGCTTTTCCCACTCAATACGACCCAATATGAACTAACAAAAATGATGTGCGCTTCTCTAATAACGTTGATCATATATTTTACACACTATCCTGTGTCGCGGCCCCCCAGATATGTAATCAGGAACTTCTAGACAACGGCTCGTGATACGATCGTCTAGGGATTTCTTCCAGGACTTCACATTGTGATCAATTAACTCTGGAACACTTGTTACGTTGACTAAGGTTTATATCTTTATGACATCCATATTACATTACATATAAGCTATCGTTCACAAGCTTGTGTCTTGCGGGGTGTTTCCCCGCTTCTCAGACGAGAAGGCTGTGGTGTTCCCTGGGAAGCCTCTCAGTGGTATCTACTTCCCAGTCTCAATGAATATCTGAAGGAAATTCAAATGCGCACGTCCTTTTAAAGAGGTTAGCTGCCGGGAGAATGACCAGTTGCTGCCTTTACTGGATGGTCAGTTGCACAGACGGTACCCAGGATATCAACACGGTGGTACTTATATGGGCATCTAGGAAGATGGCTAATCACGTTTCTGAAGCAAGGGGTTATCAGACCATGATGTCATTGCCCGACTTTAGACCCCTAGACACATTCTTATTAACCTAGTTCTTGCTGTCAGTGGTTCTAGCTACCAACCTCAATATATTAAACAGAGCCCCTAACAAAACTTCTAACTTCTACAGTATATAGCTTTTTGTTACGTCTTTTATGTAAATCATTTTAGCCCCCGGATCGATTCACTCTTTTTTTAATTGTTTTTTTGTTTGTTTTGTTTGCTGTTTCGGAGTGTGATGTCTTGGCGTTGTGTTTGACCTTTGTGTGGGTCATATGTGGCGCAGTCCCCCTGCACTAACTATAAGAGGAGTAGCCGTGAAATATATATTGGGGGTTCGCAAATACAATTGTATATAAAATGTTGACAAACTGTGACGCCGGAGGCATGAGGCTACATAGCCAATTTAGCGCGATAGGGAGGGTGTGGGAACGTCATCCATCCACTGGGGGAGGAGGGTGCTGGGCCACCCCCATACAATTTTTTAAAGTTTCAGTCTTCTGTAAACACTGTTTTGGCATATTTTACGTGCTAACTAGACATACTTTTATGGAACACAGTTACTTTAGCAATGTAAACAATATTGGGATATATGTGAAATGAAATGAGGTTTAACGCCCTACTGTTCTGCTTCTAAACTGGGCTAAAGTAGACGGGCATACGCTGCACAGTGTGCTATGAGGGAAATTTGAGGCGGACAGCAACACTACGGCTTGCTCTTATTATATCGAATTCCAACTGTCAAAGGATATTTTACGTGCACGCCATGTGTATGAATGGATGAAATGGGGTTTAACGTCCTACTATTATCCACCTAACCTGGGCTAATGGAAGACGGGCATACGTCATACAGAGTGCCTATGAGGGAAAGTTTTGCCCGGGCAGCGGCGCTACGGCCTACTCTTATATCGAATTCCAACTGCTAACTAAGGGATCTTTTACGTGCACTCCAATGTGTACACGGGACCTCGGTTTTCTCGGCCAACGCAGGGATCGAACGCCCGACCTCCAGGCTAGCGAACCAGCGTCTTACCCACTTACCCACGGTGGCCCTCCTGCCAATAGCACTCTACCGCTAGCCAATGGAGTGATTACCGGTACGTGTTTTAAAAATTGTATATTACATAAATAGCGTTATATTTTGTATGGAAAACAATCACTAGTTTATACACATACACAATGTATAGCACGACGTTTCAACAAGTATTATCTAATCGTTTTCAAATGCTTTTAGTAAGAAAAAATATGCAAAAACCTTTAAAATTAGTGATATTTTTAGCACTATGGTCAAATTTGCACATTCTTTTTCCCCTAATCGTTTAATTTGCGCGGAAATAACAAGTAATAGAAATAATCTACGAAAATTTTCATAAATTCAATAAAATGAATGAAATTGTTGTCTTACCTATTGCTACACGACTTCTCAGCTAACAAAAGGGAAAACCGTTTATTATGCTGCAGCAGTGTAGAATTATTTTCTATAAATAGAACAATCCGTTACGACAAGTACGGTACTACAGTATAACAATAAACCATAAGTCATTGCTCAGAATAAACAAATGAAATTCCTACCATATGACTTCCACGCAGAGTTTTCTTACTAAAGCCACCCGACATCGGGGAAGCCGTATGATAAATGGGGTTTAACGTCCATTCGACACAAACTTGGTCATTTCGGGACTAACACATGGTTCATTATTATTTCAATAAGTGGTTTTCGCGTAGGGGTCTTTTAGCAGTGGCAGGAAGCCGGAGGACCCGGAGAAAATCCAGAGGTTGGACAGCCCCGACACGTGTCTTACCTTAATTATACATGTATGGACACTTTTTTTTGACACAAACCTTGGAATTCGTATTTTTATTTTTTAAATAGTAACATCAACTTGGTTATTTTTTTCTAGACATTTTATAATGATACCACGGGATGTTCAGTTCATGATGCTAGTTCGGTCATATCTCATTTTCCGGCATTCCAAGTCGCTGTCACAACTCCAGAACCACTCGGCTATTTTTCCTATGGTGGTGACATGTTTGGATTTGGACACACATTTGGCACGTAAGTAATTGTAGTCATAAAAATTAAACCAAAATGGCGATAGTCATCTAAAACAAAACAACGATAACCATCTAACCAAATGGCCATTTATCTGAAACTTTCGGATATTTATAATAAGATGGCGATGATCACAAAAACAAGAAGACCATTGTTATCTGAAACAATAGTAACTCCAAACAAAATCGCAAAAAGGTACCGGTACTGAAAAGTAACCAAAATGGCGGTGGTGGTCTGAAACAAAATATGCAAGAGCTACTAACTCTGCCTATTGTAGGCCTTTTCTTTCTCTAGGCCTGAAATGTTATATTATAAACTATATTAATTAGAAAATAATTAACGTTTCCAGACCATAATCAACTCTCGATGTCAAAGCTAGCCTGCGATATTTGTAGCTTATGATACAATTTGCTGCATAACTTTCCCTCCTACCGACTTTAGTAATGATGACAGAGGCTATACGGAACTGTTCTCGGTTCATAGTGGATCAATTTGACTGAAATGTTCAGCAAATTGCCGTTACATTATCTAGTTTTTAACCATCACAGTGAACATTTTCAACTCGTTATCTTATCTCCCATAATGTATCTTTAACTAAAATATAGTGACGATGTCCATTTAAAACAAAATGACAATATCGTGTTACAAAACGCCCCACGATAGCCATTTTAAGCCAATTGAATTTCCTTATCTACCTCACATAAAAGACAAGGTCGTTTAAACCACTAGCGTGTCTACGATATACCATCTTGGTTGAAGTTGACGTTAAACTCCAGAAACGAACGAACGAAAACAGGTAGTCATCTGGGATGCTTAATTGCCCAGAATCAAATCCTTAAACCATTTCTTTGATTCAAGGTTTACAATTGTTTACAGTAAGTTTTGAAAAGAAAATCGAACTAATTCTATAAATATATTTTCAGATACGAGTCCGGGAAAGTGAAGATAGTTTCTGGAACAGCCAGCGGACCGTTTGCCTTATTGGATCAAACAGGGAATGCTGTAATTATCTCCCCTTTCAGTGAGTTCATGTCGTCATCACTACATTATACTGGCAGTGAAAACTCCTTAAGCTGGGGTCTGCTGGGAGAGATCGATACAGTTCCCGCCAATTTTGCAACTGAGTACATAGCATTCTTTGGTTCCGGTGGCATAAATCAGGTTGGTGGCTTAATAACAAAAATAGTTTGTGTAATCAAGGTGTTGTAAAATTGTATGGTACCAATCCGTTTTTTTTTCGGGGGGGGGGGGGGCTTAAAGTATGATTTGGAATATTACCGATAATATCAGTCCGAAGTCGGGTCCATCGGTATTTGCCGTGACATCCACTGTAATTTGGGCGTTTTGCAAGACTATTTCACGAAATCCCAGCTCTGGGCAAGAACTTTATCGTTGTAAGTGAGAGGGAAATTGGGTCTCCCGTCCGATCAGGCAGGTTTCCCCCGAATTCTTCGGTTTCTTCATGCTGTAATGATCGAAATCATTCGCACGATCTGTGCCAAGGGCCTAATTTGCTACCCTTGTAAAATGACGCGATTATTATTATTATTAGTATTAATATATCTATAAACGTATTTTTATTGGTTTTAGACTGTCTGGTGCAGCCCCCCCCCCCCTGCACTTACTGTTTGAGATTCTTTCGCTAAGGGATTACACTATGTCGACCCTGGACCAAAAAATTAGTTACGTCTTAACACATGTTTTCCACAGAGATACGATTTTTAACGACGACAGCCTAAACAAGATCCAATGAAATAGACAATTTTAATTTAACCCAAATCAAAGAGGTCAAATTACTCTTACTTATTACTGAATTAGACGCCCCCCGTCATTCAAGTTATATTTATATCCCCAGGCGTATGCTGATTGGGGACGATTAATGAGGGAATTTTATGGTAAAACAAGTGCCTATCGAGACAGTGATTTTACCATTAATTATCTAGGATATTATACAGACAACGGTAAGAATTAGATATTAGTTCAACACACAATAATTTTGGTCTATTTGAATCTCTCTATAGGCGTATGCTGATTGGGGACGATTAATGAGAGAATTTTATGGTAAAACAAGTGCCTATCGAGACAGTGATTTTACCATCAATTATCTGGGATATTATACAGATCACGGTATGTCATCATACTAAAAGTAAACTAGTTTTGTTTTGTGAGTTTCCAAACAAACGAGAAAGACTAAGCATATTCAGTCGCGTGCCATTTTTACCTGGATCTATTTTGTTGTAATGAACTGTGACAATACCGTAACGATCACTGCGAATTTAATGTTTTCTCCATTTATAATGGATTTTAAAATACATTTAACCAGTTCTGGAATTCAGAAAAGGACATGTACGATTTAAAGAAAAGATGGCCCGTAGATTTCTTATTGTTGTTTAAGGGAGATGGGGAAGAATACTAACAAGTATTTACTTAGCTAGACTATGATGTTCAAACGTCGTTGGGGGTGGGGGTGGATCTCCGAATGGTTAGCACGAGCGCGCTGTATCACACAGGCCTGTTATGAGTCAACTGTCGTGCTTTCAAATCCGCGACTGTACGTCCTCTGGTTTCCTCCCACTGCTAAAAGCCCCTACGCGCAAGCGAATTATTGAAATAAAATTAAACCATATGTTAGTCCCGAAATGACCTAGTTTTTGTCGAGTGGAAGTTAAACCATCTCTCTCTCCCTCTGTCTATCTCTCTCTCCCAAACGTCGTTATCGTGGAACAATATGGCTGTTCGTGGTCATCTCCTTGTCACGTGTTCTTATAGGATCAATGGTTTGTGCAAATAATAGGCCTTATGATCTGCAAAGTACTGGTTAGACTACTGGGCCAAACATTATATTTTCTATATTTAAGGAGCGTATTACTACTACCTGACAGAGAATAATACCAACTATGAACAGACATTGGTTGATGTACAAAAATACGGTGAAGTACAGGGAATACCTTATAGGTTTGTTGAAATCCAGAGGCGGATCCAGGGGGGGGGGGGGTCTAGGTGCCCGGGCCCCCTAAATCCCTAAATAACAGTACTAAAAAAATAGATAGGCCCTATGCGCCACAAATCACCAATGAAACCCCGATTTTTTCCAAAAATTTCTCACCCCCCCCCCCCTAACTGGATTTCCTCGATCCGCCTCTGTTGTAATCGGAATTGCATATAAACGTTCAATTCTGTCCATACAGAGAGGAAAGCCCCCCCCCCCAAAAAAAAAAACAACAACAAAAAAAACCAAAAACTTTTAACATTTCACTTCCATTTAATAATATTAATAATAATAATAATCGCGTCATTTTACAAGGGTAGCAAATTAGGCCTGAGGCCTTTTTCCAATTTGGCCCTTGGCACAGATCGTGCGAATGATTTCGATCATTACTGCAGGAAGAAACCGAAGAACTCTGCCTGATCTTTAAATGCTTTGTGTAGAACGAATGATGATGTGAACACAATATTGATCAGGATATTGGCATTGTCTACCTGTAACCTTTGGCCTGTATATATATTTATCTCAACAATATCTCATCCTTCTCAAGTAAATTTATAAAACATTGAAATCATGTAATACAACATGGGCTTACACCTTGCAGAGTGTTCTGAGACAATTTTACTCGGGTAGCAGCGATTCCGCTGACGAACGACGATACCCCTTCTCTTGGTCACCCCCACCCCGTCATGCACTAGAATATGTTGGAATAAACCCGACAAAATGAAATCCTGACAAAGTTTCGCGGTCAACACCAGGATCGAACCAATAACCACCAGGGTTTTTAAGATAGCATCGTAATCACTGAGCCACCGTGGAACGCATATTATCACCCAATAATACACTTGACAGTAGATATCGCTTGTGTGATAAATTACATAATCTACTGTGATATATACACAGTGGTGATATCGCTTCACATTAATTTGATTGGTCAATCAAAAAGGAACTACTTTCTTTTATTTTAAAGAAACCACTTTGTTTAAGTAAAGAGTGACTTTTTTTTAAAAAAAAAACCTGCTTTTATTTAATTGACCTTGAAGGAAAAAAACTGTATCAGTATATAGGGCTATACAATAGCTAAAGTGCTTTCAAAAAATGATGTATCACTACGCTGTAATGTAATTAGGTTCTGTAAAAGTGAAATCTATACCAAAGAATTATATTTATTTATTTGTGCATGTAAGAAAGGATTGTGTGATAAATAAAATCTCCAACTCGTGTTTTTTGATACCAAAAAATATCAACACTCGTTGATAAAGTAAAAAAAAACTCGGCAGAGCCTCGGTTTTTTTACTTTATCTACTTGTGTTGATATTTTTTGATATCAAAAAACACGAGTAGGAGATTCTCTATTTAATGACCCGTCGCTTTACATGTTGCACGTTTATCTATAGTTGAGAACCATTTTACAGGTATGTTCAGTTAGATTCATGGTTTTATCCTAAAGCCAGTGATAACGGTGTTATAACATGGATTGGACTACCAGACGTATTTCCTGATGGATTAGAGTAAGTTGAAGAAAGGGGGTATATTAACTCAACATGTGGAGACTAACATTAAACACGCCGGGAGAGGAAAGGGGGAGAGAGTGAGAGAGAGAGAAATGGGGTTTAACGTTCACTCAACACAACTAGGTCATTTCGGGACGAACATATGGTTTAATTTTATTTCAATAATTCGCATGCGCGTAGGGGTCTTTAGCAGTGGGAGGAAAACGGAGTGCCCGGAGGAAATCCACGAGGTTGAGAAAGCGCCCATATCTACATGCCACATAGGCTCACACCAGGGCTCGAAACCAGGGAGAGGAAAGCTAAAAGCTTTAGAAAACCTGCGAGGTTACGCAGGCAACTAGACACCTTTTGAAATGAACATATATAGCAAAGATAAGGCCTTGTGATTACCATCCCACTGGGACACCAAACCCCACTTTCAGGTTACATTCGGCTTAAAAAAAAGTTGTACGACGTAATAACTAACATTTATTTTAAATAAATCTAGTGAGATAACATTCGTTTTTTAATTTGGTGATATGGACTGTCTAATGCAATTATACAAGAGTTACTGAAGGTGAGCAAAGCATACAACTGAACTCCGACATCACGAACTCCGTGTTCTCAAACGAAGATCACGTTTAGTTTGGGGCCAGTCGGAATTTAGTGCAGATTCAAAATCATGGTTAACCAGATAGTTATGCGCATACGGGATATTGACTTCAATTAATATTTCAAAACTCCACAATTATGTTAACGGGTCTATTTTTTTCAGGGGCCTTAATCAGAAAACTAAATGGCCAGTAGTTGGGCATAATAGATTCTGGTAAGTTTACGATTACACACACATTTTAGGTGCAGAAACAGAGTTATAGTCCTTACACATCGAACATAGTTTTACTTTTTCGTCCGCTGATTGAAGTAAACTGATTATCAATTTTTGACAGTTCGGATGTTAGATGGTACTCATCAGAATAACAAGGGACGAGCAACACCTAAATTCTTGGTTTAGGGTTATCCTAGAATGAGATAACGGTTAGAGTTTGAAATTAAAAGCTGGAGAGTCATGGGCACTATTGTATTTTAGGTCACATCAAACAACCTATGCGAAACAAAATGGTGGAGATTACGACTTTATAATACAGCCTCCATTTGCCATACCAACTGAAGAGGTTAGTTCATCCCCAATCGAACCCTCACCACCAGGCGTTCCCCATTGTAATGAATGAATGAAATGGGGTTTAACGTCCTACGCTTAAGCACCTAACCTGGGCTAATTGAAGACGGGCATACGCCTAACAGTGCAAACAGTGTGCTATGAGGGAAATTTTTGCCCGGGCAGCGGCGCTACGGCCTACTCTTATATCGAATTCCAACTGACAAGGGATCTTTTACGTGCACTTCAATTTGTACACGGGACCTCGGTTTTTCGTCCCATCCGAACGACTAGGCAGCTGACCTTGTCAGGCCCTCCATCTGCATCACTGACAAGGGGAAATCGCGCCGGAAAATCGAGATGAACTTTCTCGGCCTATGCAGGGATCGAACACTCGACCTTCAGGCTAGAGAACCAGCGCCTTATCCACTTAGCCACCGTGATCCCCTCTCCATTATAAACATCAACAGAGCGGGCCCCGTAACCCCACCAAATGTTATGAGCTGGCTTCGGGCCCACACTAGAGGCAACCTATTTTCACCACACGTTATCATCCATTCCCATATTTTTATCATCCGCATCATATTCTTCGTTATCAGCAGTTTAATGATATAATCTCCATGGCCATGGGGGCAGCCAATGTTTATCCGGGTCCTTTAAAATAGTTCCAAAATGGCAGACTTCATCATACAGCCGAGTCTAGATGTAGGGTACCGGAATCTGTCGAGGTTTGCCGAATGCTGTATGTACACCAATCTGATGAACAGTATCAACAGTTTTCAGCTGCAGCTTCTTCACCATTGCCAAATTCACCAAAATTTCACCACTTATCATATCATATCGAACAACATCATCATTTTCATCGTGCGGAAGGATCCCATTTTGTACGTTTTGGAATGGTTCTGATTTAGGACAGTTACATCGCCAAATTTAACTGTCTTTTATTTTAAATGAACCTTGCAGTATACTCATATAATATGTTCCAGAAATTTTGGGATGATCTGTTCAGATTTTCAAGAACATGGGGATTAGCAGTATATGAACAGGTAATTAATTAATTTTAATATCTTTTTTCTGTCCATGATCTCAAAGAATGCATACCATACCATTTAAATAGGGAAGCGGTATATGAAACCTATAGTACCCGTTTCGCAGGCAATGTTCTCAAACAAATTAATTTACTCACGGAAGAGAAGCTGTGGTCTGCAAAGCTTGTTCCCTGATTCAGTATCATTACCAAATACAGTTAAGGCTTTAACTGAATGCTGGATTCAAAATATTTTGATTTTCCTCTTTTTTTTCACTCACGACATTATCTAGTCCAAATTATTTAAAAATAATCCTATTTACATTATCAGTCATACTTTTAATCGTTAATTATTTGTTAGTAATATTAATAATAAAACCTGTTCTTGGACTTACATGTAACCTAGCTGGATTCAAAATATTTTGATTTTCCTCCTTTTTTTTCACTCACGACATTATCTAGTCTAAATTATTTTAAAATAATCCTATTTACATTATCAGTCATATTTTTAATCGTTAATCATTTGTTAGTAATAATTATTAATAATAAAACCTGTTCTTGGACTCACATGTAACGTTATTGAGTTCAAAGAAATGAAACGAGGTTTAACGTCCAAATTACTGCACCGACTGGGCGAATGAAGACGGACATGATGTTGTGGACAATTTTGCCCATTATAGCGACACTATGGGCTACTCTTATTTCGAATTCCAATTGTCAAGGGTTCTTTTACGTGCACACCTGTGTGTTGACGGGACCTCCTTGTTTCGTCCCATCTAAATAACTACCAGTTCAAAGAAAAATGTCGTCTCTAATTAAAACACGATTGATTACTATTTTATTAAGGATTGGTTAAATACAGAATTTGATAGATTGAACGCTACTCTGACAAGTGCACGTTTGGGTAACAATTGGTTACTACAGATGGGCCGAGCTGCTGAGAATAATGGTTTAACAATACAGTATTGTATGGCTGATCCCCGTGACGCCCTTACCTCCCTTGAAATACCAGTCGTCACCCAGGTACTGTGCTCATTGTATTAAAAAAAGATAGATCCAATTACCAAGCAGCATCTGCTCGAATCTTCACAACATTTTTTCAAATATAATATTGCTCCATTCCCCAGTGACAAACAATGTTACACCAGGGCCGTATTTAGCGGGGATGCAGGGGGTACATTGCACCCCCAGAAAAATAAGGTGGCCGAGACATGGCGCCCCCCTACACCCCCAAACCTAATTTGACAATCTTTTAATTATAAAATAATACAGTTGATTATGATCACACAGTCGGCCGTTTTAAAGAGGGGGGGGGGTCCTTTAGTTACGCGGAGGCTTTTGCGCCGGACCTCTCCGATGCACGCCCACTTTTAAAATCCTACGTACGGCCATGTGTTACATCTGACATATCAGATGGATGAATCTATGGTAAGTCTGATTGGGATAGATGATTCACTGACCAATTAAAAGCTCTTGCAATCTAGCATTGGGAATACCACTGAAATCCCCCTCGTCCTTGAATGTCTCCAGGGGAATACCACTGAAATCCCCCTCGTCCTTGAATGTCTCCAGGGGATTCCACTGAAATCCCCATCGTCCTTGAATGTGTCCAGGGGAAATGTACTGCAGTCGTCAGTCTATCAATGACCAATCAAGCTTCCAGAATATGCAATGCTATATATTCCTAACCATTCATCCACCACCCGCATTTTTAAAATCTTGATGTTGTTGCCGTTCCTAATATCTTTTTTGTTGGTTTTATGATAAAACTTTTATCCACACCAGTCAGTCGTCCGTCTATCAAAAGAAACATCGCCAATGACTGATCAATCAAGCGTCCAGAATATGCAATGCTATATATTCCGAACCATTCATCCAGCACCCGCATTTTTTAAATCTTGATGTTGTTGCCGTTCCTAATATGTTTTTTGTTGGTTTTATGATAAAACTTTTATCCACACCAGTTTCTTGATCGTATTATAATTTATAACCTCGCTTTCTTTATTCTGCATACACATGTAATTTGCAGGCTCGTGCCAGTGAAGATTACCATCCCGGGAATGGTAACTGGAGATTGGGCCTAACATCTATATTTGCTGATAGTCTGGGTGTAGCCCCTTTCAAGGATAATTTCTGGACCACCACTCACCAGCCGGGTAATAAATACGGTGTCAGTGAGTAAAACTCATTATAAGATAAAATCACTACCAACTGTAAATATTATGAACGTTGGACAGCGAGTCATGATGACACATCAGTATCGCGACCTTAATGCACCATATAAACTGTTCTAGTTGCGATTTTTTTTTAAACTTTAAAGTTGTATTTCTTACTACTGAACGAACCAAGGAATTATATAGTAAAGCATTTTGTAATTGTTTTTCAGATACGAGTGAACCTAACACTGAATTGATAGCTGCTGTAGCTACTTTAAGTACTGGTCCTGTTGGTCCAGGTGATGAAATAGGTTTCTCGAACGCTGAACTAATTATGAGGTAAAGACGGTGATTAGACAATTTTTGTCCAAGTTCCAATCCACTATGGCCCCTCTTAAAAACGATTTCCTAGTTAGTTTCAAAGTCACACCACAAAAGTGTGTATTATTTTAGTTAAAGATACATAATATGAAATAAGATAAAGAGCTGACAGTTCTCACTATAATAGTTAAAAACTAGATAGTGTAAGGGGAATTTGTTGAAAATGTCAGTCCAATTGATGAACTTTCACTGAGATTTTAGCGATTGAATTTTCGGCATAGCTTCGATCATCCTTACTAAAGTCTTTATTATCCATTTCATGATTAAATCATGAATTAAAGTTGAGCAGCAAATCCAAAATAAGTATCACAGTCTAGCGTTGACATCGAGAGTTAATTTAAATAACACTTCAGGCCTAAAGAAAGACCTGCAATAGGCAGATTTAGCTCTTGCATAATGTATGTTTAATTTTGTGTACATGTATCTCCTAAATATGTTTTACAGAGAATTACTTACGAATTATCTCTGTCACAGATGACTGTCTTCAAAACGTACATAACACTTAACTGCTTCGGGCAAAATGATGCCTTTTACTCATTTTAATACCCATTTACACTAAATAGGAAATATTTTTTAACTACAGACACTCCTAAGGTCTTTGTTTATTTTTCTTATACTTCAAAAAAATGTTTTAGAATTTATTTTATCGGAGGAAAAAAGTTATTATTTTGCCGAATTAAGACGCATAGATGTCATCTTTATCAGTGATACTAGCGGCCAAGCGAATATTCACTGCGGGACCAGTTTGCTATCTCCTAGTATGTTCTTAAAATATAAGTTGTCCACGTTACCCCGTTTACAAGTATAAAAAGGTTTGTTTTGATTAATCTGTTATCAATCTTCCATTAGGTAACCAGTTTGTTTTGTTTGCTTTTTTAGCAGCCCATTAAATGTTTATATAGTTATAATATATACATGTGGAGATTTTCTCAAATTCATATCAAAACATTTTACCCACCTTTAGTGATTTATCAAAATTCAAAATGTCTTGGACTAATGTAACGCCCACAGAGCACTCTCTCGGCCTTTTGAAGATTAGTAAATTAGTTGCATGTATATTATATCATATCTAACAAAACGGTTACAAAAGTCAATTTTAATATAATTTGGTTTTTTTTTTATAATTTTCATCCATGTCAATTTTAATTTCCACCCAAGTCATTTTTAATATAATTTGTTTTTTTTTATAATTTTAATATATTTTATTTTTTTATAATTTTCACCGAAGTCAATTTAATTTTATTTGTTTTTTTATAATTTTCACCCAAGTCAAGTTTAATTTCCACCAAAGTCATTTGTAATATAATTTTTTTTTTTTTTATAATGTCCCCCAAGTCAATTTTAATTTTCACCCAAGTCAATTATAATAATATTATTTCAATTCTGTTGAATTTCCACCCAGCGCGTGATGTCATCGGATAACGCTAGATCGGATATTATGACGTCATATGTGGATTGTGGGTTAGGGACTAGGGTGGGGTTTTTTTTCTCGCTCTCGTTTAGCGATGCTGGTTAATTTTTATTTAGGTCACCGTGAGCGGGAGCATAGTCTACAGATCACCCACTACATTTCGTCAAAAAATGCTTTCGTAGCCAAAACGAGACTCCCGATCACCTCAAACTGTAGTTTTGTCCCCGTGGGGCCCAGAGATGGGAAGGGCAAGTTTTGAGGGATATGGGGTTGTATTCCCGGGGCGGGGGGGGGGGGGATGGGGTTTTTTTTCTTTTTTTGGTCACCACTCGCATTGTACTCTCACAGGGTGCATGCCCCCCTCCCCAATTTGTGTTTTTTTATCAAAAAATTCGAACGACAATTTTTTCTGAACTCTCGAGCCATGTCCCTCCAGAAAATAGAGGCCGCACACCCCATAGGAACCGATATATGGCCTTTGAAGTAATCCGGGTGATTTGGAAAGCCATGTTTGGGACGTCCCTTCGCCCAGGTGGTAGTGCTCAGTGACTTTGAATTTTAATAATTGGAAGATAATTCGCCTGGTTACTGATCCGAAAGAAGAGAATGGATTCTGATTTATAGGTGCCGAGATATAGGGCCGCAAACATGGAAAATGGCCATCGCTCACTACCCATGGGTCGGAATCAACATTTTCTTTTTGGGAATTGTGTTTGGCCGAAAGATGGGTGCTATAAAAAAAAAACGAATTATATTATTTTTCATGTCCGTAGATAGCGTATGCCTTGACATAACATTCTGTCTGGTCGCATTCCTGTTAAAATATCAACGTGACTTGTATGCTAATAACTATAACAGTAGCGAGCAATAAAACAATCTTTTGTAAGACTGTATATACTCATATTGTTTAAAGTATATAAAGATGCGTCATGGGCATCATTCGTTAAATATCAAAGTTCTCACGGATACCCTAATATGTACTCAGATTTATTATTTAATATTTAAGTAAACATACAATATGCAAGAGCTAAATCTGCCTATTGCATGTCTTTCTTTAATCCTAAAATGTCATCTATATTATTAGACATTAATTAACTAATCCAGACCATGAACAACTCTCGATGCAATCGCTAGCATGCGATATTTAGCGGATTGGGTTACATTTTTTGAGAAATAATTAAACGTAAAATTGGATGATCGAGAATTTGTTTTTTTGATGAGGCTAGCCTAAAATTCTCAAACTAATATCTCGGTTCAGAGTTGAGCAATTTGTTTTTTTATCGTTCCGACCTAAGTAATGGTGATCGAGGCTAGCCTAAAATTCTCAAACTAATATCTCGGTTCAGAGTTGAGCAATTTGACTGGTGACTCTTCGTCTAATCTCCTATTGTGCCCCTTTAAGATAATACTCTAGCTTGTTTTCAGACGGATTTCACGTCCTATCATTATCGGGGACAACAACATGGGGGCGTACTTATTACATAGAAAAGCAGCATATATCGATGAAATTTTAATTCATCACATCTTTGCAGATATAAATAATAAACAGAATTGAATTTTATTTGGACATATGAATAATTTCCCCAGTCAATAGTGCATAAATTGACAGGGTACACAAACCACAAAATAACGATAATCCACGTACAAAACTCACGACAATGTAGGCCTACTCTATACGGTGGAATCCCGTTCATAGACCATTTTTTTTATTATCAAACCTTGGGATTCTTCTAACTGATTATTAAGACCACACTCCGTTCCCGGAAGAGAGAGTCAACTGTATAGGCCTACAATGTATATTATTAGTTTTCAAAAGGACCCCTTTACAGGTGAAGATATAGTTAAATCCGATGTGCATTTGTTCTGAAATATGTGTATGAGGCATTTTAAAAACAATACGACCCTTTCCACTTGGATATGTACATATTAAAGGGACAATAACACTCTTGCTGGCTTGACAGGTCCAGAATTTTTTTTTTAGCCTTATTCTAACTACAAGATGTTTAAGTGTCCTACCTGTTGTGTAAATTATCCATCACAACCTATCTTACTTGTCCAGAGAGGGTTGGAAAATATGTTTAAATCCAAGTTGCATCTGGAAGTGCTTACGTAAGGCTTTCAAACCATGTTACGGCATGTAGTTGAATTTTTCCAATTTTTAAAATTAGGTGGGTTAGGATGAAATTTGTATCATTTATTAATTGGAATATTGTAAAATAGTACAATTTGTTGACCAGAATAAAGATTGGGACAAATTATTCAGTAACAACAAGAGTGGTATTGGGGCTTTAAGTAATCCAACTTTTACAATAAAATGAAATCTGCTTTTATTGTTTTTTCCTCAGATCTTGTAATGCTGATGGTTTGATATTGAAACCAAATAAACCGGCAATGGCAATAGATGCGCAGATATTAGAGGTTTGAATTGCATAATAATTACATATCCTTTACGGTGCATTATATTGGCATCTTCAGATAAACGGTAGAACAATATATAAACAAAGAACCGCGTATTTCTCAATCGAAAGAACATGATGTTATAATTTTAGTCGTTAAATGTCCGAGTTACATGTATATTCGTGTATTGTTTACCCGGTTACATTTTGCTTGGCAGTATTCCTTATTTCTATCTTGTTATTCATCTATTATAAACCATATAGATTTGAGCGTGACGATCATAGAGTTTTGGTCATCTGCAGACATTTCAATAGACAAAGACATGATTAAAAATTACAGCAACAATGTTGCGCGACATTTGACTGGCAACCTATGTTTTTGATTTGCTTTCGGATTTAAACTAAATCACTGTTCGTATATTATGGAAGCGTATAGGGATCAATATCACGAAAGATAGTGCGATATTAGTAAGGTCGTATGTCACCATATTGTGATTGTTGTGATGAATTTACCACTAAAAAGACAATTTTAGCTGAATTAATTGAATAACGCAACATATTGTTTGTCGTCATTGCGTTTTGAATGCGCACGTATGCGTTAACATATTGCTATTTTGAAGCATTGTCAACATATTCCAAATCGCCGTATTATATGCCGACATACCATTCAGAACGAAATGGCGACATACAACATGGTGCGTTGATTCAATTAACTGAGCTAAAATTGTCTTTTTAGTGGTAAAGTCATCACAACAATCACAATATCTCGACATAATAATATTACCAACTTAATATTGTGCTATCTATCGCGCTATTGTCCCCTATACGCTTCCATAGTATATGGACTGCCAATCTATATATTATGCTAAATGTCTATCAATGTGTGTGTTTTATTTATGGTTAGCATTTATTGAAATGAAATGAGATTTACGGTTCTAGTTTTCTGCACAAAACGATGTTAATGCATATTCAATAGAAGGCTCGATCTCCCTATAACTTAGTAAATTTTATCTAAATGTTGCACAGAATCAGGCGTAGAAGTATTATAAAGTCGACATACTAGAATCGGGGGAAAAAATCTTTTCTGGCTTTCCTTACAGCAGACGCTTAATAATAAGAATATAAACTCAGATACCCGCTTTCGTCGGATTATATATTCCATATAGTTGTATTTTACAGTTAGCGTTTAAAAATGGTATTGGGCCAGCAGGCGAAGTTTGGTCGACATATTCTATGATCAATGCCAACTATTTCTATATTCTTCTGGCGGCGGATATGACATCCTCGTACGCCTTGAAGCCATCACAGATTGGATCGTTGCCAGTGAGTATAATCATTAGTCAAAGAGGAATTAACGTTAACGTCATCGACAGAGGCATTAGCACCAATCGGCACCAATAAATTCCTACTTTCGATTTGTTTTAATTGTTAGATTAAATCAGGTCCTGTTCATTTTTTTTTTTGGTTTGGCGTGCATGCCAAAACGTACACGGGTGGACCTCGAGTTTCCCTCTCATCCGAACCAGTTGGTTTACAAGCAGTGTAAATTAAATTGGGTAAATAAGGAATAGAAAACCAACATAATCCACTTCGATTAGATTAAAATTGGTATCATATTAATTATCCTAGCCTTTAATTTGAATTTTTAGTTTTGTGAATTTGCTCTTAAACGGGTGATTGTATTGTGTGTATGCTTACTTATTCTTGAACATGCCATAGTCAAAACCCAGTTTAACCGGAGCGAGGCCCTGGGCTTAACTAGAATCGGACGGCCCCTAACGCAACCAATGACAGGCATGGTAACACACAATTTGAATTAAACGGTCTGCAATACAAGAATAATTACATACTATTTGATCACGTACGAAATCTATTCAATACCGTTTGACATACAAGTCTATAAGTCTAGTCCGATCAACGAGTGATACTTAATCACAGAGAAGGTTGAGGGATAGCCCAGTCTCCGCCCTTGTGCCGCTCAACGCCCGATTAACCTTGGTGGGGGCCCTGGGGCCTGGAACATGTGAGGGCCCCCCTAAACACTGACCGTGAGCGCCGAAGGCGCGAAGCCCCACAGCAGGGGTCTGGGCCCGGACAGGGTCGTATGAAGGATTGTAAAAGTGGGGGTGCAGCAAAGTGTTGTGACGCCAATATAATTACTAAGTGCAGAACGGTGCGTGTGTGTACGTGGGGATGGGGGTCTGGAAGCCTCTTCCCCCTAAAATTTTGAAAATTGGACTGTCACAAACGCGTTTTCCACCCACTTGGAGCTGCAATCAACGTCGCTACCATGTGTCAATTTCGGCAGCGCTATTTCTCATTTTGATGTGGGGGCCCTGGGGCCTGGAACATGTGAGGGCCCCCCTAAACACTGACCGTGAGCGCCGAAGGCGCGAAGCCCCACAGCAGGGGTCTGGGCCCGGACAGGGTCGTATGAAGGATTGTAAAAGTGGGGGTGCAGCAAAGTGTTGTGACGCCAATATAATTACTAAGTGCAGAACGGTGCGTGTGTGTACGTGGGGATGGGGGTCTGGAAGCCTCTTCCCCCTAAAATTTTGAAAATTGGACTGTCACAAACGCGTTTTCCACCCACTTGGAGCTGCAATCAACGTCGCTACCATGTGTCAATTTCGGCAGCGCTATTTCTCATTTTGATGTTAAGCACACCAAAATGAGAAATTTTTTATCCTCTAAACTAGAACTACTACGAAACACCATAAGGCGACGTGGACAGGACGACCAGAACGAAAATCTCTAACCATATCATTTGGTGGCGGCGCCCCCCAAAACCAACAAGGTCCTGTCAAATGTGAATAAGGGAGACCCAAACAAACCCTTTAATGTCATGTGGCGACCCAGAAAGATGTGATAGAAGAGACTTTGCCTATGGGGTGGCACCCTTGTCTGGGGTCCTCCACTCCTCCCTCAGAAAATTTTGAAAAATAACTATGCAGAAAACACGTTTTTAGGCCATTGGGGTGATATCTGAGTGGCAATTTTGTATTTTATATGGCGGCAGATTTTGTAGGTGAGGCATTCGCTCCTGGTGTCCGCACCTTGGGTCCGCGCCTGTGGTGGCGCCCGATAGCCTCCGCATAAGAGATATAAGAAAGTTTGGATCAGGTGTTGGCGCCATTAGAAGCATCACTATGTGATCATAATCAAGTGTATTATTTTATAATTGAAAGGTTGTCAATTTTTCTGGAGGGATCCTTTTATTTTTCTGGAAATTTTCATAAAATTGGAGGCTGGAAACATGATTTCCTGACATTTCAGACACTTGTGTAGAACCATTTAGAAGCACCTCTCCCAGAAAAAAAATAAAATTCTGCCACAAAATTAGCGCATTTTGGCGTTATTTCAGTGGACCAATCCATGCGACTGCTATGAAATGATGGCATTTCTAGAGGAGGGGGCTGGACACCACTGATATATTTTGTGGGGGCACCCTAATGTGGGGGGTCCTGGGGCCTGTGCCCCATGGTTAATCCGGCCCCGGTGATGCTAGATCAATTACCTCGAATCTGTAATTTGATTGTTTTTCTCTTTTTGCCATGAACCTCTGAGTCCCTTAAACCACCTAAACTGGGCTTTGGTCATAGTTATAAAACATTGTACATTACCATTGTATTCATTTTCTACATATATAGACATACATCATGGAGAATTCTCAAACTTCCGACAGTGCCGTTGTTCCAGTTCAATTTACGGAAGATCAGCCACTTAATCTTACCACTGCCTGTACTAAATCCAACTTCTGTTTATATCATACCAGCATGCAGTTCACCTTATCGTAAGTACTACTGAATGGTCCAAATCTAGTGGGCGCTTTCCACAATGTCACCCCCAATGAATGTCAACAAATAATAAAATGCAGAAATTAAAAAACACTCAGCGACCCGGTAGAACATAGATTGTATTGCCTATATAGTTGTTCGCCAATCTTTGTCTCGGTAGAAAGCAGTTTTATTCAAGTTGACATAAAGTTCTTGTATATTGTGATTGTTATTGATATCGTTTACTTGGTCTATATATATCTAGAATTTAAAGGGTTTACCAAAGACAAAAGGGGTCAAAGTAATCAATATCCTAATATAGCTCTGTCGAAAATCCATGAAAGAGTCTTCATTAAGACCAAAACAATATATGGAACCACAGCTTTAAGTTGACAGATTCGTTTCCAATTTTGCATGCAAGATAAATTGAATACACACAACAGTACCGCGAAGATATCCGAGTCTAATACATGTTTTATAAAATTGACTCAAAAGAAAAATAATACCTTATTTTAAGCAGATCTCTTGGATCAATCCCTTTTTTCCTTTTCAGGGACAGAAAAGTCATCATTTACGGAGAATTCAGTAAATGGCTTCCGATGTCTAGAAACCGAGTAATATCTTTTACAGTAGGAATCAATGATATACAATTAGAGTTACAGGGTGCTTATATGGAGATAGTTACATTTTTATTCTTTGAAGATATGAATCCGGTTTATGTGAAATGCCAGATTGGAGACAGTGGGCGTGCTACTATGAGTCTGGTAGATCGACAATGTCAGCAACTTTGATGTAGTCTCGTACATTAGTTCACAATTAAGAAATAAAATGTGTTTGATACCCCCTATACTATTAAAACAAATACACCGCAAAGGCTGCAATATATATATACAATACATATATGTCCACATTCCTGCCTTGAAGGATATGGTACTTTTTAAAATGAGAATGAAATGGCTGTAATATGACAAGATGCAAAGAAGCCAAATTTACAGACAAAATATTACCAAAAAGATAGACTGGCACTGCCAGGCAGGATACGCCCACATTTTCGAGTGATGGATAGAGAACAAGCAATACCGAAAGTGATTTTTCCTACAATCAAAGGGAATGAATGAATGAAATGGGGTTTTACATCCTACACTTCTGCACCTAACCTGGCCTAATAAAAGACGGGCATACGCCATAAATACAGTGTGCTTTGAGAGAATTTTTTTCCGGAGCAGCAGCTGAATTCCAACTGCCAAGGGATCTTTTACGTGCACGCCAATGTGTACCTTGTTATACCATATTTTTTACACTATTCGCGTACAAACGATTTTTAAATCGGGTAATAATTGTGACCTCCGGCGGGACCATGAGCGATTTTTTCGGACAATCAGGGGCCATAATTCAGGGAGTTATGATCCGATATGCATAAATATCGAAAGGAACCAAGATCTTTGGGTTATAAACATACATGTCAAGTTTTATCAAAATCAAATTAAAATTGTGACCTCTATGGGTTCCACAACCTTGATATACCATATTTCTACAGTATTCGCGTACAAACAGCGGTCATTTTGTCTGGCAATTTTGGTCCAATTTTCCTGATGTAACGGAGATATAATCAACCGTTTTTTTTAAAATCGGATAATAATTGTGACCTCCAGAGGGATCACAAGCTAAAAAGGGCGATTTTTTTTTTTTGACAACCACGGGCCATAACTCAGGAAGTTACATTTCGATAGGCGCCAATATAGAAAGGAACCAAGATCTTTGGGTCATAAACATGCATGTCAAGTTTCATCAAAATCGGTTCGAAATTGTAGACTATCTTTGTGTCCACAAGCTAAAACTTTTTTTGGGTACAATCAGGGGCCATAATCCATGAAATTTCTATCCGATACATGCCAATATCGAAAGCAGCTAAGATCTTTTTGGGATAAACCTATATTTCAGGAAATAAATTGTGACCTGTAGAGTCCACAAACAATTGTCGACGGACATCCGGACGGACAGGGGCGACGGCATAATACGTCCATATGAAAATGAATAGTTGCTGTCTTACGGTATAAGGAATAAATATGCAATTGTGCCAAGATGACCCATTCAGAATTGCAGCCTGTAGACGATAAGTAGGAAAATTGGGTGTGGTGGCACTGCCCCTGAGGGTTGGATAATGATATTGAACAATATAAATTGGTACCACCCTGTTATTGAAATTACATCATCAATAGTTGCCGCCCTTAGGGTATAAGGAATTAGTATAAAAAGTTCAAAGATAATCCATTCAGTGGCCTTGGGGTGCTTAAGCAAAAATTGGGCGTGTCTCTGTCCCTAGGGGTTGGGGCATTAACCAAAATCAAAAGTTGACAACCATAAATACATAATATGCCAAGTACTAAGTTGATCCATTCAGTATTGTGGCCTGTAAACGATAAACACAAAAATTGGGCGTGGCTCTGTCCCTGGGGGTCGGGAAACGCAGTTGTCGTCCTTAGGCTATAAGGAATACATTACCCAAGTTCAAAGACGATCCATTAAGAATTGTGGCCTGTAGGCAACACACACAGACACAAAGAAAAATGGGCATGGCTGTTCCCTGGGAGAGGGCAATGACCGAACTACGATAGGGGTCATCCATAGGGTATAAGGATTAGGTTTGGTATGCAAATTTTCATAGGATCTGTTAAGAATTGTGACAAGTATGAGACACAAAAGACACACACACATTGGGCGCGGCTCTGTCCCAGGGGGTCAGGCATGCACGAAAAAAATAGTGTTCAGCCTTAGGGTATAAGGAATAAGTGACATACAGACACACAAAAAGAAAATGGATGTTACTCTGTCCCTGGGGGTTGTCACACTTTATGTAATCTTTTGTAGATAATTGGGGGACATGTATATGACTTATTCCCGAAATGACCTAGTTTGTGTTGAGTGGACGTTAAACCCCATTCTCTCTCCTCTCGCATTTATATGACAATTTCTACAAAGTGCAACAAGGGCCTTAACCCCGAAATAAATAAACAGACATTGTTGAAATTCATTAGGCTTCTTCGTTTCACTGATCTTAATGATGCATTAATCAAAATTGCTGTAATTTATTAGGCTTCTTCTTTTGACTAATTTAAACGATGCGTATGACTTTTGTGGATCCGATGATCACGTTTGACGTAATTTACTGAAATTGCTGAAATTCAATAGGATTCACCGTGGAACTAATCTAAAGGAAGCATATCAATCAATTTTATACAGATCAGAAGTGCTTAAATTCAATAGGCTTCACCGTTTTATTAATTTGAATGATGCATATTAAGATCACACATATCGAATAACTTTTGTTGTAATAGCGTTCACATGGTTCAACAAAGTGATACAGGGGCAATAACTCTAGATATAAATAAAAGACATTACTGAAATTTAATAGAGAGAATGGGGTTTAACCTCCACTCGACACAAACTAGGTCATTTCGGGAATAATATATGGTCTAATCATATTTTAATAATTCACTTGCGAGTAGGGTTCTTTATCAGTGGGGGGAGGCAGAGAAAACCCACAAAGTTGGACAGGCGACCCTACTCCTTGTCATGTACGACCGTAGATTTGAAACCACACCAGTTGACTCAATGACAGGCTTTATGATAAAGCGCGCATACATGCGAACCATTCTGCCATCCAACACGCATGGTTCAACAAAGGTCACTCCAGACTTTTTAACAGAAACTGTCGAAATTCATCGTGTCACTAATCTAAATGATGCATGATTGTCCATTTGGTACAGATCGAATGATAACTTTTGTCAAAAAAAGTGAAACAAGGGCCATAACTCCAGAAATTGCTAAATTCAATAGAATTTTTCTTTTTACCAATTTAAACAAGGCATATAAATTTATTAAGATCTGATGGTAAGTATAGTCTATAGAGTGTTTGCAAGAAATTCTTGACGACAATTTAATATGGGTGTCTTAGGATCAGACATGACATTCCCCTTTGGAGAAAAAAAAGACATTAACTTGATAAATTTAATTTTTTATAACACAACAATATATACAATAAATAAATAAAAAAATAATTGATGATTACGATTTAATCATGCAACTTTAGTGAAGTCTTTTTTTTTATTCAGTTAACTCGATAATTTATTTTTTGATAGATCAATATTTACAATCAAAAATAATTTATGATTATGACTTAAATCATTTAAAGCATTTTTTTTGTATTACAGTACAGGTATATTCATATCAAATTCCACGTAATTTATAATTATTAATTTCACTTTAAATATTTAATAATATAAAAGACTACAATCATTCTAACCTTACAAATATACTTTCGAAAACATGTAGGTATTTAAGTTGATAAAAATTCAGAATGTTCGGCATTTTGTGCATGATTTTGAATGAACAATATTTTTAAGCATCTTTCACGCATGAAAGATAACAAATTCCATTTTAATCAAACTTGGTCAACTTGCAAATAACAAGTTAAATTGTGTAACTGATTATACCATTAAACTCTACAGGTATTATCTATAAAACTACTAAACAATTAAAACTTTAATTCAATATTTTTTCATGAAAAAAGTGCCGTTAAAAATTACAAGTTTAGCTAAACCACGTTCTGAACCGACAACCAACAAAAGAGAGAAATGAACCTATCTCAATTCGACTTTGATGAACAAATCAGGCTTCGACTTAAAAAAAAAAAAAAATAATAATAATAATAAAAATATAAATAAAAATAAAAAATAAAATAAATACACACACACACACTAACATAAACATTCATACATAAGCGATGGCCTGTACATGTTCGTCTCAACCTAAATAGACTATGTCTAATATTCTCTTCTGTGGCGTCGATTCATTAGAAACAACAGTTTTTTTTCAAAATGTGATTTTTATGAACGCCTTTCTCCACAAAGAAACACATCATTATTGTTAAATTGTAAATCATTTCACAGATAAAATCAGGGTATAGTCAATAAGTATAAAACTCTTGACTTTCAAATGAGACTAGGTTTTTGAAAAGAGGGATGCATGTGAACAAATTTTCAAACCCATGTTAGTTTAATAGTTTATACATCTTGTATATGATGGTTATTAATAAAATTTGTATCAAATATTTAGGGTTAAAGGAGATCTTGATATGGTTTATCTCCAAAATTTCAGCAATTTGGAAAAGAAAAAATGTTAAATCCTCCTACCTGTAGAGTATTTACAATGAATCAGGGCCAATAACTCTGTGTAAATTTTATGCACAACCATGAATTTAGATGATCTAACTATACCAGCAAGTTTTAAAAGAAAACTCAAAAATTATGTGTAGAAACATATAGATGGATAAATAGAGAATGACACTTCATGTCAGGTATAAAATATTAAAAGCTTAAGTATAAATGATATATTTGGTAGAAAATATATTTGAAGAAGGTTAGAATTTTTTTAAGAATTATGTTTTTATGTTTTGTTTGAACTTTTTACATCACTTTCTTTTTAAATTTAATATTTTTCTTCTTTTGAAGTTTGGGGATAGTCCCCTTTGTTGTGTGGTTGTTACTGCTTTTACAAGAACTAAATATCATAACATGGGTCATTTAAACTAGGATAACTATCATCTGAAGTATTACCACCTTCATCATAAACTCTTTTTTTTCGAGCAGGCTTTTTCTTTTTCTGTTTTCGTAATTCCTTGCTATCTTTTGATTTCTTTGGAACCTTTTCTTCTGGTATACCTGCTTCTTTATCTTTAGTGTCTGCAGATTTTGTCGTAGAAGACTTATTTTTTAGTTTTAGTTCTTTGGGTCTTGATGGACTTAAAGGTTCCACTGAAAGAAAGTTAAGAAAAACTATACATGTCACAAAGCATTTTTTTCTATGTTATAATTAATATATATTAAGCTGACAGATCTACAATTCAATATTTATTAATATTCTACCAATGCAACAAATCAATTGGTATGACACAATTGGTAAGAGGAATGGAAATATTGTTGCGATTCCTTACTTCATCCTCTTCACGTACAGTGCCTAAGAGTAAGAAGAAGACTCCCAAGTACTTTTATTGTGAGATAGAGCATAATTCTTTACTTACATTTTAATTTATTACACTTCAGTGGTGATTCCTTCTTAATCTCCTGTAAACTATGATTGGATATATCACTTTCTATATCAGGAAGGGGGGAAATGCCTCCCAATTTAAGGACCGGCTTTGGTTTCTTCTCTTCGGGTTGGTCATTGGTAGATGTTTCGGGTTGCTTGGATGGACCTTGTGGCCTCAGCTGATTAGCACCTTGTTCCCCAGGTTTATTTCTTGATGAAGTTTTCATAAAGTTCAATACAGGTTTCTTTAAATGCTCTTCAATTTGCTCAACTTGATCAGCTGTTTTTGATTGACTGGATGTTGGTTGAGGATTGTCTAGGAATTGCTCTAATGGTTCATTGTTTGGAGGAGATTTAACTATTGTTTTCTTTTTAAAAAGATGAGCGAGCCTGTCAGTGATCGCTTGTTGTGATTTACTCACTGGTTGTGATTGACTGGATGGTGGATGATGATTATCTTGGAATTGCTCCACCGGTTCATTGTTTGGAGAACTTTTCACTATTGTTTTCTTCTTAAAAAGATGAGCCAATCGGTCATTGATTGCTTGTTGCGATTTACTCACTGGTTCCTTTTTGGCTTCTTCAGGTTTCAGTAAATCATTGAGAGCTTTCTTTGACTTTAGGTATTTGGATGTTTTGGGTTTTTCTTGGTCAAAATCATTACTAGGAAGTTTCCAATTTGGCTTCAATGATACATCACCAGATCTTGGTGCTGATAAAGTACCTAAATTATCACCCAAGGGTGTTGGTTTTACTGTGTTCTCGCTAGTGATAGCTAGTTTCCAGTTTGCCTTTAGTGGTGTACGGCCGAAGCCCGAATGTGATGACGGATTATAATTATCATCCAAATTTGTTTGTTTTACTGTCTTTTCATTATTGGTAGGCGGTTCAGAATTTACTTTTGGTGGTGTCTGGCCTAAGTGTGGTGGTGATAAAGGACTTAAATTTTCATCCAAAGCTGCTGGTTTTACTGCTCTTGTATTAGAGGTAGGTGGTCCCCAATTTTCCTTTAGTGGTGTACGAGCCAAGCGTGGTGCTGATATAGGGCCAAACTTATCTTCTAAAGATGTGTTGGCTGCATTCCCGACTGAACCCATTTCTAGGGGTATGTCTTTTTTTTCTGCTTTGGTCGGGTCCGATGGGGAAGGGTTTGATTTTGAAGTAGGCAGTGCCTCGTCTAATTTTTTGGGGGCTTGATCTTTTGTTTTTGAATCTACCAACGCATTGACTGAAAGTATAAAGCAGTACCAATTCATAAAAAAAAGTAAGAGAGCTTTCTTAATCATGAAAGATATTTTCTATCACCCTTAATATGAAATTACGCCAACTTAATTATTCAAAAAATGCCACGATACAAGATAGTTTGTCTCCACCCGCCTAACAAAAGCTAAAGCCTAGTGTAGGGAATTAAATGCTTCTGCTTCGACTATAACTTTTATAGTTGACACAATTAGTGATCAGAAATGTCCCAGTAAATATTAGCTAACATATTATTATAAAGACAGATGCAATGAACTTACATTTATCTCTACTGGACTTCAGAACCGGATCAACAAGGTTATTCATCAAATTCGTGAATCTTTCATCCTTTGTACTGCCAGTAGGTACTTGTAACACTTCATTCACTTCTTCCGGGGGTTCCATGTTTCGAGGTGTTAGAGGACCAAAATTATCATCTAGTGTTTTGTTAATTGCATCCCATAATGACTTCTTTTCTGGTGTCATATTAGCTATTAGTTCAGGAGATAAGCCAGTAGCAGGAGGAGGAGGAGAAGGAGGTTGATCTTTACCATTCTTTGGATTTGTGTGTTTTATTTTTTTCTTACTTTTCCTGGCTGTCGATAAGTGTATAGGTTCAAGTCTTCCCCCATTTTTATCCAGTGCTTTTCTTTCCAATTCGGCTCTCCTAGTCTCCCTTTGTTTGATCTCATCTTTTTCATAAACTTCGAAAGCTTCTCTACTCATTGGTATTCCTGTAGGTCCTAGAACATAATGTTCATCAATGGGCATACCAGGATAATATTCTTCTTCAGGGGCATTAAAATAACCAACTTCACCGGGAGGGATTAATCCTTGTGATTCATAAAACTCGGCTGGCAAATGTCCAGGCGCATAGTCCATGGGATTTAATCCTTGTGATTCATAAAACTCGGCTGGTAAATGTCCGGGTGTATAATCCATAGGATTAAACGGCTCTTGTTCGTAGTAACCAGGATGGAACTGATGTTCGTGCATTCCCTGTTCGAGATGCCTTGGATGCATTCCCAGAACACGTTGATTAGAATGTAGTTGGTTTAGATGCTCTCCTGGGGGTAGCTGGCTAGGATGCATGTTTGGAGGTAAATGATTTGGATGCATTCCAACATGGAGGCTACTTGCATCCATCTTTTCTGCTTGAGAAGACTGATTATTATCATTCTTTTGTTTAGTACCCTTTGATTTGGATTTTTTCATACTTTTCTTGGCTTTTGTCAAGTTTATAGGTTCAAGCCTGCCCCCATTTTGCGCCAGTGCATTCCGTTTTCTACATTCAGCAGCCCTTGTTTCCTTTTCTTCGATCTCCTGTTTTTCATAAGCTTCGAAAGCTTCCCTGCTCATTGGTATTCCTGTAGGTCCAAGAACATAATGTTCATCAATGGGCATACCAGGATAGTATTCCTGTTCAGGGGCATTAAAATAACCAACTTCACCGGGAGGGATTAATCCTTGTGATTCATAAAACTCGGCTGGCAAATGTCCAGGCGCATAGTCCATGGGATTTAATCCTTGTGATTCATAAAACTCGGCTGGCAAATGTCCAGGTGCATAGTCCATGGGATTTAATCCTTGTGATTCATAAAACTCGGCTGGCAAATGTCCAGGCGCATAGTCCATGGGATTTAATCCTTGTGATTCATAAAACTCGGCTGGCAAATGTCCAGGCGCATAGTCCATGGGATTTAATCCTTGTGATTCATAAAACTCGGCTGGTAAATGTCCAGGTGCATAGTCCATGGGATTTAACGGTTCTTGCTCACAGTAACCTGGATTGAACGGGTGTTCGTGCATTCCCTCTTGAAGCTGCCTTGGATCCATTCCTTGAAAAAGTTGACTAGGATGAATTCCAGGGGGTAGTTGGTTTGGGTGCATTCCCGGAGGAAAGTCACCTTGATACATCTCTGGGGGATAATAAGCAGAAAATCCATCATATCCAGGAGGCAACTGGCCAGGGTAATCTGCTTCTGAAGATCCTGCAGGCAATTCTCTCATTACTGGTATTGGCATTTGAATAGGTTGCAAATCTTCTGTTGGAAATATTATTTTATTCTTGATTATTGGTTCTTGTTTTACTGTTATTTCTTGAAAACCTTGCTTTAATTTTTGCCTCAAAGGAAGATGTCGAGCTGGTCTAGGCAAATCTCGAATCTTCTCCATAGTACTTTTTTTCCCTTCTAATTGCTTGTGTCTATTCAACAGTGACCCTGATTGTGGCGTTTGCTTAGCACTTTCTCTGGCTAACTTACTTTCCTCGAGAGCAAGCCTTTCTTCTTCCATCATAGCTGCTTCCTCGGCGGTTAATGACCGTCCATATTCATCAACTTGGTTATATGGATGACTAATACCATGTTCATCAGCTAAATGCGGCTCCTGCACAAAGTCAGATGGTGGCTCTGTCCCCCGCATTTTCCTCAGATTCTCCTGGAAAACCAGATGGTCTGCTCTCATAGTAGCTTCTTCCTGTGGGGTAATATCTGCATGTCGAAGTTGTGCCATTTGTTGCATTAGAAGTTGATCCTGGTATGCTCGCTGTTCTTCCATCATTCCAGATGGTGGCCCTGTCCCCCGCATTTTCCTCAGATTCTCCTGGAAAACCAGATGGTCTGCTTTCATGGTAGCTTCTTCCTGTGGAGAAATTTCTGCATGTCGAAATTGTGCCATTTGTTGCATTAGAAGGTGATCCTGGTATGCTCGCTGTTCTTCCATCATTCCAGATGGTGGCCCTGTCCCCCGCATTTTCCTCAGATTCTCCTGGAAAACCAGATGGTCTGCTCTCATGGTAGCTTCTTCCTGTGGGGTAATATCTGCATGTCGATGTTGTGCCATTTGTTGCATTAGAAGTTGATCCTGGTTTGCTCGCTGTTCCATCATTCCAACTTGATGCATTGTTAAAGGTCTTCCTGATTCATCTAACTGATTATATGGATGGGGGTTTCCATGTTCATCAACCAAATAAGGCTGCTGGGTGACATATGGTGCATGTGGTATGTTTTCGTGTTCATAAGATGTTATTGCTTCAAAATCTATTTGACGTGGATCAGCTACTTGGCGCAGGACAGGAAAACTAGATGTTGATGCTACTTGCGGTAATTCATGGGGATTACAAAACATCTCGGATTTTTGTGCCGGAGTAAGGTTATCAAACTCTTTCTTCTCTTTATAGTACTGGTCTAGTACACCAACCTTAGTAGGTTTATTATCCCCCTTTTCCATTGGGCTTTCTTTCGTTAGGGTTGATTCTTTTGACATACTGGGAATTTTAACCAGATTTGTTCCTGAAACGTTTTCGATGGTAGGCATTTTGTCACACTCTCTGTCATGAATTTGATTTGGGATGCCAAATGGATCCTGGTAAACTTCTTCAATTTCAAATTCTTCTTGGTTTATCTTCGTTTTACTTTGTGGGCCTTGCTGTTGAGTTCTTCTTAACAGTCTTTCTTTGGGACTTTCTTGAATGCGCTGTTGGGCATTTAAACTACCTGTAGGCATTATATCACTGATTTCAGGTTGTTCTTGAAGCGGTTCATGGTCTGGAGAATAACCATGTGATATAGGTTGATGAGGTAATGACGACCGTTGATCATCATTGCAGTAGAATCCTTGTGCCATGGCTGCCAAATGGGCGGTGACTTGTTCATATGTTGGCCGTGTCGAAGAACCGGTTGCGACTTCCCTCTTCTGTATTTCACTGCATGTTTTGTTTTTCTTTTTATTCTTTTTTTTCTTTTTCTTGTCTTTTGCCAAATCCTCGATTTTTAGTGGGGCCAATGTATTTGATTTTCTATTGGTTGGTAACTCAAACAAATTCCCTTTACTTAGTAATGGACTGGCATTAAAAATGTGGCTATTACAATCATTTGTTTTAGACGAATCGATACTTGGTTCATTTTTGGACGGTGAAATGCCCCTGTCAACTTGGTCATACTTTTGTTGATTCAATAATTCCCCCCATTCTGATGCTATATTTTTTGAATCGTTGCCCTTTTCATCCATGAGAAATGTAGGTGTATTTGATTTAGTTTTCAATGGTGCTAAAGGTTTAAGTTTTCCCTTTGAGTTAAGCTGAGGCTCTGCTCTTTTCTCTAAGGGAGATCCTCTAGCTAACTCTTGAATATTTTGTTGACTGGATGAGTCGATATTTAGTTCTGGATATTTTTGTGCGATTAGTATATCAGCTACTGTATCAACAGCCTTTGCATGTTTGGCAGCTAATGTATCTTCTTCTGTCATAGAATATGCCCTCTTCTCAAAGGGTGATCCTCTTGCCATTTCTAAAACAGCTTTTGGGCTTTGGATATCTTTAACTAGTTCTGGATAGTTTAGTTCTTGTTTTTGAGCTTGAATTATTTCTGCCCATTCATCTTTTGCTGCCGATTCATCTTTTGCATTAATGGTTTCTTTACTTTGTCTCAATGATTCATATTTCATTACATTCAAGCTATCTTTAGATTCCCTCTTTAACTCAGGGTAAAATACATCTCTTTTCTGAACGTCTAATATTTTTCTCCAACTTCCACCAACATCATTTGGATTAATCTCCATATCTTCATTTTCTTCTGGGTCTTTCTTCATAGTTGGTATTCGTTTTGGTTGAAATACGGTTTCTTTACCTTTTCTCATGGATTCATATTTCATTACATCTAAGCTATCTTTAGAATCTTTCTTTAACTCTGGGTAAAATACTTCTTTTTTCTGAACGTCTAATATTTTTCTCCAACTTCCACCAACATCATTTGGATTAATCTCCATATCTTCATTTTCTTCTGGGTCTTTCTTCATAGTTGGTGTTCGTTTTGGTTGAAATACGGTTTCTTTACCTTTTCTCATGGATTCATATTTCATTACATCCAAGCTATCTTTAGAATCTTTCTTTAACTCTGGGTAAAATACTTCTTTTTTCTGAACATCTAATATTTTTCTCCAACTTCCACCAACATCATTTGGATTAATCTCCATATCTTCATTTTCTTCTGGGTCTTTCTTCATAGTTGGTGTTCGTTTTGGTTGGAATACGGTTTCTTTACCTTTTCTCATGGATTCATATTTCATTACATCCAAGCTATCTTTAGATTCTTTCTTCAACTCTGGGTAAAATAAGTCTCTTTTCTGAACATCTAATATTTTTCTCCAATTTCCACCAACATCATTTGGATTAATCTCGTTATCTTGATTTTCGTCTTGTCCTTCCTTCATACCTTTTCTCATTGATTCATATTTCATTACATCCAAGCTATCTTTAGATTGCTTTTTCAACTCTGGGTAAAATACATCTCTTTTCTGAATATCTAATATTTTTCTCCAACTTCCACCAACATCATTTGGATTGATCTCGATATCTTCATTTTCTTCAGGTCCTTCCTCTATAGTTGGTGTACGTATTGGTTGGAAAACACTATCCTCGTCTGGTTCAAATTCGACCTCTTCACCGAGATCTTCTTTAAATAAGACACCTCCATCTATTTCTGGAGATTTTTGAAGCTGGTGATCAATATTAGTGTTATCAGTACTATCGGTGGGATAGCTATACTGTTGGAAATCATTATCAGAATTAGTGTCCTTTTTCTGAACATTTGGATTTATCTCATTATTCTGAGAGTCCTCTGGCTCCATAGTTAGTGTACATTTGGGTTGAAATTTACCTGCACCTTGGTTTGTATCAGAATCAGTGCTATCCGTACTATCTGTATAATAACTATGTTGTTGAAAATCATCATCAGAATTAGCATCCTGTCTCCATGAAGAATCAATAACTTCTCTTTCGAATTCTTCTCTATTGAACTTAAATGGCTTTGTCTTATTTCCATCTGCTGGTTCCTCTCCTTCACTTTCATAGCTAATGCTCCCTTCATCCTCGTCGGGCTTGAATGGATAATCAGCTTCTGTCCCTCTTGGCTGCTGTTTGTGTGGTTTATCCAATTCCTGTGATGCAATGTCACTCTCACTACCCCAGTTAACATTCTGATGCTCTAGAACATCAGTTCTGGAATCTTCATTTCTACAAATAATACTTTCATTTTTAGACCTCGAGATGTTGTGGATTTCTGCTTGCTCATCATCAAGGGGGTCCAAACATTTCATTTTATCATGAAAGTTTTGTCTGGCATCTATCCTCTCTTCTGACATAATCGATTCAATGGTTTCTTCAGTATCATCACCTAACTGTACAAGTCCTAAAGGATTTGATACACTGTTGTTTACACATGTTTTCTTTTTTGTTTCAGTTCCTATGTTTTCTTTAAATCCATTATCTTTACCATCTCTAAATTTGTTTATGTCTTTTGTCTGGATTGGTTCATCTTTTACTATTATCTGGACTGCTTCTTTTTCAATATCTCTAACTTTGGTAATGTCTTTTATCTGCATCGGTTCATCTTTTACCACTGATGTAACAATTATCTGGGCAGCTTCTTGTTCATAAGAATCAGTACTATTTTCAAATTTCACTGATATTTCACTTGAAGATTCAATTGGAGATTGTGTCTTTGCATCATTCGATATTCCATTTTTCATTCCTTCATTGCATGTATCCACATCAGCATTTGCTAAACGACTTTCAATATCTCTAACTGTAGTTATGTCTTTTATCTGCATCGGTTCATCTTTTACCACTGATGTAACAATTATCTGGGCAGCTTCTTTTTCATAAGAATCAGTACTATTTTCAAATTTCACTGATATTTCACTTGAAGATTCAATTGGAGATTCTGTCTTTGCATCATTCGAAATTCCATTTTTATTTTCTTCATTGCATGTATCCACATCAGCACATGCTAAACGACTTTCAGTATCTCTAACTTTGGTTATGTCTTTTATCTGCATCGGTTCATCTTTTACCACTGATGTAACAATTATCTTAGCAGCTTCTTTTTCATAAGAATCAGTACTATTTTCAAACTTTACTGATATTTCACTTGAAGATTCAATTGGAGATTCTGTCTTTGCATCATTCGATATTCCATTTTTATTTTCTTTATTGCATGTATCCACATCAGCATTTGCTAAACGACTTTCAATATCTCTAACTTTGGTTATGTCTTTTATCTGCATCGGTTCATCTTTCACCACTGATGTAACAATTATCTTAGCAGCTTCTTTTTCATAAGAATCAGTACTATTTTCAAACTTTACTGATATTTCACTTGAAGATTCAATTGGAGATTCTGTCTTTGCATCATTTGATATTCCATTTTTATTTTCTTCATTGCATGTATCCACATCAGCACTTGCTAAACGATTTTCAATATCTCTAACTTTGGTTATGTCTTTTATCTGCATCGGTTCATCTTTTACCACTGATGTAACAATTATCTGGGCAGCTTCTTGTTCATAAGAATCAGTACTATTTTCAAACTTTACTGATATTTCACTTGAAGATTCAATTGGAGATTCTGTCTTTGCATCATTCGATATTCCATTTTTATTTTCTTTATTGCATGTATCCACATCAGCATTTGCTAAACGACTTTCAGTATCATCAAACTTGGTTATGTCTTTTATCTGCATCGGTTCATCTTTTACTACTGATGTAACAATTATCTGGACTGCTTCTTTTTCATAAGAATCAGTATTATTTTCAAACTTTACTGATATTTCACTTGAAGATTCAATTGGAGATTCTGCCTTTGCATCATTTGAAATTCCATTTTTATTTTCTTCATTGCATGTATCAACATCAGCACATGCTAAATGACTTTCGATATCATAACGACAATCTTCTGCCTCTTCTGACACAACCGATTCAATATGCGATAAAGAGTCTGATTTACACAAGAGCTGGTCGAGTTCTTCGATCTTCACACAATACTGTGCTTGTTCGTCAAATTCCATGCCGTTTTGTTGTAGTGAAGGTAATTCACTCGAAACTTCCGATATATCTTTCATTTTAATTGTATCAGTGCCTTCAAGAACATTCTCAGTAATATTGTTATTAATCTTAGTAATGTTATTGGTCTGGAGAAGTCCACCTTTCACCACTGATTTAACAATTTTCTGGACTGCTTCTTCTCCATAAGAATCAGTACTATTTTCAATCTGAACAGATATTTCACTCAGAACTTCATTGGGTTCAATTGGAGGTACTGTGACATCTTTTGGTTTAACAGTAGGTTCTGTTTCATCACCAGAAACATCATGAAGTTTTGGTCTATTTTCAATTTTCACAACATTTGAAGTTTGATTTTTCTTTTCTTCATGAGATATATCCACGTCAATAGAACATCCTAAATGACTATCAATATTAAGGTGGTTTACAATATGAGATTCAATGTGAGATAAAGTGTCTGATTTGCCTGTGAGTTCTTGTGGTTTTTCCATTTCCTCGAAACACTTTAAATTTCTGTGAATTGTTTTCCTGTTTTGTTCTAATGACTTTGATTCGTGTGTGTTCATACCCTGGAATTCCACCGCCTCCTTTATTTCAATAGCTTCATTCATAACCTTCTCAGTAATTTTGTTACTTATCTTGGTGATGCTTTTTGTCTGGACAGGTTCCCCTTTTACCAGTGATGTAACAATTATCGGGACTGCGTCTTCTTCATAAGAATCAGACCTATTTTCAAATTGAGCTGATATTCCACTCAGAATTTCTTTTGGTTCAATAGGAGGTTCTGAAGCATCATCAGGAAGATCATAAAGTTTTTGTCTATTTAGCTCAACATAATTTTGAATTTTAAAAACATTTGAGATTCCATTTCCATTTTCTTCATTTGGTGTATCCAATTCATCATAACATGCTAAGCGACTACCAATATTATGATTAGGGTCTACAGCCTCTTCTGACACATGGCCAATATCAGATAAAGAGTCTGATTTATATGCGAGCTCTCCAGTTTCTTCTATCTTCTCAAAACACTTTGGATGTCTGTGAATTTTCGATTTGTTTTGTTCTGGTAAATTTAATTTGCAGGCCTTCACACTCTGTGAATCCATCACCTCCTTTATTTCATTAACCCTGGTGTTTTCAAGAATATTCTCAGTACTTTCATCCTTAATCTTGGTGATGTTTTCGGTCTGGAGATGTCCACCTTTTACCACTGATGTAACAATCATCTGGGCCACCTCTTCTTCATACGAATCAGAACTATTTTCAAACTGGACTGATATTCCACTTTCAATATTGTGACGGGCAACTACAATCTTTTCTGACACATATAAAGAGTCTGATTTGCACTTGAACTCTCCAGGTTCTTCTTTATTCTCAAAATGTCTGTGAGTTTCTGACTCATTTTGTTCTAGTGCATTTATTTTTCTGGCATTGGCACAGTGAGGTTGTAACCTCCGCTTCGTATAAAATGCATCGGTAGCTTTAAGACCATACTCAGTAATTTCTTCCTTAATTTTGGTTATGTCTTTGGTCTTGAGGGGTTCATCTTTTTCAATCATCTGGACCTTTTCAGAAGAATCATAACTATTTTCAAACTGAACTGATATTCCACTAAGAAATTCTTTTGGTTCAACAGGGGGTTCAATTACATCATCAGGGACATCATGAAGTTTTGAATGATTTTCAATTTTTGCCGTTTCTTCTACTATTGGTCTTAGTGCTTTATCTTCAAAGGAATTGGAACTATTTTGAAACTGAGCTGAAACTCCGCTAACAATTTCTTTTGGCTCATATTCATTTCTTTCTTCTTCGCTCGGTTCAAATGGCTCATATTTAGCAGTTGCATGTGTAACGTTATAGTAGGTATTCAAATCTTGATGTGACAATTCTGGGTGTATATTTCTTGGGTTTTTATCCCCTTGAATTTCATCTAACAATTGTAACTTTTCTTTTTGGACAGAGGATGTTACCTTTATTTCTTCAAGTACTTTATTAAGTTCATTTAGTGTAGCACTTAGTTCAACTTTTGGCTGCACCATATCCATGTCTGTTGCATCATATTTCTCTTTACACTGAGAAGTTTTTGTTGGACACTGATTGAGAAGGGATGCTGCTTCAGCAGCCATTTCATCCATGACCTTACTACGTGCGTTAATTTTAGCTTCTAGCAATTTTATCTCTAGCTGTCTTTCTTTGTTAGAAATATACCTCTGTGTTTCATATTCATGCACATCTTTACTGGTGAAAGATGAAGGGGTCTCAACTTTTACAAATTGCATCTCTGTATGATGTTTCCTTTCACTTTTGGAATGCTCCTCGGAACTCGATGACACTTCATGGACTGGAGAATCATCATTTAGCAAAGCAGCAGATGCTAACATTTTATCCAGAAGTTTATTACGTGCTGCTATTTTTGTATCCAAATCTTCTTCCTCATGCTTGCGTTCTTTCTCAGTAAGATGATTCTGGATAGAAATATTTGAGCCATTCTTCCCTTCTTTGACACACTCTATTGCTGTATCTGTCATTTCTTCAGCTGTTTTCTGGTTCTTCTTTTTATTTTTAGCCATTTCTTTTCTCCAGCTGAATGACTCTGGCTCACTCTCTGTGGAAATTATGATCGCATCAGTATCAGACTCGTATTCAGAACTAGAGGCATCCATTTTATTTTCTATTTCTCCATGTTCAGAATCAGTGTCATCTAACATTAAATTGGTATCACTCGCTTTGCCTTCTGGACTACAAGGAACATTTCTCAACTCTTTAGTCTCGGGAGTGTTACCACTGATTACTTCGTTTATGCCCTCTGGTTTCAGAGAAGATTCAATCTGATCATCATCTTCATTAAAAAATTTATCATCACCAGCTTTCATCGGTGTAAAATCCTTTTCTTTACAGGTGACAGGTGAAAGAGTCTCTACTGTTTCAAACTGCATCTCTGTACGATGTCTTGTTTCACTTTTGGAATGCTCCTCGGAACTCAATGACGCTTCATGGTGTGGAGAATCATCATTTAGTAGAGCAGCAGATGCTAACATTTTATCCAAAAGTTTATTACGTGCTGCAATTTTTATATCCAAATCTTTTTCCTCTTGCTTTTGTTCTTTCTCAGTAAGATGATTCTGGATATAAATATCTGAGACTTTTTTTCCTTCTTTGGGGCACTCTATTGGTGTTTCTTCCATTTTTTCAATTGTTTCCTGGGTCTTCTTCTTATGTGTAGTCATTTCTTTTTCCCAGCTGCATGACTCTGACCCACTCTCTGTAGAAATTATGATCGCATCAGAATCACACTTGTATTCAGAACTAGAGGCACCCATTTTATTTTCTATGTCTCCTGTTTTAAAATCTATTTCCCATTCCGGGTTGGTGCAAATTTTTTTCCGTTCATTGGATAAATATTCTTTTTCTATTATTTCCCTATCACAGTTGCTTGAAACTATTTTCAGTTCTTGATTGTTCACGGTTCTATCTATCTGTTTGTCACTAATATTTTGATAAGATGAAATTGGAGGATTTCCAGCAACAACAACCGCCTTGTTTTCGTTAGTTTGGTGTTGAACAATATAGCTTGTTTCAAAATTAGTTTTCCATTCCTTGTCAGTACAAATTGTGTTGGTTGGATATTTCGATTGTCCTGTCTGGCTTTGACTATCAATAATATTAGGTTCTTCCACTTCTTCATCAAAGGAAATATTTAATTCTTCACAAAAAGGCGCAACAGGCACTACAGTACTTGCCTTATCTACCTGTAGGTGGATACTACTTGTTTCAAAATCAAGTTCTCTCACCTTGTTTTTGCAGACTAGTGGTTTCCCATGCCTTTGTTCATTCTCACTTTCAGATCTCACTTTTGTGAAATCGACTTTAGAAAGATACTGGTTGTGCAAGGAGGTGCCTTGCTGAAGGGCAACATCTACCTTTTCAAAATCTAGACCCCATTCTTTGTTAGCAGCAAATTTATTAGTTGACCATTTTGGTTGATTGGACATACTTCCACAACTCGTCAGATTCTGTAGTTCTGCCTCAGATGTAACATTGTTGGGTGGCACCTTCACCAATGGTTCACATTTAATTTTTACAGTGCCCTCTTTAAAATTTGTACCAAGCTCAACTTCAGAAGTCTTCGCTTTTGATGGACATGAATCGATAAGCGCTGCTGATTCAGCAACTATTTCATCCATGGCTTTACTGTGTGTGCTGATTTTAGCTTTTGGCAATTCTGTCTCGAGCTGTGTTTGTTTGTTAGATATATCTATCGATGTTTTATACATATGCCCATTTTCAATTTCTTTATTGGCATCTGGCGAAAAAACACCTAATTGTTCAGAAAACTTTACTTCTGAATCTTCTCTCTTTTCACTTTTGAAACGCTCTTCGCAACAACTAGACGATTTTATGTGGTGGGGGGAATCAACATTTAGCAGAGCAGCAGATACTAATAAATCATCCAAAATTTTATTACGGGCTGCTATTGTTTCATCTAAATCTTTTTCCTCCTTCAGACATTCTTCCTTAGTAAGATATTTGTACCTGGTATCAATATTTGAAGCTTTATTTTCCTCTTTTGCACATCCCCTTGATGGGCAAGTCATTTCTTTGGCCTGTTCTACATTCTTCTTTTTATTTCTAGCTATTTCATCTTCCCATTCCCCACCGCACGCCCCTAGCTCACTCTCTGTGGAAATTATAATCACATCAGTATCAGACTCACATTCAGAATCAGTCTCACCTATTCCATTTTCTATTTCTAGATGTTCAGGGTCAGTGTCCAACATAGCACTGGCATCCAATTTATATTCTATTTCCCTAACTTTGACTTCTGGACTAAAGGAAACATTTCTCAGTCCTCGAACAACTGCAGGTTTTTTGTTGATTTCTTCATTTCTGTCAGTTTTTTTAGGAATAGATTTAATTTGATCATCATCTTCATTAAAATGTTTACCATCACCAGCTTTTAATGGCATCAAACTAATATCATGTTTGAATATTGCTCCCTCGCCAACATTTCGATCAGGTGAAACTGGAAGACTGTCAGCAATATAATCTGGATTTTTTTCGCCAGGTGTTGGGTTCCTGCCATTTCTTTGCTCATGGATTAAATTACCTGTTCCATAATCAGGTCCCCTTTCCGTATAAGTGTGAATTGTATTAGTTGAATCGTTTGATTGTCCTGGCTTGTTAGCACTTTTTACGCTATCACTGCCATTCAGTTCCTTAACATCTTCACACGAATTACTAAATCTTTTATGATAAGGTGGGTAACAACGATCCTCAGCATGCATTACAGAACTTTCTTTATGTCCTGTTCCGAAATCTTGGTTCAATTCCTGGTTGGTGTTAACCTTATCAGTTGACACTTTCAATTCATTTGACCGATTTTCAATTTCTTGGCTTTCAGTATCATGGTCTGTCATTACCTGGAATTTTTCCATGAAAGCACTGCTGAATTTTGTTATTTGGTTTGGCTGATTTTGGTTTTCACACCATATTTTTTCTAGTACATCTTGTTCATTAGCAAGAACTACATTTACTTTGGAACCTTTGTTTAGAATTTCACTCACACAATTACTATCCAATCTACTGACAACTTCTACACTTGACTTTAGTTTATTTGTTTTAATATCTTTAGATTCTGCTTGTCGGACCTCATTTATTTTATCCTCCACATTAGCCAGTGTCTTTTCTTCTGGTTGTTTGACAACCTTGTATTCTTGCCGTACTTTTTCATTGATGTTTTCAATGATTAATTTACCACTTGTTTTTTTAGCATTCTCATGTTCTTCAAATTTCTCAGAAAGATTTATTTCTGGATGTGTATTTTGGTAACCTTTGACATTTCCCTCATCTTTATTATCATCGCTATCAAAATCGTTTAAAGCATTTTTTTTTGACTGCCTTGTTTCTTTTAATTGGTCAATCTCTTTCTTTTTCTTGTCTTCAAATTTCCTGTATAACTGAACTAAATTATCAGATGCCGATACTCTCATAAACTCTTTAATTCTAGAATTGTCATTGCCCACAAGACTTGTTTCATCATTTTCATGGAAAGCCTGTCTCATTTCTTCTTTTACTTTTTCTTCATTAGCCAATTCACCTGAATTTACCATTTTATATAATGCTTGTTCCTGGTTCGATGGGCTGAAAAACGTTTTTCTTGCTTCGTTTTTACGGCTTTGTTCATTATCATGACTACTGCTACCACAGTCTGCCATGTTGACTTTCCTCAATTCTTCATTTAGCTCTTCTACTTTTTTCATGTCTTCTTCTAATTGTTGAGTCATTTCTAAATTTAGCCTTTTTCTATTTTCTGCCTGGTCTAGTGGTTTCAATGGTTCGAAAAGCTTTATTCCTGATTTCTCTACTAGACATCGATCATCATCATGATCATCACTATTTTCCCAATCAGTCACAACTGTTTTTCGCAATTCAAGTTTTTCTTGACTAAGTCCCTCTTCCCTTTCTTTTTCCCTGTCTTCCAGTTGCTTAGGAATGTCTTCTATTGGTTTATTTTCTTCCTTCTCAGTTTTTGAGAACCCAAATACCCTTTTTCCTATTTCCCATTTTAGGTCTAGCTCATCATTAGTTCTTCTTGAATTTTCATTTACTAAACTTTTACCTAATTCATTATCATCATCAGTAAATGCAATATTTTTTGGGGATTTTTCTTTTACTAACCTTTCCCTTGAGTAGGTTTCCACCTTTTCATGTTTCGGTGGTTCCAGTAAGATTGTCCTTTCTTCTTTCTTAAAACTTTTTTCACAAGAATCATAACTATCCTGATCAGTAATCCTTTGTTTTATTTGTTCATCTATTTCTGGGTTCTTGTTTTTAATTGTATTTGCTAGTTTCACCATGTCCAATTTATCGTCAGACTGCCTAGTTTCTGGTATACTGCGTTTAAATGTATCATATTCGTTGTGCTGTAAAAGGATATCACACTCTGCCATGTCATTTTTTCTTGATTCTTCATTTTCTTCCTTTAGTTTTTCCTCTTTTATTCCTCTTTCTTCTAATTGATGAACCAAGTCCAGTTTAAGCATTTGTTTATTTTCAGCCTGGTTTGATTTCACTGGCTTGAAAGGCTTTATTCCTGATTTTGTTGTTAGACTTTGTTCTTCATCATTATTATAATCATCATCATCATCACTACCCCAGGAAGCCACAACATTTTTCTGCAATTCATCATTTTCTAGACTAAGTCTCCCCTCCCTTTCTTTTTTCTTTTCTTCAAATTGCTTAGACAGGTGTACTAAATTTCCAACTGGTTTATTTTCTTCTTTCTCAGGTTTCGATGACCTGAATAACCCCTTTCCTATTTCGCTTTCTAGACCTAGTTCATTATCATCATCATATGCAATAGTTTTTCTTGATTTTTCTTTTACAAAACCTATTTTTGAATTCATTTTCACCTGTTCATGTTTTGATGGTTCTAGTAACTTTGTCCTTTTTTCTGCTTTAAAACTTTTTTCACTAGAATCATCACTATCCCAATCAGTAACCCTTTGTTTCTTTTGTTCTTCTGTTTCTTGTTTCTTGTTTTCAAATGTATTTGCTCTTTTTAACAAGCCCAATTTATCGTTTTGCTGCCTAGTTTCTAGTATACTGCGTTTAAATGTATCATATTCGATATCACACTCTGCCATGTCAATTTTTTTTGATTCTTCATTTTCTTTTTTCCCTGTTTCTTCTAATTGTTTAGCCCATTCTAATTCAAGTATTTGTTTATTTTGAGCCTGGTCTGACTTCACTGGCTTGAAAGGTTTTATTCCTGATTTCTTTGTTAGACATTGTTCATCATCGTTATAATACTCATTATCACTACCCCAAGAAGCAACAATGGTTTTCTGCAATTTATCATTTTCTGGACTAAGTCTCTCTTCACCTTCTTTTTGATTTTCTTCGAATTGCTCAGACAGGTGTACTAAATTTCCAATTACTTTTTTATCTACTTTTTCAGATTTCGACGACCCGAATAACCCTTCTTCTATTTCCCTTTCTAAAACTAGTTCATTATCACCATCATAAGATGCAAAAGTTTTTCTTGATTTTTCTTTTACAAAATTTATCCTTGAGTTGTTTTTCACCTTTTCATGTTTGGATGGTTCTAGTAAGATTGTCTTTTCTTCTTTCTTAAAACTTTTTTCACCAGAATCCAAACTATTCCGATCAGTAATCCTTTGTTTTATTTCTTTGTCTATTTCTCGTTTCCTGTTATAAAATATATTTTCTAGTTTCACCATGTCCAATTTATCGTCAGACTGCCTAGTTTCTGGTATACTGCGTTTAAATGTATCATATTCGTTGTGCTGTAAAAGGATATCATACTCTGCCATGTCATTTTTTCTTGATTCTTTATTTTCTTCTTTTAATTTTTCTTTTTTCCCTGTTTCTTCTAATTGTTGAGCCCATTTGTATTCAAGCATTGCTTTATTTTGAGCCTTGTGTGATTTCAATGGCTTGAAGGGCCTTTTTTCTGATTTCTTTGTTAGACATTGTTCATCATTATTATACTCATCATCATCATTATCATCACTACCCCAATCAGCTATAACTGTTTTCTGCAATTCACCATTTTCTGGACTAAGTCCTCTAAGTCTCTCTTCCATTTCTTTTTTCTTATTTTCGAATTGCTTAGTTAGGTGTACTAAATTTCCAACTGGTCTATTTTCTTCTTTCTCAGGTTTCGACGATCTGAATAACCCTTTTCCTATTTGACTTTCTAGACCTAGTTCATTATCATCATCAAATGCAATAGTTTTTCTTGATTTTTCTTTTACAAAACTTATTTTTGAATTTGTTTTCACCTTTTCACGTTTTGATGGTTCTTGTAACATTGTCCTTTTTTCTGCTTTAAAACTTTTTTCCCTAGAATCATCACTATCCCAATCAGTAACCCTTTGTTTCTTTTGTTCTTCTGTTTCTCGTTTCTTGTTTTCACATGTATTTGCTAGTTTCACCATTTTATCATTCGGCTGCCTCGAATCTGGTATACTGCGTTTAAATGCATCATATTCGTTGTTCTGTAAAAGAATATCACAATCTGCCATGTCGTTTTTACTTGATTCTTCATTTTCTTCTTTTAATTTTTCTTCATTTTCTTCTAATTGTTTAGCCCATTCTAATTCGATCATTCTTTTATTTTTAGATTGGTCTGATTTCAATGGCTTGAAAGGTTTTATTCCTGATTTCTTTGTAAGACATTGTTCTTTATCATTATTATAATCATCATCATCACTGCCCCAAGCAGCCACAATGTTTTTCTGCAATTCATCATTTTCTAGACTAAGTCTCCCTTCCCTTTCTTTTTTCTTTTCTTCAAATTGCTTAGACAGGTGTACCAAATTTTCAACTTGTTTATTTTCTTCTTTCTCAGTTTTCGACGATCTGAATAACCCCTTTCCTATTTCGCTTTCTAGACCTAGTTCATTATCACCATCATATGCAATAGTTTTTCTTGATTTTTCTTTTACAAAATTTATATTTGAATTTGTTTTCACCTTTTCATGTTTTGATGGTTCTTGTAACATTGTCCTTTTTTCTGCTTTAAAACTTTTTTCACTAGAATCATCACTATCCCAATCAGTAACCCTTTGTTTCTTTTGTTCTTCTGTTTCCTGTTTCTTGTTTTCAAATGTATTTGCTAGTTTCACCATTTTATCATTCGGCTGCCTCGAATCTGGTATACTGCGTTTAAATGCATCATATTCGTTGTTCTGTAAAAGAATATCACAATCTGCCATGTCTTTTTTACTTGATTCTTCCTTTTCTTCTTTTAATTTTTCTTCATTTTCTTCTAATTGTTTAGCCCATTCTAATTCGAGCATTCTTTCATTTTGAGCCTGGTCTGATTTCAAAGGCTTGAAAGGTTTTATTCCTGATTTCTTTGTTAGACATTGTTCATCATTATTATACTCATCATCATCATCACTACCCCAAGCCGCCACAACGTTTTTCTGCAATTCACCATTTTCTGGACTAAGTCCTCTAAGTCTCTCTTCCCTTTCTTTTCTCTTTTCTTCGAATTGCTTAGACAGTTGTACTAAATTTCCAACTTGTTTATTTTCTTCTTTCTCAGGTATTAATGACCTGAATAACCCTAGTTCATTATCATCCTCATTAGATGCAATAGTTTTTCTTCTTACTAAATTTATCCGTGGGTTGATTTTTACCTTTTCATGTTTTGATGGTTCCAGTAACATTGTCCCGGTTTCTTTTTGAAAGTTTCTTTCACAAGCATTATCAAAATCTGAATCGGTCACTTTTTCTTCGTGTTTTTTTGGTCTTTGTTTTTCTGGTTTCTTGTTTTGAGAAGTATTTGCTAATTTCACAAAGTTTAAGCTACCAACTGGTTTCCTACTTCCTGGTTTACTGTGTCCAGATGTATCACATTTAGTGCATTGTAGACAGCTTTTGGGCAAGTGGTCACTTTCCAAATCTATAACAGACGCTGTATCCACCAATTCAGCATCAGTGTTATCTTGTGCTGTTTCATGATCTGAATATGTAATTCCTAATGTATAGGGTTCGTAATAATATGATCTATTTGCGTACTCTTTTAGAAGTTCATTTGGTGTCAGACTATTTTCCCATTCATTCAATATATCATTTTCTCTATCTTGTGCTATTTCTCTTATAAGGGCGAGGTTCTTATCCCAATTTACAATATTTATTTTCGGTTTGTATAAATACTTCATTTTCTGAGGACTTGCAACTTTTTGCAGTTTTCTGTTCATCAATAGTATAATTGGTGGATGGGGTTCCATGACAGTGTTCATTTTGTTAATATTCTCAGTTTTATATTCAGCTCCGCAAATACATTTTCTTGCTGTTTGATCAACTACATTCATGGTTCTGTTTTTTCTGGGTAGGCCTACTGGTAATGGCCTTCTGAACATTTGGTCATTTTCCATTCCTGAATTCTGTACACTCTGATATGGCTTGTCAAATATATATTCGGCACTTGTGCTCTTTTTGTAAACCTCAAATGCACTGTTTGAGCTAATTGAAATATCAGATCGACTTAGATCCACCCCAGGTGGACGTTGATTGTTGGTAATAACTGGCTTTATTGGAACTGGATGTTTGACAGTTCTCTTTTTAATCGTTCTCTTTGCTGACAGTTCATTTTCAATATCATTAACGTCAATTACAGCTCCAACTGGAACAAGTCCTTTGGATTTAACTGTATTTTCTAGAACTTCATCTGCATCGGAGCTAGCCAAACTATCGATAGCTTCATCTTCTGTAGTTGTGTGACTAGTTTCAGTGGTATCTTCCCCATCACCAGAAGACACAATAACAGAAGCAAGGCAATCATCTGGGGGTGCTACTTTCTTTTTCCTCTTCCATCTTTTTCTCTCCGGTGGGAACACATCATTTTCATCTGAGGAACTTTCTGTAAAGTTTCCCTGCATTGTATTCTGCACAAATGTTTCATTTTTTGGTTTATTTTTTATATCTATCATCTTAAATTTACGTGGGTTTTGTATAGATTGGCACTGGAAACCCTGGGTATTCTGTTTTTGGTCTATTGTTTCTGTTACTTGATCTACTTTATCTGCACTGCCTATAAACTGTTGGCTATCATCAGTACCTAATTTTTCCCATACTTGGTTTTGGGGGCAAAGTCCTTTGTGTTTTTTTACATGTTTTCTCGACCCACAGCAGCAGACAATTGTTGGTTGAGCAGCTTCAGGAGGGGGTATTACTTGAGGGGATCCTTCAAAAACTACTCTTAATTCCACATCTTTATCTGTTTTAGGAAAACGTAAAGTTATAGTAGATTCGCCAGGTTTTGTAGCCTGCTCTGTAGATATCTCTCTGCATATTTCAACATTATTGTCATTCTGTGTTTCATTTGCGGTGTTCTTTTCTTCGTTTAGGGATTTTTCTGTGGTTTGACTTTGGGCGTCTGTTCTGTCTAGTTTACATCTAAACAATGGTCTTGAAGATGGAGAGGCAGCTCTTCTAGCATCATCAATCCTGTGTATATCTCTGCGACTTAGTCGAGGAGAAAAATGTAACTTTGGTTTGTCGTTATCTTCATCAACTATATATTCTTTGTGGCGCTGGTTTTGTTGTTCACTCTTTTCCAATGTTTTATTTTTATGCATGTAAAGGTTGGCTTCTTCACTTTCATTTCCTGAGTCTGATGTGAGTTTAGATTTTTGTTTTGTGTTGTCACATATCAAATACTTCCAATGCTCCTTTAAATATAAGGCAATAAAAAAAAGTACATAATAACAGGAATTCTATTTATTTTGCTATTTGTAAAACACAATAATTCACAAATTTAATCTCCCTTTGCTTTACAAAACAGCTGTATTTATGTTCATATTTAAAAAGTTAGCAATTCAAAGTGTGGAAATACACCCACACAGTCACAGCAGCTTTGTCTCAACTGCAGCTTATCAGAAAGTAAAATTTGGCCTGAAAAGGGGTAATCACTCTGGTACGAATGGTCGCAGAATATTAAATATTAATACAGTTTGCCCACCCATGACCACCATGTTTCACACCAAATTTGAAAGAATTCTTCATAAACTGTAGCCTTGATTGCGTTCATGCAATGGATTTTAAAGTGAGGCATGGTGGAAAGTTTTTAATGGAGTAGGGTCCGTGTGGATTCAAAGCTTTGAACTGACACTTCTTTCCCCATTCGACCGGCAGTATAAATAAAGTCCCCTTACCTGCAGTAACTGGAAATAACGCTGTTTGTGTCTTTCAGACAAAGAATAGTTGACTAGCCTAGGTACATCAAACTGATTCAAACTATGTTGTAAGTCTTCATACAAGCATCTAAAAAACACAATAAACTCACATGGGGGAACTCAAATTGAGAATTCGATTCGATGATTGTTTTTTTTTTTGTCTCTTTCCAAAAGCTTGATTTCCAATTTTATCTAGATTTGGAAAGAACATTCTATTTGCTATATATTTGTTGGCATAATTAAAACCTGTGAAAATACCTGTTCGCTTGTGGAGACGAATTTTCTAATTTAAAGACAAGAGATTGTGTTGCTGATCTCCATTTTCCAATAATGTCATTTTCTCTTGTTACCCAATTTTCTTGAAGACATTGTACTGCCTGTAATTATAATATTATAATTTAGTTGCCAATGTTATGAGTAATTAGCATTTGTTGGCATAGGCTTACATGATAAAAGCGTTCTCAAACATATTCAATAACTCATCATTACAAATTTATAATTTGTCATAAGCTAATGCAATGTACACTAAGGCTGGCAGAAAATATCAATATTGCCGATAACCGTCAGTAAAGATTGATAATCGATACAGATTTAAAATATCGATAATCGCACAACATAGGTTAGTTTGTAACTTGTGAGAAGAAATCCCTAAAAGATAAGTACAACCGGGGATTCGAAACCACGCGAGTTGACTCAATGACAGGCTTAATAATACAGCGCGCGCATGCTAACCATTCAGCCAGGTAAGCGGGTTTTTTTTCATTGCAGTATATTTTGCAAAGCATGCTTGGGCCTTCCTTAGTAAATGTAATTAAACACATTTTTTGTTCACACAAGATTCCAGAGTAAGAGAGTTAAAAAGACCCCACTAAAGTAAGAACTGTCAGTGATTATCAATACTTTAAAGCAGTATCGATTGCAAGCCCTAATGTATAAAGACACGCGAATGACACATATAGAATGCACATGACTTTAAAATGTGAGATTAACATTTGAGCCTATTTTGGTAACCAAACTGGAGTTATCTCCCATTATTTCTAGAACACGGATCACCTGAAAATCATACCAATACCAACTTATCACTTTTGTTTGTTTAAATAAGCTTGTGTTATAAAAATGAAAACAATAAATGATCATAAATTTCCTATGTTATGGCCATGTAGGCTACACATTGATGTGTCTTCGACAATTTTCGTACATGCCAGTCCATTCTATGAGCCTAATTATACGATAGGCCTACTTACTTCTTGGAACATTTCTCGATTAATTTCATCTTTGTCATAAGCCTTTCTATAGCTTATATAACATTTCTCCATCTTTTTTTTATGTTCGTCTTGTCGTTTTGAAAAACGAAATCTTGACCAAAAACTGTTTTTATTTGAAACTAACTTGCTCCATTGATCAACAGTTTTCATATATTTCTGTAAATTATAAAATATTTTCATATATTTCTGTAAATTATAAAATATTTTCATATATTTCTGTAAATTATAAAATATTTATAATTCTAAAATTAATGTTAGAGAAGGTGATTTATTCTTTAAAATGATGTTTAACATCCTACTTTTCTTCACCAAGAAATTAAATGAAGGCAGAAATATGCCAGGAAACAGCTTTTTCGCCTACTCTTCATCATATTTGAACCATAAAGGATTTATTATATGAGCACCCAACACCCAGATGTACATGCAACTGTGGTTTTTCGTACCACAATGAAAACAATAGGACATTCAACCCCTTTTCATTTCGTTTTAAATCATTTTCATACCACAACGAACTTGCCAGGCCCCCTGAATAAAACAAGATATTTTCTGGACCAACACTGGACTCAAACAGTGGACATCCTGATTAGGGTCTTACTTACTTACTGAGCCTTCCAAAAATATAATAACAAACTGGTTTGGAAATTAAATTATTTAATATTGCATGACTTTGGCCTAAAATTGCTAATCAATATAAGTTCATGAGTAGATAGATTTGAAAAGATCAATCTCTGTATAGTGAACTCAAAATTATAGGTAATTCTTGTTGCTGAATATTGCTGGCTGAAAAATCGGAATCAGGAAATTTGACAATGTGAGAGCTGTTTCGCACAAACTAAAGTTACTGGCAAGAAATCCATTTATTCCGAAACATTATATTATTACAATCAAATAATTTTGATATACACTGAACTCAAGAGTCCTTAGACATCTTGAACTGGTTAAATTACCTTATCAGCTTTGATTACTATGGCTTCTTGTTTATTTCTAGTTGATAATAAAGAATTAAATTGAAGTTCTAAACCAACTTCAAATTTATTATCTAATCTATAGTATAGAGAGAGAAGAAGTAGAGAAAGAGAAAAAGATATAGATAAAAAGATATAGATAAAATAAGAAGGAAAACGGAAAGATATTAAAAATCAAAATTAAATAAGGTGTTAAAAAAAAAGGTGAGAAAAAGGAAACAAAATTTAAGTTGGAACAATAGCATTGTGAAGAATAAAGATGTCTAAGGATTAGAATCCATTTATTCTCACGGAATTATCTTTACAGCAGACAACAAGGTATTAGAAGACCGACACTCATTAATATTTGAATATCGAGGTAAAATAAACTTACTTAGTAAGCAGGTGCCAAGGAGATCTGGCATGGTCAAATCCATGCCATTCATTTTCCAGATGCTCAGCATTATGCTTTAGATTGGTGATAAGAAGTCTGGATATGTCACCTAAAGCACGGTTTATATTATCACCTGAAAAAGATGATTTGCATCAACTAAAGAATAAGAAAATGTTTCGCAACAATTTTTTTAAAAAATGTGTTAAAAACTGAAGGCTCCTCTCACAAGGTTTACAGCAAAGGGGACCGGGGTGTTAATGTCGCCGACTATTGAACACAGATAGGGCTCTCCCGACTACAATACTTCACACTAAATTTGAAACAAAAATCTGTCAAAAAATGGACAGTCGCAGAATGCTGAATATCAATATAAATCTTGTTCGTCTCTTAATCCCCCCTTCTTTCACACCAAATTCGTAATGAGGAATGATAGACAGAATGGTAATACTTATTACTTACTAATACTATACTTTGCAATATTTTCAAATTAATGTTATCGGCCCGATAGTCGGTGGAGCCTGATTTTATGATTTACAAGCTTATCTGAACGCAAGCCAAGAATCAGTGTGTGTGACACTGACAGTTGATTAGTACCAGTGTACAGCTTCGAAGGAATGTAGTGTAACAATGCAGCCATCATAATCATATTCAAAGAGTTTAACATCAACAATTTCAACTTACCCTCGTCAAAATTACAGCTTTTATGCAGTTGAAGGCACTCTTCCTTCATGGTTTTGGCTAACTGAATGTAAGCTTTTGCCATATTTTCATATAAACGGGTCCATGCAGAGATATGTTTATGCCTGAAATTTTTTTAAAAAATGGATTGAAATATTCTCAGCAAGGTTTACAAAAGACAATTTTTTAAAAATGGTCATATAAACATAAAAGATAGGCTGGCACTGCCAGGCAGATAAGCGGATACGCCCACATTTTCGAGAGATGGATAGAGAACAAGCAACACCGAAAGTGATTTACCTACAATCAAAGGCTATAATTCATGAATTTACAATTTGATATGCACAAATATCGAAAGATCGTTGGGTTATAAACTTAAAGGCGATTATTCAGTCGATAATTCAGGAAGTTACGATCTGATATGCATAAATATCGTAAAGAACCAAGATCTTTGGAATATAAACATGTATTTTAAGTCTCATCAAAATTAAATTAAAATTGTGACATCTACAGGGTCCACAACCTTATTTTTACACTATTTGCGTACAAACAGCAGGCATTTTGTCTGGCCATTTTGGTCCGATTTTTCGTACAATTAGGGGCCATAATTCAGGAAGTTACGATCTGATACACGCCAATAATGAAAGCAGCAGAGATCTTTTGGGGATAAAACTATATTTCAAGTTTTGTCAAAATCGGATAAGAATTGTGACCTGTATAGAGTCCACAAACAATTGTGGACGGACGTCCAGACATACGGACAGACAGGGGCGACGGCATAATTATAATACCACATGAAAATGTAGGCATATAAAAAGGTGATTTTTAAGACAATCTTGGGCCATAGTTCAGGAAGTTGGGTGAATATCGAAAGAACCAAGATCTTTGGGTTAAAAACAGGCATGTCAAGTTTCATCAAAATCGGTTCGATATTCTGACCTCTATAGGGTCCACAAACTAAAAACGTGATTTTCCATATAATCAGGGGCCATACTCCACAAAGTTTCGATTCCAATACATGCCAATATCGAAAGCAGCCGAGATTCTATAGGGATACGTTCACATGAAAATGTGGGTGTATAAAAAGACAGGGTCCACGGATACTCAGCGGTATTGTGCTGCCCCGAATATAAGGTGCGTAAGACGCTGGCTGTCTAGTCTGGAGGCAGGTTTTCGGTTCGATTCCTTCATTGGCCAAGAAAGTTTATCCAAATTTTCCGATGTGGTTTCCACTTGTCAGTGATGCAAGACTTAACTAATAAGTCTAGTCATTTGGATGGGACAAAAAACAAGATGCTGTGTACACATTGGCGTGCACCTAAAAGATCCCTTGGCAGTTGGAATTCAATATCAATAATATAAGAGTAGGTTGTAGCACAGCTGTCCGGGCGAAATTTCTCTAATAGCACACTGTATTGCGTATGCTCGTCTTCTTTAGCCCAGTTTAAGAGCAGAACTACTGTAGGTAGGACCTTAAAGGAGCTAAATCGCTAATATTTGGGATCCAGAAATTGACAAAAGTGGGTCGAAACTCATATAATACTGTAATATGAATGTATATAAACTGATTTACATTAAATGCTTTCCGTTTTACTCCAATTTCAAATCAGTTATGTTCGGCGAAACAAGCCATTCAGTCTCAACCCAGTGCATTTTTTTTAGCGCCTGGTTATTCCAGTCCACATATGCAGTGTGATACAGTGCAATGTGTCTAGCCTCGTCCCTTGAGTCTCTCAATAAAACTAGGACCAGAGCGCAATATGGTACACGATTCGTGTACCAATGTTAGAAAAATTATTTTATCTTAAATATCGGATATCAGAAGCTCATCTTTTCCTGGTAAGTTTACATCATCAATGTTGATTTAAATTGACCAATAATTCGTGTTTTCGATGTCGAAGATTTTGGAGGATTTTGAGTTACGGACTTAGGTCCTTTAAACCCCATTACATTTCATTTACACAAATTAAGTATTTCGTTTAAATGAATGTGAGAGGTGGGGACTCTATGAAGCATTGGTGATATAAAGAGATAAAACGGGTTCCTCCTCCGGTTAATCTGATAACCTTATGAACATGAATGAGGATACACTTTAAATCAGTTCTTTACTTCATATATTGGTTTGAAGCATTGGAGTCAATGAGAGAACGAACGCTGTTCAAGAGACCCAATACATTGTAAACCCGATCGAAGGAATTGTTTTTAATATGTTTTTAATTACCGAAACATTTGGTTCTCAAGCCCATGTGGGTAGAACTAAGACACTTCCTTGCTAGCTTGGAGGTTGCGGGTTCGCTTTCACTAGTTTCAGTGCTGGCCAAGAACGTTCATCTGGTTTTTGCAGGGCAGAGGGCCTGATAAAGAGAGCTGTCAAGAAAGTTTATCTGTGTTTTTTCAGTGAGGCAAGACAGAGGGCCCTATAAGGAGAGCTGTAAAGATTGGACCAACAACCGAGGTCCCGTATACACCTCAATGCTCCAAACACCCAATTTGAAAATAAAGCATGTTGAAAAAAAACAATCGTGACTTCTATCTTTATTGATATGCGGTCGGGCTTGAGGCGGTAACCCTAGAACTGTGAAACAATATAAACTAGGTCATTTCGAGACTAACACTTGGTTCAGTTTTATATCAATACATCGCTTTCGCGTGGGGTATTTAGCAGTGGGAGGAAACAGGTGGATGTGGTGAAGACCCATAATGTTGGACAGGCATTGCCATACTCCTTATCACATACAACTACAAGTGATCAATCGAAACAACACCCCTTGACTCAATTACAAACTGCATGGTTTCACGACCAGAACACTGTAAAATCGATGATGAAAAAATTATGAAATGAAATAGGGTTTAATGTCCTACTGTTCTTTTTTGACTGGGCTATTGAAGATGAGCATACACCATACATTGCTCAGAGACGGATTTAAGGGGGGGGCGCACTCCCCTCTAATTTTCGACAGTGCCCTTTTTTACTTCTGAAAGTGCCTTTTCTCAGACCCAAATATGTCAGAAAATATCAGCCAAATAACTCTTGGAATTGCTACAGATGCAAGGAACAGGGATGTAGCCACCAGGCAGCACTATTTTCTGCCGCCAAGCACAAAGAAAAAAATCGAAAAAAAACGCCCAGTCGTATTAAAACACCCTCACCTTCGTCCTTTTCTGCACACAAACTCAGCGCTCGAAATTTACAACGGCAAACGACAAAGCCATGATAAAAGACTACACAAAGCATGTCTGCCACGGCATTATTTATTTTTGTGTGCCGTAGTAGACCCACCATCCAAATTTACGGCACTAAAGGTTAAGGGTTAAGATGTCGTTAATGGTGTCGTACGTTCGGTTTTATGATCAATTTTGAAAGTACTGTCTACGGTTAATCCTAGTCAATGTCAATGTTTCTTATTTTATTTCTTGCCTGTGTTGATCATGGATTTGCTACGGTCGGTATAAGGACGATGAGAGCTCTCTCAACTTCTGTTTGACCTGATTGTCATTCCACCGTAATAATATAATTTGTGAGACACAAGTCAAACAAAACAGCCCGTTTTAATTATCAATATCTACCTGTTGTCATAATTCATTGTACTCAAATAAAACACAAACACCGTTTTAAGAATAGGCCTATATAAATTTGAATATATAAATAGAAATTGATTTGCACTGAAGCAAATACGACAGCAAATGCTCTAAAAATACAGCAAAAAGGATTGAATTTTCATAAAAGACCACGCCCCCCCTCACAAAAATTTTTGGGCTCGCTACGCTCACATAAGATTGTTTCCATCACTCACCTTAGCGACGTGCCCTCATTTTGCCTTAATTCCTAGATCCGCCCCTGTTGCTCTATAAATGAAATTTTGACAGGGCAGTGGCACTACAGCTACTCTTGTATCGATTTGCAACTGCCAAGGGGTCTTTTACGTCAAAGTGTTTACAGGACCTGAGATTTTTTGTACTATCCATACGACTAGACAACTCTCCTTGTCAGACTGTCCTTCCTGCATAACTGGCAACTAAAAACTACGCCACAAAAGCCAGATGAACTTACTTGGCCAGCGCTGGGAGCAAACCCGCGACCTGCATGCTAGCGAGCGTCTCACCAACTTAGCCACCGTGACTATTGCTTTTATGGGGTTCACAATGTTTTCATAATGAGATATTGTTTGGGGATCGGGTCTCTGGGTCGGAAACGACAGTGTTCGTTCTCTCATTTACCCCAATGCTTCGCACCGATATATGATAAAGAAATGACTTAAAGTGTATCCTCATAAGATTTTCAGAATATAGAGAGAGAACTGGAGAACCCGGTTCATCCCTTTCTCACCATACATCAATGATTCACAGAGTCCCCACCTCTCATATTGTCCCCATTATGAAAACCTTGTGAACACGAGGTCTGTCACTGCTGCAAGTGGCCTTGTTTCAATTGACAGCTTTTATGTGACAAGGAGCAGGATAGATAATTGTCCAACCTCATAGGTTCTCTCTGGGTCTACCTGTTTTCCCCCAATGCCAAGTTCCTACGCACAAAAAAATTATTGACATAAAATCAAACCAGGTATTAATCCCAAAGTAAAATTTTTTTTTTTTCAAATTGGTTGTTTGGAGCATTTGGGTCAAAAGTCGACATGTTAAATCGTAAATCAATTATAATTTGTTATAACAAATTAATTCGTTATAATGATTAATTATTTTGTTATAACAAATTAATTATTTCGTTGAAACAAATAAATATTTTGTTTAAACAAATCAATATTTCGTTTAATCAAAATAATATTTCGTTTAAGCAAAATAATATTTCGTTATAACAAATTAGTATTTCGTTATAACAAATTAATTATATAAGAGTGGAGTCATAAAGGAAAAAATTATATAAGTGTGGAAACGTGCACTTAAGCGGCTCAGTATTCCATTTAAACAAATTAATATTTTGTTTAAACAAATTAATATTTTGTTTAAACAAATTAATATTTTGTTTAAACAAATTAATATTTTGTTTAAACAAATTAATATTTTGTTTAAACAAATTAATATTTTGTTTAAACAAATTAATATTTTGTTATAAAGAAATAATTGTATAAGAGTTGATTCATGCACGAAAAACTTATATAAGAGTGGAATCGTGCACTTAAGCAGCTTGGTTTGTATTGTTCGGTTCTGGATGGAGAACGGAGAAAGACATAGCCGTACTGCCGAACCAAGGTAGCAAATCGTTAATTCAAAAGAACAAGCAAACAGTGAGGCAGATGTCTCCGCCGAAATCTATAAAATTTAGATGACACATATTAATTAATTGCACAGTCATTTTCAAAAGAGAGAGAGAGAGAGAGAGAGAGAAATTGGGTTTAATGTCCTCAACACAACTAGGTCATTTCTGGACTATCATTCATATGGTTTAATTGTCGGATAGCCGTGGCAATAGCCGTTGTAAGTGAGAGGGATATTCGGTCTCCCGTCCGATCAGGCAGGTTCCCCCCCCCCCCCCGAGTTCTTCGGTTTTTTTCCTGCAGTAATGATCGAAATCATTTGCACCATCTGTGCCAAGGGCAAATTGAAAATAAGCCTCAGGCTTAATTTGCTACCCTTGTAAAATGACCAGATATTTCAATAATTCGCTTGTGAGTAGAGGTCTTTAGCAGTGGGAGGAAACCAGAGTGCCCATAGGAAACCCATGAGGTTGAGACAGGGCGCCCCTATCTCCATGCAACATTACGCTCACACTAGGGCTCGAAACCACAGCTGCAAGCCAAAGGTGGCCAGCCAGTAAGCGGTCGAAGCGCGGCACTCTAGACCACTAGGCCATCCCCCCTCCCATTTTCAAAAGTATCAAGCAATCAAACTATACACTAAGTTTTATCACTCTCTATCAAATAGAATCAAGATTATCTTGTCTCAAAGCATTGACCATTGAAATTGATTAGCTCTATACTCTACGTATACTTAGCTTTAGCTCGAAATATTAATCATTCAACTAAGTCAAGAGTCCAAGACACTCATGCACCTAATGAACATCTACATCACTTTTAAATATTCTATCTTAATTCTTATTTAAAATTAAAAGCAGAGTTGTTATGTTTCAAATACTTGACTAATCAAATTGCTTATCACAGTTAGCCAAGCAGATAATTCTCACCTTTCAACTTATTATTATTGTCTAGGTAATGATATAATGAAGGATTCATCCCCCCACCCCAGGGTTTCAGCCAGTGGGGGGTGCAGGGGGTGCATGTACCCCCCTTTGCTTGATGAAGGGAGGTGCATACCCCTCTTCAGTCAGCTGAGTAATGTTTCAAAAAGTGTGTTTTGTGTAAGAGAAAGAGTGTTAAAATGATCTGTAACTAATTAAATATCATATAAATCTCAAGATGTGATCGAGTGCATCTTTTCTGCCATTCAGGTCAATACATGTACACCCTGCCTTCTTTTGACTTTTTATTAGTGGTATTAGGCCGGCGCTTATCGGTCGACCGTATAAATTGTACCCCCCTTCAAGATTTTTCTGGCAGAAACCCTGCACCCCCTAACCCTGATCATCATGAGCCATGACGCTGAATCACTAAAGTAAATGAATATTTAATATTTGTGGGTGTACTCAGATAAAGTATCTATATTATTGTACATACTATGATACTTATACTACTAGTTGAACAAGTACAACTACTAATTCTAAATTAATTTCCGACTGAAAATGAAAGAAGGGGGAAAATTTGTCCCCTTGAAACAAGGGCCGCTTAGTTTAGTCGGCCTTGAGAGAACAGGATAGAATGAACATTTGAGTTTCGGTGACAATTAACAGCAACGCAGTGATACGACTTGCTCAACTGGATGAGGGTAAGATAACGTAAACTTTTTTTTAAAAGTTAAAGATATTGATGATTTAGAATTTGTTTACTTTCTCAGTAACTGCTTCCTGTAACGCATGCGCGTTCGAACGGCAATTTTTTTTTAGCCTTAATTCAATGACATCACAATCAGGTTATCATTTTTTACTTTAGGCCTAGGTATTTTTTTTATTTACTTGTCTGTTTTTGGTTTCGAGTCCCCGGGACCTTCCCGGGCTTTCAGATAATCAACTCACTTGACCTAGACTAAGTATTACACAGCTATTATTATTTATTAACAACTAAAATCAAACACGTGTAGGCCTATATATATAGGCCTGATCCTCTCCACTCCCAAGCGCTAACTTGGCCAAGCCAAGCTCAATTAAAAAAAAAGAAATTTTAAAACCTAAATTTTTTAATAGATAGATAATAGAAAGTGCAGGAGGACCGCACTACACGCAAACCAAAAATCTGCAAGACAAACCTGCGGACAAGACAAAATAGACATTGCAAAAAAAAACCAAACAAACATCAAATCATCAAGTCAGTTGTGAGTTGAGTGAATCGCATTCACCATAGATAATACCGTATTATCTATGCATGCATTCACTGAGAATCACTGTCATTTTTTTTTGTTTCCGATCAGTTTTTTTGACGAGAAACAACAAAATTAAATACTAAAGTTTACACTTACAGATCCCCGTCGTTTCCATACTGAATAATATTACACCTATCCATTATACTGCTTTCGAAATGCACGACAATTTAGCATAAAACTAAAAGGCAGCAGATTTACGAACTGGCTCTTTGCGCTCTTCCATTTATTGCTAGGCGACACTATACAATAATATCACGTGACGAATAGCACGTGACTAGGCTGCTCTTGCATCTGATTGGATTAATGTGACGTCAATATCTATATTTAGCAATAATAATATTAATGGATTGGAAAGCCTAGTCTGTCTCACGTTTTGTAAACCGCCTAAACATGTGATATCCTGCTCCAAAAACCCGACTTTACTTTAGTTCTAAACTACACTTATGTCTATTAGTAACTATAGTCTACTCTACGACTACGAACGACTACTTCTGATCTACTCTCTAGACTCCAAGTCCTGTTTGAGTCCCGTCGAAACAGCAGCATTCAGACATCAGATCAGATTCTACTTTTTTGGATCCGATCAGCTTTTTGACAAGAAACAATAAAATTAAATACTAAAGTTTACACTTACAGATCCCCGTCATTTCCATAATGAATAATATTACACCTATCCATTATACTGCTTTCGAAATGCACTAACAATTCAGCATAAAACTAAAAGGCAGCAGATTTACGAACTGGCTCTGGGCCGCTCTTCCATTTATTGCTAGGCGACACCGTACAATAATATCACGTGACGAATAGCACGTGACTAGCTTCTTGCATGTTATTGGATCAATGTGACGTCAATATCTATATTTAGCAACAATAATAATAATAATGAATTGGGAAGCCTAGTCCGTCTTACATTTTGCAAACCGTCTAAACATATGTGATAGCCTGCTCTAAAAACCCGACTTTACTTTAGTTTTAAACTATACATGTCTTTTAGTAACGCTAGTCTCTCTACGATTACGAATGAGTACTTCTGATCTGATCTACTTTAAAGTATACTATAATATGTCTTTTAGTAACGCTAGTCTCTCTACGATTACGAATGAGTACTTCTGATCTACTGTCTCAATTAATTAGAGTCGATCCTGTTTGAATCCTCCTAAGTTAGTTATAGGCTACTACTACTAGACTACTACCAGACCTAAATCAACCAGGCCCGTAGCCAGGAAGTTGTTGTTTTTTTTGGGGGGGGGGGGGGCAAAGATGTTTTCGGGAGGGCCAACTAGCATGGGCATCTGCATGAGTTTTGCGGTAAAGGCCAATTTTCTTGTGATATTGGGGCGGGGGCAAGACACAGTATTGGGAGGGCAGTTGCCCCCCCCCCCCGTGCCACCCCCTGGCTACGGGCCTGAAATCAACAATAAAATTAAACACAAAAATGCAGGGGAGAGCGGGGCACAGTGGGCATGATTTCTTTTTTTTTTTAGTAAATTGACCAGAAGTGAAATCAAACTATGTACTCAGTTGAAGCCATTCATATGTTCGATATGTTTATCAGTGCTGTTAAAAAGTTAATAAATTGAAACCATTTTGGTGTAGATCATTATAAAACAAAAATCTTTTTTGACCCAATGTGTGGTCCGTATGTGGTGTAGGCTACACTGGTTCACACTATGGGGCACAGTTGGCCATTAAGAATGTTTCTTTTGAAAAATGTATAGTAAACACATTGAAAATTGAAACTCATAAGAACTGTAAAAACTAATCTTTTTAATAGTTCAAAATATAAATTTGTTTTAAGACTTGAATAAAAAAAATTCTTTAAAACAATTATCATTTATACGAAAAATTCCTAGCCTTGTAAGTCAGTAAGGTTTCGTAACCTAGGACCAATATTTCCTTAAAAGCAGCTCAAATATCCATATTTTGTCTAATGGCAGATCTTCTACTAGTTGCTCTGAAGGTGACGAGAGACTCAAACGGAACGAGGGCGGATCGGGACGTAAACAGAGATAACCCTACATCCCCAGCCCACCATCCACGGCAACAATTAACGAAATCTTGAGATGGCCTTGATAATTAGATACGATAAGTGGTCTAACATAACACGGTCTGTCTATCTCTGGACACAAAAATGAATAGGCCTACGGAAGAAATCATAATACTTCTTCCAATTAAATCTGGTAAAAAGAAGAGAAGATATTCCACTGCTTGTTTTTGATATCCTATATCTTTTTAACATCTTTTTTAGATACATTTTAAAAGTCTTTTAAAACTCCCTGGGTGCCATATATAATGGGATCATTATAAAGTCTTCAAATACGCAATACTGTAAACAGAGGCGGATCCAGGGGGAGGGCCCTAGGTGCCCCCCCCCCCTAAATCCCTACATAACAGTATAAAAAAATAGATATGCGCCACAAAATACCACTGACACCCCGATTTTTTCAAATTTTTTCTCAGGGGCCCCCCTAACTGGATTTCCTGGATCCGCCTCTGACTGTAAACTTTAAAACATGTTATATACAGTACATACAATATTCAAAAGCACAAGAAAACAAGTCATTTAGATATATTTCAAAAGTTAAACTACAGCACGCACGTGCTAACCATATATTTCAAAAGTCAAACTATAGTACGCACGTGCTTACCATTCTCCCCCCCTCCCCCGATTCAAATGACATCGGTGGTTAATTAAGGTCTTATAGTACATATTTCAGGCCTAACGAAAGACCTGCATTAGACAGATTTAGCTCCTCTATAATGTATGTTTAATATATAGGCCCTACGTAGAGATAAAGATGGCGAGGTGAAATTAACAGAAACCAATATAAACTTTAACTGACCACTTATAAGTTAATACTGATAAAATTTGAATTAGGTTGGACCCCCCTTTTTCAGCTAGGGGGCCATCCATTAAGTACGTGCCCTCAAAATGGGTAAAATTCAGCCCCCCGCCCCCTGTACGCTCCTGAACGTACGTTTTGCCAATGAATTTACGCACCTGTACGTGACCCCCCCCCCTTTCAAGCATACGTACTTTATGGATGACCACTGGATTGATTGGACTTTACTTAAATAATTTGTTTACCAAAACTTTTTTAAAGAAAAGCACCCTTATTTTAAGATGCATTTAAATAATGTAAGAACTAAACCTGTCTGTTGAGATGTTTGGTTCGGCCTCAAATGTTATATAAAAAGAGTAGACAATTATTCGCATGCCAATCCCACTATAGATCATCGGATTGAATTTTTAAAAATGGGCAACAGAGACTATGCTTTTCTTTCGGCGATAAAATGACAATCGAGACTACGCTGTTCTTTCGGCGATAAAATCTCCACTCAGAATGAAGAAATTTGAATGAATTTTTCAACATATCCCCGTTTGGTTATCTGTTTCTATATCTTACACTGTGGACTCTTTATGTGAATCTTACATAATCAGCCCCCCCCCCCATAATTTGGCCGCAAGTACTCTTTTCTCCAGTTCATTGCGCCCACTGGACCCTCGCCTATAAAGACCTAGGATGGAAGCGCCCCCCCCACCCCCAATCACGAATTGCTTCCGCCGGCTCTGGTAATGCATCGTAAAGCTGTATATTGATATTTAACTTTTATTCTGGCATGTTGGATATCTAATTATGGTGTTAAATTTATCGTGTATTAATACTGGAACGTCCGTTAATTTAGATAGTTGTTGTTTCCGCTGGTATCGAAGTTGAGGTTGGTGTTAGTGTTGAAGTAACTGTTGTACTAGTTGTTTCCATTGGTGTCTGAGTTGATACTGGTACCATTTCCAAGGTAGCCGTTGGGAAAGCAGTGGTATCGGAAATATCAAGAACATCCGGGGTTGTCTGATCAATCGACGATTCACCAATTGATATTTTACACTTCTTTAACGCTGCGTCAAATCTCTCAAGGCGTGAAATCATTATGTTCAGCATAAATCCGAACCCGAATCCAAAATGGCGTTTAATCAATTTAACTTTGTTGCGTTTTATGTTCTTTACTGTCAGGGGTAGGCTGTCTACATGGTCGTATTGGACAGTGCCTGTGGGAACTTCAGGAACACTTTGCTGATCTTCTTCATATTGGCTATCGGATGGAAGATCCAATTCTCCTCCTGAAACTTCCGGTACAATAGCAGGTTCGGGTAGAATGTCACCTTCTGGTAATTGGACGGGTTCAGCCATCGGTTGACTTACTACTGGTTCTTCCAGAAGGGCAGGTTGGGGTGGTTGTTCAACTACTGACTGGTCTGTAGAAATACTAGACGGTGTTGTGGTGTCTCCTGCTGCATCAAGCGAGGATTGTGAAACACGACACGTCTCCAACTCGCCCTGTATATGGATAATTGCAAATCCTAACATGTGAAACAATCGAAAAATGTCATATACCTTAGATTCTGTTTTTTCGGTAACGTCGCTTTGCAACAAAGACGATTCGGTCGGTTCTGGAGTGTTCTCGGCCTTGATTTGTACATGGCAAAGAGTCAGCACAATGCAAAATATTACTGTTCCCTTAGTAGACAGCATAATCATAACAGCCTGTTCTCAAAACTGATCAGATTTCAATCTGGAAATACAATTTATACCAAGAATTATCTTCTCATCAATTTTATTATCAATAATGATTGATACATTTTATATTAAAATAAGACCTTTATTTGTAACGCACGTGTTGCGTGGTGTTCTAGGGTCTGTTTCACCGGGGATTCCGCTACGTGGAGTTTTTTTTTTAAATTAAAAGTTGGTAAAATGTTATGCAATAGCTTTAACTTATTTGACCAAAAAACAAAAAAGACTTAAAACAAAAAAAACAACCTTAAAGGTCCTACCGTTTCTGAGTTTTAAGCAATTATTCAGTTATGGAGTTAAATTGTGCCTTATTTATGCAGTTGTTTTTCATGGAGTCACTATAGCTGTTCTCGTATAAAACTGGTAAAAAGTATTACAGATTTTCGTAAATATTATTGCTTGACATATGTACTGTGTCTTTGCGGGTGCAGTTACAACTGAAGTTTTAAAGACGTATCGTATGCAGATTACACTATTTTGCCTGATTACACTATTTTGCCTGATTACACTATTTTGCCTATACCGTTTTTTTAGGACTTCGAATTTAATGGTTTGGATTGTACGTACTTGGTTTTATTTTGTATATAATTTTCATTATTGGTATTTTAAAACCACATCCAGTGGCGTAATGGGAGTTGACTACGCAATCATCGCTGGTCACATCCGACAAACTACTTAGTTTAATAAATTAGGTCAACAGCTTTATCGCCACATCGCTGTCATTTTTGTGACCTCTCGCTTCTTTCTTTAACTTTAGGTACATATATTTTGTTGCGTTTTATGTGCATAGCAATAAGCCCTTGTCGGTACGCCTATAATTTATGTCTAGTAAAATATCTACATGGTCGATCTGGATTGACATGCTGATATTGTGATTAGCAACTGATTCTTTCAGATATAAATTTAATACGACTCAGTTTGATGGACAGAATATTAGATGTCGTTTTATAGGTTTCATTATTAACGGTATTATCCAGACAGATCTCATCTCCCCAGCGTTGGTAACTCACACACATTTAAAGGAGCTAAAAGTACTAATTTACATTCAATCGTTTCCGTATTTCAAGTCAGTTATCTTCGGTGAAATAGTACGTCAACAGTCTGAACCAAATGGTAATCTCTAATTTAAACATTGGCACAAATGGGTCGCAACGCATATGCAAATGTAATTATAAATGTATATTAACTAATTTACATTCAATCGTTTCCGTATTTCAAATCTTCGGTGAAATAGTAAGTCAACAGTCTGAACCAAATGGTAATCTCTAACATCTGCACCGATAGTATTCATTGCGCATGCTCTCCAGAAAAGAATATACGTCACTGTTTGACATGACTTGGAATATGTCTAGCCTCGTTCTTCGAGCCCCTAGTACGCCTATGCGGGGGGGGGGGCTCCCACCCCCTTCCCCCCAAACATGGTCTTGTCGGGAATAAATGCTCAGTTTGTCGGGAAGCGTCGCGCCGTCTGTCGGGGTTTTGAATATTTTTAATAATATCGAAGCGGAAAGAAAGCAGTCCAGTCAATGATGAACACGTTCGCCATCTGAATAGAACTAGCACGTACACATGGCCTTTCTCACTTCTTGAGTACTGTGTTCGTGTATATTGGATGGCGAACCTAAAAAGTGTCGTGGATTGATTAATGGATTCGGTTACAGTACAAGATAACTGTAAATTTTGCCCATCGTCTTTCTTATAGTAAGTCATTAATCTCATTTTCAATTGTCTATGACTTTGTTAAACTAATCAATTAACATGAATAAAGTTCTCGTGCGCTTTTTGTCAAGTTAGTTGTGAGCGGTACCATCTAAGGGACACTTGGTGAGAAAACTGTCATAATTTGTAAAAATTGTTTGTTGTCAAAACTGTAGTGAACTCCACAGTCCACACTTAATTTGCTGTCAGGGCGGATGCAACATTTTCTATTGCTGATATTTAACATCAATTCGATAAAAAAAAATTCAAAACAATTTTCAGTACTAATTTAAATACTGCTAGCATAGAGGATTACTATTGCTTTAGTATTGAAGATTTGAAAGGTTTCTGCAGTACTTCCGTGAAATTTGAAGGAAACGTATCTACTAGGCCTATGGAGTCATAGTCAAATAACCGAAAGAATAATCACGGCAGTAAAATACAATGTATGTGTTGTCAACAGATAAATTGCATTGCGATAGAAAGCATGGTCACAGCACCTCTGACATTAAATTCACTTGGATATTAGAGAGCAATCAGAAAACGTTTTCATCATCCTTTTCTGCTACGAAACAGCAAAATCCGGATAACGATTCTACTGATACTGCATTTTAAAGATGACTTTTTACCAGTTTTATATGCTGCAACTGACATAATTTACTACCCACTCCAAATTACTAGAAAGTATTCGAAATGCCTGGAAATCGCGTCTACGACCGTCTGGTTTTCAAAGTGTTCTGGGGGAGGCCCCCCACACCCCCGTTGGCCACTTCGCGCCGCTCGCGTCTCCGCGGACTCTAAAATATATTCGTCGGGAAAATATGCTGGCCCCCCAAACAAGTTCTTTCTCGCACGCCTATGCTAGTACGCATTATGGTAAAATGTTTATTTTGTCTGAAATATTCGGTATCAGAAGCCCGTCTTTTCCCGGTAAGATCACAATTCCAATATTGATTTAAAATGACAAATAATTCGTGTTTTCAATGTCGAAGACTTTGGATGTTATTGAGTTAGAGACTTAGCTACTTTAATAACTATGACAACATAATAAATACTGAAACATATTTTATTAATATGAAGTGCTGCTCATAGCAGCGCATTTTAAAACTATGCAGATGTAGCATTCTCGTACATATAAAACAATTAAAAACAATATAATATAATTATTAATAAATTAATTAAATAATGGAGCAAATATTGGCAACATAGATTGGGCTTACAGATTGGGGATCGACCATTACTGAGCCAAGTTTTAGGAAAGATCCCAGATTAAATGATGGACTGTCATGTTGCCGTACTTGATTGAATGGGAAGAATAGACACACTCCTTTAAAAGCTCAAGCATCTTCTGTCAGAGAGGGTACTTTGGCCATTGCTTCAGGAATATGTTACTCGACCAGAAACGTTTATCCTACAGTATCCAAGTCACAGATTTTGTCTGGGCTTGGTTTAGGTGATAGCTTATCAAATTGAACTAGAATGCTCAAATGTGTTTTTATACCTTTATGTTCAACAAAATACTTCAAACTCATTGTTTTGAACAGGGTGCATTAACTTGTTTGTTAGACAACTTGTCCATCGAATTTGTGCAAGACAAATAAATATGTAAATGGAATTCAACAAATAAAGAGAACATGATTTTAACAAATTAAGAATAAAATTTATAAATAATGAAAGAACAATTAATAATAAAATATTAAAACTATAAAATGGCTAGGTTATAATTATAACAGTCAAAATAAACTAGCAATAATTAAAAGAAATACCATTTGACTTTGCAACACGGTACCTCCATGTCTAAACAAACGGATTAGACTTTTTTTCTTTTTTTTTGGATATTGAAATTGAGAAATGATTAAAAACAGCATTTTATTTTACTGAGTTATTTTTCTCCAGCCAATCAAATTGATCACACTCGTTTAACAACTTTCTTCGGCTTCATATTTATTTGTGGTGACACTGGTACATTAAAAGCAGCTAGTTCGGGTTCCCCGATACTCATGCCGGGTTGCAATAAGTGCTCAGTTGACAAAACAACAGAGTGCGATTGTAGACCATCCATTGGAATACAAAGATTCGCCCTTGAGAGTAACTTTTTGTTTTGAATGCAGAGATTTTCAATCTTATCTGACCGCCCGTCTACTCCGATTCCCCCAACTATCGTGATACTATCCCCGTCTATCGTTAGTCCAAATCTGTCTCTATTAAAAGTTTCTAACTTAAAACATGTCTCGAAACTATCACCTCCGGTGTGTACTGAAACGATGCCAGTTCCAGATAAAAGCAGTACCTTGTCTGGTTGCAACTGAACTGATTTGAGACAACGGTCAACCAAGGGCATGGTCGAAATAAGGTAACAGCTTTTGGTTGATATATCAAAGCAGTTAATATTTGAAATCGGTCCGTTCTCAGCAAGTCCACCATATGTAAATATTCTGGAATCGATGGAACCCACCGCAAATGATTCAATCGGTTGAGCAAGCTCTCCAACAATACCCCAGGCCTCGGAGTCGGGTTGATACATTTCAATCTCTGCTACTAACTTGTTAGTCGTTTTTCTTTTGAAACATCGACCACCAAGAATGTAGACGGATTTATTAACTGCTATCATAGCGTGTCCCTCTCTCCCATGGTTTAAATTCGGAAGCGAGTGCCAATTATTTTCCCGTGGGCTGTAACAGACGGCTTGATCAAGTGCTCGCGACCCACCAGTCAGATATATATTATTATCCAATAAGCAGGATGCAAAATCTTCTCCAATATGATGAGGTACTGATTGAAGGCTGTACCAGCATTCCGTCTCCTCGTCCCAACACGAGACATTCCTCAAGATGTCATCTTCGGTTATATTACCACCTATTACCACCAAAACTCGTCGATATCTTCCTTGACTACGGAAAGTACTTTGCTTCATCATGATATTGTCCTTCTCGGTTGGGATCAGGTGACACTTGAGTGCATCATCCACCTTTTCTTTGATTATTGGGTTGTCTTTAATAAGGTCATTGTGCAAGAGTCGCTTATAGAGGAACTCGCCACTTACTTCGGGTAAACAAATGTATTTAAATAAAAACATCAAAGAACCGGATCTGTTTTCAGGATCAGATTCCACCCAATTCATAATTGCGTCTGACAAAACATCTTCACTGCTGAACTTTAAGTCTCGGTCTCGAAGAAGGCTGACTAGAACGTCTTGTTCGAGACGGACCAGGTCAGTGTCGGTCATTACTTTTTCAAATTCTTTCAATGCCATGTTTTGTGCCTTTTTGGCGAGATCTCGACAGTTGTGTCTTTCACATAGTTTCCAGATATCCAAACAATTGTTTGTGCCGAGATTGGATGCCATGAACCTGATGCACCCTTCCTCAAGGTGTCTCATCTGCAGAAGAACTGATGCTTCCAGAACTTCCTCTACAGTGTCCACGTTAAAAATATCAAAACCACAATACAAAAAATCTAAGATACTCTTAAAACACCTGGGGCTGATTGAGTTCAGAGTAATGCTGTTATCGTTGACTTCCCTCATCCCTGATTCAACCATGGCCCTGAAATAATTTGAAACAGCCGATAAAACAACGCGATGGCAATGGAAGACCTTCCGGCCGACCTTCACTTCAAGGTCGCACATCTGATTATTAATGTAGAGATCAGCTAGACCTTGTTGAAGACACAAGGCCGTGTTGGTTTGGTACTTCCCTTTGGTTTCTAACATTGCGTGTGTCTCATCTTCATTGTTTGAATCTGAATCTGAGGGGACATGAGGTGCAACGGATTTTGGTACAGGCAAAAACGCCAGTTCTTGGTCCATTTCTAATCTGAAAGTGAAAAAATGAACAAAATAATATACCGTAGGCCCTACTTATACAATACGGCCATGAAAAACGCAAGACAATTAGTGGCAACCAGGTGTGTCTTCCAATGAAACGACTCAACTTAATAACGAGAAACAACAATTCAGATTTATTGTGAAGTAGTTGGTCATGCCCATAATATTATATTATATAGTTCATGGTTGAACAGGCCAAATGAACAAAAACAATAGCGTCAATTCCACATTTATTTTAGACTGTCCCAGTCTCTTCTATTTATTTTACATTTCGATCTATATAAAAGTATTAATTTTTAGTAAACCAACACTTTCGTTTCCATTTGTATAAAAAAAACTTTGAGTAAACCTGTAACCAGCACCGTTTTTTTTTCGTTTTTTTTTTTGAGAGGACTGGCCAATTTTTGGTGTGTGGAGAAGACTGGCCACCAGTCTAAGGTTTGCTTAACAATACGAGAATCACGGGTTTAAATTTGTGCAAAAGTAGATCTAGCAACTACTAAAATGAGGAATGACACCAGGTATTCTAAATGGCAATTAACATACGATGTCTTGGGGAGAGAGAGAGAGAAGAGAGAGGGAGAGAGAGAGAGAGAGAGGAGGGGGGGGGTAACGTCCACTCAACACAACTAGGTCATTTCGGGACTATTAACACAGTTTAATTTTATTTCAATGATTCGCTTGCGCGTTGGGGTCTTTAGCAGTGGTACGCAACCGGAGTGCCCGGAGGAAACGCATGAGGTTGAGAAGGCGCCCCTATCTCCATGCCACATACGCTCACACCAGTCTTGTAGAAAGAGTCTGAGCTGAAATTTCTGAAGTTAAACTTTATACTTATACCTATCAGTATCGGGCCCGAAATTGGGTGATCCATAACAAATTTGGCAGACACTCTGGTATATGTAACAGTTTTGGCACGGTAGGCCTACGGTAGGCCCGCCTTACTCTCTTTTCTTTTACCTAGACCTTGAAATGTTTGTAACTAATATGACAGACTTAAAACCTATACACTCAACTGGACAATCAATAGTAAAAAACTGTCACGTTCCTATATTTCGGGACGTCTACTCTAACCATATTATATAGTATATGCTGTTCTGTCTTGTGATGTCTGAGGTTTTAAAATTATAATACTTCCTACTAATGGCAGTGGGGATTTCCCTTTTTGGTCCACTCACATAGGTAGGCTACAGCGGTGTATTACATGTCTTGGAGTTGGAGCTTCCTGCCACACCTAGCCTTCAATTTTAGTAGACGACATTTGAACCCCCTAAAATAATATTCCAACTCCACAAAAAATGTTTTACTATTTTAGTGCGCGTCAACAAAATGAGTGGGATGGCAGCATCCGTCTGACAGTGAGTGTGGCTGTGAGTGACAAATACACCAACCCTGGACACGGTCAAATTGCTATCAATATAATATTTTACCCAGTAGATTCCGAATCTTCATCAGAACTAATATCTTTCTGCTTGATATCATGTTCTTGTGGTGTTCTTCTATTTTCAGCCATTATCTTGTCTTCTTTGTGTTTAGAAAGAAATGTACTTTCAGTTTCCAAGAAGCTCTATAGTCTCGATTTAGAAGACTGGAGTTTCTTTGGAATTTAGCCAACGATCTTTTTGATCGAGAACAATAAGGGAATTTCCCAAAATGGTTGTTAAGACAAACATTGCGTCATATATTTTTATAAACGATATTCGTGATAATTCATCAAGCAAACGATGCGTCCAAATATATCTTCTAATATAGTCTCCGTAAAGAATAAACTGTAACGAATTTACACTCTCAAATTAATGTGTTTCATTTTTAGATTGTAATCTTAGGCGGTTTAGGCAGAGTTATGTCCCTTTTGGAGGGCGCCGCTAACATCGGGGATACCCACCGTGTCACTCAGGAAATCCTGACATACCAACCCAAATATGCTCGAGTGGATAATAATAAAAGGATATTTATAATGAAGACTGCTATCACTGGACTGGCTTCTTGCTGATTTGTATAGCCAGATAAGCAAGTTATTTATATACGCCTGCCAGAGTCTAGATATGGCACAAAATTAGGAGCATATAATATAGAATATATAGACGCAAAATTACGGTCTGTAAACTTGTTTTTAATTATTATTAAATGATTTAAATTATTTACAATTAAGACTGCACTACTAATCTTAAGCACATTATATTGTTTATCATCAAAGTTGCACATCAGATAAAAGTGCGATTAATTTTATCATGAATTGTGCATTTGATTTCGGTAGTAGCATTTTATCGAGGCATGTAAATGTCCCGGTGTAATTTGTAACATGTATTTTATTGGATTTTCATAAAATATATTTACCGTACAATATAATATAATATATAACCTGAAAAGTTACAACAGAACTGACAATGACAGGTCTGTGCACAAAGTAAGATATTTTTCTTGAGCTTTCTTTAAACTCATTGAATGCTGCATTTGAAAGTTTTGTAGAGATTCTCTTAACAGGGCTATCAAAATCATAATGAATATGATAGTTATCGTAACAAACAATTAACAACAAATTGATTAATATATATAATATAGGGTACATGTAAAGATATCTTAAAGTGTCCAGTATTTTTACATCAAAAAGAAAATTAATCCTAAATGTATAAAAAATGCAGAGTCATACTATATATTCTAGTTACTTTAAAGGAGCTGAATCACTAACATCTGGGACCTAGAAATTCACAAAAGTGGATCGCAACGCATATAATACTGTAATATGAATGTATATAAACTGATTTACATTCAATGGTTTCGATGTTTACTCCAATTTCAAATCAGATATGTTCGACGAAAAAAACCAGCAGTCGCAACCAAGTGCACATTAAAAATTTATAGCGTCTAGTTATAGTCTACATAACTCAATTTGGCTTGGTGCAGTATGTCTATCCTCCCTTGAGTCTCTCAATACAACCGGGGCTGAAGTGTATTATAGTACACGATTCGTGAACCAATGTTAAAAAAATGATTTTATCTTAAATATCAGTTAGTAGAAGCTCATCTTATACCGGTAAGTTTACATCATCAATATTGATTTAAATTGACCAATAATTCGCATTTTTTTTTGGTGTCGAAGATTTTGGAGTATTTTGAGTTACGGACTTAGGTCCTTTAAGTAACGTAATTTAGAGCCTGATGAGCTGATCGCTGGCAGAGCCGATACAATTTACGTTATTGAAATAACTTACTATATTCATCAGGTGTCGATTATTCCGAGAATTATTGATTTTGTCATTCAAAAAATATGTGCATGGTTCGAAGAGTTTGTACTGTATATTTTCAAAACTGGATGAGATGTTCTCTTTAGAAACTACTCCCAGGATGATTTAACTGGTGGTGGTGTGTCTTTCTTTGCGTATAGTAACTTAATTACATGTAAAACGGAATCAATGTGGACTAGATTTTAATATTTATTACAAATTGACTACAACCAAATTGCAATTATAGACATTTAATTTCTTCTTATTGTGAAACATGTATGTAATAGAGTGATAAACACCAACTACTGTTGAACAGGAAGTTAATCATTTATTTTTTAATTGGTCTATTGTCGGTAGATAATGTATGTACATTTACTCTCTTCCTTATTCCTATAAATTATTTGGACTCTGAGATTTAGGGACTTGTTAAGATTAGAAGGAATAAGTGTTTTAAAAGTTTACTGATTAGTAGAAATATAAAATCTTTTGTATTATAATTTGATTTCATTAATACAGTTAATCAGACATGTTCAAATTAGATTGCATGCAAAATTTAAAATAAATATGCCCATTTATCGCCCACACACAGGAGCCATGGAGTTCAGTGAGAAAGGTGCTGGCTCGCTGCTGAGGAGGTCTAGCATTCTATACCGTTGTTGGTCCTAGAGAAATCCCGATAATTTTCCAGCTTGGTTCTCCTTGGCAGTTGTGTGTGACCGAGGGAAAGTCAAAGATGGGATGATATTCATGTGCCAATGTCATGTGTAAATAATGGCATTCATGTAAAAGAATCCATGATCGTTGGACTCCGATCCAGTTGACACATAGTAAAATTTCTCTCACAGCGAGAGAGAGAGAAATGGCTTTTAACGTCTATTCTACACAAACCAGGTTATTTTGCGACTAACACATGGTTAAATTTTATTTCAATAATTCCCTTCCGTGGAGGGGTGTGTGTGTGTCTGTAGCATTGTTAGGAAACTGAAGGACCTGGAGAAAACCCACGTGGTTGGACAGACGACCCTATTCCTTGTCACGTATATGTACAACCGGGGAATCGAAACCACGCCAGTGGACTCAAGGACAGACCTTATGATACAATGCACATGCACTAACTATTTGGCCATCCAACCCCCCCTTTTCACATACGGTAGCACATTGAATTGTATGCCGGTCTTTATTAACCCAGTTGGTGTTTAACCCCATGTTATTTTTCCATTCTATTCCTTATTCCCCTTTTTCACAAATAATACATTGTACGATTCAGAATAGTGTTTCCAGTGTTAAAAAATTTGTGTGGAAAATGGAAATTACCCTATAAATTCTGCTTTGGATGATTAGTTGAATCTAAGGTTAATATTGAATTGACATTATTCCCGGGTACATTTACAAATCTGTATTTCCTGTTGGTGTGAGTCAGTCATAATGCTTCTTTAAGGAAGTGGATGACATAGGACAAATTACAACTCCTGTATGATGACACAATAGTGAATATTATGAAGGATTGCAGGTCACCATAGCTCAGCATGTATGATACAATGTACACATTAATTTACTCGACATTTGTTTTTGTATCCCAAATTCAGTTTTATGTCTATATTCAAGATTACCCAGTGAAAGAAATCATTCATTGACTGTATGCTTCATTTCCATATCCAGATCAATTTTCATTCATGTTCAAATTTTTTAATGAATAAATAAACAGCCCCACCATGTGTAAATCAACTATATGTTCTCTATACCGTTTTAGCGAATTGTAGCTGAACATTATCTTCAAATTTGAAAGGAATCCCTCAAGAAATGTCTGAACTCTTACTTGGGTGTAGAGAAAGAAATTTGTCTGAACTCTTATTACCTGAGTCTAGAAAGAGACCTATCAATAAATAAACATTAGTTTGCAAGTGCAAGAATTGTACATGTAGGATTTTATCTTTGTGCCTTTGCTGAGCCTTGGAGATTGATACTACCAATCTGTTTTACAGAGGATTATGAAAGTCTTCTAATATCTCTGTAAAAGATGACTCTCCTCAACACGTCACATCACGCATCATCAATCATTAGCTCAATGGTACTTGCATTGTTTACATAAGATGTTACTGAATCAGACAGAATGCTGTCTTTTACAAATTTGATACCCATTTACACTAAATAGGAAACAATTTTAACCTACAAATTAGGCTACAAAAACTTATTTTTCTAATGCTTAAAAATTTTTAGAATTTAATTCTGTCGGAGGAAAAAAATTAATATGTTTAAGTCGCATCAATATTGTCATTTTTTAGTGATTGTAGCGGCCTAGCAAATATTCCTCATTACATGCAACGCCGGATTGACCATGGTGGGGGCCTTGGGGCCTAGAACATGTGGGGGGGGCCTGATCACCGACTGCAGAGTTGTGGCCTACCTTTCCGGCGACCGCGAGCACCAAATGCGTGAAGCCCCGCAAGGGGGAGGGGGGGTCTCCCTCCTGGACATTTTCAGAAATCGGAAGCTGGAAAAGTGATTTCCTGGCATTTCAGGCACTGGTGTGGAGCCACTTAGAAGTATCTCCCCCAGAACAAAATAAAATTCTGCCACAAAATAAGCGCATTCTGGCGTTATTTCGGTTGACCAATCCATGCGCATGCTTTGAAATGATGGCATTTCTAGAGGAGGAGGCTGGAAGCAACTGAGATTTTTGTGGGGGCCCCATGGTTAATCCTCGAGATTTAACATTTGTAGATATGAGTTTAATAAACCCATTAAATTGTGATAGTACTGATAGTTACTGACAGCAGTACAGGCCTTTTCATATGGTTAAAAACAGAGTCATTGATATCATGTGATACCTATGACTTTGTTTTTAACCACTCCTACACTACTTGTGTCACTGTATCAAGTTTAGTCGAAAAAAAGTCCTCGGGATGTTCTGACATGGTTAGTGAGGGCCTGTACAGATTGGACAAAAAACCAAGGTCCTGTGTTCACATTGGCATGCACTTAAAAGATCCCCCAGCAGTTGGAATTCAATAGAAGAGTAGGCCAAGGTGTCGCTGTCCGGGGAAAATAGTGTAGGACATTATAATGAGCAAAATAGCATCCATGTTGTCCATGTATCTGGCATTCCAACCACTTGTTTTGTTATTTAATAGTTAGTATTCAGCAGTAAAGGACAATATTGATTATAGTGTTTCATTTGCTTTGCCAAAACTGCAAACTTTGATTTTTTTAACAAGAATGCTTGAAAGTTTCATTTATGTTCGATTTTTTTTTATTTCAGTTTTTGTCATCATGGTGGGACGGATTTGGTTTTGGCTTATGCTAGTTGCTGTCTGTTTACCTTACATTAAGTGTTCAGGAGGTCATCATGATATCGTCTCCAACTCTGATGACAATTCCAGCAGTCATGGCAACACATCATCTCATCATGGTGGTCATGGAATCCATATTGTTGTTTGGAACATCCATGCTGTAAAAGAACCATTAATTTTCACTGTTGTTGTCTTGTTGGCATTTTTTAGCAAGCTAGGTAGGTTAAATACACAAGTTACAAGTAAATTTGTCTCCTGGAGGTCAGTTGTTCGATCCCTGCATTTGCCGAGAAAGTTCATCTCGATTTTCTGGTGTGATTTCCCCTTGTCAGTAATGCAGAAGGAGGGTCTGACAAGGACAGCTGCCTAGTCGTTTGTATGGGACAAAAAACTGAGGTCCCGTGTACACATTGGAGTGCACGTAAAAGATCCCTTGGCAGTTGGAATTCGATGTAAGAGTAGGCCGTAGCACCGCTGTCCGGGCAAATTTCCCATCATAGAACACTGTATGGCGTATGCCTGTCTTCCATTAGCCCAGGTTAGGTGCATTATAGTAGGACGTTAAACCCCATTTCATTTCATTTCAGACCCTATAAACTCTGTTGCATATTTGATTCAATATGCTACATTAAATGTCCTTATTGGGTCATTTACAGATAGGCTGAACATCAGCAGAGGATCAGGCCCGGCGGAGTACGGGCAAGGGGGGGGGGCTAATTTGGCTGCAAGTACTCTTTTCTTCATATTATTGTGGACCCTGGACCCTCGCCTATGGGGACTTAGTATGGAAGCCCCCCTAATCAAGAATTGCTTCCATCGGCCCTGGATTGAACCCAGACAATGGTTTTGATATACATTGTATATTCAGAGACAATAGAACGAAGCCCTGAAACATCAATTGATTTTGTCAAGACATTTATGTTTTCGATATAAATTTCAACTATTTTGCTTGTTTATTATAAATTTAGAATTCTCAATGAAAGAATTTCATCAGTCTGTGATGCTGATGTGAACTTTTTACATGAACCAGCCAGTTATCATATATATATATACATGTATACACAGTGAAATTAAATACTATTTGTCCTAACTAACTGGAGTGCTTGAGACTACTGGTATGTGATTGCGGGTACCCGGTACATGTTTTTAATGTAATATTATCTTCTGTCTTATCTTATAGTCAATTTTTTATTGCAGCTTTTCATCATGCTAATTATCTATCATCCATTGTGCCTGAATCATGGTAAGAACTATTTTGTTTTTAGTTTGTCTCTTTAGGAATAAGGGGGGTCGGATGGCTGTCATTGAGTCAACTGGCTTGGTTTCAAATCCCCGGTTGAACGTGGCAAGGAGTAGGGTCATCTGTCCAACCTTGAGGTTATTTTCCGGTCCTCTGGTTTCCCCCCACTGCTAGAGACCCCTATGTGCAGGCGAATTATTGATATAAAATTAAACCATATGTTAGTTCCGAAATTACCTGGTTTGTGTCGAGTGGACAGTAAACCCCATTTCTCTCTCTCTTAAGGAATAATTGTTACATGATATCGTTTCTGCGCCAAAAATGTGAATAAGATTAAGAACTACTTCTGTCTATTATTTCTTACCACTCACAAATGGCTGGATATCCATGTCTACATGTATATGGATGTTGATGTGTTAGTTGTAATTGATCGTGTCAATTATCCAGTCACTCATACTTTTGAAAGATGAAATTATTTAAAGGACCAATTCCATATGGATCCATATTTAGATTTACATGAAGTAGGTTATAATTTGGCATTTAAGGGGGGTGGCTCCAATTCAATGAGAAAATATTAAATAAATTTGACATTTATTTTAATTACTTGTTTCTACTACAGCTAATGACATTCAAATATAGATAATTATGTTCCTTGGTGTTTTAGCTTTACTAGGATATATAACAATCTATATTTTATCAAGCAGTTTTTTTTTTACGCTTTTCCTCAACGGCATGGGGTGGCCATCCTGGATTATGGGGAATGGGCGTGGTCCAGGTTTCGAAATGCAAATTTTTTAAAAACTTGTGTGATAACGATATAGTCCTGAAAATTTCAGAGCATTAGCTTTAATAGTTGACAGTGCAAATTAAAAAACAAATATTTTCTCATTGAATTGGAGCCACCCCCCTTTATTTACATACTTCAATCCACATACTGTAAAATCTGAAACTGCCCATTTGTGTTCAATACAAATTTAAGTCAGATGTCTTCAAATTACATGTATTTCTTAGTTGACAGTAATTCTGAAATATTTTTATATTTTTAGTATGCTGATAGTGGTTGGTACTATTTTAGGAGCAATATTCCAGTAAGTTTAACCCAGTCTGTGATTCATTTCTATAAAATACTAACTTGGATAATGTTCTAACATTTTATTGGTAAAGAATTATTATTTCTAAAGCAGTGAAAATGCTGTATAAAAGAGCTAAAGGGTGTATTACGAGGGTTGGGGGTCAGATATAACTCTTAAATTAAAATTCGCAATTAGTAGACAAAAATACTCACACCTGAAAGAAAGGAAGGGCCAAAGAGTCCCTATAACGGTTCAGGCAAGTTTGGAACTCTGTAATGCAGCAGAGGAAGAACAGGAGCCATTTTTTTAATCTTCACACAGTCTTGTCAGGTTTTTGCCTGGGAATTTAATTATGATATAACTCGTCAGGTGAACCCAATTCAAAGAGGCTGCTGAGCTCCTATATGTAAATTTTCAATCCGTCCCTTTGATGTCAGTCAGTCTGGAATAACAATTATGACAAAAAAATGGATCCAACTACTGTTTATGTCTATGATCGCTTTACAGGGTTGAGTAGAGAGCATGCACATGAGGGTTTATACAACTTTTTATTTCAGTTTCACTCAAGCCTCGGATGACCTCCCTCCATTTTTTGAGCCACACCAGTTCTTCATGTTTTTACTACCTCCGTAAGTTTTATTTTTTTTAATAATGCTTATTATAAATTACAACTTGTTTATATATATGCAAGTAGGCTATTTATTGTTGATGCCAGTATTTATTGTTAAGCTTTTTCAATTTCATGGGGATTGTTAGTGGGTCCTAAATACAAATTTGGATCGCATACGCATATAACAGAGTTATTTCCCCCAAACCTGTATTTATGTTCAAATTTATGAAATCTTGTTAAAGTGACTCAAAGCTTGACAGAATTTCTTAAAACTCGATGTGATTGTTAAAAGTTTGGACAATATTCATCTATGTTTTTTGCTACTATTTCGTACCTATATATATCATATTAAACCCCACGGGCGCCATGTTGAATTACACAGTATTTATCGTTCTAAGACCTAGCTACTTCATGGAATCAATGACAAATCTAAACTTGGGCACTCCAACCACTTTTATGTTTTTTGGTAGTTGTGCTTTCACATAGTGTCAATAATTATTTTTTAGAATCATCCTGGAATCAGCTTTTAGTTTACATGACAGAACATTTGCTGAAAACCTGGGAAGTGTTTTACTGTTTGCTGTTATTGTAAGTTAATTGTACATCTCTTAGACATGCTCCTGTAAGCAAGAGGTGACGATTAGGGTTAAAGGCATGTTCCTTTAAAAATAATTTGCAAGCGAATTATTGAAATGAAATTAAACCATATGTTAGTCCCTAAATTACCTAGTTTGTGTTGAGTGGAGGTTAAACCCCATTTCTCTATCACTCATTTCTTTTATTATTTCAGGGTACCATCTTAGCATGTTTTATGTTAGGTAGGTAAAGTTACTTCATGAATATGTCAAACAGGAATAAAGGAATATAATATTGTGTTGCCTAAGAGCTTGACAAATAAGGCAACAAAATGAGTATGGTTAACGTTGTTATAGGCCCACATGGAAATGTGGTCGTGTATTGCTGTCGCCCCCGTCCATCTGTCAGTCCGTCAGTCCGCCCATCGTCCACAATTTCTTGTGAACGCTCTAGGGGCTAAAATTAATATCTGATTGACTTTAAATTTATACACAGTGTTTAAAGTCATTAGGCGAAGAAGCCTATTGATTTTCAGCGATTTCCGATAATAACTGTCAGAGTTATGGCCCTCGATCACTTCAAAAAATCTTCTGGATGCTCGAGGCCCTTTTGACTTTAAATTTATACGCAGTGTTGAAGGTCATGAGACGAAGAAGCCTATTGATTTTCAATGAATTTTGATAACTTGAATATTAAGTGTTTCGTATACTTAACATTAGCATGGAGGAGAACTTTATCAAAGCCAAACAAATTCGAATGATTTTCTAATAATTACATAATGAGTTGTTATTTTTAATCAAATTTTAGTGTATTATAAATGTTTTATTACCGAAAAAAGTAAAATATGCGACAGCTCTTATTGACTGCCCGGGCGATTTAGCTGCTGTGGGCGTATGTTTTGTTGCCTGGCAACCTATTTTTCAAACTGGTGTCATATTAATATTAAATTGACATTAGCACTGTTAACTCATTGATTTTTTTATTTTATTAAATAAAGGCTAACTTGTAAACACAACACACTATCATTCGGCAAACCTCGACAGATTCCGGTACTCTCCGTAACCTTCATCTAGACTCGGATGTATGATAGTCATTGATATGTACCTACGACCATACATTTGCGATGCGGCTTATCGACTACCGATTTACTCTAACAGGAAAACGTTCCGCTTTTACAAAAAAGTCCCAAAATCTGGTTAAGCTGCCCACACCCGTTGGTGGAGTCGTCCACACGACTTAGTATAATTTCTGGACACATAATGTATTTGTAAATAGTATAGTTTTTCTGCGTGGTCACCCTTTCTCTCGGTAAATAAACAACAAAGTAAAAAATTTCTGGATATTGTAATACGTTTTTTGGAGTCGTCCACACGATGTATTTTTAATTAGTATAGTTTTTCTGCGTGGTCACCCTTTCTCTCGGTAAAAAAACAACAAAGTAAAAAATTTCTGGATATTGTAATACGTTTTTTGGAGTCGTCCACACGATGTATTTTTAATTAGTATATTTTTTTTCTGCGTGGTCACCCTTTCGCCCGGCAAATAAACAACAAAGTAAATCGTTTTATTCCATAAATAACAAATTCATTAACAAATTCATAAACAAATTTAGTTGTGGACGACATCACTAATAGTTGTTGACGACATCACAAATGCCTTGTGGACGACTCCACCAACGGTTGTGGACGACTTCGCTTGTGGACGACTTGACTGGCACCCATCTCCTGGGGGCAACCATGTTTATCCGGGTCCTTTATAATAGTTCCAAAATGGCGGACTACATTATACAGCCGAGTCTAGATATAGGGCACCGGAATCTGTCGAGGTTTGCCGAATGAACACACTATATGTTACTTTAAAATTACCTCTCCTCTTAATGTAGTAAGATGCAAAAGGAGTGACTTACCTACATGCCGAAATATTTAAATGTATGGAAATGCTATGAAAGAGGTTAATACTCCTCGAAAGAGCTGTGGTATTAGCTGTTCAAGAAAATGTTAACTTCTAATTTTGTGATATATTTTATACCGTAGGTGGTACATTATATGGTTTAGCTCAGTGTGGTGCTATGGGTAATATACAAGAGATAACATTTGTACAGATGTTGGTCTTCACCTCATTAATAGTAGCTGTTGATCCTGTAGCTGTATGTTACTTTCACTTTTCTTATTCTTCTGCTAGTCAAATGGCAGTTAGTAGGGAACTGGACAATTGACTCAAATCTCCTAGGTTAAGAGTCCCATCATTCGCTGAGAAGAACCATCTGAATTTGAAGCCAGGTCTGGAAAGGGCCTTAGCAATTAGATAGTACAAAAAACATGGTTTACCCGTGTACATCATGAACATAAAAGAAGTACAGATAGGTGGACATGCCGGCACTGGAAATTCAAACATAGTACATGGAATAGCCATATAGTCTGTATAAAATTCTCCTTCCTTTCATTTCATACGTAAAATTACTATGAAGTGCTTTGTTTCTGAGACATTAAGGGGGGTGGCTCCAATTAAATGAGAAAATATTTGTTTTTTAAATTGCACTGTCAACTATTAAAGCTAATGCTCTGAAATTTTCAGGACTTTATCGTTATCACACAGGTTTTTGAAAAATTTGCATTTAGGAACCTGGACCACGCCTATTCCCCATAATCCAGGATGGCCACCCCATGCCGTTGAGGAAAAGAGTAAAACAAAACTGCTTGATAAAATATAGATTGTTATATATCCTAGTAAAGCTAAAACACAAAGGAACATAATTATCTATATTTGAAAGTCATAAGCTGTAGTAGAAACAAGTTATTAAAGTAAATGTCAAATTTATTTAATATTTTCTCAATGAATTGGAGCCACCCCCCTTAAACCCCATTCTGTTCAATTGTATTCTTATCGGAAATAAATCAAACGGTTAGATCTAGACTAGGCCAAACGGTTAGATCTAGACTAGGCCTACCCTCTCTTTTAAACTTTGTGGATCTTTGAATCAATATGAAACTGTCACTGGATTATTATTATTCGTTGTGCATTGATCCTTATTTTCTTTGTTGCAGGTTTTGGCTGTTTTTCAAGAAATTGGTGTAAATCATGTTTTGTATTTCCTGGTATTTGGAGAATCGTTATTAAATGGTAAGATAAAGATATTTGATATAAAATATAGTACAGTTTATTCTTAATATAATTAAATGACACAGGACACAATTCTATGGAATACAATCACAGACAAGCAACTAATTACCTTGAAGGAGACCTAAATTAAAGATGCATTCCTGGGTACAAACTTTGTGATTTGATGATACATTTTAACTAAACACATATTTAAAGTACCGGTAACCAATTTATCAAAAATTTGCTTCAATTCCCTTTCAAAACACTGTTTTCGCCGGGGATACCTATAGCTGTACGTAAGCTGTTGTTAAATGCAATGCCTGTCGAGTTAACTTCATTGTGGGAGGGTCCATATTTCAAAATGTATCTATCATTACTTACTTTACATTTACCATATTATTGAGGCCTAAATAAATTCTTAATTATTTCTGTCAACTTCTTTTTACACCTTTTAATTGCAGAGTATTTTGTACCCTGACAACCCGCAATGTTCCCAAAATCGCCTAACCATTTGAGCAAGAAATAACAACTGCTCCCTGACCTAAGCTAGCAGACAATAAGACAGCAAATCCTGTCGGGTTGACAGTTAGTGATTCCCTGACAATATTGCCCAGTCCTTGCCCCATGGGCGATTTTTGCGTAATCCAGTTTTTTTCTATTAAGATTGGGTGTCTATACTTTTCATAATACCAAATTTGCCATACTTTTATTGGAAATAACCAGCTGATGAATATTTTGCTGGGAATCCACCTTTAAATGGAGATTTGATGATTAGGCACAAGGCAGCCATCACTAAATCACATTAAGAAAGTCAAGCCTATTTATGCCCAAAAATTAATTTTACCAGAGCTGTTTCAAATATTCCTCAAATATTGATTTAATACTCAAGAGCAAATTTTAGAAAGTGATATATATATATGTATGTCAACTCTCTGGTTGATTTGTTTCAACTGAAAATCTCAATACTCTACCTAATAATAAATATATATTTTATCAGATGGTGTAACTGTTGTATTATATAATGTCATGCAGGCGTATAATTTAATGGATGAGATAACAGTCGAACAGGTAGGAAGTTTCTATATATATCTTGCTTAATTTGCTTTAAAATTACCAACCTTCCTTGATTTGGGTCAAAGATGTCAATTTGATTTCATTCTGTGCGGTAACAGTTTATTTTGATGACAGTTTGTTGTTATTCATAATACCTGGTTTAGATTCAGCAGCTTTTGTATTGAAATGTAATATGTTAACTGCAATCTTTATGAATTCTTTTCAAATTCACAGGAAATTTTACATTGTCCATAATTTATGAAATCAGAATTTTTATACGCCCACATTTTCATGTATATCAGGACTCAGACTGGATTTCAATTTTTTTCCACCAAAATGGATAATACGTTTTATAAAAAAAAATTGGGTTTTTTTATCTGCCAAAAATGTTTGATATAAATTAAAATAATAATATCCAATTTGGCATGCACGTATATTTTACATGTCGTATGAAGACACAGTAAACAAAATTCAAAATATTGAATTCTCGTTGAAGACAATTGTTGGTCATTTTGATATTTCCTTTATTTTTTTAAGACAAAACGAATCATTAGATAATCATGGGCATTTATTAATCAACCAATCAGTAATCCAAGACAACTGATTAGTATAACTCATTGGCATGATCTGGGTTTTCAGCAGCTAGTTAATTAATTTATAGTATGCTGCCACATGGTGGTCAATCTAGGAGAGAAATGGGGTTTAATGTCCACTCAACACAAACTAGGTCATTTTATTTCAATAATTCGCTTGCGCGTAGGGGTCTTTAGCAGTTGGAAGAAACCCCGAGGACTCGGAGATTCAAAACCACGCCAGTTGACTCAATGACAGGCTTTATGATACAGCGCCTGCACACTAGCTATTCAGCCATCCAATCCCCCCCCCCCCATCAATCTAGGATAAATATGATTAGAATTTTAAGCTTCTTTTCCGCTACTTCTCAAGAAAGAATTGCAAGTACCCCAAAATGTAATTGCCAAAATATCGCCAAAATCAAACTTTAATCGCCACTTTCATAATTTTATCGCAAATTGTGACTTTACCGACTGACAGCGTGTGCATTGTTGTCTCCTGTGTCTGTCAGTCATTTAAGAGTTATCTCTCCATTTATATGAAAGCTTAAGGCATATAGAATCCTAATAAATGTCAAAATTTATAGGTAAATTTGTAATGTATTTTGCCAAGATATTTTTGCGTTTGCATTTTTGCTTTTAAAGCATAGATTGGATTTCATAATACTTTCTCTTTTTTATATTTGGTTTTAGATCTAGCTTATAATTAGCATAGTGAGTTTATCGGGATCTGATAAGTTCCCTTCTAACTTTTAAAACTTGGTTGGATTGTTCATTGGGTTAAATAAGGAAGAACCTTATTGATTTTGACTATCAAAGTTAGTGAGTACGATCATGGTGGGTTTTAAAATTAGCCCTGCAATATTTGTTGACAAAAGATTTTTTTGAAATTGCAAGTGCGTTTTTGCTGCTGAAGTGTGTAATTTGATGCCTGAATAGTGTCTTGTGTGTATTTTTATGTTAAAAAAAGGTTTTGAACAAATTCTCCCAGCTTTTAATTAGTCTGAATGATTATTTTTGAAAACAATGGCCTATCAATTGTTTTATTAAAGATCATACTTGGTGTGCTCAAGTTTTTTGTGGTGTGTTTTGGTGGATTGGCTTTGGGTGTGATCTTCGGTCTTCTATCAGCTGTCCTTACCAGATTGTCTATGCAGGTCAAAGGTTAGATATTTCTAAATCCATGAATCGGTTTAAATAAGATTTTAATTAGGCTATCCTAATATAAACCGTACTACTAAAGGGCAGGAAAAAGAAGAAATTTCTCTATAAACAAACCCCCACTTTAAAGATGGTTCAAACATATCTTGCCACACAGAAATTAATTTTTCATCCAGGTCTGACCTTGGTCAAATTTATCACCATTTACACTTATACCCTGTGAGCAACAGCATCAAAAATTTGATCATAAATTTTTCAATTTGCAATAAGCTATGGATCATAAGAATACTATATAAATATATATAAAAATGTGTTTAAGAGTTTCTTATGTCAGGGTTTATCATTATAAAAAATATTTTCCATTTGGTTTTTTATTCTTGACAATATATCAACCGTCAATAATATTTAATTTAGTTATGAATATATAAACCGTCAATAATATTTAATTTAGTTTACAATATATCATGTTTTGAGTGTGTTTACTACACTTAATCTTGTTCGGTAGATAATGCTTTGTAGAGTAAGTTCAGTAATGCTCTGGTTGTCATTGGTTGACTGCAGATCAACATTATCAAAATCTCTGATGCAGAAAATTAAGCAAAGTCTTTTGAAAGGCTTCGATATTGAGACTTTTAAATTAACAGCTATGAATCCAATGATGATTAAAAGTAATATTATGCTGTCCTCGCAAGCCCAAAAGGTTCAATAATGTGCATATAGTGATCAATCAAACTTTATGACACAAAATATTTTAAAAGGCTTAGATTATTGACACCTTTCATCAGCCATCCCTAAGGGGTTTAAGGTGTTGTTATGTTTATGTCACAGGCCCAAAACATGCTTTTTTTGAATATGTTATAAAATCTAAATAAATGTATTGAAAATAAATTGACTTTCATAGATTACTTCTGAGTTGGCTCATTTACATATAGCTTCATCTACTTCTATTTTAGTCGTCCAACCAATTATTATATATGGAATGGCTTACATGGGTTTTATGATGGCAGAACTCTTTGAGTTTTCAGGAATTATAAGGTCAGTCTTTAAAGTATTTGAACAAATGTGAAATGAAATGGGGTGTAACGTCCTACTTTTATGCAACGGTTGAATAGTGGCAATAACAGGACGGGGATCGTATCAGCATATCACTAACAACAATAGATCTTCAAATACAGATTTAAACATAAGGTGTCAAATATGCAATTCATACCTACAAGGCACTGGTAAATGAATCACAGTTTATACAGGAACAGCAAGACAGCAAGTTTTGGTCATTATTTTGTCAGGAGTCAGCATATAAACCAAAAGTGGAACCAACCAAAACATAATTGTGATTTATCACCCAATAATACATTTGACAGTAGATATCGCTTGTGTGTTAAATGTGATATCTACAGTGTGGTGATATCACTTTAGTGATATATACACAGTGTGGTGAGATCACTTTACATAAATTTGATTGGTCAATCAAAAAGGAACTACCTTCTTTTATTTTAAAGAAACCACTTAGTTTAAGTATAGAGTGACTTTTAAAAAAAAAAAAAGAAACTGCTTTTATTAAATTGACCTTGAAGGAAAAAACTGGGTCAGTATACAGGGCTATACAATAGCTAAACTGCTGTCAAAAAATGATGTATAGCTACGCTATAATGTAAATAGGAACGGTAAAAGTGAAATCTTTAGGAAAGAATAATATTTATTTATTTGTGCATGAAAGAATAGATTGGGTGATAAATAAAATCTCCAACTCGTGTTTTTTGATACCAAAAAATATCAACACTCGTTGATAAAGTAAAAAAACTTGGCAGAGCCTCGTGTTTTTTTTACTTTATCAACTTGTGTTGATATTTTTTGATATCAAAAAACACTCGTAGGAGATTCTCTATGTGTCAGCGTCTTGGTTTATTTATGAAAAAAAAACAAAAATTGTTATTTTTGTAAAATAAAAGCATGGAATATAATTTATATATTTTGTATTTTTCTTATATAATTTTAATATAATTTTTATGTTTTGTATTTTTCTAGTATAATTGGCTGTGGTTTGGTTCAAGTTCATTATGCCTTCCATAATATCAGTGATAAATCAAGAATAACAATTAAATATTTTACTAAAGTTATCAGGTACAGTTCAAATATATTTCTTATTTTACTTAGGATTTTATACCAATATTTAGACTTTAATAGATTAGATATGTTCTCCAGAGTTTACTGTCATATACTCTGTTACTAAATTGAGTTACTTCCCTCGGTTATGAAAAGGCTTTGATCCAAGATGGAATTCTGTGAAGGAGTGAAATGTAAGTTGGCTGTTGTCATTAACAATCCAGGCCAACTTGTGGTCTAGGCACCTCAATACCACATGGTAAACATGCCAAACTCGCATTTCTAGTAGGGTCTATCTAGAAGTCATTTTTTGCAAGCTCAATAGTCCGGGAGCTAGGTGGGTTTTTTTCAACATGGAAGGTGCGGAAGGTTTGGGATGCTAGTGATGTTTGGCTGATCATTCCCTACATGTTACTCCCTATTCCAATGTCGCATATGCGACTTCCCTAATTCTTTGACCTAAAGAAAATAAGAGAAAATCGATATATTGATACCGTTACATCTTTGGATGGAGTCCAGGTGGCTAAGTGAGTTAGATGTTGGCTTGTTAACCCAGGGGATCCATGTTAATAATAATAATAATAATAATAAATTGTCTTATATAGCGCTAAAATTATGTCCGCTGGTCATTTCTAAGCGCTTAACACTGAGGTCAACTATTTGTTTTTGCACAGATACTTTGTAAACAGATGTGTCTTTAGTGTTGTCTTACAGCTTGAAAATGAGATTGTTGAGCCTGTGATTGTTGAGCCTGTTCAACCCAGGTGTTGGCTGAGACAGTTCAGGATTTTCTTGAGTTGTTCCCCTTTGTCAGATGTGCAGGACAGAGGGCCTGGTAATAGACAACGTACAGAGGGGACAATAAACCACAGTCCCATGTACACATGGGTGTGGACATAAAAGATCCTTTGGCAGTTGGCACACTCCAAGCAGAACAGTAGGACGTTAAACCCCATTTAATTTCAGTACATACATGGCCAAACAGAAACAGTGAGAAGCTGCTGTTTTTTAGACTGCCTCAAATATAATACATACATAGCTTTCCGTATTACCATTTGCTATTTCGTGCTGCTGGTAATTCAGAAGCATAATAAACCCAGAAATTTCCATCTGAAGTAACTTATGCCGGTTGTGATGTGTAAGGGTTGGATGGCCAACTGATTAACACATGTTTCAGAGGCGGATCCAGGGGGAGGGCCCTAGGTGCCCGGGCCCCCCCTAAATCCCTAAATAACAGTATAAAAAAATAGATATGCGCAACAAATCACCACTGACACCCCGATTTTTTCAAAAATTTTCTCAGGGGCCCCCTTAACTGGATTTCCTGGATCCGCCTCTGACATGTTTGTCATTCGTTTTGATTTTCTGCTTGTATGTGACAACTGACGAGGATTAGTGTCGTCTGCCTAAACGCGTGGGTTTTTCTGGTTTACATGTCACAGCTTTAAGAGCTCTGCACACAAGCAAATTATTGAAATAAAAATGAACCATATGTTAGTCCCAAAATGACATAGTACATATATAGTGTCGAGTGGATATTAAATTCAATTTCTCCCCCTCTCTCTGTTGTCATGGTGTTTGATAATTAACTACATGTATAATAATCTTGTTTTGCAGTTCTTTAAGTGAAATTATAATATTTCTGTTTCTGGGCTTGGCATTTGTGCGACAGGGTCTTGTATGGCATACAGGTTTTATTCTGTGGACGCTGCTATTATGTCTTGTCTTTAGATTTATCAGTAAGTTGTCAAATTTATTCTTATGCGATATTGATTGAAAATTGTGAATTACCTCGTCAGTTTTACTCATATTTTGATTCCTGTATTTCAAATGATCATGTTGTTTAATCGTGGTATATACTAGTCTCGGTCACCCAGAACCTCCTAGTATTCAACATAGAATATTTTTCTGGATGATAGAGACTAGGTATATACTACATCCAGATATACTCTCTTCCTGTAAGGGTTAAAGACAGTGACAAGAGTAGTTTTTGTCAGAGTTCACAAGAGAAACAAATGCTGGAATTGCACCACAAGTCTTGGAGTTACTGACTCTATCTTCAAAACCTTAAAACAATCTACAGGACAGAGTTTATGAAATTTCTGTCATACTTGCTGGATTGTTCTTCTAAAGCTATTTTATTTCATTTGATCCCCCAAAAAGTCGGCTGTATAATATTTAAATAACTTTTCCCTTTTCTGAGAATATAGATACATATGCATGATATGTAAGAATGATAAAACCTCAACAAAAAAAAGCAAGTAAAATATCAAGTCAAGTTAAAAAATATCTTGAATGAATGCATTTCTATTGTACTCACTTAAATGATATTTTTTGTATGATGAACTATTCATGATTGTGCACATTGTATTACAGGTTCAGACAAAGTTCCCATCCTATTTCCAATATGTAATTCATTATTTTTATTTTGTGTTCTATTTTCAGTAACTTTTGGAATCTCATTATTAATTAACAAATTTGATCCTTCTCGTGTGAGAAAGATAGGTTTGGATGAACAGTTTATGATAGTAAGTGTTTTAAACACCTTCATGTGGTTGTGGGGGTTGGGACGGCCTAGTGGTCCAGAGTGCCACGCTTCGACATCTAGCTGGCTGGCCACCTCCTGCTTGCAGCTGTGGTTTTGAGCCCAGGTGTGAGCGTATGTGGCATGGAGATATATAGGGGCACCTTCTGAACCTCGTGGGCTTCCTCCGGGCACTCCGGTTTCCTCTCACTGCTAAAGACTCCTACCTGCAAGCGAATTATTGAAAAAAAAAACAACCATATTTATGTTAGTCCCGATATGACCTATTTGTTTTGAGTGGACGTTAAACCCCATTTCTCTCTCTCTCTCTCATGTGGTTGTACTAATATATATATAGAGAGAGAGAGTTCCTGGTGTCAAATTGCGATAAAGATATAATTTTGGTGATGGAATTTTTGATACGGCCAATTTGAAATGAAGAGTTGGCAAAAAAATTGTATTTTGTGTCATACCTTTGGACTAGAGAACCTATTCATTGGATCGTCAACTATTTTATCATGTAGACCAATGAACGTAGTTTAAAATTTCCTCTTTATATTTTTAGGCTTATGGTGGATTAAGAGGAGCTGTCTGTTTCTCTCTTGTTGCCCTTCTCGATCCAAAGGACATTCCCATGAAAAATTTATTTGAGACAGCAACATTGTCCGTTATTGTTTTCACAGGGTTTGTACAGGTAGGCTGAAGGCTCCTTCAAGTGAATTTGGCTAATTGTCCCATAAAAGTTATATGTATTGTCATATTGTGGTATATTCTATATCATTGTGGTCTGAAACCATTATGTTTAATCAGACACAAGTTGTCTCCTTTACGTTCTATGTCATTGTGGTCTGAAACCATTATGTTTAAGCAGACACAAGTTGTCTCCCTTACGTTGTAGTTCTTCTGCCTTTTGAAGTAATAAAGATAGAGATTGGAATTCTAACATGGAGAATGGTTGACTTTTATTTTCACCCACATGTAAATGTGTAACACCCCTGGATCCAAGTATCCAAATACAACAGTATCCAAACATTTGATATTTCTAATTAACAGAAATGATAAAATTGAATAATTTTATTGATGAATATTAATTCAGAAATATTGTTCTGTCTGTCAAACATCTACATAGTTGAGTTTTGGGCCGATTTTCAAAAGTCTGGAATGATTATTTTATATTGGAGTAAACACGGTAAATTTGTTCTACTTAATAAGTAGTTTATGAGACCTAAAGATTGTATAGTTTTTAAAGGTATTTGTTTCAACAGGACATCACTGTGTAGTAGCTTGTAATTAGTTCTATTAAGATTTGGGGGGTTGGGATGGCCTAGTGGTTTAGAGTGCAGCGCTTTGACCTCTAGCTGGCCGGCCACCTCTGCCCTGGTGTGAGCGTATGTAGCATGGAGATAGGGGCGCCTTCTCAACCTCATTGGTTTCCTCCGGGCACTCCGGTTTCCTCCCACTGCTAAAGATCCCTACGCGCAAGCGAATTATTGAAAAAAAATTAAACCATATGTTAGTCCCTAAATGACCTAGTTGTGTTGAGTGGACGTTAAACCCCATTTCTCTCTATTAAGATTTTGTTTTTTTTATTTTAAAGGGAATCTCAATCAAACCTCTGGTGAATTTACTACAAATTCGATTAGCTCCACAGAAAAATCTCAGCATGTACCAAGAACTCAATGAACATGTGAGATATAAATTGTTATTCATAATATAACTAGTGGTCACATTGATGCATGCTGATCAGTTATTAAAATATTTGATGTAATTCAATTCAATGACAAATTGTGAATCTTTCATACCCATTTTCTTCTTTAACTTCGTAGGGCGTTATATTACATCCTGGACAACTGCCACTCATCGTGTGTAGGATGTAATATGTTGTCTTGGAGATATTTTCCCCAACCTTTTTTTAGAACATACGATTGTAGTATATGCAGGACGTAAAATTATGCCTGGAAGATCAAATCTTTTTAAATGGAGACAACTCTATTTAACGTAAGTTTTAAAATGGATCCAGAGTACTATCATTTTTATTCAGGGATAAAATGGTCCAACAATGATGTTATCCATCAAATTAATTACACAATAAGGGGTAGTTAATGTTTAAAAAAATAAAAGTTAACGGGTTATTTTTATTTTAAAGAGTATTATAATTACAATATTTGTAGATAACTGATCACATGATGGCTGGTATTGAAGATGTTATTGGATTCCATGGCAAATATTACTTAAAGGTAATGATGATTTATTTTTATTTACAAATATTTATTTTAATTTGGTATAAATTCTCAAAGCTGTATTTAGCTGATGAAGGGATGCCTCAATTGCACAGTGCACCCAGTACAAATGATATGTTATAATGTGGACATTTTTTGTTGTCACCATTCTGCTTTGTCCATCCACAATTTGTTGTGACCTCTCAAATTTGCACAGATTATTGTCCCCCGCCTTTCGAAGAAAGCAGGGGACTATTAAAATGGGTTCGTCCGTCTGTCTGTCTGTCTGTCTGTCTGTCTGTCTGTCTGTCTGTCTGTCTGTCTGTCTGTCTGTCTGTCTGTCTGTCTGTCCGTCTGTCACACTTTTTGGGACACAATAACTCTCGTTCTAATTGAGCTAGAATGTTCAAACTTGGTGTAGGTGTTTATTATGGCAATACCTTGATGGAGTTCGAAGATGAGCATTTTCCGCTTAGGGTAAGCAGAGATAAGCAATTTGATTGGTTGATGCTTTGGGACACGATAACTTAAGTTCTAATTAAGTGAGAGTGATGAGACTTGGTGTATAGTTTCATTACATCAATACCTTGACTAAGTTCGATAATGAGCATTTTCTGCTCAGGGTAAGCGAAGCGATAAGCAATTTGATTGGTCGAGACTTTGGAACTGAATAACTCTCATTCCAATTGAGTTAGAATGTTTAAACTTAGTGTGAGTGTTTATTGGGTCAATGTCTTGATGGAATTTGAAGATGAGCATTTTTTGCTTAGTTTAAGCAGAGGCAAGCAATTTGATTGGTTGATGCTTTGGGGCACGATAACTTTAATTCTAATTAGGTGAAATAAAGAAACTTGGTGTGTAGTTTCATTACATCAATACCTTGACTGAGTTTGATAATGAGCATGTTCTGCTCTTGGTGAGATGGCTGATAAGCAATTTGATTGGTCGAGATTTTGGAACACAATACCTCACGTTCTAATTGAGTTAGAATGTTCACACTTGGCATAGGTGTCTATTAGGTGAATACCTTGATGGGGTTCGAATTTGAGCATTTTCTGCTTAGGGTAAGCAGAGATAAGCAATTTGATTGGTTGATGCTTATTAGGTTCTGATTAAGTGAGAGTGAGGACACTTGGTGTATAGCTTTAGCTTTATAACACCGATATACTGACCAAGTTCGTTAATCAACTTTTTCTGCTGAGGGTAAGCAGATCGATAAGAAATCTGATTGGTTGATGCAATGTAACTCAGAACTCAGAGTAAAGATTCATTTTATCTTTATCTTGACTAAGTTTAATGTTGCAAATTTTCTGCTTTGGCTAAGGAGCAAAAAGCACTTTTATTGGTCAAGACTTTGGAACATAACTCATTAGGCGAATGTCTTAACTAAGTCAATAATTAATATTTTGAGCTAAAGCTAATATTTTGAAAAAAATAAATGTTCGATTAATTAATATGTGTCATCTTATTATTTTGGGATTTCGGCGGGGGACATCAGCCTCACTGTTGGCTTGTTTATTTGAATTCTGAATTTTTAAATTGCATATCGCGTAGTTATCCCCCTGTTTATTTTTGAGTATATGAAATATTTTCCACATGATACAGAGTTTTAAAGAGGTTTTATAGATACTGTTTCAAAAAGTCGTATATGGGGTGTTAAAAAAATGTTTTTTTCAGAAAAAATGAAAATGTCGTATGAAAAAATCAACTTTAGTTGTCTAACCAAAGCATTACAATCAAACGAAATATAGCCAGTATTGTTTTATGGTTAAATACGTATTATTGAAATTATTGTTGATTGATGCTCTGTTGTGTGAAATCTATGAAATTGAAGCAGGTAAAGGTGAATATTTTCCTGGGATACGTCTTAGCTGTTCGAAATTTCTGCACTAGATGTTGAGCTTGATGTGTTTGGATCGTTACATACTGTTTAAATGGCTATACATACATTTTGTAAATAAATATTTGAGAAAAGCCTCCGAAATACAACATTTTGACATGACGGTTTTATAAGACATTTTGATTCTTAACCTCGACTGGTCTAATTTTGGCTCTCCTGGACAATTTCGCAAAATCCAGATACGACCTTTTGACTCCCCACCGACAATAAGTTATAAAACACTGGTTAACTTGCACAAATTATCCTACTCATAAAAAGATATGATAAATTTCTCCAATTATAATTAGAGGGGGTCACTGTGGCTAAGTGGGTAAGACACTGGCTCGCTAGCCTGGAAGTGGGGTGTTCGATCCCTGCATTCGCCAAGAAAATCCATCCCGATTTTCTTGCATGGTTCCCCCTTGTTAGTGATGCAGGATGGAGGGCCTGATAAATGACAGCTTTCTAGTTGTTTGGATGGGACAAAAAAAAACGATGTCCCATGAATTCGATATAAGAGTAGTCCGTAGTGCAGCTGTCCGGGCAAAATGTCCCTCATAGCACACTGTATTCTATATGCCCGTCTTCATTAGCCTGTCTTCATTAAATCCCATTTCATTCCCAATTGTTATTAGAATTTTTATAAATGTGTTATTTTTTAGGAAAAGATTGAACATATTGATGATAGATACCTCAAGAGATATTTTGTACAGAAACCCATGAAAAAAAGTGATTCTTCCATGATAAGTTTCTATGAAAAAATAATGTTAAAGTATGTAGAGATCATTGTTTATTTATAAATATTCCCGTTTCTCTAACAAGAGTTAATATAATACTTAAATTAGCATTTTGAAGCGGTAGCACGATTTACCCAAACAACCCAAATCACCCAAATCTACCCAAATCCACCATTATTTCAACTCTTATAATATTTAATTATAATTTATATCTATATTTGATAATATACTGTCCTTCATGCCAAATTAACATTTTTAATTTAAAATCGTAAGGTTTTTGTTTTGAAATAATCCCTCAAAGTGCAATTTCCAAACAAGCGATTTCGTGCAATAATCGAGTTATGTCTCTTGGTTACTACTTCCAAACTTGCTTGGAAATCGCATTTTGAGGGGCATTTTGACACGAAAACGTTACGACTGTAAATTAAATATAACAATTTGGCACATATAGATATGAATTTTCGTCTTATAAGTTGAAATAACGGTGGATTAGGGTAGATTTGGGTGGATTATGGTAAATCGTGCTACCCCTTTGAAGGTCTTTGTTATTTTGTTTGGCATTAAATGACTGTAAAGTAATATTAGATAGGATTAAATTAAAGACAAAAAGACAAAAATTAGACTAAGACGATGGCTCTCTAACTGTGTTTGATCCCTGCATTGTCTGAGATAGTTCATCAGGATCTTCCGGTGTTGTTCCCCAATGTCAGTGGTGCTGGACGGATGGTCTGGCAAGGGACAAAGTATAGTTGTTCAGATGGTATTAAAAAAACCTGAGGGCCTGTGCACCCATTGGCGGGCAGAATAGTAGGATGTTAAACCCCATTTCATTTCATTTTCATTTATATTAGATTATATACACATTTTAACTTTTAATTTATAAGTAATATAAAAAATTTACTGGTTTTCAAATAAAATGGAGCCATGTTAATCCCCAAATTACATAATCTGTAATAACACGGTTATGTTTCTGATTTAAGGAATTGTTTTCTTCAATCATGCTTTAATGGCAGTAAACATCCATTTCTAAAAACACCTGCATACAAGCACAGTGTTTAAATATACCATAAGTTAGTCTAAAAATTAACCTTATGTGGACATTAAACCCCATCCCTCTCTCATATTTAATTATTTTTTTTTCATTTTTGTTAACCTCTGTTTGTTTTCATTTGTTTACAGAGAACATATCAAATATTTAAATTTATGTGGAGCCAAATCTGTGCCAATTGTTTCGATGTAAGATATAAATAGTAATGTGTAATATATAGTATGTCTGTATGTACATAGATGCGTGTTAATGCTCAAACCAGTATTAAATTTTAGAATTGCAAAAGCTTTGTGATTAGCTGTAAAAAATATAGAACTTCCAGAAACATTTTACATGTGATAGTCAAGTTTCAGCGAATCTAATTTTATCTATTTTTTTTCTGATGTATACACTACTTTGTAATTTAACTTTCTGATACAAAATTTAATCCAATCCAATCATTTTCGTTATTACAGTTTTTTTGACTCTATTACAAATTTATCTTTTGGGTTATCTTGCTGAAGATTTTTGATGATTTGAAATGATTTTTTTAAGTTTTGAAACAAAGATTTGATATTGATTGTAACATGCTTACGAGTGAACCTCGCGTTTCGATTGGTCAATTAGACACTGTCTATTGGACAATAACGCCCCTCTGTTTAAATTATTTCTTTTAAAATCGTAAAAAGCAAGTTACAATGTCGATAAACACTTCCTGTTTGGCATTTAGAGTGGTGTTATTGTCCAATAGACATGTCCTGAGATTTTACATTAGAACCCGAGACGCTACGCATCTTGGGTCCTAATGATCTCAGGACATGTCTATTGGACAATAACACCCCTCTAAATGCCAAACAGGAAGTGTTTATCTCCTAAATGAATGTGAAAAAAGTTAGTGTTAAATACACAAGAATAAATGATGACTTGGTTACATATATACATGTAGTGTATTGATACTTGGTTTGAGTATTACAGCATGTATTGCACAATAGTCTTTACTAACAATGTAGTGTTTACTAATAACAATCAGAAGTAGCTTGGTATATATACACATCTTTGCAACTCTCTCACTGTTATAGTATAATAAGTAGCTATTCCATCTATAGTGTTCAATATTTTCAGACAAACGACACATTATCTAGCTGTTGTATTTTTAAATGTTTGTATGATATTAACATGTAGCACTAGTAGATTTTATCATGTAGCCTTCTTTCAGTGAGAAATGTTCACTCAGTTATGTGATGTTCATAATTTTAAATGTTCACTCATTTATGTGATGTTCATAATTTTAAATGTTCACTCATTTATGTGATGTTCACAATTTAACAGTTACTCACTTTATATGTTCATTTTAACATTTATTCAGAATTATATTGGTAGTCATTAATAATAGGTGCACAATTGACAGTTATGGTACTCAGTAGAATAGATCTTAATATTGTTATGTCAGAAAAGTACTACAACATCTCCAGGCTTCACTGCAAAATCAGCTATTTTCCTAAAAAATTAATGGATGCTTTTACTTTGATCTGACAAGGCTTTTCTTGTTTCCGGAGGCCTCAGTATAACATTACACTTTACACACCAATTCAAGCTGTAGACCAATCAAAGGAAAACACATTGTAGTACTTTAAGGGGGGTGGCTCCAATTAAATGAAAAATAATTTGTTTTTTAAATTGCACTGTCAGCTATTAAAGCTAATGCTCTGAAATTTTCAGGACTTTATCGTTATCACAAAAGTTTTTGAAGAATATGCATTTCGGAACCTGGACCAGGCCATTTCCCATAATCCAGGATGGCCACCCCATGCCGTTGAGGAAAAGCGTAAAAAAAAACTGCTTGATAAAATATAGATTGTTATATATCCTACTATAGCTAAAACACCAAGGAACATAATTATCTATATTTGAATGTCATAAGCTGTAGTAGAAACAAGTAATTAAAATAAATGTCAAATTTATTTGATATTTTCTCATTTAATTGGAGCCCACCCCCCTTAAGTGTTTTGTGAATCTGTTCATAGTGTGACTGCAAAATAGTGTATCAGTATCTCAATCACATGAAAGTTTTCTGGCAGGGCAAAAGAAAGTTTAGAAATGCTTTTAATGAAATATTTCGTGGGCGCAGAACCAGAAGTGAATATCTCCCAATTTCTCTGATTTTAATTAAACCCCACCATCATAAACGTTTCGGCCAGAAGTCAATATCTGGCACATAGTCACTTCTAGCACTAAATTGCTGATGCCAGAACTGGTTATGTGACATATTTTCACTTCTAGCTGGACTGTTTTGGGTTTTTAGAAGTGACACCCCTATTTGGAGATATTCACTTCTGGTTCTGAGCCCTCGATTTGATCTTTATTAATCACACTGTTGTTATTCTTGAATATAGAGAGTTTTCCTAGTTATAATGAATCTGATTTCGATTCTATCTCGATTCAGAGTCCATTTCTATTTGTTTTCTGCAGATTTTCAATCCCTGATTCCGATAAATAAATCCTTGGAAATGTTTCATAGTGTGTGGAAAATCTATTCTGCTTGGAGCGTAACGAATTTCCACACACTTACCAAGCAGATTCAAGGTTCATTTATCTGGATAACACCAGAGAATTTAAAATTCAGCTGGGAATAAACTAAATGAATGCTGAATCTGGAATGAAATTTGGATTCACTGCAATCTAACTAAATGTTTAAACTAAAAATAAGAAACAGTAAAATTATAGAGAATCTGGCTGGAACGAAATTTGGATTCACTGCAATCTAACTAAATGTTAAAACTAAAAATAAGAAACAGTAAAATTATAGAGAATCTGGCTGGAACGAAATTTGGATTCACTGCAATCTAACTAAATGTTAAAACTAAAAATAAGAAACAGTAAAATTATAGAGAATGTTTACGTTAATACAGATAATTTATTTTTTCCTGAGAAAATGTTTTTTTTATTTAAAAAATGATAAATATATACACTTGTACATATTACTGAATTAAATTTTGACTTATTTTTTTTTAGTCCCAAGATAGATACTCAGTTGTATCTGAATCAAGATGAATTCAATAGTAATAGTGATAGTGATTCAGATGAAGAGAAGACGTCATTGAAACATATAAGTCGGCAAGTTTCAAGACAGGGAGATGATGGTAAATATGGTCAATCTATTATTTATAGGAGACGTGGAAAGTATTTACGGAGGAAATGGCGATTATATGCGGGATTTCTGTCACCCAATAGAAATCCCATAGGTTAGTCAATAGGCATGTGAGATGGACCCTAATTGAACCCAAATACCGTATCCTATTTGATAATTTTCAAATGTTACTGGTTTTCTTTTTAAAAATTATTTGGGCATTTCTGTCACCCAATAGAAATCCCATAGGTTAGTCAAAAGGCATGTGAGATGGACCCTAATTGAACCCAAATACCGTAACCTATTTGAAAATTTTCAAATGTTACTGATTTTCTTTCTAAAAATTATTTGGGCATTTTTATTTTTATCAGTCTGTTTTTTTGTGTTTGCAAAATTTTAAATTATTTTTGTTCACATACTAAAAACAATTTTTGCTTTGCAAATTCAAAAGCATGGTAAAAGAATTGACAATGTTTAATGTTGATGAAATAACTTCACAAATATTAAATAAAAGAAAGCTCACAACAAATAAAGTACCCCAATTTTTTTTTTTTAAATTCAGAGAACACAAAAATAAATACCCCATGATCAATCTGCCTGTCTGTAAAATATATCTGAGGAAACATATTTTGTTCTTCTGCTGAGATTTAATATCTTGTCATTATTCTTATCAGGTATCATGCCCCCATTTCTTGTGACCACCCAACAAGAGGTTTTTAAATTTCGCAGATACTTTAGCTTTGATCATAAGAAAGACCAGTATTGAAATTCAGAATTTTTCAGTGACAGTCACATATTCTGTCTATGCTTTTAATTAATAATAAGTATTTGATGTCTTCTGACGAATACCAGAACAGAGTTGAAGATCCCCATATTTGTCAAGAGAATGTACATTCTACATGGGCATTATATTTCTTGTTTTGGGGTAACACAGATTAATGATGTTCAAATTTCTCAGAGTATTCATTTACTAAAACAAATTAACAATTTGATAATTTATTAAAAGTTTTAAATGAGTTAAAGGGGCATTGATAACTCTCACCAAGGAAATCAATGTAATCATTTTCTGATATTGTCATTACTAAATAACCTTAGACTCACCTACCAGTAATTTATGAAAATCCTAGTGTTGTTAAAAACTCTTTGAAAATGACTAATAATAAGTGCATCTGCAAATCGCATCAAGTCTAAAATGTTGTTTTGATGCGGGCTGGATTTCTTGATAAATGACAATTATAATCATCGAACATCCGGCATCCAAGCTAGCCAGCCAGCGTCCTACCAACTTAGCCACGTGATCCCCAGTTTAAACTTGATATCACTTGCCCATACTGTCCCACTTGGTTCAAACCATTATTCTATTCCTGGTAATAGTTACCTGTTCCATGAGCTTCGATGTAAATCAGCCATTTCATCATTCCAACCATTCCATCGTCATCATCCCACCAGCATGTGGTTTGGGTACAGAATGAACTAGTTTAATCTTAAAGCCCCAATACCACTCTTGTTGTAACTGAATAATATGTCCCAATCTTTATTCTGGTAAACAAATTGTACTATTTTACAATATTTCAATTAAAAAATGATACAAATTTCATCTTAACACACCTAATTTTAAAAATTGGAAAAATTCAACTACATGCCGTAACATGGTTTGAAAAGCCTTACGTAAGCACTTTCAAATGCAACTTGGATTTAAAAATATTTTCGAACCCTCTGGACAAGTAAGATAGGTTGTAATGGATATTTTACACAACAGGTAGGACACTTAAAAATCTTGTAGTTAGAATAAGGCTAATTTTTATTTTCTGGACCTGTCAAGCCAGCAAGAGTGTTATTGTCCCTTTAATATAAAGTATTCTTGTTTGATTAAACATCATCTAAACTTAGCCATATTACATGGTTGACGAAAGTCCCAAAATTTAGCAAAACAAAAGCTTATGTGCATATTTTTTATGCTAGTTTTGATTATAAAATGTATTTACGGTGACACGACGACGGATGGCGGCTATATGCTTAACTGATATACGAATGTACAAGACAAATTGCAATTGAAATCAATCTCGTTCCCAGAGTCAGCCGCGGGGCCAGAGGCCTCTGGGGCCAAAGACTGTCCATTATCTTCTGATTTTGTAACGTGTAAGCCCCGCCCATGCTGACCTCTGATTGGACAATCTTTTTGGGGTCTTTTTCTCGAAAACAAGATGTCGTATCGTTGTTTTGTTTGTTGTGAAATGATTCTTGAGTCAAAGTCAACTCGCTGACATAACAACAGGGGATCCTAAATGTACAAATTTAAGTTTTCGTAAAGATCTATTTTCCTACGCGTGTGTATATTTTTAAGTGATTCGGTCATCCAGACGCTTAAAAAAAATACATGTCACGTGACAGTCGTGTGATTCGTCCTTTCCGGGAAAATGGCTACCCAGTGTCACCAGAGAAATTTCTTTCTCCAAAATTTTTCTGGTTCGAGATTGAAATGAAATGTCATTTATTATCAATAAATGACAAATAAGTACTACATATAAAATAACAACAGTAATATAAAAACAATAGATAATGGTAATAAATTAAAACACTGTTATACAACCATTTCTACGCATATGTGTTAAAGGGTTAATCTCATATTTAACAAATTAATGACAAATCAAATGCCAAATTTTGCCTGTGAATTTTGATAAATGACAATTGTAACCATTATGAAATCAGGTTATCATACCTCCTTTAACTCTGCATTAGGGCAACAGATGTATTGTTAACAGTACCAGATTTAAACTATACAATTGTCTGCTATATTCTTTATTTAAAAGTTTCATTTTTATTAAAGTTTTGATAATAGCTTAAGTATAGTAAGGATAAGATTAAAATATCAAATTCATCCTCACATGCCAGGGTCACAGGTGGATATAAGTATTGTATATAAAAGAATATAGAAGAAATAGAAGTCTGGAATGATTTTTTTCAAATTTTATGTCTTATATATGTTCAACAAGCGATTTTATATAAGCTGATAAAGCTTGTTATCGTATCCTATATTTATTATAAAAAATTTGTAAATTTAAATGAATAAAATATTGTTTAAATAAAAAAATAATATAATAAAACATATTATTTTTATAAACAGAAGAGACAGGAGTTTCAAATTTTATGTCTTTTATATGTTCCACATATTATTTTTATAAACAGAGGGTATAGTAATGAGAAAAGCAAACACGGATCAAGGTCAAGATATCGACGCCCATGGTTTACGAAGTTTACTTCAATCGATGCATGCTTCCAGAACTGTAAGTACATCTGAATTGCTCTTTTCCATAATGACATAAAAACTGTCCAAACTTTCATTATTTTTCAAAACCAATTTGAAATTCTTGATATCTAGTAGCATATTTTAAATAGAATTTGATATCTAGTAACATATTTTAAATAGAATTTGATATCTAGTAACATATTTTAAATAGAATTTTTGTTTATAAGAGAAGAAATGAAATATTGTTTTAAAAACATTAAAATATAAAAAAAACCTATGGTTTATATGTTTCTTTTTCATAATGGGTGCATTTAAAGCAAATGGTCATATAATAATAAAATAAAATCCAAGTGCAAAATTCGCTAGTCAAGAGTTGTATTTTCAATCCAAGGCTATTTGAATTTAAGTTTTTGTGTTTGCACAGATCAGTGGCAGTGGTCATTTCTCTATATGAAGTAGGACACATTAAATGTGGTTGTACATGTATTATGGCACAGAAAAATGTCATGATACTCATTGATGAAGAGAATAAAAATGGCTGTACTTCTTTAATTTTAGTCATTGGCCATTGCATTTTAAATGTTGTTTATTTTTTGTTGAATAACAATAACAATTTTCTCTCCTTTTTTACTGGTTAATTGTAAAGTGCATTGCCTTTTCTGTTAAATTTTTTAATCAAGTTGATAAATTTGGAATCATTATTTGATATTTCAGCTTCGACACTCGCAGTTTGACAAGAATTTGATCAGGAATCCTGGGAACAGACGATCAAATTTACTCCAGGACAAGACCCGGATGAATCGTAAATTACAGAGGGTGATGTCACAGACTTATGACCAAGATTTAATGAGAGCAACAAGCTGGGACGAAGATCAGGCAGATGTGTGTGGCAAGCGTACCAAGGGAAATCAGAATGACAAACAAACGGCTCGATCAATTTCTGTTGACCTGAGCAAAATGTCAACCCCTAAAGTTCATTTTGAGCCAGCAAATTCATTGCCATCAGTAAATGAAATACCAGATCAGACTGTTTCAAATGAAAAAGAGGAGAATACCACCCTTTTAGAAAGTCCAGGTAGCCAGGAGTCAAATGAAACCAGACAAAGACATAGGTTAAGTGAAAGACAGGATGCCATGGATGAGATTCCATTGGTTGTTATTAAAAAGTAACTCAATCTGGTTAAAATACAGATCTTATTTAGTTTTGTTTTTTATAGTTCAAAATTTCGCTTTACTTGCCCTTACAACACTAGGATCTTGTAGAGTGTTATATAAGTAGCATTCTGGATGATCTGAGGAATTAGCCAATGAAATGATCTGTTACACACAGCGAGTATTTGGCGTGAGGGTACTGAACTGTGGGTCTGTTACCCACTAAAAAAATCAATGTTGATTGGTTAATCAAATATCTGATGTCGTAGACTAAAAGCCGTTTTCAACCTTTAACCTTTGACACGACCATCTACTACAACCAGTCGAAAATATTAAAAAACGTAACAAAATATAGAATTGTATTTTTATCCGATTGAAAGTAGTTGAAATAACAGCTATATTGCAGCTATACTGCACGAAAAAATGAACATCTTTTAGACCTTCATTGTCTTTGAGACTGTATTTTCAAATATTCTGTCAGGCTATCCCAGCTTTAATTCTGCAGATCCTTTTGACTTTATGCTGACAGGCCCCCCACAATAATTTGGCCGCAAGTACTCTTTTCTTCATGTAATTGCTGCCCCTGGACCCTCACCTAAAGGGACCTAGGATGGAAGCCCCTCTAATCTAGAATTCCTTCCGCCAGCCCTAGCTGATTACCTGTTTCATCAATCGTATGAAATTCTGTTTCAATCTTGAAGTTTTATTTTTTTTGACCACGAAAAAAGTGGGGGTTTTTTAAAACACAAGTTATATCTCAAAGTTTTTGACCCCAAGCTAGTGAATGAGTAGGGGTTTTCTATGAAATTATTGTAAAGTCTTGAGATTACGATTGGACATTAGTCACATTCAGTGTTGGGATTTCGGACGTATATTCCGGACGTGTCCGATTTTTTTTCCCAATTGCACTCTATTGACTCACATTACATCCCACTTCTACCTCGTTGTCTATGTTTATTTCCAATACAGGACTATAAAAGAATCAATGAACAGTACGCTTTCCAGAAGGAGTACTGTTCTTTTCCGACAAACAAACATTGGAATTGCATACACTCTTTTCAATTAGTGTATATTATAGATTAGTTGCTAACAGTTGCCCATTCAATGCAACGAGGGTTCAATCCCAGCTCAGGGCATGAACTTTATCGTAAGTGAGAGGGATATTCGGTCTCCCGTCCGATCAGGCAGGTTTCCCCCGAGTTCTTCGGTTTCTTCCTGCAGTAATGATCGAAATCATTCGCACGATCTGTGCCAAGGGCCAAATTTGAAAAAGGCCTCAGGCCTAATTTGCTACCCTTGTAAAATGACGTGATTATTATTATTATTATTATTATTATTTGCTTTTAAGGATAGAGTACTCTGTCAGACTTAATTTGAAAAGTAATTTCTGATTGATCAAACATAGGACATTTGGATGTGAAGTTTTGCAGAGCGTGTTGAACTGCTATATGATGCCAAGCAGAAGTGTCATAGTGCTTACAGTAGAGGGGGTTGGGATGGCCTAGTGGTCTAGAGTGCCACGCTACGACCTCTAGCTGGCTGGCCACATCAGGCTTGCGGCTTGGATATTGAGCCCTGGTGTGAGTGTATGTGGCATGGAGATAGAGGCGCCTTCTCAACCTCGTGGGTTTCCTCCGGGCACTCTGGTTTCCTCCCAAAGACCCCTACGTGCAATTGAATTATTGAAATAAAATTAAACCATATGTTAGTCCCGAAATAACCTAGTTGTGTTGAGTGGACGTTAAACCCCATTTCTCTCTCTCGCTTACAGTAGAAATGTTATCATTATATGGGTTGTATGCTCATACCATGGCTACCTTATGATGTATTGTCAAGTTAGAATGTGTTCTTGTATTGTTTTAGGTGTATGTATTATGTATATGTAATCGATCTATATTTTTTTTATGAAGTAGCTCATGAATGTTGAAATCAGGATAGAGTTTTATTATAAACTGCCGTTTGTCATTTCATTAGTAGAAAAAATAAAAATAGTAAAATTTCATTAAGTTAAAATAAAGAAACTAGTAAATATACAAAACATTTTTGTTACTGTTTGAAGAAATAAGGATAATGCTAAAAAATAAGAAAATGGTTGAATTAAGGAAAATAGTCAATATGAAATTTTTTTGTCCACCGCCTTTCAAAGAAAGCAGGGGACTATTAAAATGGGTTCGTCCGTCCGTCTGTCCGTCTATCTGTCCGTCTGTCACACTTTTTGGGACACAATAACTCTCTTTCTAATTGAGCTAGAATATTCAAACTTGGTGTAGGTGTTTATTAGGACATTACCTTGATAGAGTTTGAAGATGAGCATTTTCCGCTTAGGGTGAGCAGAGATAAGCAATTTGATTGGTTGATGCTTTGGGACACGATAACTAAAGTTGTAATTAAGTGAGATTGATGAAACTTGGTATTTTGTTTTATTTCATCAATACCATGACTAAGTTCGATAATGAACATTTTCTGCTCAGGGTAAGCAGAGCGAAAAGCAATTTGATTAACCGAGACTTTGGAACATAATAACTCTCCTTCTAATAGAGCTAGGATATTTTAACTTGGTGTAGGTGTTTATTAGATTAATACCTTGGTGAAATTCGAAGATGAGCTTTTTCTGCTTAGGGTAAGCAGACTTAGCAGAGATAAGCAATTTGATTTGTTGATGCTTTGGGACGCAATAACGTTAGTTGTAATTAAGTGAGAGTGATGAAACTTGGTATATAGTTTCATTTCATCGATACCTTGACTAAGTTCAATAATGAACATTTTCTGCTGAGGGGTTAAGCAGAGCGATAAGCAATTTGATAGGTTTAGACTTTGGAACACAATAATTCTCCTTCTAATTAAGGTAGAATATTCAAACTAGGTGTAGGCGTTCATTAGGTGAATGCCTTGATGGAGTTTGATGATGAACATTGTTTGATTCTATCTGATAGAGAGTGGTGAAACTTAGTGTATAGTTTGATTGCTCAATACTTTTGAAAAAAATAAATGTGTGATTAATTAATATGTGTCATCTATTTATTTTGGGATTTCGGCGGGGGACATCAGCCTCACTGTTGGCTCGTTTACATTATTTATTGTTCAATAAAATAAATTTAAATCTTATGATTGGTATTAAACATATCGCAAATTGTTCACCAAAATGAGATGTGTATATTTTTGTAATTTTTAAATTATTTTGCCATTTGCTCCGGAATTTCATGAAATTTTGTATTTCCATGTATTTAAATAAGTGTTGTTTTTTTATATTCTCAATGGTTATAATGCATAGATTATATGTTCTTGCCATGTATTTAAATACATATATGTTTTTTTTTATATTCTCGATGGTTATAATGCATAGATTATATTTTCTTGCCATGTATTTAAATATGTTGGGTATTTTAAATTCTCGATGGTTATAATGCATAGATTATATTTTCTTAGGGAAAGTTATACATGTGTAACTTTCATTTGATTTTTATTTAATGGATTTTGAAGAATGAGAAATTTTTACAATTTTCATTATTTTTATATAATGTTTTCTTGTTCCACTTTATATCTGTGATTGTCTCTGTGATTAATATACTTAATCAAAATTAAAGATACATTATGCAATATCTATATCTGCCTATACTGCAGGGCCTCTGTTGGTTTCTTTCTGGCAGGAGCTGCGGTGGCTCAGTAGGTTAAAGGGACAGTTCCGATAAGAACAGAGTCTCAAAATTTAAAGTCCGAGTATTTGTGAAATTTATGGACCAAAATATGTAAGCATGGTGTATTTACATTGTCTGAAAATTTCAGCTGAAAATATTGAGTCTTTTGGACGTGAACGTCAACACTGCTTATCCGGACACGTAACCCTTTTAAGATTTCGGGTCATTTTTCTCATTGGGTGACCTGATAATCGATTTACGTTTCTTGAGAGGTCTATACAGTGAATGACCCATGTACTGTACTTGATAACAAAAGGCAAATTTCATCTACATATTATTTTTATAGAAAAAAGTCTGGTTTTATTCAGATACTGTATAATACAAAGGTCTCCATTTCCAGATGCAGACTGTCAGGTTTAAGTTATTTACAAGCGTATCACAAAAATCGGGTTAGTTGATCGGCCTTAGATAATGGATTTTAAATGATTTTAACACAAAATTAAGCAGTTTTATTCCCAAAAAAGTTATTGGGATTGACCCTTTAAGATGATGGCTTGCTAACAGGGAGATCCTTTGTTGGATCCAGGTGTTGGCCAAGAAAGTTGATCAGGATTTTCCGGCATGGTTCCTCCTTCCTACCTCTGAAATATATATGCTATTCCATGTATATTTATTTTTAATTAAATTCTTAATGACATCATGATCAGAATCTCCAACTAAACCACCTCAAAATACCAAACTCTCAGATCACTTTTAACTGTATGCCATTTCACTGAAACTTATAATGGGTCTTAAATCCCAGTATGAAAAATGTTTGGTTATTTTTTACCAGGATTTTAGAGCAAATAGAAAATATTCAACCAAATGTATGGACATTGTTTCAGTTATTATATACCCCTGGCTATTTCTCCACTATACACTACATATCTCTAAATTTTTATTTTCTAACCATTTTATTTTAGATACAAGATTTATTTAATAGTGTGCCACATGGTGTTATATCTAGGATTTCTACATTTTTTGTTTACTGATGTACTGAAATTCGTCTTTGTCAACAACAATGTTTTGGGAAATGTTTGCCCCGACCTAGGGGATTATTAAAATATGTATTAATTCACCGCAATAGATTCCGTCTTTATGTCTAGATAAAGCCCGTTTCTCAAAAAAATATGAAGATAAAGTTACAAACTATTAATTTGACTCGGCTATCTTCTCTTACACCTCACGAGGCAGATTTAGGTTTTGTATGTGTAAACTCATTAGTACAGGTATTATAGAGTGAAATGATTGAGTGTATCTTTAGTTAGTTTAATCATGTTATTTTTAATAAAAATTTGATGTCAAGCCTTATATATTAATGTAAATTGTGTCAATAGGTCATACATAGTACTTTTAGTAGCCGATGAGATTTAAAGATTGGTTCATCTAAAACACAGATGTTTTAGCAGTTATAATAGCTTTCTTAAATTTATCACGCCCATCAACCGTTGCCATGCCTCCTATATTCAAACTTCATTTGTATTATTCTTCTGATGAGTGTGGAGTTCCACATGAAACTTTAAGTAAAGAACTTACAGATTTCATATTTTTAATTATTTATATAATTATATATATATATACACTTACATGGTATTAGCCTTACAACTGTCATATTGTATATCTTTATGTTATTACATATTAATGTTATTACATATTAATGTTATTACATATTAATGTTATTATTTTATATTTGTTGACATTTATAAGAGTAGGGGTAAAACATTAATAAGAATACAACTTTATAGACTTACTAAGGTACTTCTTAGTTTCTCTCACTCATGAGGATTATTATTAAAGGGACAGTCCCGAATTAAACAGAGTTTCAAAAATAAAAGTACGAGTACGTATGAAATTTAAACGCCAAAATGTAGAAGAATGGTGTATATACCCTGATTCAAAATTTCAGCTCAAAATATTGAGTCTTTTGGATGTGAGCGTTAAAACAGCTTATCCGGACACGTAACCCTTTTAAGATTTTGGGTCAATTCTTTCGTTGGGTGACCCGATAATCGATTCCCGTTCCTTTAGAGGTCTACACGGTGAATGGTACATGTGCTGTAGTTGATAACAAATAGTAAATTTCACCGACACGTTAGTTTTATATAAAAAAAGTCTGGTTTTATCCAATCACCGCATAATACAGTTTGGGACACCGGACTCTATTACCAGATAAAGACTGGCGGGTTAAAATTGTTGCAACATATCACATATATTGTGTTAGTTGCTCGGTCCTAAGGTAGGGGATTTTAACACAGAAGTAAGCAGTTTTATTCTCAAAAACAATATCGGGATTGACCCGATTATAGTCTTTAATCATTGATATTGAAATTTTAGAAAAGGACTGCAATAAAGTTTGTAGCTGAAACTATTTGATTTTGTCAAATTTAATTTTGAAAATCCATCTTATAGATTATAATATGTTCTTATAGTAGGCTAATCATTTTATTATAGTATTATGCTTTCTAATCATCGATATTGAATTTTTTATTGAAAACACAAAACTGGTGATTCTAGCTTATTGATTATAACTTTAGAAGAGTATTATTCTCTGGAATAATTGATATTCTATTATTTTCTTTAAAAAAAGCCTACAATTAAGTTTTTAGCTGAAACAATTTAATTTTATTGAAGACCTGAAAGCTGATGATTCTGGCTTTTATTGATTATATATATTTTTAACTTTATTTTAGTATTATGCTCTTGAATCATTAATATCAATTTTTTTTTCTTAAAAACCTGCAATAAAGTTTTAAGCTGAAAGAAACTGATTTTATTTGAAGACCCTAAGATGGTGATAGATTTTATATCTTAAATTCATTATAGTATTATGCTTTCTAAACATTGATATTGAATTTTTTATAAAGGACTGCAATAAAGATTTTGGCTGAAATTATTTGAGTTTTTTTTTGAAGACCTGAAGCTGATGACTATACATGTTGCTGGTGGATATTACCCCTAGTTTACCATCCATAAAAGTACACGTAGCTTAAGTTCTTGTAAACTAAGTTAGAACTGTAAGATACTGACATGAGCTACTAGGAAGCTGGGTGTTCTCATTATTTTTATACCACTTTAGCCATACAAAAATAAATCTTCCTAGAAATCTTAAGTCGGGGAGAGGGTTTTTTATATTTATTTTGTCAAATACTGGGGTTTATGATGTCTTGTAAACAGCACATTTCAAGGCACAATATTTATCTTGTATGTGACAAGGAGTAGAGTTGTCTGTCCAACCTTGTGGGTTTTCGCAGGGTCCCCTGGTTTCCTCCCACTGCTAATGACCCCTACGTGCAACTATGTGTAAGCAAATTATTGAAATAAAAATTTAGCATATTTTAGTCCCGAACTGACCTAGTTTGTATTAAGTGGAGGTTAAACTCCATTGCTCTCTCTCTCTCTCTCTCTCTTCTCTTCTCTCTCTCTCTTCTCTTCTCTCTCTCTCTCTTCTCTCTCTCTCTTCTCTTCTCTTCTCTTCTCTTCTCTCTCTTCTCTTCTTTCTCTCTCTTCTTCTCTCTTCTTTTCTCTTCTCTCCCTCTTCTCTTCTCTTCTCTCTCTTCTCTTCTCTTCTCTTCTCTTCTCTTCTCTCTCTCTCTCTCTCTGACTGCCACAGATTCTTTTACATGCACACCAATGTGTACATGGGACTTCCATTTTTCACCCATCCAATGGACTATACACTGGAGCAGAACAGTAAGACATTAAACCCCACTTCTTACTCACCGAGCCACTGAAGCTCCCATAAAAAAATTAAACACAAGGAATTGTTTCAGTTTATTTTCATCCTCCAGACACAATGATTCAATGTCTTGGCACAATAGTGGTCTCTGCTGTGGTGATAAGTCTAGATAGAATTGTATTCAATTGGTGCCATTCCACCTGTAATGATAGCTGCTGTGGCTGATCAGTGATTAAGACGTTTGCTTGGGCTCCCTCATGGTGTTATCCAAGAAGGTTAACCGCCTGTTCATTTCACTTATAATTCTCACGTTTACACTAATGATGCTTTTGGGGGATTTGGATAATTCAACCGAATATACCCATTACACCTCACATGTACACTTCCATAAAGTTATGTTTTGTATAGTAAAAGGTATGATGTGCATATCTAACAGTAACAAGTAACATATATATGCTTTGTCAATCACTTTGAAAAAGTACTACAGTATCGACCTCATTACCTTTGCTGAGTTTCTTGGGTGGGCAGCATCTTTTTATATGTATATTGTACATATTGTTGAAACAAGCATTATTACATGTATAAAATGGTATAGAAATGCTATATATATATATTGTCATTTGGTCTCATATCAATTATTAAAAACAATTCCAAATTGCTCAGGATACTCAATTCAAACAAAATTAAAGCTTTTTTTTACATTTTCAACATATAAATGTCTTTATTTGGACATGTTTAATTCCAATTGTGTCATTTAATACAGAAATAACTGTACTCTTTACAGTATAAGTAGTCAGCAACCTACCCAGGCCCGAAGCCAGAAACCAAAATTTAGCCGACATAGGGGGGTGGGGAAGATAAATTTCCGACAACAAAAAATCAATGAACGAAGGTCATCACCGACTGCCGAAAGCAGGAGGAGGGGAGAGCACGAAAATTAGAAGCTGTGAGAGTGAATGTAGGCCTCTATATAGTGGTGAGTTTCTTGTTTACCAAGAAATGACATGCAGGTGGCGAATGTGTCGGAAAATGAAGAGTTTCTATCCGACATTAACTATATCTCGGCCGCATTAGAAAGGATATGTCGCACTAAAACTCTCTCCCGGCGAAAATGCGAGCATAGCTAACCAGCGATTTTTTTTCCGATGCAGACAATAAAAATTCCAACAGGAACGGTCATGGGGGGGGGGGGCGGCTCGCCCCCCCGGCCCCCCCACTAGCCTCGGGCCTGAACCTACCAATAACATTTACATGTATGCAAGCATCATGTCTGATTTACACCAGTTTTGGAAAGATTTGGGTGGATGGAGTTTGGTTAATTGTAAATTAAGTACATACATGTACATGTAAGGTACTGGTAATAGTATAATTTAGTCTGATGTTTTCATAGTTCATTAAAATTTATAATAAAAAATAAATAATATTTTTAAAAAAACAACCATTGCATCAGTAAGACACAGAAAACACAAAACAACTCATGCCACAGAAAATTAATTTACTAATTCTTCAATTCCTTGGTTTATGCTTTTTTAAACTCAGGAATGAGAGGGAATTAAATTAAATGGGGTTAACTGGGCTAAGGAATGATAGCACAATATTTCGGGCCCACATCACTTCAGACTCACTAAACACAGACGACTTTTCAGACTCGGCATGACGATGGTTCAGACTTACTTCACAACTTTTCTGAATCAGTCCGGCGCTGTCTCAGACTCTGATAAATAATTAAAAAGCCTTGAAAATTTAAGTGATATACAGAACAGCTACCCATGTCAAAAATGTTGCGGCCATATTTTTTGGAGTCCGAAATGTTGTAAGTCCGAAATGATGTGGGACCAAAATGACGGGTGACCTAATGAACGACGACTATATTATGATGTCCTTTGCCAGGCCCTCCCTCCTACACCACTGACAAGGGAATATTAAAGTAACCGTTGATTTTGTTCCTTAGACTTTAATAACAATGTAATTTTGTTTTACTCCAGGTTATAATATAGACACGCCTAAATCTAGTTATTACATCAAACATTTAAAATAAAATTCAATAAAGTACGAATCATATCATATAGGCAAGGTAAGCTTACTCTTCCGGACACCTGTTACCACTGTTCGTCGTGTTTTTTGTACACGGTGAACAGTCCATATGCTGATTACACTATTTTGCGATATTACACTATTTTGCCTATACCGTTTTTAGGACTTCGAATTTTGTCTAATGGTTTGAATTGTTCGTACTTGGTTTTATTTTATGAAACCTCACTGATTCTTTTAGGTCTAAGATCAGAGTTTTATTCAGTCTGAGAATTGCCACATTTGTGTGCTTTTAAATTACTATTCTGATTAAATGCTTTGAAACATACATCACATTTATATGGTTTTTCGCCAGTATGAATTCTGTCATGAGTTATTAAATCACTTCTCTGTGTAAAATGTTTGCCGCAAACATTACATTTAAACGGTTTTTCTCCAGTGTGAGTTCGTAGATGTCTTTGCAATCCACCATTACAGCTAAATGCCTTATTGCAGATGTCACAACAGTGGGGTCTTTCTCCAGAATGACTTCGCATGTGTTTTTGTAAACTAAAACTGTAACCAAAGGATTTGAAACAAATTTCACATTTATAAGGCTTCTCTCCTGTATGAATTCTTGTATGTTTGAACAAGCTCCCGGACTCTTTGAACGCAGCATCGCAGTAGTCACACTTAAAAGGTCTTTCTCCGGTGTGGGTTCTAGTGTGTTTTTGTAATGTGGAATTAGCACTGAAGGATTTACCACAAAATTCACATGTGTATGGACGAGTTCCGGAATGAATAATTAGATGTTTCTGAAGATTACCATTTACATTGAAAGCCTTGTCACAAAGGTGGCATTTAAATTTCCGTTCTTCTGTGTGGATTTTCCTGTGAGTTGTTAGATAACCTCTTTTGGGGAAAGTTTTTCCACAAATATCACATTCATGGATTTTAACCATCTCTTTGTTGAAAGTTTCAGCACCTTTCTGGTGGGTATCATCTGAATTTTCCTCTAATTCATCCATTGTTACCGCTCTCTGTTCTACTTTCGCTTTGATACCAGTTTGTATTCCTGTTGCTTGCTCTATAATTTGCTTTTCTGTAGGACCTATATCAAACGTTACTTCACTGCCTTTAGAATCATTCATTTGGGAAGATAACTCCTCAGTAGTTTCAAATTCTTTGTTTACATTTTCCACTATAATTTGCTTTTCTGTAGGACCTATATCAAACGTTACTTCACTGCCTTTAGAATCATTCATTTGGGAAGATAACTCCTCAGTAGTTTCAAATTCTTTGTTTACATTTTCCACTTTAATTTGCTTTTCTGTAGGACCTATATCAAACGTTACTTCACTGCCTTTAGAATCATTCATTTGGGAAGATAACTCCTCAGTAGTTTCAAATTCTTTGTTTACATTTTCCACTATAATTTGCTTTTCTGTAGGACCTATATCAAACGTTACTTCACTGCCTTTAGAATCATTCATTTGGGAAGATAACTCCTCAGTAGTTTCAAATTCTTTGTTTACATTTTCCACTATAATTTGCTTTTCTGTAGGACCTATATCAAAAGTTACTTCACTGCCTTTAGAATCATTCATTTGGGAAGATAACTCCTCAGTAGTTTCAAATTCTTTGTTTACATTTTCCACTTTAACATGAACTTTGCAATGTTTCTTTAGTTGATCATAAGATTGAAATATCTCATCACAGACAGCACATTGATGGTAGCTTTTGTTGCTTTCTTCCATCATCTTATGCGTACTACCAGTAATTATACTAACTTGTCTTAATTCTCCTGAAAAATTAAAAAATTTCAATATAAAATAAATGAAACATGGCATCTTGAAAATTATGATTTGATTGTACAAACAGTAAAAATTCTTGTATCTTATATGATCTGTTAATTAGTAGACTAGGTCTTTAGTAGTCAGCTGAGGGTTATTTTCAATATGATAGGGCTATTAGGGCATATATACATGTACACATATTTATGTAAAATTTCTTACACATGTGTTTTCTTCTTGAAATATCTAACCGTTTTAATTTGAAACAACTACTGAAAAGCTCATTAAATCTGTCTACATGTATTATAACTTATGATTGATGCCTGCTGTTAGATTGTATTACTTTAGCATCAGTGTCTTTATTTTCTGCCTTTTAGCAACCTTGATCTTGGATTTTTTATGCTTTTTGGTTTGATTCCATCTACTGTCTAGCTGCATTATTGTAGCAACAACATGATCTCCTCTACATTTGATACATTCATGTATGCTTTCCACAAGTAAAAACAAACTGAAACAAATACATTGCAACACATATCATCATAATTTGTATTGAAATAAATGCATTTATCACAAACAGTTCAGCATGAACCATTTAAATAGTCATCAAAATGTTTTCCTTTGTGGTTTTAATGCATTTTTAAAGCCACATAAGTTATATGTACATAAGTGGCCATGACTTTACCTACGTAAATTATGTACAGTAGTTGTCAGACTTTTTAAAATCAGATATCATAGAATTGATTATGCAGTAGGGCATTATTTATTTTAATGTTGATATATAGTTAATACAATTATAGGCCTGTACCTGCAAAACCTACAAAAAGGAAGGTTTTAGAACCACCGACTAATGACTTCTGTGGTTGGAGTAAAAGTCGACAAAGACGAGTCAGTCACCCAGTCAGTCAGTGTGAAACCATTTCTTCCTGTTTTTCTAACGGTTCAGTTTTGCAATGGCCCGAGAAATCCCTCTCATAATATAACACTATACCTCGCTCAAAGAAACCATAATGTTTTAGTATTTAACTAAGTCAAACTAAGTCAAATAGTAAATCGTTCTCAATGTTTTTTTTTTTACATGTACATATGTAATGTAGAATCGCACATCGCTGGAGGAACGCCATTAATAATGTATATAAAGTAATGACACGGATCAGCCTAGCCCGAGTAATTCATGCGTTTGTAAAATTGGAATTGAGTGCCTTTCTCAAAATTGTTATTAATCCATAAATTAAATGGGGGTTTAACGTCCTACTGTTCTGCTCTTAAATTGGGCTTATGTGTGAGAAAGAGAGAGAGAGAAATGGGGTTTAACCATAATACAGCGTGCACGTGCTAACCAATTGTCCTTCCCTCCACCCCCCCCCCCTCCGACTAATGAAGACGGACTAAGGCCGCACAGTGTGCTAAGGCCTGCATCACTGACATGGCGAAACCACGCCAGGAAATCTGGATGAACTTTAATTCTCGTCTAATGCAGGGATCGAACACCCGACTCCTAGGACTAGCGAGCTAACGCCTTACCTACTTAGCCACCGTGATCGCCCGATATTAATCCAGAAGTTGTCACTACGACCTTTGACAGATTACTTCATTCATATCTCAAAACGTCAATAATTTAAAAGTACATTTGAGATGCAACATTTTTAAATCGAAAATTACCCCAATCATAACTCAAAACTTCAATAATTAAAAAATATATTTGAGATGCAACATTTTTAATCTCAAATTCTATCCTTTCAATTAACTTTTGGTACCAATGTGACCTGTATTGTCCATAAAGGGGTCTAATTCGAAAGGTTTCTAGGTTGGAGCTCAATTTCTGTGTTGAAAGTATCCTCTGGTAATTGGTTTAAACAGTATTTTATTCAAGAGAACATTAGTATTTACAGTTTATCATTTAAGAGAATATAAGTGAATAGGATGCAGTAACAAGCAAGACTGCTTATATAAAACTGTTTCCATAATAATTTATGATCATTTTATATATACATGACGACTACAAAGATATATATCTGTAGGATTGTGTGATTTAAACCAAAGGTGAGGATAAAATGTGTAAGTTCAAAGTTGGAAACACGGAAGATGAAAATGATTATTTTAGAGGTGTAACACGATCATTTCATTTCGTGATTCCAACTTTGAATCAATCACCAGTTATGGCGTGTTTAAAGCCTTATTGATACAGACACATTATTCAGGTAATTACATGTACTGGAGCAGAATTTCATCTCCGATTTGCAACAGTATAATATTAACAAGTATTCAAAAAATAAAAACAAAGGTATTTGAAGTATTTCTGGACAAAATATTTTTCTTATTCAGTGTAATTGGGTATATAAAATAGTAGGCCTGCGCGAGGGTGTAAAATGAGTAAAGGGAACCATTATGTCCGGACTAGTTTACGTTACTACGACTTATGTATAAACAATGCACACACTATCAAGCATCGAAGCCTATAACTATCGAAGTCTATAACTACCGTTCATAATTTCTACTTTTCGCCTCTTCGTGCCTTTGCAATAATAATGAGTATCTCGGGCTAGGTCGATCCATGCCAAAGTTTTGTATCATTATTTAATGGGTGCTTGCAATAGATCAGCAGAAATGTTTCAAATTGAAATAATTATTATCAAGTGACACGGAATTAAGTCTTATCACAGTTCTGTTTTTCTCTGTGCTGGGTGGAATCGTGACGTAATTTCACCTGTCGTTATTGTTGCATTCTCGCAAGCCCCAAGCAGAGTTGTCTTCCCTTTACCTTGCCGTGCAGTTCTCTATTTATGTTAATAATTTTATTATATAGTATTATATTCTGTAATCGTTCATATTTGAATTAAAGATTTAGATTGTAGCTGAAACAATTTTGATTTTTATTAAAGACATGAAGTTGAAGGGTAGGCTACTATCATTAGTATTAGTCAATGGAGTCTTTAGGCTATGAGCACCATGTAATGTAGAAATGGTTCCACTACTGACGTCTTCCGCCTTACCACAGCCGCAGTACAGTAGCCCATCCCACAGAGTTCCTTTGCGCAATTTTTTTTTAGTCAAATCACTACAAAGAGGTTACTGGCTCATGCAGTGCCGGATTAAGGCTGTGCTGGCCCTAGGGCACATTTTGATAGGTGGCCTGAACATACAGATATGTTGGCTCATTGACAAAAGGAATTAAGTTAAATTTAGCAACAAAAAATTTATTACAAACAAATTCAGAAGATTGACAGCTGGGCCGTATCTAGCACGGGTGCAAGGGGTGCAGTTCACGCCTAGAATATAAGGCGGCCCGAGAAATAGCGCCCCCTCAAGAGATTTTATCACTCAGTGATACTCTTAAGGTACTGATAAGTCAGTCGGTCAGTTTTAAGGGTTCCCACACGCCAATGGGTACCTGACTCGTTTGCACTGATCCAAACTTTCTTATATCACCTATGTGGAGGCTATGGGGCGGATCCAAGGTGCGGGGGTACCAGGAAGAAATGACTCACCTAAATATGGCGCCCCTGAAAAAAAATCGGCCATATAAAATACAAAATCGGCTCTTAGATACCTTCAGAATGGCTTTCCAAATGTTCTTAGGGCGGGTCCCTACTGATATCAGCCTACTAACGATTTCAGGATATGCGGCTGAGTTAAATTAAATTAAATGTGATAAAGACGACAAACAAATAACAATAATAATACAAAAAAAAAACGTTTGTCGGTGTGGATTCGATAGCCGCCCCCCCCCCCCCAATTTATATTCTTTTCTATTATTGTGTGTGACCTTAAAGGGACATTCTTACGTATCTGATCTAAAAATAATTTTACTGAAAAAAAGCAGAACAGAACAGCTCGCATATCCTTTGGATATGCTTCAGAAACCAATCCACACTGTAAATCTGTATTCCAGCCATAAGGGGCGCCGAAACGGCGCGAGGGTCAGGGTACCAAAGATAAGGGGGGCGTTGGTCTCTAAAAAAATTTGAAATTTTTTAATTCCGAGAATGCGGTTTAGAGCGCCTCTAGCATTCCAAATTCTAACATAAAACCCTTTAAAATACATGCTAATGAGAGCAATTACATATCTATCATTTAAAAATGAATAGAATAGTAAAAAGGTTGAAAACTTTCATCATTAGGGCATGGGTATACATGTATACCCCAGAAAAGGGCAGGGTACCATTTGTATACCCTGGTACCCGGGTTCCGGCGCCCCTGCCAGCCATGCAGCAAAAGACCACGTGTCTGTTTATTTTTTTCACACAGAAAAAACTTTTTCTAGCGTCATCTAATAATGTTAGTCGCCTTTCGCGATATTTTCTACCTTTGCCAGTCTCATTATCGATCAAAAATTGTATATTTGGATCATCGTTTGCAAAGAGAATGATTGGGATGTCTATTTCGCCCAAGCAAGAACGCAAAGTACAATTTGTTTCAGCACCTCCATTTATTTGCAATGCGAAGTGGAGTATGTAAGATATTTTGGTGTCCTCAGTTCTAGGATATTCTCAACACTTTCAATACTTATCTTGATATTTTTTGATCCAATCAAGATTAGTATTGAAAGTATCGAGAATATCTCGCCCTAATGGCTATCTTTTTCAAGATAATCCCAACTTTCTCACCTCACAACTTTTAAAGAGCTGGAAGAGACCAATGATGTTTATGATGACGTAGTTGTTGTACCTTGTCCCGTGAAAACCGACTTACACCAGAAGATGACACTAGAAGAAAGATCTTCTTTGGGAATTTTAATTGTTATGAAAAATAACAAAAACTTTCTATCTTTATTACCATCCTGCAACAATATGGAGACAGGCTGCAAAATCCATGATCAAACAAGAGTACCCTGCGATACGAGGCTGGAATGAAGATTTTACAATGTGAATGGCTATCTGAAGCATATCCAAAGGGCATAATGCGACCTGTTGATCAACTATCAAGAACATATTTATCTCGCTCATATTATAGGAATAAACGTATGTCTAAACATGTGTTTTTATGTACATTCCCCTATATCTTATAATTTAATATTTTGAATGACGATATTGGTACTAATCTTGAGAAAACACTTTTCAGGTCAATTTTAAACCAAGTGAATTCTGTCCCCCAAAATACATTCCCCATTCCCCTATTCAATGGTAATCTTATACACTATACACATATTTAGAGATGTGCAGTGGATTTAAAAAGTAGTGTTTTTACCAAGCTCTAAGAAAATTAGCATTTAAATCAACATGAACATATTTTATATCAATCCCCCCCCACCTCAGCCAGACCTTGAAAAACGGTTTTAGATATACTTGACTAACTGTCCGGTACTAATGAAATAGTACCTGCCATTTTTAACATTGTGCCGGACATGTATTAATAAATTAATAATATTAAAATAATAAAAAAGACAAATCAGTGCCAGACAAAATGTCAGACACCAGAGGTTCTGTGTCTGACAAAGCCCGGATCTGTGCCTGAGAGGTGCCTTATTTCCAGGCTTGTCCTCCACAGACGCACACCTGCTACCCCCACCTCACAAATAAAACAGTTGTCCAGGGTTATCATAAACAATTTTTGAGGGATGGGCAGTCCTAGAAATTTATGTTTTATTAATATATAACATGATCATCATTTATGTCAACATAAGGGCATGAACTTTATCGTTGTAAGTGAGAGGGATATTCGGTCTCCCGTCCGATCAGGCAGGTTTCCCCCGAGTTCTTCGGTTTCTTCCTGCAGTAATGATCGAAATCATTCGCACGATCTGTGCCAAGGGCCAAATTTGAAAAAGGCCTCAGGCCTAATTTGCTACCCTCGTAAAATGACGTGATTATTATTATTATTATTATTATGACACCCCACCCACCCCAAAACACACGTACACCTACGTCTGCTGCCCCACCTCACCACCCACAATCAAAAACAGTTGTCCCAGAAATTATACTTATGATAATAAAGAGCTTTTTTTAATTTTATAAACGAAAATGTTGTCATTTGATACTCCCAATAGCAGGCATGTTTAGAACTGTCAACAAAAAAGGGTAATAATGGTATCAAGTCGGACATATTCTTTAGATTAACATACAAGCCAATTAAATGTCAGTGAACTGGACACAACACAAATATACAAAATTTAGCCCCTTTTTCTGGAGCTAGTCCAAGGACTGTATTGAGGAATATGTCTCCTGATCGTAATTGGTAGAGTATTTGCAAAGATATTAATAAATGAGAAGGATTGTGAACGGAATTTAAAAGAACAACACGTCGGGTACTGAGCGGGATATTCTAAGATAGATTATTGGTGGTTTTTTTTACTATACGCAACAGCACAATAACTCGTTCAGCCAGGGGCACCAGCCAGCTTCATCCAGCCCTGGTTTTATTTTACTAGTATCATTTGTTAACTCTACGAACAGCAGTCAGCAACAATTACCCGCCGACCAAGCCATATCCCCATAAGCACAACCACTAATATTATTGATAAAGATAATCTATAAAGTCGTCTGTTTTGTACAGGGCCGACAAAAAATCATTGTAGTTTCACTGATTTCATTGATCAAATTAAAGTTTTCATCAGCTGAATTGTTTCACAAAAGTATGACGCTCCACTTCATTTCATTTCAAATAAGGAGGATAACCAAAGAAAAGGCCCCGAGGGAGTTATTTGTCCATGGAAAAGGCTATTTCAGTACATATTAGTATATACATTGGAGACTAAATGCCTCGGGTATGTTTTTTTCACAAGATATAAGGCACCCTATCGACGTTAAATATCATTTCAACACGTATACAAATTTTAATCTTTTAATCAAAATCGAAGAGAGCGTGTCAGTGGATCATGGAGAAACGCGCAGGAACTGTCTGTGGGCGTGAAATACATTTGGCTTCTTGTGGTCTTGTCCAAGGTGAAGGACACGTACAGAAAGTGAAATCATCAATCTGTACTTCTTTACCAGCAGGGATGATTTTACCTTTAGCATAGCAGTTGTTACCTGCAATAACAAAACATATAACCCTGCAATACATGTAGCCTACGTATTTTTGTGGTGTCGGGCTGAGACCGGGATGAAGCAGGGAGAGTGAGTTCCCTTGGGAGTGAGGGGAAAGTAGAGTGAATGCCCTTGGGATGGATGAGGAAGGATGCGAGGGTGATAATGTAAATAGAAATAATGAGAAGCCTAGTACTTGTATGTTCAGTTATTGAATAAATATGTATGAGCATCAACACCACAATTTTAAAGATACATTATGGGAGATTAGATAATGATCCGGCAGTTCTCAGTAGGCCTATAATAGTTAAAAACTAGATAATGTAAAGAGAATTTGCTGAAAATTTCAGTCAAATTGATCCATTCTGAACCGAGATTTAAGCGATTGAATTTTCGGCCTAGCCTCGATCATCATTATTAAAGTCGGTGCAATAAAAAGAGAGACACGTTATATATAGGGGAGAGCCGGGATAGTTGGAACACTTTTACACGTTTTAGCATATAAGTTTATAACTAACTAAACGAAGAAAATGAGCTTTGTTGTGTAGTTAGTTGATTCACTCACTAGTACAAAAATGCAAATATCACATTTCTAATGGAATAGGGGCCGGAGATTTTGGAGATTTTGACCTACAGGTCAAGGTGTTCCAACCTACCCGTCGAAATGGGTAAGTTGAAACACTGAGAAGGTAAGTTGGAACATTCGTATTAGTGTGAAAAATGCACTGTGGAACACCACAGCCGCCACAGGGTAAGTTGGAACAGTTAGGTGTTCCAACGTGCCCTACGGCTCATGTTCCAACTAACCCTAGTTGAGTTGTACTAGCAAATTCAATGATGACGTTATCAAAACAAACATTAAACTCAAACAATTTGTCTCATAAAAGCTACATTAAAAAGACAATTCTATCGATATAATTTTTTTTAGTATTGATCAATTAGGTGCGGAGATATAAGGAAAAGTCTACACCTACAAAATTTAGCAGACTCGCCCCTAATTTCGTTGTTCTTTGATAAATACTTGAGTTTTCTGACAAATTGAATGAATTTTCATATATAATTGCGTCGTTGACGTACGATAACCGGATATAAGTATGCGCGCGGTACGGCCATAAGTGCCTGAACTAGGCCCATTGTTTCAACTTACCCGCGTTCCAACTAGCCCGGCTCTCCCCTACCAATCAAATCAATATGACGACCATAATTTTTTTTAAAGTTTTTAATAAGTTTAGTGCGCAAGTTTCCTTGTAGTTGAAGCTTAGATGACAAATGCATCGATCTACTTAAAAAATCTAAATAAAAGGAACAAGGTTTCGCGTAACGAATTAGCTGAGACACACACACTCCTTAAGCTGGTGATATTGGAATGTTACTACTAATAAACAATCGGAAAGTCAAAGTCATCACGTTTATCGTACAATTTAACACTCAGTTTATGGCAATTGTCAACATCGAGACGCGGACCCAAGTAGAAAGCGTAATTGTCACCGTCAGTGGTGTTTTAAATTTCGAGCTCATCAGGACATATGAATTCTACATAATCACTAAATTTAGTATTATTAGGTGATAAAACGTCATCGATATATCGATAAGTAAAATTAAACAGTCTGAATGATCGTTTATTTGTTTTACGAGCTTCTGTATGTAATCGGCTTCGTACGAATAGAGAAACAGATCAGCAAGCAAAGGTGCACAGTTGGTGCCCATGGGGATGCCAACCACTTGCTGATATATTTGCCCTCCAAATTCAACAAAGATGTTATCAATTAAAAACGCCAACATCTGAATTATCTTGATGGCCGCGAATTTGTTTTTTTGGAATCACTGTGATTCTTAACGAAATATTAAGAATTGTAATTTACAACTAAATATTGATATCTAGCAGTACCCGATTAAATGCCAATAAAATAAAAACCAAGTACGAACAATCCAAATCATAAGACAGAATTCGAAGTCCTGAAAACGTTATAGGCAAAATAGTGTATTCAAGCAAAATAGTGTAATCAGCAAATGGACTGCCCCTCGTGTACAAAAATACATGACAAGCAGTAGTAACAGGTGTCCGGAAGAGTAAGCTTACCCTGCCTGGCGCCACACCCGCCATAGCTGCAATAATACCGTATAGATATATAACTCATAAAACCCTTACCATAATAGCCAAGGTGGGCACTACATTATCTCTAGACATGTAACTCTGGTTCAACAGATACCCATTAAAAAGGGCATCGACGGCAGGTATATGTCGCGACACCGCTTTAATCAATCACCAAAAGAAAAAAAACGTTTGTGTCGGAAAATGATAATTTTAATGGAGTCTAGGTCGTATATTTTATATTTGGAAATAGTCCGATATTTTGACCACGTGGCTAATTGGAGTAACTAAAAGTATCCTTTGGTAAATGAAATATTAATGAACTTACCATTGGGACAGACATTGCAGCATTGTCCTGGTTCGTGAACAGAATCAACACATGGTGTGTAGAAGCAATCTGCTACTGCACAGGCAGCTTTACCGTTATCACACTGACAGAAAGTACAGTCGTTTGGTTTGTATTGTGCCCCAGGGGGAAAATGATGACCATTCCATTCACACATAGATATTGCCATTGGTGTTGTTGTTGAAATGGAAGCAGACATCACCAAGGGTAATAAGAGCACGAGAGGAATTACAGCAGCCAGCATTTCTGTCAATTCAGTCAACACCAGAACGTACACCGAAATCCAAGGGTAGTCTTGTGAACAAGTCAGCTAAACCAGTTATCTTATCTCTTCTGTGGTGATTCATGGATAAGAATAGTATTTCTTATCAGTGGAGTGGTGTAGTTCAAATCAGGTTTCAGGATTTAATCAATCAGTTCTACCTCGTTTTATGTATATACACAGTAAACTCCACGTTACCATACGGGGGGGGGGGGGGTGGATGGCCCAATGGTTAGCACGTGCGCGCTGTATCTTAAATCCTGTCAATGAGCGAAGCCCCACTGAATGGTTGGCGCATCGAACAGCCACAAGGTGAAAGGCGTCAGTCGATAAATTCTAAAAGCATATAGCCCATGGGCTGGAGGGTCTCTCCTTGCACGACCCCAAGAATCCACAAAGTGATTTTTTTCTGGAAGGTTATTATGTATATTTAAATAAATGTAACCACGCGGAAAATTGGGTCTGTCTAACTTTTTTAGGTAGTTTATATGTAACTGTCACCACAAAGCGTGCGAAAAAAAAATTGCGGTGGGGGAAATTAAAATGACCATAGCTCCATGTAGAATAGGTGTATAATGATGGTTGACCCCCCCCCCCCCCCCAAATGTGTCTTCGGGTCTGTAGACTTTATACTTGGTTTTATGCAAATGAGATTACTTAGTAGGTCACCAGAGGTCAAAAGGTCACCGATTTAGGAGGTTTCTTGAAATTGGGAACTACTTTGTGAGTCCCACTAAAAACAGGTGATAACATGCAATTTTCTCATTATAATACTTAGAATTCTTTAATATAGATAGGATCTGTCAATTACAAATCACCCATGTTTAATTATTTTAGTACAAAATCATTTTGAGACAAAGAGAAAAAGGGCTTATTTACCAAGTCACCAAAACTACTACTTATCAGTACACTATTTTCTAAAACTGCCCCAACAAAGTTTTTGTTCACCAATTCTGAAGTGTGACCACACAGAATTTTTGTATTGAAGCCCTCTGAGTAAAATTGCGCTGCCACCCACGAGGCCCTTCCATAAACTGAGTCAGTAGACCTACTAATTTAAAAGAATTGCCATGTAGATGTGCTGTATGATAGATTTTATCCGGGATTTTCGCCAATATGTAATTGATTTTCTGGCACATTCATATTTACTTAGCTTACAAAACGATCAAAGTTGGGTCCTACTAAACGTTATTATCGAGATCACGTGGGTGGGTAGGTGGGGGGTGGTGGTATTAAAGTTACAAATACATGTCTCAATACCAAATTCCAGATATGACGTCACATGCCACTGGAGAGCACGTTCATTGCTGTTTTCAAATATGTAAATAATTATCTGGCACATTCATATTTACTTACCTTACAGAACGATCGAAGTTGGGAGGTGCTAAAAGTGATATCATTTAGGTACATAGAACTTTAAAAAAAAATGATTTTGACTTTCACCTCTATATAAACTTCTGCCAAGGCACAATCTAATTAAATCTAATTAATTCAATATCTCCTTTACAAACTACATATAATCCTTGCACACGCTCCGCCTCATTTCAAAGGAATACGCACTGTGTCTCATCTATAGTCCAATGGTATATATTGACGAGATTGCTGACAGTTGGGCAGAAGGACAGATACAGGGCAGAGATAGAGACGAGTCCAGCCTCTGCCTTTGCAGAGAGGCAGAATAGTAAATGTAATATATATTGTTAGACGTGTTTCTGTGGAAGACTAGTTCCCGACGTAGTAATAGTTCCAGTATTTATTGCTGTTGTATTTATGTGATACCCTGTTCCTGGTGTAAATAATTCCTATATGTACAAAACCGATCTTCTGTTATAACTACAAAAGTGTTACAATAATTTACAACTAAATCTGGCATATCTGAATTATTGACCTTATCCCAAGCTCAACCGCCCCTAAATGACTGTATGATATTGAACAAATATTACTTATGCATTTCATGCGTCTACATGTACATGTACGTGTATTTAAAAGGCATAACGTTTTGATACGTGTACACCTTGACAATGGCGCAATTTAGGCTATTTTTATTACCGTAGCATTACGTGTTTGTTTCAGCTTTTACTTTTTACGAAAGTTTAGCCGTTATGCCGTGATAAATTTTAGCACAGGCTGTATGATTGAGATAATTATTTATAAAATGTTATTAAATGTTGATTACACTATAAATCCTTAAATTTGTCGGTGTTTGTAGAAAGTGTCATCTCTTCCGGTTGATTATGATTTGTCTTGTCAATGTCACGTGACATTTTCCCGCTTTTTCTACCTAAATAAATTTGAAATGATGGCCTTCAAATTATAGTCTCATGATTTCGTTTCGTTTAAAGAATTCCGTTCGTAATGTGTGCCATGCCAGGTTTCACCTTTCGTCAATGTAGGTCATTTCCTGTTTCAGTGTGTTTTCCAAATATAGATGCATATGATATTTAAGTTTAATGTGTTAGCAGTGCAGAGAACTGAAAATTGCGAATTTTGCCGTCCGTTGAAAGAAGTAAACTAGTTATCAACTTTTGCGACGAGCGTTTGACCGTATGTAAAGCCCGGCCCCACCGCACTTCCGGATGCAAAGAGGATGTAAAACGTGCCCTCCGTTTGAAAACGCCATGCATCCGTTGTGTACTCGTCGCATACGTGTTTCATACGCTCTATCCATCGAGCATCCGTTCACTTTTATTTCATCCACGCAAAAAGTTTTGAGCTGCACAAAACTTTTATGACGGATAAACTTTCTGGCATAAACGGTGTAAATGTGCGACATATACGACCAGCAAACGTTCCATGTCCGTTATCATCCGTTAAACGTCTAGACTGGGTCTGGTTTTGTGCCCATTTGGTGGACCCCCCCCCCCCCGCACTGAGCCTCCAGACTAGTCCACTTTATCCTCTCTGCATCCTCTGGGCATCCTCGCAACTCACATCCGCTCCAACTGAAAACGAAAATAGGGAGGAAAGATAAGGTACCTTGAACGTCTATACATCGTTAGTAGCACGGAAATAGAAAGGATGTAAGCGTATGCATCTCATCTCGTATATAAAGTTTTTAAAAACGGACAAACCGTTTGTATCTGGTATGTATCTGGTATATTGAAGGATGTCTGGAGTTTGCCTAGCGTATGTAGAAAGACACCTAGCGGCGAAATTATCCCCGATAACCTTTTCGGAGCTGTCATCCACTTCCACCGTTTTCACCCGCCAGGATTCCGATGAACATCCATATGTTTAAACATCCCCACTACACACTTTCCACGTTCTTTTCCGTTCTGTTTTCGCAAATTTTTGTAAATTTTGTCCATTTCTGGAGTGGATGAAAACGGATGCAGCCACCCCCGAAAGTTTGCTCGTCCGCTGTGTCCATTTTGCATACGTTTTGTGTCCATCGGCCACTGGGTACCGGGCGTGATGTTACGTCGTCAGAATATCTATCTTGTTGGAATACTGTCATTAGTATTAGTAGTATTATTCAATTACCCAAAGTCTGAGCATCATGAAAACTAAGTCAAAAGCATAACCGCGAGTTACTGTGCAGTAGGCCGCCTGGGTATTCTTACTATTTTTGACGCCACATCTCATAAGTGATAATTACAAATCACAATAATAACAAAAACAAAAGGCAGCAAGAACATATAAATAACAGTGCGTTTTTTTTTTAATTTGTTGAATTAATCAGCACGCCATAATCAACTTCATCTTCAATGAGATACCCGAGACAATCCCCTGTAGGACATACGCTGAAGATGCTGGATGAACTGTAGGTGTGCGACGCCGGATGCTCCTCATAAACGTGAAAAATTCAACCTTTATAAATTTACACTATATATATATTAATGTCATTGGTTACACGTCCACAGCTGGAGAACTCAGTCCGATAAACGATTCCAATGAACGACTACGCATGGGAAGAATGGATGTTGATTCGCGCTAATTTTACAATGATGGGTCTGGCAGTATATATACCAGGCTATGTACAGCCTTGCACATAAGTACTAAATCCGAATATTGTCTGCGGTGTTCCATGCATGGCCAGTTCAACTGCTGTATATGAGTGTAACACTACCAGGGTTCTGCTAGTTATATATAGCATTACGTTGAACCTCTTCTATTTGTTTAACTTGTGCTTTCTAAAAAATTTGAACTTTACCCGAGCTTCGGTCGTACTAATCTTTTGTAGGCACTGGTCTATAATGGGCTGGTTTGATTATATTCCCTTTCTTGAATATCAGAACTATATTGGCCCGTTTGCATTTGCAGTCCATAGATAATTTTAACGGAATTATCAGTGAAATAAAATACGCCTGAGTGTTTGTTATTGCTCGTTACTCCGATCAGTCATAGTGAAGGATAACTCATGTTTGTCATGTGTGTCGTCACTTCCCGTATATTCATGACGTGTTTGTTACATATCTCCCGTAGCAATGATCTCTGTGTTAAAATCATATTTGGAATGTATTAAACCAGTTCTATCACATATCTAATAATGACTGACACCCCATATTGTCCTTTAACACTAACTTGATTGATTTTCACCCACAGTGTACTTTACGATTTTAGTTTATCCCAGGTGTAAAAGTGAAACGTTTGTTAGATTCTGTAAAATTTAAATGGACGTCCGTTAATAATACTCCCTGGGATCGCTGTGCTAAACTAATGCCATTTCAAGAATAACAATATGGTTCAATTCTATTTCATTAATTATCTTGCACATAGAGGTCTTTGGTAGTATCCATTAGGTCACCCACCTCCACACATTCTGAACATCTGAGAAGCTACCATTTAATTTTCGTCACGTTAGTTACTTACAACCTCCCTACTGGTTTAAACATAAAGACTAACAAGTTACTACAATGCCATGATATCATTTTTATACGCCCGTATTCTCTAGTCATGTATGTCCGTCGGTCCGTTAATAACCGTCTTGTAAACTGGACAGAGGCCCAGTTTGGAAAGGGATATATTTTTCAAATTTGACCTTTACCATAGTGCAAACCCTATCGATATCAAGTATGGAGATTTAACATTCGGGCGAAACGTACAGAAATAGGCTTAGAAAAGATAAGAAATTCGATTATTGATTGAAAAATGCACTTAAAACAGTGTAGCCTACCCTACAAAACTGGTTCTTTGTTCGTTGCATACGAAAACAAAGCTTTGAGAAACCTTATCAGCTGGAACAATAACATCTTTATCATTAAGCGAACAAAGACATCTAAAAACTCAAGGGACTCTGATCACGCTCAAGTTTGTTATTTCTTAAAGCCGCATATTTTCCATTTGATAAGGTAAATAAATATATTAGATTAAAGCCACCCCCAGGGGGCTAGAGCTATTATGCGTTGCGCCTCGTCAATAAGATGTAGTCTCTATTAGTTTCTTTAGTCTCTGATCCGTTGACAGTTCCTATCCGTCCCCATATAGCTGCAAATGAAAATACAGTAAAATACCCCTCTTCTCCATCTCTGCTCTCGGGTTTTTTAGAACCCTTATTTTCTATGGTTTACCGTGAACCCTTATTTTCTTTCTCCAAAAGGAATCATTTCTCGCCATATTTACTTGGAAATATTCTTGAATTATTGGTGTATCAAGAAACAGTTCTTTTCGCGAGAAAAGAAGAATCACTGTTAAAAAAAGTCCACGAAGATTCCAAAATAGCCTTAGAACAGAGGTTGGGAAAAGCTGTATTGTCATATTGTAGCTACATAGGGACGGATGCGAGAGCTGTCAACGGACATCGTCCGAGCAGAAGGAACTAATTCTTTATCAGACAAATATTCTACGCATTCGGCAAACCTCGATAGATTCCGGTACTCTCCGTAACCTACATCTAGACTCGGATGTATGATAGTAACTGATATGTGCCTACGACCATACATTTGCGATGCGGCTAGTCAACTACCGATTTACTTCAACAGGAAAACGTGCCGCTTTCACAAAATAGTCCCAAAATGGCGTCTTTTCTAGATATAATCTCTATGGGGGCAGCCATTTTTTTATCTTGTTGATATAATCTCCATGGCTATGGGGGCAGCCATTGTTTATCCGGGTTCTTTAAAATAGTTCCAAAATGGCGGACTTCATCATACAGCCGAGTCTAGATGTAGGGCACTGGAATCTGTCGCGGTTTGCCGAATGATATTCTACGTAGACAAAGGGGTTCTCGGAGACCGAGACTAAACAACCGACAGTGTGTAACGACGACCATTTTCTCCTGTTTTGCATAATTGTTCGCATATTTGCTTGACAAAGACGAGAGTATCCTTGTCGAAACGTTGCTTAGTATCAAACTCAGTAATTGTGTTTCCATAAAATTGTACCGTGTTAAGTTAATTAATGTCTAATTAATAATTTAGATAAGATTTCAGGCCTAAAGAAAGACCTGCAATAGCCACATTTAGCTCTTGCAAAATGCATATTTAATGCTTTCAGTTGGGAATAAATTATAATGAAATGGATAGAAGATCGGATTAAAATTGAAATTACCCATAAGGTCTCTTAATGTATGTTTCGCTTTTCGAGATAATCAAATATAAGCTAATATGGAATACCGAATGCAGATTTTTAATGTCATGTACAAAATATTACCCTACATTTAAACAAAACAATGATATGTATCGCAAAAGTAAAGAGTATCAGCGAGCTGTAAAATCTATTTACGCATAATAATTTTAAAAAGTTGTTTCTGACAATAGAAGTCTGTAAGAAAGTATTTTTGATCTCTGTGCTGTGATGTCTATTGGGAGTTCTTATCTTTCCCCAAGGCCACAGTTGAATGAACAGGAAAAAAGTGGATTCAAAGTGCTCGATGGATTGTGTATTATAGTCGTTTATTGATTTTCAAAACTAATACAAAATTTAATAAAATTCATTTTATGTATGTGTGTGTGTGGGTATGTGTGTGTGTTTTTTTTATACGCTCACATTTTCATGCGGACGTATATGGTCGTCGCCCCTGTCCGTCCACAATTATTTATTGACTCTCAACAGGTCACAAATTTTATCCAATCATAACGAAACTTGAAATATAGGTTTATCTCAAAAATATCTCAATTGCATTCTATATTGGCAGGTATTGGATCGAAACTTCGTGGATTGTGGCCCTGGTTGTACTAAAAATCGCGTTTCTAGCTTGTGGACATTGTAGACGTCACAATTTTAATATGATTTTGATGAAACCTGAAATGTATGTTTATAACTATAAGCCAAAGAATTGGTTCGTTTCGATATTTGCATATCTTGGCATGTATCGGATCGAAACTTTCTGAATTATTGTCCCTGATTGTACGAAAAATCGCGTTTTATCTGATTTTTTAAAAACTCGAACATATTATCACAGTATTGATGGTTGAGTTCGAATTTCGTTAAAACTTGGCCTAAACTGCCGGGCAAAATGGCCGCTCCGGTAATAGTGTAAAAATATGGTATATCAAGGTTGTGGACCCTCTAAAGGTCACAATGGTAATCCGATTATGATGAAACTTGAAATGCATGTTTTTAACCCACGGATCTTGCTTCCTTTTAATATTGACGCATATCGGATCGTAACTTCCTGAATTATGGTTCCTGATTGTATGTTCCTCTAAAGGTGACATTTTTATCCAATGTAAACAAAAAACAGGGTTTGAATATATCACCGCACAGAAAATATTTAGTTCTATGATCACCGTTACACCCTAACGACGATTGTGAAAATCGGTCAAAAACTGTCCAACAACATGGTCGCCCCTCGCACGCAAATATTATAAAAATATGGTATATCAAAGTTGCGGACCCTCTAGAGGACACAGTTTTGATCCGATTTTGACGAAACTTTAAATTTATGTTTAAGTCACAAAGACCAAAGACCGTTGTTCCTGTCGACAATCTCGCATATCCAAACGTAATTTCCTGGATTATGATCCCTGATTGTTTTCGAAAAATCGCATTTATAGCTTGCGGACCCACTATTCAATTTTAAAAACCGTTTAAATATACCACCATTACACATCAATAAAGGTTGAGTACGAATTTCGTAAAAAATCCGCAAATTGTATAAAGTATGATAAGTTTGTGGAGACTCCAAAATTCACTATTTTTATTCGATTCTGATAAACTGGAAATGTATGTTTGCTTGTGGACCCACTAGAAGTCACAATTTGTATTCAATTTTAAAAACCGTTTAAATATACCACCATTACACATCAATGAAGGTTGAGTACGAATTTCGTAAAAAATCCGCAAATTGTATAAAGTATGATAAGTTTGTGGAGACTCCAAAATTCTCTATTTTTATTTGATTCTGATAAAACTGGAAATGTATGTTTACGACCCACAGATCTTGGTTTCTTTCTATATAACTTCCAGAATTATGGCCCCTTATTGTATGACAAATCACGTTTATAACATGTGGACTCTCTACAGGTCACAATTTTTATCCGGTTTAAAAAAAAAAGAGTTTAAATGTATCACCATTACACCCAAATGATGGTTGAGTTCGAATTTCGTGAATATCGAACAGAAACTGCCCGACAAATTGTGTACAAGTATTTAAAACGAAACGAAGGCTGTGGACTTGAAGTGTATCTTTATATCCCAAAGAGCCCAGTCAATGTCAATATTCACGCCATTTCAGGCCAAAACTTCTTGGATTGTGGCCCCTGATTGTACGACAAATCGTGTTTTTCCCCTTGTTCTCTATCCATCTCTTGCAAAACGTGGATTTATCCTGCACTCGGAGCGCCCGCCATCCGCGTCCAATTTTCTCTCGTATAGCAGCACACTTTATGGCATATGCTCGTCTTCATTGTTCTTGTCGGGGCAGAATATCGTACATTGCAATAGTTATATAAATATATCTAAAATAAGGGGTGAATGTGTTCTTTGGATGGAGATAATAATCAAATATGTATGGAGCCTGGTCGTCTTAAAAATACCACTGCTGTTTTGGTGAAATCAAGAGTAGGCCGTAGCGCCGCTTCCCGGGCAAAATTTGCCTCATAGCATACTGTATGACGTATGCCCGTCTTGATTAGACGATAGGACGTCAAATCTGATTTGTATTGAATGGTTTAAATTAAAGGGACAATAACACTCTTGCTGGCTTGACAGGTCCAGAAAAAAAAATAGCCTTATTTTAACTACTAGATGTTAAAGTGTCCTACCTGTTGTGTAAATTATCCATTACAACCTATCTTACCTGTCCAGAGGGTTCGAAAATATGTTTATATCCAAGTTGCATTTGAAAGTGCTTACGTAAGGCTTATCAAACCATGTTACGGCATGTAGTTGAATTTTTCGAATTTTTAAAATTAGGTGGGTTAGGATGAAATTTGTATCATTTATTAATTGGAATATTGTAAAATAGTACAATTTGTTGACCAGAATAAAGTTTGGGACAAATTATTCAGTTACAACAGGAGTGGTATTGGGGCTTAAAGTTTGCACACTGATCAACAGTGAAAATAATCCACGCGCTATTATTGACGACCCGTTATGTGACGTCATATGTTGAAAGCAGTCATCTTTTACAGAGCTATATAGACAATACCTCATCCCGTTTGCATCAATTAGCTTTATCTGCGTGTCAGAGAAAGGGGCGAGGGTGGGAAGGGCATTTCCATTGCAATGCCTGTGTGGTAGATTGATTTCATATTTAGGGCCTTGAAACTCAAAATATTATTGACCCCTTCGCAGGGGCGCTGGAACCCGTGTACCAGGGTATAGAAATGGTACCCTGCCCTCTTCTGGGTTATACATGTATACCCATGCCCTAACGATGAAAGTTTTCAACCTTTTTATTAGTCCATTCATTTTTAACCGGCTCTCGCACTCATGATACGAAAATTGTAAATAATCAGGTATTTGTCTCTTTCATTACCAGGTATTTTAAAGGGTTTTAGGTTGAAATTTGGAATGCAAGAGGCGCTCTAAACAACGTTCTCGGAATTGACAAATTTCAAATTTTTTCTAGAGGCCAGGTGGGGGGGGGGGGATTCTCTATGTTTTGGTACCCTGGCCCTCGCGTCGTTCCAGCGCCCCTGCCCCTTCGCAACGAGCTTCGTAATCTAAATAACCACTTTTATCTTCTTCACTATAGGGTTGTTCTACGACCGATCATCACCATCGCTTGTTTCATGGTACATATCCCCATGGGTGAATTTATAAATAAAATAAAACCAAGTACGAACATCCAAACCATTAGACACAATTCGAAGTCCTAAAAAAACGGTATAGACAAAATAATGTAATAAGGCACTTGATACTGTCCTATGTATGTTCATTTGATATAAATACTTTTCATTTTGTTAGGGTAAATTTTGTACGGGACAATCTATATATATATATATAACAAATTGTTTACAGGAAACTTATAAATGCAAGGCGCATCTCTTCAGCTAGGCTAGCCAAAAAAGGAGTGTTATTGTGATTGTTAGGTTCACAAACATATTGCTACTGTATTAGGTGATGGTGTGCTTGAGTACGACTGTCCATCACAATTGAGTAACAAACAATTTGAGCTGAGGACTTCCTTTTTGAAATTCACGCAAGTACAGTTATCACGAACGACACATTCGTTCAGACAGTGTATTCTGGTTATCACTGTTATTTCTGTAAGTACTGGACAATCCAAAACTCGGTCTTCAATTGGCACCATAACTTTTTTATCACACGCCCATGATGGAACATCTATAATGTAAGATAATTTATGTAAAGATAAATTGAAAGTAGTGGGGAATAATTGTAATAATAATATATATCTTTTTAATGTGTTAAGCCAGGCTGACACCTGCACGATTCCGTGGCACGACTCGAGTCGGCACGACACCGCCCGATTTGCGCAAACTCTTCGTGCCAATGCGGGAAGTGCGTAAACAATGCGCAAACTATGCGTAAACTCGTCGTGCCAGTTCGTTTCAATGTGGACACTGATGGACATGACAAAATCGTGGCCAAAAGTCGTGCAAGTGTCAGTCTGGCTTTATACTCTATCTATAAAATACATGCTCACAGAAATAAAAGGTACTACTCTCGATAAATATATTTTGGCTGTAATGGTAGTCAATTCCAGAGCCGGGGAGCGGCAACACAAAACCTTCTATCACCAAGAGTGTTCATATCGGGCGATCATAAGGAATAGTTAGTTTTATTTTCTCCAAAGTATGCGACACATACGCGACAGGCGGAAGAGCTTGAGATTACAATGTCATTATATTATAAACGCATTTTGCCGATATTTTAATATCAAGAATATTATGCCATATTTACTTATGTTAGCTTATGTCTTGTCTTGAAATTCTTATTTGCCACCCTGCTCTATTAATACATTATTGTGCATTTTTAATTTTTAATTTTATAATTTATTTTCTTTACTACGGCTGTCAATCTGAAAGCGTTACGATATAAAAAATAAAGGTCTAAACTCGTCAATTTTGCTCCATTTTCTAGTTTTAAAATTCCTTCAAATATTCCGAGATTCTTGCTGATTTTTCTTTTTATAATTTATAATGACCGGGCTACAAAACGGACAGCTTCCTTCAAATATTTCGAATTGCTGACTGATTTTTCTTGTTTGAATTCACAAGTTTCAAGATATCAGATCTTTTAGTTCTTTTTAAAGTAATAAGTATTTTTACCTATTGGTACACAAGTGGTTGTTTGTAGCTCTGTTGTGGTTTCTATAGCTTCTGTTGTGGTTTCTATAGCGTCTTCTGTGGTTGTTTGTAATTCTGTTGTGGTTGCTACAGCTTCTTCTGTGGTTGTTTGTAGTTCAGTTGTGGTTGCTACAGCTTCTTCTGTGGTTTTTTGTAGTTCAGTTGTGGTTGCTACAGCTTCTTCTGTGGTTTTTTGTAGTTCAGTTGTGGTTACTATAGCTTCTTCTGTGGTTGTTTGTGGTTGTGTTGTTTGTGGCTCAGTTGTAGTTGTTTGTGATTTAGTCGTGGTAGTTATAGCTTCTGTTTGCGATTCTGTTGTTGCCTCTTCTACCGTTTCTCCGCCTGATTCAGACTCTGACTGACCACATACCCAACCACACCCTAGGACGTCTTGAATCCACTTGGTACCGGGACCACAATCCCTTATGTTTGTATTCCCCGAATAGCATTCATAGTACTTTGTACAGTCTGGGGGGTAAGAAAACAATCCAGTTTTATCTTGGCAAAATGTATCCCTGTAAAATAGAACAGCTTTTCAGGCAAATAGACATATGCCAGTTTTTACGATAGTAAAACCATGACATGGTCCTTGTTCATAGATCGATTTTAAAGATACCTTCCCTGAAAAGTATTTATCGTTCTCTTTCCAATAAAAGTGTGTCAAATTCGGTATATTATATTATAGGGAGAGGGATTATATAGGCTTTGCCTGTTTCCTAATCCTAATAATCAATAAAATATTGTTTAGAAAAAAAAAATATTATAGAAAGTATGGACACCCAACCTTAATAGAAAAATACTGGATTACCCGAAAAACGCCCATTGGACAAGCATTGGGCAAATTGTCAGGGTATCACTAACTGACAACCCGACTGTTATCTGCCAGCTTATTGTATGCCGGCTTGAGTGAGGGAGTGGTTGTTATATCTTGATCCCTGCCGAATACAAAGTTTTAAGGGCAAATTTAAGCAACTTTTTGATAGATTGGTTACTTTGAATGTTTTTAGTCCAGCTGACTTTTCGGGCAGACGGGTAATTTTTTTTATTTCACCTACTTGGCAAAAGGGAGTGCCCTAAATCTAATAAAACACTAATATTACGGACTGTAATAGCAGTAAAACGCGTTTGCGGCAGTCAAATAATCCAAAATTTTCTTGGAGGGTTAAGACAAGGTCAGAAACAGGGTGCCGCTGTCTATAAACCCGAATTTTTCGGGCATTTCTGGTTTTGTTTCTCTAGCTGTCATAGAGCCATAATGAAACACTAATTTTACTTTTCTTGTAATTGGATATCACGAATTTGTACTGAGTTGACTATGGATTAAAACATTTTGCCTCGAGCCACTCTACCTTGTGCGACATTTTTCAAGCATCGATTATTATTTGTGAATGCAGATGCAACAGTCTGATTGGAATTCAGAGTGGGATTTCAGTTACAAAACCATTGGATACTTTTGGAGTTGCTTACACGGGCTAGAATAGCAGAAAACGCATTTGCGACGATTAGATTTTCAAAAGTTTCTCCTGGAAGGTGAGGCCCCCATTCCGCGCGACGATTGATTGGTTGCGTATTCACAGGCTGGAATAGCAGGAAAACGCGTTTGCGGCAGTAAAATTTTCAAAATTTTCTCCCAACGGTCCCGTCTTCGTGGACTATAAACGATTGATTGGAATTCGAGTCAGCCATCTTACTTAGGCTATATCAGACCAATTTGAAGTTGCTTTGTTCACCGACTGAAATAACAGGAAAACGTGTTTGTAGCCGGGCATTTCGGGTTCTTCCCCCGTAACTGTCATCGAGCCCGTGTTATCCGCGTTTCGGCAAACAGATCGAACATAACTAAATTGCCTTTTCAGAGGATCTATTGAAACAATTTAGTTTTTAACAAGTTTCCCATATTCCTTGGAAATCAGTTTCGAAAAAAACCCCACAAAGATACCACATACGGATCTAATATCTTTTTATCAATTTGGTTGTCAAGGTATAAACTGATAGATGAATGATATGCAATTTATTAATAGTAAAACTCTAAGTAGCCCCAACAATTGATCGGCGTACGCAGAGAAAAACTGAGAGCTAAATTTCCCTTATATGTATAATTATAATTTATTTTGTAATTTACCACCTTGATTAAAATTGAATATTTAAACGATTTCTGCCACACTTGAATGTATAATTCATTTTGTAATTTACCACATTAGTTAAAATTGAATATATTATTAAACGATTTCTGCCACACTTGAATATATAATTCATTTTGTAATTTACCACCTTGATTAAAATTGAATATATTATTAAACGATTTCTGCCACACTTGAATATATATTTCATTTTGTAATTTACCACATTAGTTAAAATTGAATACTATTAAACGATTTCTACCTCATTTAAATATATAATTCATTTTGTAATTTACCACATTGATTGAAATTGAATATTATGCGTTAAGTTTTAGCCATAACAACCCTGTTTTCGTAGTTATGTATAAAACATTATATATTTTTTAAAGTTTGCAGACCAGAATATAATAATATACAATGTTGTACTTGTCATCAGTTTACACAATTATTTAATCATTTTGGTGCTTATCATTATATTCATGTCAAAAATTGGTAATGCATTTTAGTTAGACTGTAGTCAGAATAAGCCTCTACCCCCCTAAATATTTCGCAAATAATTATTATTTTATAGCAGTGTTTTAGCTGGCCACATCCTCAGCCCCTCCAAAAAATTATGTAGCCCCCCCCCCTTCCCACCCCGAATTTTATAAGCTAGCGCCCGTTGTAACTGTACCCAACATGCTTGTATGTTTAGATTAGTATTATTATTATTATTATAATCTAATATCATTGTAATCTCAGAATGGTTAAATTTTATGACTCGGTTATTTATCCTGACATGTCATTTCCTTGTTCAAACCTCCGTTCTGGAACCTGGTTCGCTAGTCTGGAGGTTGAGTGTTCGATCCCTGCATTGGCCGAGAAAGTTCATCTCGATTTTCCGGCGTGATTTCCCCTTGTCAGTGATGCAGAAGGAGGGCCTGACAAGGACAGCTGCCTAGTCGTTCGGATGGGACGAAAAACCGAGGTCCCGTGTACAAATTGGAGTGCACGTAAAAGATCCCTTGGCAGTTGGAATTCGATATAAGAGTAGGCCGTAGCGCCGCTGCCCGGGCAAAATTTCCCTCATTGCACACTGTGGCGTATGCCCGTCTTCAATTAGCCCAGGTTAGGTGCTTAAGCGTAGGACGTTAAACCCCATTTCATTCATTCATTCATTCCGTTCTGGAACGTTCTCGACCAACCCCTGGATCGAACCCTGGACCCCTTATAGTTCGTGGGAAGTCAATGCCACACACACTAAGCAGCCATTAAAGTATTTAAGACATAAATAATTTAAAATGAAATGTTCACACAATGTCCTATCCCTTGGCAAATATTCATTCCAGTCAATTTCTTGTACTATATAACTTTAAATTAAATTAGCCTTAAACTATGCATGGTATAATTATCTCATAGACAACTGTAGGAAAATATCGGCCTGCAGACCTTGTCCGCATAAATAAACAAGAGATGGCCCAACTGAAATATATTCTAACCTTACAGAGTCCATTCACATGACTGCGATGTATTCCGATGTATTCCGAATTGTTTTTCGGACGGACATGTCAGTTGACAGAATAAAAACACACCCAACCCAGTTCTTTAAATGAAATCTCCACAAGGCGCGTAAAAGTAGGGAGAACAATAAAAGAAAATAACCCCAAAATATCAGTTGGTTAACCAAGTAAATTAATGCATCTTACCCCAAAACTGTTGTCGAGACCTGTATATTTATAATAAGTATCAGACGAATTATCTCTTTCATCTTGACTATAGTTCCTCCTACTTGCTCACAGTAGAACGATATACAAATTAATGTCCACACGTGAGTCAGATCGGAGTGCGAACAAAATAAAAACATATTATTCATATCGAAGATATACAAGTTATTTCGTTCGATTACGTGAAGAACACGGTAGATTACCTGTGTTTTCTCAAAGGAAATGATAAAAAAAAAACACAATAAAATATTCTTATAATTTGCCTATTTTGCTGTTATTAATCCATATTTATAGATATTATTTTATACAGATATGTACACGTATAATGGCAAATCTAATATTCTTAAACGGTATTTATGCACATTTTGATTAGTGGAAATGCTCCCCCACGCCGGTCTCGCGCCTGAACTCTATATAGTGACATTTGTGAAAGAAATCAGCCAATAACCACACAACATGAGCAGATTGACTAATAATTTGTTATAGATTGTTATCACCCTTTGCAAAGAATATGTATTTTTTATACCCCGGGGGGATCACGGTGGCTAAGTGGATAAGGCGCTGGTTCGCTAGCCTGGAGGTCGAGTGTTCGATCCCTGCAATGGCCGAGAAAGTTCATCTCGATTTTCCGGCGTGATTTCCCCTTGTCAGTGATGCAGAAGGAGGGCCTGACAAGGACAGCTGCCCAGTCGTTCGAATGGGACGAAAACCCGAGGTCCCGTGTACACATTGGAGTGCACGTAAATGATCCCTTGGCAGTTGGAATTCGATATAAGAGTAGGCCGTAGTGCCGCTGCCCGGGCAAAATTTCCCCTCATAGCACACTGTATGGCATATGCCCGTCTTCAGTTAGCCCAGGTACGGTGCTTAAGCGTAGGACGTTAAACCCCATTTCATTTATACCCCGGGTCCTCAAGTTTCCGCCATTGCCAAACCCTCTGTCCTACACAAGTGAAAATACAGATGAAGTTTCTCGACAAACACGTGTGTGTCAAAGGTGTCTGTTACATGAAAGACAACGTGTACCCAAGTTTTCTTGCCTGTCTGAATATAAGACACGGTTCCTTGCCCGGCCATCTTTCTTGCACCAGTGACAGCAGGAACAAACGCTGGAGAATCCTGAGGCACTTTCTTGGCAAACAATTGGATAGGATCGAACTCGGGACCTCCTGGGTAGCGGGTCCGCACCTTGGTAATTGAGCAACCATTACTCCTTATTTCTGCACGAACCAGGCCAATGACGACATGCATTACCATGGAAGCCGATAGATTCTCTGTAAAGCCAGGCTGACACTTGCACGACTTTTGGCCACGATTTTGTCGTGGCACGTCGTGCCATTTTTGGTCACGAACTGGGAGGCTCCCGCACTGTTCACGACTAGTTCACGCATAGTTCACGCATAGTTTACGACGAGTTCACGAATGCGTGCCCATCATTTTCAACATTGACACGAACTGGCCCGACGAATTCAAGCATAGTTTGCGCATTGTTTACACACTTCCCGCATTGGCCCGACGAGTTTGCGCAATTTGGACGGTGTCGTGCCGACTTGGACACGCCATATTCGTGAACTAGTCGTTAACTATTCGTGGCAGTTCTTGACAGTCGTGACATGGCGTGCACTTCCACGCACTGGCACGCATCCTCCCGCATCGTCCCGACGAGTTCACGACGAGTTCCCGAACAGTTTGCGCATAGTTCACGACCGGTTTGCTGATTTTGTCGTGACAAAAATTTTGAACATTTCAAAATTCTCGTCTAGACATGGCACGCAGTCACGACGGTTTAACGCACACTTCACGCCAGTTTACGACTAGTTTGCTCACTGGCACGACTGGAGTCGTGCCAATGCGTGCCACGGAATCGTGCAAGTGTCAGCCTTGCTTTACTCTTTACATGCTAATCGGAGAAGCTGCAATGAGTGATCAGCCTTATTCAATTGTGGGTACGCTACCTTACGAAGTACAGCGCAAAGGCAGTAAATAATCAGTACGAAGCCAAGAAATTTCTTAATTACACTTTGTTCAGGCAAAGCAGAGAAGTGACTGATTAATTCTTGCCTTTGAGCTGAACCGAGTGAAGCTACGAGATTAGGACAAGAAGGAGCAAAGGGGTGCTTACCCATACATGTGCTATGAGGACATTTTGCCTGTATAGCGGTACCACGTACGGGACCGAACTTGTTGCGGGGGGGGGCAGGATAATTTCCCGACAAATATATTTCCTTAGAGTCCGCGGAGCCCGCCTGCGAGCGCCGGGGGCGCGAAGTACACAATGGGGGGTTTGGGGGGCCTCCCCCAGAAAATTTTAAAAACCAGGCGCTCTCCAAGGCTTTGCGCAAGTATAAAAGCTTCAAATGCAAATTTTCAAGAAACTTATCATCACGATGTGCATGGAACACTGAACACCTTTAAAGCGACCCACTACTGTGGAAATCATTTCTAGGGGCTACCATCTCGATCGGCCTTGCGGGTCGCGGTATCCAAGTGGGCCAAATTTGCTTTGAGCTGTCCTTGGTGTTAAAAAAAAATGTCTGCCAATCAGAAGGGCAAAAACGCTAACTTATGTTAGCTTTGTAATGGGGGAGGGGGGGGGCTTTATGCACATACACAAAGGCACACATTGTCATTTATTATACGCACACTAAAACCCATTCATTATCAAAAAAATAGAAGTTTATTACCGTAAATCATTATTTTATTAATTAGTATACAAACATTGAAATCAAAGTTATTTTAAAAAGCTTTCATTTTCAAATGTATACTCTTCTTCCACTTAATAATTATACATTAAAATGTTAAGTATTGGTAAGCTAATTAGAAATAACCATGTTAAATAAAATTATTTACAAAAAATTTAAAAAATATATAAATAAAATAATATTTGGTATTAGAAAATATCACAGTTAAGGTTAGAACATTTTCTTGGCTTGTATTACGTACATCATGACGGGACATTAAAAACAAAACAAAGTTATTTCATGAGCGATGATATTCCAGAAATGCATTAATACAAAATGGCAGGTCTCTTAAAATGACAAATGATAGTTAGATGTTAAAATACAAAGTAGCAATAGAATGTGCTTGGTAAGTTGTTCACATACAAAGAATCAATGAAATATGCTTGGATAGATGTTCACATACAGTGCAAAGTATCAATGTTGGTTAGATGCGCAAATACAATTATCAATAAAATGTGCCTGGTTAGATGTTCAAATACAAAATATCAATGTTGGTTAGATGTTCAAATACAAAATATCAATGTTGGTTAGATGTTCAAATAGATATTATTAATAAAATGTGCCAGGTTAGATGTTCAAATACAAAGTCTCCATGGAACGAGCTTTGTTAGATGTCCACATACAAAGTATCAATGAAAAACGCCTTGTTTTAACCAGATAACATCCACGCTGTGTTTGGTTTTAACCGGATACCATCCACGTTGCATATAATAAAATGAAGTAGGTTTAAAATGTATGGTCAATTTATTGTAGTTTGATTGTAGCTCTTTCAGATACCAGATACGATAAACTAGCTTAACAATCCGTTGCGTTTGGCTGGCTGAAAACATCAGTTACCTTAAGTTAGCTTTAACACCACTTACGATATCTTAACCCACTAGGTACGTTAAGCTAACTTAACCCACTAGTTACGTTAAATTAGCTGAAAACACTAACTACGTTGGGCTATCTTAACCCACTAGGTACGTTAAGCTAACTTAACCCACTAGGTACGTTAAGCTATCTTAACCCACTAGGTACGTTAAGCTAGCTGAAAACACTAACTACGTTGGGCTATCTGAAAACACCAATTATGTTAAGCTAGCTTAAAAGAAGAAAAAACAGTTCCGTTATTCCTTTTAGAGGGTTGACTTTTACAATATTATAGTTTTTAATTGACAAAAATCACTCAAATGAAGATCAAAGACCTTAAGAAAATAAAATATCCGCGGTAGATAAACTCCCAGCTTCGATTTAAAACTATTGCTTTTTTTAGAGATTCAACTTTCACAATATTGTGATTTTTGAGATTTTCTATTCTCGACATTTTGTCGCTTTGACCGAATTGTCTGCATAATATTATATGTCATATATTTATATATCGGTGCGTCGATCCAATGGTTGTATGTGGCCAGCAGTCAGGTCGTCTCTCTAATCTCGTGGGTTTTCTCGGGTTTCCCCCGACTGCCAAAAACCACTGCGAGCAAGCGAATTACTGTACAATATAATACCATACATGTTAGGCCTGGAATGACCCATTGAGCATTAAACCATATCTGTACAACATAATACCATACATGTCTAGGCCTGATAGGCCCAATGAGCATTAAACCATATCTAGGCCCTGGTTTTGTTGTGCTACAACTGATTCATAAGATGGCGGTGGGTCTGACGTATTTGCTGGGCGAGATCCAAACAATGATGGCGGTGACAGTGAGAACACCGATGAGTTATTCACACCAGTTGGCAATTCATTTGCTTGAACAGAATCTGAAAATAAAAGATCATAACAAAATAACAAAAAAATAATAACAAGTACAAGCGTAATATGGATCAGGATCCGAGCATCGTCGTCGACATCTTGGAATCCTCCAAGGCACAATCATGCCAAGTTTTGTTTAGGGCTTTGTTTCGAAGAGCGTCGTCTCAAGCAGAAGAGCCAGATGAGTAATGAGTAGCGCTTAGTGAATGTCAAGGGTCCAAAGTATATTTCAAGGCTTGAGCGGAATTTTCAGCATCTTGGTTTCTTCAAGGAACTGAAAATTCGTTTCTTCGGAATTGTAAAAGCCAATGCCGTATATGGGACAAAATTACAAACATGTCGCACACATATAATGCCAAGAATAAAATACAAATACATATAAATACACATGCAATTTGAGTAAGGGTGTCTTATATAGGTACAACTAATTGGTCCCTAATGATTAAAAATACCGAGTGATACCGAATTGATTCTTAAATTATATCATACTCATCGCAGTGTTTTGTGTGATTATAGAGCTAATACCTCTAATCGCTGCTGTAAAGAAAGCAAATTCTTGTTCCAAATTATGACTGGCCAATTGTCCGATTAACAACCAATAGCTAACTGCGTAACAAAGCTCCACATTGGACCAAATATGTTTACATAACGTTACTTCATGACTCGCGATTTTATTATGCCCAAGTAACCAGTGCATAGCAGAATATGGCAGAAAAATACTTGTGTGACAAACGAGGCTATCATCACGGATATACTGTAAACAATTCTGTTTTGATATGAACAACACTTTCATCGTTTTAATACCTTAAACGACTGTGCTTTAGATAGATTTTGTGGGCGGGAAGAATAAACACATTTCCTCAAAAGCGCAAGTACCAGAAGCTAATCCAGCAACATCTTCCTGAAGCAACGGCCGCGAGTTTAACAACATATAACCCTTGCTTCAACACTTGGCTATTCCTAACATTTTACGCTGGTTGTGTTTACATGTGACTAATTAGCATTCAAATCATTGTCCAATCAGAGGTCGTGGCACATAACACACTCACATTGTAGCACGTGACTGTAGTAAACAAATATGGCAGCCTCCACAGAAAAAGAACGAGACAAGTTTACAGCCCTTGAAAGTTTTTTTTTCAATTGAATAACTTACAGAAAACCAAAAAAGGCAATTGAAGCAGTTTTAGGACCTTGACATTAATCGAACCTTGACCTTTGCATCTCGATTGTCACAGACATTTTATTTAGAAGCGCGAGACTTAATAATCGTGACGATTTTTTTAAGGAGGGATAAATAAAATAAATTGAAAGTAGTCTTATTTTTAGTAACTCATTCAACGAAGGAAACTGATTGGATCACGCATGGGGCCGGTATCCAATCAAATTTAGTGCCGAAAAATGTAGAGTGTTGAGTGAAGGGCTTGATAAGCTGTATGTAGTTAAGGCGAGATCAAGCCTTCTATTGAAGATGATCCAGCAATGGCCAGAGAGAGATTTCTCGGGTCATTGCTTCGGGAATATGATATTATGTTTAATAAATAGAAACTTACGAGTGCTGATGATATTGTTATTTGTTTGCCTGTTGAGATTATGTTTGGATTCATCTTTACATTTACTTCTACAACAATAGAAAATTATTAGAGCCATTAAAATAAGGAACCCTAATATCGTACCGACTGCAATTCTTACATCACTGAAAATATAGAAATAAAGAATAACAATTACTATTGGACATAAACCAACTTGTAATTTATGGGTTATCATGACATTCGCGTGCACATAAAAGATTCCTTTGCAGTTAGAATTGACACCATTACTCTCTCTCTCGTTAGTCGTTCGGATGGGACGAAAACCCGAGGTCCCGTATACACATTCGCGTGCACATAAAAGATCCCTTTGCAGTTGGAATTCGAAATAAGAGTAGGTCGTTTCGCCGCTGCCCGTGTAAAATTTCCCTAATAGCACACTGTATGGCGTATGCCCGTTTTCCATTAGCCCAGGTTATGTGTATTACAGTAGGATATTAAACTCTATTTTATTTCATTTCATTTCATTTCTTTATCTTATTAAAACTTGTTCATCTTATTATCATGTAACTTTATTTTATCACCTATATTGTCATGTTTGATGTGTTGTTTGGGAAAAAAATAAATATTCGAAAATTTATTCACAATTATCTTTTGTGTCATAATTTGGAGTAAATCAGGGTCTACAAAGATTGACCAATCATCATTCTGGACATTACAGGAATGCCACGTGAATGCCTTGTGAAACAAGGTAATAGTTCCTTAAGAGAGGTGGGTGGGGTGGATGGACAGGCGACCCTATGCCTTGTCACGTACAACCGAGGAATCGAAACCATATTAGGGGAGTCAATGGCAGATCTTATGATACAACCGTTCATCATTATAATTTCCATTCACACGTAAAATGAATGAGTTATTGCATGTTAAGGATAACGAACTATTAAAATTATGTAAATTCATTGAAAATATATCGTCATTTCTCTCGGTCCCACAAATGTAAAAACTGTTAAGAAATAGCCTGATGTTTAATCGAATGTATATTTAAGATAACTATTGATTAATGGTAAATTTAAATTGTTTATAGTTTGATGTGAAATGAATTGTGAATATAATGAAAATGTAAAATAAAGTTTAATGAATTCTTGTAACCGGATGGTTTTCGTGAATAAAGTTTATTATTTTTATATATTATTTTTGTAAATACTGAACTGACGAAAACACGACACTATTTTCATTGGGGGCCGCGATGGCTCAGTGAATAAGACATTTTGCTCGCGGTGGCTCAGTGAGTAAGACATTTTGCTCGCTAACCTGGAGGACCCACGTGACCGAGAAAATTCACGTGTACTCGAGACAGTTGAATTCAAAAAAAAGAGTAGGTCGTAGTGCGCCGCTGTCCGGGCAAAATGTCACTTATAGCACACTGCATGACGTAGTCCAGTCTATGCAGAACAATGGTACACTCAACTCCATTGTATTTCTATAGCTCATTATGTTTAAGGTATACGTACAGATTCGTGGCACGGCAGCAACCATGTCCTTCTTCATAATCACAACAACCATAGGCGCAGTACTGACTTGACGTTCTGTTGTTATAGTAACAATATTCTCCAACAGATTCTGAAACAAGACACAATAAAACAATACATTTTTTGACCACACCTACTTTCCCCGGGGGGGGGGGGGGGCGCACGGTGGCTAATGGGGGTAAGACGATGGATGCCTAGTCCGGAAGTCGCGTGTTCGGTCCTTGTTATCGGGATTTTAGACGTGGTTTCCCCTTTTCAGTGCAGCAGCGATGGGCCTAACAATGGCAGCTCTATATATAGTCGTTCGGGTGGGACGTAAAACCGAGACCCCGTGTTCACATTGGCGTGCACGTAAAAGATCCCCTGACAGTTGGAATTCGATATAAGAGTAGGCCGAAGTGCCGCTGTCCGGGCAAAATGTCTCTCATAGCACACTGTCTTTATTACCTCAGTTCGGAGCAGAACAGTAGGACTTTAAACCCCAATTCATTTCATTAGCCAAGTTTAGGAGTAGAACAGGACGGTGTTGAATCACATTTTATTTCATAGCTGCTTTCCTCATACGTAAGTCTCTGATTATGATACGTTACGTATATAATATTTAATTTATGGTCTTCTAGGAGTGACTCCCAACCCCTTACCACGCGTGGATTCGTCGCGGCATGATACAAACATAATATGTTTAATTAAGGTTTTGTTTTATAGCCTATATCCAGGTAATAATTAATTAAGAACCAAACCCCGTTATACATACGTATATAGATTTATTAGCAATGATTTGTCGGCTGATTTTACCCGTCCAAATACCCGGTTAATTTGTTGGGCTGTTTTAATAGGGTAGATAACTTATAGAATAATGTAACGTACTGTCCAAAATCTGCCATTGATTGTATGAATTTTCGTTTGTAAATTATATTAATATGTGTCAATGTGAGATCCGAATAAAGATTATATTATTATTTACCTAAGCGCAAGAGAATATGTATATATTTTTTAAAATTTTTTAAGCAATATTTTATGCAGATTTGTATCTGAATAGGGATTGAGGAACAGGCATAGCCTATATTAAACCCCTCTCCCTATTTTTTAATAGGATCAATTGTAGTCCCATAGCTAGGGAGGGTGGGGTGGGTAACGTTCATGTTTAAATTTTTAATTCAATAATTTGCTTGTGCGTGGGACAAAGCCAAAGGACTCGGAAGAAATACGAGCAGTGAATCGAAACCACACCACTTGACTCAATGAAATGAATGACAGGACTTTGAACAAAGCGATTTACTATCATGGCCTTCTTGTTCATCACATCATCCTTGATGTCATTAGATAGGCTACTCTAAATAGGGGATAACCAGGATACACCCAATTACGTCATCCTTGATGTCATTAGATAGGGGATAACCAGGATACACCCAATTACGTCATCCTTGATGTCATTAGATAGGGGATAACCAGGATACACCCAATTACGTCATCTGGGTAAATTACTGTTCGTTTTTAATTATTCTTTTATCATTAATATCCATCTATACGCTTTCTGTTAACCTTCTCCCTGAACTCTATGGGTTGGGGTGGTGGGTGGGTGTGTGCTTACTAAACACTATGTATAATGTACTTCATTCATAAAACGGATAATGACCTTTAACATTTGATTTTCATTCAGTTAAAATGTGTCCTTGTATAATAGTAGGTGCGTGAGGATTGAGTCACAGTCACACACAAACAAAACCTATCTGATAAACCCGAGAACAATACACACAGGTTACCCGGACATTACAAGCGATAAACAAGCGATAAACAACATACGTATATATCAAATCTAGAGCGCGAATACATGTAGATCCGGGGTCAGCCGTCTAAGTCTAATAGTAAGTGCAGGGGGACTGCACCACATATGATTTACACTAAAGACAAACATAACGACAAGACACCATACTCAAAAAACAACAAACAACAATTCAAAAAGAGCGAATGGATCCGGGTACAGAATGGGTCTTATTGCGGTATATTAGATTCAAAATTCTAACATGCTACTGTCTTATTTCTAACCTAAATTCATGTAATTTCTAACTTTAATTGATGTAATTTCTAATTCCAACTCATGTAATTTCTAAATTCTTTATTTGTTAAGTATAAATTTTAATTCTGTTTCATCTTATTTGTAATATTAAGACGAAAAACGTCTACTTCATTGTCGCTTTCATGTTGAGCAAATTTAGAATTTTGATACTTCTACCTAGCAACCATCATTATGGAATCGTTAGGTGACGCCACGCCACCGTGTGCTCAATTTGGCGATTGAGCACTGAGTAATAATAATAATAATAATCACGTCATTTTACAAGGGTAGCAAATTAGGCCTGAGGCCTTTTTCAATTTGGCCCTTGGCACAGATCGTGCGAATGATTTCGATCATTACTGCAGGAAGAAACCGAAGAACTCAGGGGAAACCTGCCTGATCGGACGGGAGACCAAATATCCCTCTCACTTACAACGATAAAGTGGGGTCATTATGTTGAGACAAACGACTCGCTCTTCGCCAGGTTGAATTGTTTGGCAGAGTGTAAAAATTGAAAACAACATCGTACGTACATGATGTGGTTTGCAAATACTTTTTTTAAAAAGAAGCTAAACAGCATTTGTTCATTTTTTAAAAGACAAGTGCAAGATTTGAAGAATTTTATTTTATTTTTATTTTACAGTAAGCCAATTAATATTTATATACTGTTGATCTATAGATTATTCTTTTAATGCTCTAAAAATGTCTCTTTATACCACCGAACGACTAGCCAGTGCCCGTGCCAGACCCTCGTTCTGTATCAATAACAAGGGACGGATAACCACACCGGAATATATCAGTTATATCATAAAAAAAATATAAAATATGTCTATCATAAGCTAGTATACAGCCTGGCAAAACTATGCGCGGAGGTTGCCGTTACAGTAGGCATATACAGTGTCTAGTCGTTCGGGTAAGACGAAAACCATTGGTAGCTGTTATTCCTAATAAAAGTAGACCGTGGCGCCGCTGTCCGGGCTAAATTTGACACAAGACACTCTGTGAATTCGTCTTCATTAGCCTTGAAGGCGACCGTACTCATTGTCACGTACAACCGAGGATTCGAACGTCTAAGGTTGTGTCATTAAAATATTTGTAACTATCGTTTGTTTGGTTTTTTTTGTATGTTTAGGATTAGTGGTTACACTATAGGGCTGTCCCGGGCTGAAATTTGATGTATACGGGTGGCTCGGACCGGGGAGTAACATCGGCCTAGTGGCGATGGACTACCTACCCGGGGCCTTGGACCACAGGCAAATTTTGGCCCCGGACGAGGAGGGATATCCTATAGTTTTTGATATTTTAAATCACCCGTCTTGATGGCCACTGTAAATTAACTTAAGGTGGAAGACTAAATTACTTTTTTTTTTGGTTCGGGTTTAACGATCACTCGACACAAACTAGGTTTTTTCGGGACTAACACGCGGTTCAATTTTCTTTCAGTGATTCGCTTGTGCGCAGGGGATTTAGCTGTGGAGGGGGTGGGTGGTAGTAGGGCCATGAGATAACCCAAAAAAGTTGGGACAGGTGACCCTTCCCCTTGTCACGTACAAGCGGAGGAATTGAAACCAACTCACTTAACTCAATACTAATTGTAGATTAAATCAATATTGTTTGAATATCCACAGATTCTTGGGTTAATCTATCGCTCGACTCCACCACACAAATTTGTGTAATAGCTTTATTTATTATAGGGAGATTGGATGGATGGCCGAATGGTTAGCATGTGCGTGCTGTGTCATAAAGCCCGTCATTGAGTCAACTGGCGTGGTTTCGAATCCCGGGTTGTAGGGTCGCCTGTCCAACCTCGTGGGTTTTCTCCGGGTCCCCCGGTTTCCTCCCACTTCTAAAGCCCTCTACGCGCAAGCGAATGATTAAAATAAAATTAAACCATGTTAGTCCCGAAATGACCTAGCTTGTGTCGATTGGACGTTAACCCCTATCTCCCCCCCCACACTCTCTCTCCCTCTCTCTCTATTTAGTTTAACGTCCCATGTTCTGCTCCAACTGGGTTAATGTAGACGGACATACGTCATACAGTGTGCTATGGGGGGGAAAATTGCCCGGATAGTGCCGGCTACTGCCTACTCTTATATCGAATTCCATTCTGTCAAGGGTTCTTTTACGTGTACATTTGACCCCTGTTTTTCGCCCTCTTTCCAGCCCCGCGTTCGACCCCGGTGTTGACCGAGGACGTTTATCAGTGACGCTGGAAAGACCGGGATCGAACACGGGACCTCAAGTTTATAATGAATTTTGTAAGACAAATCACGAAATCAAAACTTTAAAAAAATTCTTACCTTTTATATGTAATGTAAGTAAAACTAATATAACTGGCCAGCCAGATGTATAATAATCCATGTCTGGCGTTAATTTAGATAAAAATGTAAATATATAATACGTATGAATTAAACAGAACGACTTCACTGACCTATATACTATACTCAATGTAAACAATAACAATGCGCGTGGCTTTAATATCAGCAACTAAAGGGTGCGTCATTCATTACGAAATTGGATGAGGTCATTTCCTGAAGGAAAATTTAAATGATTGGTCTGTTCTTAGCGATGCTATTATTAATTTCGAGATTTCGCAATGTAATATTTTGGCATAAACCAGTGATTGTGTCCCATAAAAATTATGTTCTGTTATCAAGCATAGACTCTCAACTTCGTAATTTATTGTCAATCTTTATAAGAAGCCATTTTTAGCCCGATTTATGTTCGTAGCGACTAGCGACACGAAACTTAAAGATATAACTGAATATAAATCCAATAAACCATTTTTTCACCAAATATGTGTAGTTTAATCCTCAAATATGCTAAATATAAAATTTCAATGTGATTTGCCCAGCGGTTTAGACACAATACGAATTTCAATTTCAATTTTCTCGACACTCACGGAAACAAAATTAACGAGCCTACTAACCTGGCGTGACGTCATCTCAGGAACACGTCAACAATGTCAGGCATATTATTATGCTGTGATTCATAGAGAGAGCCGGTATTGGCGACGATTCTGCGAGCGTTCAAAGCCATTCAACCGATCGCAGTTACTCTAGTGTCTTTGATTTGTATGATGGGGTGTCCGACGATCTTTTGAACTTGGCGACGGGGCCGATTCAACCATAATTTATGTTCGAACCGCAAACGGTAAACATCAACAGAGGCAGCCGTGATAAATAATTATCACGTAATTTTGTTAGCTTGATAATGTTGAATACGAGCGAGTTGTGATCTTCGCTCATCTTTTTTTTTAAAAAAATGTCATAAATAATGCAACAGGGAGAGTTGTAAAATGACGAAGAAGGGACGACTGGCTGTCATCACTGCCAGTAGAGTAGCCCACGTAAACTGCGCTCCGTCTTTATAAACAGGTATGTTGAAAATGCATTAGGCCTATAATTCATACAATCAAGTCATCGTTTATTTGAGAAACATAAATGAAGCGATTTACAAAATAATAATGTAAGGAATTACGTACAGACCCTTTTGTATACTAATATATTATAGAGGTCTACTTCGCTAAACAACAATGTCAGGAATGTGAATGAATTTCAAACAGTTGTATGGGCTATATTTCAGTGAGCACAAAACTATAATTTTACAATGTTGGGGAACTAATAAAATAAAAGTACAAAATGATGAATAGGCCTACTGGTATTTTGTCTTTAAATTTAAATTATTTGATCTAATTCAAAGTAAAGTGTACAACTAATCAGAATATCAATATCACTCAGTGGAATTTTTATTTTGAACATTATTTCTTTGTAATCAAGAAGAAAAGGATATCCGATTTGTGGCATTGAAGGAGTGGATTTGTATATAAATTAGGGCCTTGTTTGACTAAAATTAAAAGAGCTATCGTGTGAATAATGCTGGTTGAAGAAAGTCTTTCTTGGTGTGCCAATTCCCTTGGCATTACCTGAACTTGATGGTGCATGTACTTCCTTTGTATTGAGTATGATTTGAATATAAACCCATCTGTAAAGTCATAGTCTGTAAAATCTGATGCCAACTTCCTTTCTAATTTATGCATAAATTATATTATTATAACTAAAACTGCATTTCTCTTATTCGACTGTAAATTGTTTTTTGTAAATTGTAGACACAGAAATCCCTGAAGAAATTCTATTTTATTGTCAAACATGCTACTACTACTAATTAATATGGTTTTTTTTTCAGACCGATAATACAAAAGCCATTGTATTTAATTGTATGAAGAACTTTCATTTGATGTGCACAAGGAATTTCTATATCATGGAAGACAGACAATAAAATATAATACCTAAATAGTGTTCATTCATCCCTAAATCCTAACTTTAAAACAATTGTTGCACGAAATGAAAAGCAGGCTGTTATGCAGTGCCTGAAAGACTTTAAAATTAATTTCTTGGGAAGAATTGGAATACACTTAAAGCTATGAACTATACATTATATACACTTCCAGTTACACATTTCTATTTTTTGGAAATAATTTCAATAAATATAATGAATGAAATCAATGGATTATTGTGAATTATTTCTATAATTTAACTGAATATTTATTTATATTCAATTCATAAGACATGCAGCTCTTGTCTGTACTGGTACAGACGTATTCAGTAAACTGTAAAATTTACAACTCCCTCTATGATTGCATAAAACCATTTATTGTAACTTTTACACACAGATCACAATTTACAATAGATTGAATGAAAATATATCTAACATTGTTTCCGGCATAAATCTGACAATGTTTTTCTGATCAACAAATGTGTGAAACATTTCTTGTCAAAAATTTATACAAATTTCAGGTTCAATGTGAATGCAACTATGGGATATTTTCTTGGGCAAATTTTCGAAATCCCAAAAACATTAGCTTCACACAGTGTCACTTCACTGTCAGGAATCAGGATAGTTCAGAACAGTAATGTCTTTAGATTTTGTGGGTCTCTATTATATTGCCAATACACACAATACAAACGTTCAAATCCACAACTTTTCATATTTCAAATTTATTATTCCCATTTTAAAAAAAGAAAAAATTATTCCATTCTGATATTAACAGTACTTGGTGCCAATCCAAACTTAGTCTTGATATTTAATGCAGTCCTTAATGCTTCCATGAACAGTATATGCAATGCTACCTGAAATGTAAAAATTTGAAATGAAATTCCTAGCCACACAACTGACTACAGGGGGGAAACAGGCAATTTTCTCAACAAACATCTGAATCAAAATCCAAATCTCCTTGATAGTGAGCAATTGCCTTCCTCCCTGTAAATTAATTTAACACATGACTTTTTGGAAGCTGGTAGTATTTTATTAAAATTTTAGAAATTTTCATAACATGCTCAGAGAATTCTGCCTGCATATTTCGACTTTTTTTTGACAGCTGTTCACTGTTATAGAAATAGGTAGAGATATAAAAATAAGGGCTAGTAGGCCTATATTATTTTAATTTTGCAAATCTTCACAAAATGTACCGGTAGTGACATTTTCTGCCAGCTTATCATGTTTTTTTGTTTTTTTATGACTGATCATCTTTTTTTAGTTAGATCTACATGTAGGCCTATATGACAAGGCCTAGTATTATTTTAATTTTACAAATCTTCATAATAAAGAATTCTTCAGCATATTGTTTTTTTTTTGACAGCTTATGACTGTTTTTTTGGAAATAGACAGGGCTATAGTATATAATGAGGCCTAGTAGGTCTATTTATTTTACATTTACAAATCTTCACAAAATGCAGTGACATATTCTGCCTGCACATCACTTTTTTTTTTAACACTGATCACCTTTTTATAGAAATATGTAGGCCTATTATATTACAAGGCCTAGTATTATTTTACTTTTACAAATCTTCATAAAAATCCCCAGAGAATTATGCCTGCATATTGTTACCTTTTTTGACAGCTGATCGATCACTGTTTTTAATTTTAGAAATAGGTAGGCCTATCACAATTAGTTTTGACTTGGAATAGATCGAATGAGATAAATTTATTTATTTATTCTAAATAGATCAAAAAGGGCCTTACTTTTTCTGTGAACCACTTTCAACCTGGGCAACCGACGATAAAATTTCGAAACAATCTTCTGTAAAATGTTGTGAATATTCAATATAACAGCCGAGCCCGAACTGTTGTTCGGTTGTTTAGGTCCAACGAAGTTTGCCCTGGTAGTGTGCACAAACTTCGCCCACTGTCGTCGGGTGGCCGGATTCTTTGGGAAGTTATGCGTAGACAAACTACGGGTAGTATCGGTAGAGGCACTACATTACAGCCGAACAAAACACATCCGTTGACCATCTCAGCATAAAATGGCAGTAGAAAAGGTCGCCATATTGCTGTCCATTCCTTCCTGAGATGACGTCAAAACCGAATGTTTCCGGAGATTGCCGAAGAATTTCGTTATTGTTGGATGGGCCAGGGGCCTGTTTCACGAAATTTTAACTTAAGATAAAATCCAAATTTTAGTACATACTTAAATCTGATTGGCTAAGCGCTAAAATCAATCTAATACTATCCAATCGAATTACTAAAATCGGATTTTATCTTAGTTAAAATTTCGTGAAACAGGCCCCTGATCGGTAGAAGAAAACGTTACAAAAACATACCCTCGTTACATAAAATCGGGTTTTTGATTTTTTATATGTTGATTTTTGACTTTGTACGCCCGCTAAACCCCTAAATCGATGACATTCAGTTACATCTTTAACATACTTGTTGCTTGGGTTACATCTATTTGACATGGCCAAACGCATCATTTCCCCATGATCACTCAACCTATCCCTAAAGAGACCACACAGCTACAAAGGAAAAGACGAGAAGGATTTATGGTACCTACCGGCAATCAAGGCAAAGACCCTGGTTATTGGATCCTTTAACCTGGCTAGGATTGTATCCTTTCTCGGGCCCTGGGACATCCATAGCTATTCTGGAGCCAAGATCATAATATTGTTCTGCTCCGAATGGGCTAATGAAGACAGAATTTGGCAATAATGGAACATTATGACGTTTTAGCCGCCATCTTGGATTTCTGCCATCGGCCATCTTGAATTATTGAAATTAAATTTCGGATCATTATTTCATTTCAGCGACCTCGAGAACCCCATGTCCGGCACTATACAAGCCATAATCATATCTAGATTTCCCAAAATAGTGGAAAATCGGAACATTTTGGCGGCAATCTTGGATTTTCGCCTTTTTGGATTTTTGAAATTATTGAATGGGCCCATATTTAATTTCGACCACTTCAAAAATCCCATGTTAGACACAATGAAAGCTATGTATACCGTTATCCGGACGTAATATAAAGGATAGGAATTTTCCATCGATTTTGGAGGCCATTTTGAAAAATGGCACTGCACCACCATTAAAATTAGATTTTCGAGAAAAAAAGTCACGATTCTTTTTTTTAAGCCAATTTGGCATTAGGAAATACCCGGCGTTTACAAACTTATAGTATTGTCCCATCCCTAAGTCCACTCCTTCGTATCCGCAGTAAATATAAGAATATGTAAATACTGTCTGGTGTTACAAAAAAAACCTTTTGGCTGGTTTATTTAAATATGAGTACATGTACAAATAAATACTAGATAGATATATCTACTTATCATACTTCTTGACCAATATTCTTACATGAGGATAAAGAGATAAATGGACCGAGTGAACTGTCTCTAGTGAACGATCATCCTCTTATGATTACGTCAAATGACATGACAATATTCCTAATCTATTGAGAACGTGCCCTTATTCTGTCTTGGGATGTGACGCAACCCTTGGGTTATTTGTCACTATAGTTCTCACAATGTTACCTAATAATAAGAATAGATTGTTAACACATAATGTCTTTAATGTCTTCAAGATAATAATAATAATAATAATAATTTATTTATAGAGCGCCTATAATCCAATACTTAGATTGCTCTATGGCGCTATTACATTATAGTAAAAGTATAAAATATAAAACACCTCAATAATAAGAACATTGCACAATTAGAATAAAATATGGTATACAATAATAAAAAGTTAACTCTGAAAAATCTTAAGCATTTAACAATTAAAATGGTTTTTAAAAAGGTGGGTCTTTAAGATATAACAATGATTATGCTTCTTGAGTTTCTAGGTTTATATCCTAATTTAGGTTGCACTATGACACTATTAAATAGCTCAGGCATATAACCACACAAAAAATTGATAAATATGAATCAAAATACAATTTAATTAAATATGCGTTTAACATCCTATTTTTCTGCACGAACTTGACTTATGAAGGCGGACGTTTCCGTCTACTCTTCATCGAATTGCAACTTTCAGGGGCTCTGTTACGTACACCCTATCGGGTACACGATGGGCCTCGACATTTCGTCGTATTCAACAGATAACACGTGTGAACGATAGAGTATATTTTAGTACTCAACTCATTGTCTTATGCATGGGGTTATAATACAATAATTCTTTTATTTTGGGAGCCACGTTGGCTAAGTGGGCAAGAGGCTGGCTCGGTAGTTTGGAGGTCGCAGGTACGCTTTTGGTGTGGGTGTGGTTTCTACTCTACTTGTTAGTTTTGCGCGACAGAGGGCCTGACATGGACAACTCCGGGGCGGATCCAGAAATTTTTGCAGGTTCCTGAGACATTGTATCTCAACCCCTAGTCTAACGAATAAAATATTGTTTAAACTAACCCCACATTGCCTCCTATCTTCCCTATTCAAGAACCGAATCCACCATCCCGATACTACCAAGCGCAGTGGGAGAATTTTTTTTTTCGTGGGATGCCATCGATTTTCGATATCTTTTGTAGTAGAGAATCAGTAGTCTTTCAGGCCTTAAAATAATGGCAATGTATCCAGATCCCCTATTCTATTATAGCTTTCCTCTTTAAAATATGACTAAATAACACACTATATTTCTTAAATGCCATCACTTGACGTATTTGACTTTCGCTAGAAGAGTAATTGGATAGAGAATTCAGCTTTGTATAACAGAATACTACACGGGTTGTTGTCTTTACCCTGCACTTGTTTAAGTTGTTCAATATATTTTGTCTATTCTACGAATAGAATTCTGAATCATATTTACGAATAATACAAATAAAGACTTTGTCGATCGCATTCTGAGGCTTTGTCAAGATGGAACTCTGTTGTTCTGTGTTCTGCCCATTAGCTTGCTTGAAATATCTTTTGTTTTGTCTTGTCTTGTCTTGCCCAAAGGACGAACTTAATCGAACACTGCAGATTCAAACGCTTCATTGATTTTGTTTGATAGGCGCTTATTGATTGTCAAAGCTGTAATTCAAAATGAAAATTAAAGTTGTCTCTAACTGTGCTTCAATCTTCAAGGACCTAAGTCCGTAACTCAAAATCCTCCAAATTTGTTTTACCCTTTTTTTTAATCGAAATCAATAATTTTGTAGCTGCCCTTGAAATATGATATCTTCATTCTACAATTTAAATTCTTGAAAAAATATGTCCTCTTCTTATTAATTGCTTTATATTAATCCCACAATAAAAGCTATGTCTGAAGATTTGAACATATTTTCATCAAAGTTTCTGTTCGAATTTTGCGATGCGGTTTAATACATAATTTCATTGTCTTTTCTTTGTGTTCGTCGTGACTACTTGCTCACAAATTATGATCTGTTACTCAAATTTTAATGATTGAATATTATGATTTTATGGGGCGAGACCACACAATCGACAAGTGGCATACGAACACTTGAAGGTGTTATTCGACTGTTTTAGTTATTATGTATTCAAAGGATGGTAAGCTATATAAAAGTTGAAACTAAGATATTATCACTCCTTCTATATAGTATTGGAGTCACGGTGCTTCCCGTAGTAAGGTTCTATGGAGATGCTAATTGTAGGCCGGTTGGGGAGGTTCGCGTGTTTCCGGGGCTCAAAATGGCCGCGTTATATAAATGAGATTTTTGGGGAATACTAACCCAAATCCTAACCCTAACCCTTTTTAGTAGACTGAACTTTGATCTAATTTACCTTTTACACCTCTTAAAAGGGTTATGGTTAGGGTTAGTATTCCCCAAAATACTCATTTATATAAAGCGGCCATTTTGGACTCCGGAAACACGCGAACCTCCCCAACCGGCCTACAATTAGCATCTCCCAAGGTCTATAACCGGAGAACGGTAGATCGAAGACGGTCCTTAGCATTTTATGGCGTCATATGTGGATTGTGGGTTAGGGTTGTGGCCTGCAGATTTCGTCAGTCTCGAGATGTCGACAGGGCTAGCCCTAACCCTTGACCAAGCTTAATCCTTACCCTAACCCATAATCCACATATGACGTCATAAAATGCTGAGGACCTTCTTCAATCTAGCGTTCTCCTGAATAACCTGGGTGTTGCAAGAGAAAGTTCTCTTGATTTTCAAACGTGGTTTCCCTTGAAAGTGATACAGGGCGTGTCTAGTTCTTCAGATAACACGCAAAACTGAGGTCCCGTGTACACATTTGATTAATTGACGTAAAAGAACCCGTTACAGCTGGTATTAGAAATAACAGTATGCCGTAATCATCTAAGTTTGTTATTCGGTTATGGTGATTTATGGAGTACTTCCCGCTTTTCTGCACCAACCGACCTAATAAAGTAGGCCCAGAACACACCAATACATACATAGGTAAGGTTGCTTGGCCCCATTGTTCAAATGCATTTCACGACTGCTTGCTTATTCGATATATTGATTTCATGATCCTTGGTATATCGATCAAATCCGTGCCTTGAAAATTTAAATTTTAAAAAATAATACATGTACCAACAAATCAATAACATACTCTTCAACGACGGTAAATATTTTATCTAATTTCTTTTGAAACATTCCCAAAGACGACGCAAGTAACCTGCTGTTTTCGTCTCTTTTATTGCTTTAATTAATATTTTAATTCAGTCTAGGAAAATGCATAATATATGTGTATTTTAATGTGTGCATGTTGTTAGGTTCAGCTCGTCTTGGATAGGGGAACTATTCGAGATGCCAGCGATGTCTTATCTGGTATTAATTTTAATTATACCCATATTAGCATCAGTTGTGGGGTAAGAACAATTAATTTTCTCGTAATAGCGAATATGTAATCTTTAAGATTTTACTATTATTATTATTATTATTATTATTATTATTATTTAATTATTATTACTAAAACATCTCATGTACTTAAACATTGAATTGGATTATTATTATATTATAAAATAATTTTATACCAGCATTGCCATATTTATTAAAATTATTATTTAAACATTTCCAGGAAAAGAGTATTATATATTGAAATGTATGTAAATGTATATTTGTATAAAATAAAACCAAGTACGAACAATCCAAACCATTAGACAAAATTCGAAGTCCTAAAAACGGTATATATATATTATGTTATAGTTTAACCTTTATTTCTCAAAATTCATATTGTATATAATTTTCTTTGTTTTGGAGAGGGGTGATATAGGCTATGTCCTGTTCCCTAATCCTATTCACTAGTTTGAATAAAATATTGTTTAATCAAAAAAACAAAACAAAATGTAATCTTTTCGAAATATAGGTTGAAAAACGGATAAGTATATATCTATAAATATGCAATCTATTCGAAATATACGTTGAAAAAAAAACGAATACATATGTTGAGTTTTTTTCCTGGTTGAATTGTGCTCCTTGTTTCTCAGTTTCATTTTTATTAAAGTATTTGTCCACCCTATTTTGATGTTTAAAACGTGAAAACCCGAAATATAATAACGTGTTTTTTTTTAGCGAAAATCGGAGGGATTTTGCCACAAGAAGGAACACTAAACAACTTTCGCCATTTACGTTCGGAATTTTAAACGCAGCACATAATAGATTTCTTGATTGGACGCTTTCAAAACTTGATAATATTATTCTTTGTTGGGTAGCTACAAATCTGATTAAATTCCAAATTGATCGGATCGTAATTTCGAACTCCTGTTTCTGAGTTGAATCCTTCCGCTCATATTTTGAACACGGTTTTACATTCAAACTGAAAACTATTTTGTAAATTTCAAACATTGTGGACCGTAGATTTAGGGTTGTATATTTCCGGATATATTTTTTACTTAAAATCTTGTGAACGCTATACAGGATATCTGGTGGGATAAGGTGAAATGATATCGCATTTCCAAATATTACGATGGTTATCTTCTGTGTATTTTTTTAAATATTTGACTCAAAGTACAATGTGTGGTTTAGCCATTATAAGAATATGTCATTTTTAGAGTTGCCCAGCGCAGATGTTTGACCAATGGTCATCCCCCAACACAGACACATCAATTTTACTTATTAAAACCTTTTAACTATCATAAGGGTGCCGTTTACTTCTACACGTCAATTATATATATACACACAAAGAAAAAAGTTAAGCAACCCCTGATATTTTCACGATGCCGAGAGGCAAAAACATGTTAGGCTAAACTACTCTGAAATGAAATAAAACCAAGTACGAACAATCCAAACCATTAGACAAATTTCGAATTGTCATCTGATAGAACAGCCATCTGGCAAGACAGAAACGCAACAGTGGCTAGCTGTGATTATAATTTAATATCGATTACGTCATTTTAATACAGGTAATGTTTACACCATGAAACAAAGCCCTCAAAAGTATGGAGCTGCAAATCATAGAAAGAGCATTGGCATTGATATTGTCAGATAAAAAGATTCTTTAGGGACACTAGTGTACATGTTCAGCAAAATCAATCAGTACCCGATGGACCCGTCACGTACCCGGATGCCACACTCCACCCTACGTTTACAATAATAATAATAATAACCGCGTCATTTTACAAGGGTAGCAGATTAGACATGAGGCTTTTTTTCCAATTTGGCCCTTGGCACAGATCGTGCGAATGATTTCGATCATTACTGCAGGAAGAAACCGAAGAACTCGGGGGAAACCTGCCTGATCGGACGGGAGACCGAATATCCCTCTAACTTACAACGATAAAGTACTTGCCCTGAGCTGGGATTGAACCCTCGTTGCATTGGTGAGAAGCCGCCTCTCTATCGCCGCGGCTTTCATGTCTCCAGACAGATTTCGGATCTGGGCCCTGTTTCACGAAAACTTACACTAAAATCCACTAAAATCAAAATGAGATTTTAAATTTTTTACGTTTCACGAAGATCGATTGTAACTTAAAATGCAATTTTAATAGATTTTAGTTAAAATCGCTTGCGCCCACGCAGCGCAGATTTCCGCTTTGGGTACTAACGGTGAAAGCAAATACGCTTCGAAACTGAAAACTGTTGACGGACTGAATTAACGGTTGCATTATCAACAGGGAGAGTTTCATACATTGTAGAAATGTTTGCACATGGTCAGAAAGTCGTAGGGAGATTAAATAAATGAGTTTATTGCGTATTATTAGTTTCGAAATGTATTGGTGGGTTGACCTTGAACTTGACATTTGATTTCCTCGCAGGCTTGAATGGAAATAATGTGTATCAATAAACTAAAGCGCTTGAATTTCGTAGTTTTATAGTAATTTGGAAAAGAGAAACTATTCAGAATTTTCACAAACAAATTATGATATTTGTCACTCAAACGACTAATCTAGGCTGCATTTTTTTTGTAATCGTTTAAAAGTATATCAATTTTTAAATTAAATTAATACGCCAAAAAGCCAATGTTCCGATGCCTAGATTTGAAATGTCATTCTCATAGACACTTTCAATGATACTTTGAAAAGGCAGAAGAGTCTATCTATCTTACTTAATTAAATGATTTTTTCCCAAGATAAAATAGCTTTGGCGCCTAATATTTTTTATTTATGTTGTTTTATTAGCGTAACTTCATTAAGAAATAATAATAAATTTATGATATTAAAATTTAATTTCAAATAGGCCTATAACATTTTTGAATAAGCACATTTGAGATTATTGATTTATCTTTTTACAAATCATCATAACCCCAAAAACATGAGTAAATACTACATATGGCATGTCTGGTATTATATACCTTTAGGCCTTCTAATACCAAGAAATTGGCTATATTAAACACGAAGATATTTTCTTTATAGATAAAAGTGCTCTTCTTTTCATGACATTGGATATAAATGTTCTTTAAGTGTGTAGTTTACTGGAGTTTTGGGTGGTTTTTTTTCTTGGAGTTCTAATATGGGGCGCCATCCAAATGCTTAAATTACCTTACAATAAAATAAACGGATGGACAGTAGCTGTCTATCCCATGCTATGAAAAGAAATTGAATGAAAATTGTTTTTGTGAATGATTGTATGTTTAAATTTATGTGCCAATTATATCTGTTTGTCGCAATGTAGCTCTAATCAATGTTTGTTAATGTAGTGATTTTAAGTTAGGAGAGGGTGACAGCTATCTTAAGTTACAATCGATTTTAGTTAAAATTGTCCTTAAAATAGTTTTGGGAAACGCCACTATTTTAAGCTAGGATACAATTGTAACTTACAATATTATTTTAGTGGATTTTAGCTACAATGCTTAAAATCGTTTTGTGAAACGCTTCTATCCTAAGTTAGGATGAAATTATTTTAAGGAGATTTAAGTTTTTGTGAAACAGGGCCCTGTTCTCGGGCCAATAACATCCACTCAGCGTGCAGAGCTGCCCCCAACTGATGTAAGTTCGGTACGGAGGGGTTCTGTGCATGTTACCGGCGCCCTCTAATGATCCACACATGCTCCAGAAGATTAAGATCTGGGCTTAATGCTGGTCAGGGTAGAGTTGTCATTGCGTTGACATTTATGTAATCCACTACGGCACGTGGTCGGCGAGGCCTGGCGCTGTCGTCCATGTACCGGGGTCGTGTAGCAAGTGGATGGTTATCGATATGAGAGACAACGACTGGTTGACGGAGACCAAATCCAGCTTGCAGCCACGAGACAGGCATCCCCACACCATAACAGAGCCTTCGCCATAAGCAACAGTTGGTAGAATGTTCCTAGGAGTTAAGCTGTGTTCTTCTGTTTCCAAACACGTGTACGTCCATCCGTAACATGAAGCAAGAGGCGACTTTCGTCTGGCCAAACACCATGTCAAACGTGCCCGTTTATGGTGGCCTATAAACAAGGGACGTTTAATTACTCTTTTTGCCTTCAGGCCTGTCGCTTTGAGTCGATTTCGGACTGTTCTGGTGCTGATGGGTAGATTACGTAACCACCGTCTTTTTAGCTGAGGACTTGTAAGGAAAGGATCCCGGCCTGTATGTCGTATCAATTGCCTGTCTTCTCGGGGTGTAGTGACAGGAGACCTTCCATACTTTGGACGGCCCATTGAACTTCCAGCCTGTTCATGCTTCCGGACTAAACGGCTAACGACAGTGTAATGATAGCCCAGATTTCGTCCTATCGCCTTAAAGGACATTCCTGCAGAATGCATACCAATAATCTGATTCCTGATCTCCACTGACAATCGTTTCAGTGCCATTTTCAATAATTATACTTGAATGGCCGTTTCGGGCAACGTTAGATACTCACTAATACAGTTGGATCACGCTGCCTTTTGTGATCCTCGAGGGTAGCATGTAGTGTAACAAAGTGATATCATTTATAATTTGGGTGCATTGAACTCTGCTAGTTTTGACAATAGATGATTTTGACTTTCACCTGTATATATAAACTCTTGGCATGGCTATTTCTTATTATATCTAATTAATTCAATATGTCCATTACAAGCTAAACATGATCTGTGTACAAGATCCACACGACTTCAAATGTTTATGCACATGCCATGACGAGATAAAAGAAACAATTGCAGATATGACTATCTGCCTTATCTATGTCCTGTTGGTATATAACTGAGTTGTTCACCGACAGTTAGTAAGCGAAGAGCCGAGAGAGAAGGAAGGCTTGTACTGTTTAGATACCTGATGTAAATAAATCCTTTATCTACAAAACACTTATCTGTTTTCACTACGATAGTGTTACAGTAGCACGTGCATGCCACACACGATGCAGGTGCGACTGTCTCGCGTCACTAGTTAAAAAGTATCGTTCAAACACTCATAATTGTACCTTGTTTTACTATTTCAAATAATCCCGGAGAGAAATCAATACAAATGTTAGGGGGTGCTTAACTTTTTTATTTGTGTATATAGGGCCCAAAGAAACAAAACTAGTTTGTCTCACTCAATTAGACTGCAATAGTTGCATCTATATTTGCTCTATGTTGTACAAACGTATTGTGACTTGCATTCTATTTTACAGGGCAGACAACTTTTGTCTAGGTAGAACTGGACAGTATTACCCTTACATGGCAGATTGTACTAAGTTTTATCAATGTGCTTCGGGGATAACATATCTAAAGGACTGTGGTCCAGGTACTCAGTGGAATCAAGCTGCAGTGACATGTGGTTTCATATGCGACCAGTCACATCCTGAATTAGAAGCAGAATCTGTTGAAACAACCGAAGCAGAAACTACAACTGAGCCACAGACAACCACTGGTGCACCAATAGGTAATATATACTTATTTTTTTAAAGATAACTACATTAAATTTTGAAAACGAAATTTGAGAGCAGTCCTATTCAAACTATTTTCATTTTCATTTAGAAAAGTCAATATAAAATGTAGAAAATTGATCTCTTATCCTAGTCCACTATCTAATGTATCTACCAAGGAGTTCTCAGTTACCTCTATGCACCATTTCTACTTCCGGGCAACTGATGCGATGAATACCCTTCTACATCGTATACCTAAAGTCGTTCACATCAAGGGTGTTTGTTTACCCGGTTGTTAGGATGTACCCAATCATAAAACATTAAATCAAAAGACAGCACAAATATCAATAAATAGCAATTCGATACACAGAAAACATTTCATAATAAGGGTGTTCAAGCATGTCACCGAGCTACCAGCAAGATGAATATTTTATTTAGTAGGATAGTAGTGAACAGGGGCGGTATTTATAAACATTCTAAGAGTTGAAATCAACTCTTAACTGTCAAAAATTACTCCTAACTTTGTAGATTTCCCTTAGATCTATTTATAGAACATTTTACTTTAAGAATTACTCCTAACTTGTTAAAAGTACTCTTATCTTGGTTAACATGGCCGTCCGTGTACACCGCCTAAGAGAGTTTAAAACAAGCAGGGATTTCTTAGTGGAGTACAACAATGACGAGTTGAAAAGGAAATATCGAATGGACATCGGTGGGATTCTTTTTGTGACAGATTTAGTTTGGTTAGTACCCAAGTCTTACATTTAGTTAAAAGTTACTCTTAGACCCTTTATAAATATTTCTAGAGAGTAACTTTTAACTAAATGTTGTATTAGGAAGTCTTAGAGTACAAGTTAAGAATTTTTATAAATACGGCCCCTGATGTACAGATTTATAGGAAAGATCGATGATTTTGACCAATTTCTATGTCAGTTATTACATGCATTACAGTTTTGAAGCTGATCACCAAAATACCCCCCCCTTTATGTTTAAAGTCTGTAACTCAAAATCCTCCAAAAATCTTTAACAGCGAAAACGCGAATGATTGGTCAATTTAAATCAACATTGATGATATAAACTTACCGGGAAAAAATGAGCTTCTGATATCCGATATTTGAGATAATTGGGTTTTTTTAACATTGGTACACGGATCGTGTACCATAATGCGCTTCAACTCTAGTTGTGATGAGAGACTCGAGGGACGAGGCTAGACACATTGCATCAAATCAATCGGGCGTATGTAGACTGGAATAACCAGTCGCTAGAAATTTGTACTCGATTGAGATTGTTGGATTATTTCGCCGAACATTACTGATTTGAAATTGGAGTAAAATCGGAAACCATTGAATGTAAATCATAATCTTTAAGTGGCATTTAGCGATTGGGAAACACATTAACAGAACACAGTTTTTATGGGGTACAATCACTAGTTTATTCTAACAGCATGTGAATGTAAATCAGTTTATATACATTCATATTACAGTATTGTATGCGTTGCGACCCACTTTTGTGAATTTCTAGGTACCAAATATTAAAATCAGAGTCTGACGTCAACAGTCTTTTTAATGTATGCATAATTAATATTATTATAACTAAAACTGCATTTCTCTTTATTCAACTGATTTGTAGACACAAAAATCCCTGAAAAAACTAAAACATCTCAAATGTTAGTGATTTAGCTCCTTGAAGACCTATAATATTGTCATTAATTTATGCTATGCTATAAAACCGGGCTTTAATTAATAGCAAAGCAGGCCTTTGCCTAAAAAAAACAGATTTCAGCCAACTTGATTATTGTGACAAAGTAATACATACATAGAACCTTTCTAGATTTGACATTATATTATATTGGACGTTTTCAACTATAAACAACTTCTGCTAATGTGTTCAATATGTTATTTACGGGCAACATTGAACATTTTCAGAAATATATAGTGTCATAATGCGTGGCCAATTCCTTTTTTACAATTTCCCAAGTACAATCCGGGTGGTCCGTTAAATATCTATTCAAAAAATCGTTGACTGTACCTTTACTGGATTTATACGCCACATATTTAACCTTATCTGTAGCAATTTCTGCCAAAAAGGAATATTTTTCAATACTTTTTATCCAGGGTTCAAAAGTTTTTGGGTCCCCCGAAAAAGACTCAACTAAATTAGAAATGCCATGGTGCTTTAAAGTCGTAGACAGCCCACTTAATTCCCCAGTTAAATTCTGAAATAAAGTTGCAACTTCAGGATGTTCAGCCATAATCGAAAAGTAACATAGACAAAAACTAACGTACCTTTTCAATGTGGAGATCAACTGGAGAATTCTGGCGTCTAACAAGATGGCCTACGGCTACATATGAGGACGGGTTCACGTTGTTTTAGGTTCACTGGATCACGAGCACCATTTCTAATATTTGTTACACTACAGGTAACAGGCGGTCAGTATAGTTGGTAGATCTTTATTGAGAACATAGAATAGACATAGATCGGAAGGAGCTCTATTCAAGTCTGACTTACTGTCAGTTAATTCTGGCTTTATAAAGCATACAGTCATTGAGAATAATGATACATGACAGATTAACTTATTTGGAATTGAGATTATAACTACACCTCGTCATTCCTTTTAAGTCGAGAAGTTCTGCTGAGTGTTCAACACATAGAACATGTGTAGATTATAAATAACATATGGATAAATAAGGTATTTAATGAGATCGTGCGTTTTGCCAAAACTAGCAGAGGTCATTAGTATGTTGCCCGTAAATAACATATTGAACACATTAGCAGAAGTTGTTTATAGTTGAAAACGTCCAATATAATATAATGTCAAATCTAGAAAGGTTCTATGTATGTATTACTTTGTCACATTATACCTCTTGCAAATAGTCATAACCAAAAGTTACATAAGAGTGAATTATGGCTCTTTTTGTTGTAGAATATGTTTAAATTACATGGTTAATTAAAGCGAGAATTTTATATTTTCAAAGAAAGTCAAAACATAATTATTTCTATGTCTTTTGGTCAATAGGTTATCAACTCAAGATTATACGACCATGGGCATTATTTCCCACCCTTAAAAATCATTGACACGGAAAATAATAACACAAGTAACTCCCTTGTTTTCCCATTAACTCCATGCGTAAGCTATATTCAAACGTTGGAATTGAAAGTAGAAAATGATATTTTTGCCAATTTCTCAGCTGTCAATAGTGAATTATAGGATTAATAGGATTATTCTTTAACAATGTAGGACTGTTTATGGATACCATCTATTTTAAAGGGTCAATCCCGATAATGTTTTTGAGAATAAAACTCCTTAATTTTGTGTTTAAACCCATTAAGAAACCCTACCCTAGGGCCGAGCAAATAACTCAATATATGTGATACGTTTTCAAACAACTTAAACCCACATTCTTCATCTTGAAATGGAGTTCGGTGTCCCAAACTGTATTAAACTATTATGCGGTGATTTGATAAAACAAGAGTTTTATTTTATGAAAATAATGTGTGTTGGTGAAATTAACCTTTTGTTATCAAGTACAGCACATGGACCATTCACCGTGTAGACCTCTAAGGAACGGGAATCGATTATGGGGTCACCCAACGAAAGAATTGACCCGAAAACTTAAAAGGGTTACGTGTCCGGTTAAGCTGTTTTAACGCTCACGTCCAAACGACTCAATATTTTGATCTGAAATTTTGAGTCAGAGTATATACACCAGTCTTCTATATTTTGGCGTTTAAATTTCATACATACTCGGACTTTTATTTTTGAGGCTCTGTTCTATTCGGGGCAGTCCCTTTAAGGCTTTATTTTGATAAATTTTAAAAATATAACTTAAAATTATGAAATTGTAGCTTTAAGTGTTTAATGTCTGTTTTAGACAGGCCTACTAATATCAAGAATCTGAACCTGACCACTATAAAACATGTTGCAATAGAATATTTATTATGAATCTGAAGTGTGCCCTTCTATCAGGCCCGAAGCCAGAAACCAAAATTTAGCCGACATAGGGAAGCAAGGAAGATAACTTTTCGACAACAAAAAATCAATGAACGAAGGTCATAACCGACTGCCTTAAGCAAGAGTAGGGGAGAGCTCAAAAATTAGAAGCTGCAAGAGTGAATTTAGGCCTCTATGACATGCAGGTGGCGAATGTGTCGGAAAATTAAGAGTTCCCAGCCGACATTAACTATCTCCCGGCCGAATTTGAGAGGATATGTCGTACTAAAACTCTCTCCCGGCGAAAATGCGAGCATAGCTAACCAGCGATTTTTTTCCGACGCACGCAGAAAAATTCCGACAGGAACGGCTATGGGCACCCCCCCCCCCACTAGCCTCGGGCCTGCCTTCTGTCCATACATGCACTGAATCTGAGACAAGGAGAACGCATCAATGTAAAGTAAAGTTGTGTTGTTGGTTTTGCAAGACTTTGTTACAAGATATGTTTGCCACGGAGGTAACGCGAAAATTGCGGAATCCCTAAAATCCTTAATTACACAATTCCCCGTTGCGTATGCACAACCCTAAGACATATTGTACCCCAAAAGAAAAACATATAATAAAATTTTAGCATTCAGATCTCCCTTAGCAAACCCATAACATTACGTCTTAAAAATCAGAGTGAAAAGGAGCAGAAATACTTTGCTAAAATAATTAGGATAATGTATTTATTTATTATTTTGAATAAAGTTATTTGGTTAGGTGAATTTACATATGGCCCTAGTGAATCATTACTGTAACAGGTTCTGATTTCACGTTCACTTCGTATTTCAAAATGTTCAAATATATATGGTTGTAAGAAAGTAAATAAGTAATGATTTAAAAATATACTGCATCTTAAAGTTAAAACCATTATGTCACAAAATTTATACTTTTTAAGCAAGTTCGTGTAGGTCCGGTATTGGCAGGACCGGATTAAGCATAGGGCACAAGCCTCAGGGCCCCCGCCCCCACACAAAAATGTCTGTTACGTCCAGCCCCCTCCTCTAGAAATGACATCATTTCATAGCACTCACATGGATTGGTCCACTAGAATAACGCCAGAATGCGCTAATTTGTGAAAGAATTTCTTTTTTCTTCTGGGGGAGGTACTTCTAAATGGCTCCACACAAGTGCCTGAAATCTCTTTTCCGGCCTCCAATTTCTGAAAATTTCCCTCTTGCGGGGTTTCGCGTCTTCGGCGCTCGCGGTGGCCGCAGCTCCGCGGTCGGTGATCAGCACCCCCTCCCCCAACATGTTTCAGGCTTCAGGGCCTCCGCCATGGTTAATCCGACGTTGGGTATTGGTGCTGGATACGACCGTCTTATACTATAAATTGTATGCTTTAATCAAAATGAATTTTTAATGACATTGTTCATTCATTTCTCTGTTTGTTCTTTTTACAATATCTATTGTGTTTTATTTATAGATGTTCCATCATGGGCATGTGATAAAAAAGTTATGGTGCCAGTGGAAGAGCGAGTCTTTGATTGTCCAGTACTTACAGAAATAACAGTGATAACCAGAATACACTGTCTGAACGAATGTGTCCTTCGTGATAACTGTACTTGCGTGAAATTCAAAACGGAAGTCCTCGATGCAAATTGTTTGCTACTCCATTGTGATGGACAGTCGTACACAGAAACACCATCACCTAATACGGTGTCGATATGTTTGTGATAATATCACTTATCTCCATTGTTTAAAAATAAAGTTAGGGACAGTTGAAGTTTTGATCCTGGTGTAAAACAATATGCCGCAGACAAAAATAAAACATAATTTATTGAAAACAAAAATGGAAAGAATTTTTTTTTTTCAAAACTGTGACGTGTAATCAAAACTCCGCGGGATTCGGAATTTATTATCAAAGATACATTATGGAAGATTAGATAAAGAGCTGGCAGTTCTCACTATAATTATAACAGTTAAAATACTAAATAATGTAAATTAAATTTGCTCAAATTTTCAATTAAATTGATCCACACTGAACCGAGATATCAGCGATGGAACTTTCGGCCTAGCCTCGATCATCATCACTGAATTTGGTTCGATAAAACCCAAATTCCCAATTATCCATTTCAGGATTAAATCACGAATGAAAGTTAAGCAGCGAATAAGATCCTAATTCGGTAAATATCGCAGGCTAGCGTTGACATCGAGAGTTGGTTATGGTCTGGATAAATTTATTAATGTCTAATTAATAATTTAGATAAGATTTTAGGTCGAAAGAAAGCCCTGCAAATAGGCATATTTAGCTCTCGCATAATGTATGTTTAAGAAATCTCAGAACCAACAGATATTACGTGGATCGTATAAATGTAATAAAAATCTCTGTTCTGCCGAAAAGGATAAAAAAACCAAAAGGTGTTTAAAGATATAACTGAATATTAGTCCAATAAATCATTTTCTCCCTAAATATATGTAGTTTAATCCTCAAATTGCAATGTGATTTGCCCAGCGGTTTGGACACATTACGAATTTCAATTTTCTCGCCACTCATGGAAACAAAATTACGGAGCCTACCAGCACGTCAGCTATGTCGGGCATAATATGCTGTGATTCACAGAAGGACGGCATTGACGACGACGATTCTGCGAGCGTTCAAAGCCATTCAACCGATCGTAGTTACTCTAGTGTCTTTGATTCGGGTGATGATGAGGTCTCCGCTAATCTTTTGGACTCGGCGACGGGGCCGAATCAACCATATTTATGTTCGAACTGCAATCGGCAAACATGATAACAGTAACAGAGTCAGCCGTATAAATACACGCAGGCACCTTGTTATATTATCATGTAATTTTGTTAAAAGCGATCGAATTGGATTACATATTTATTCATTCGTGCCTCACTTCAAACAAATTTTGTCATCTTTGGTCATTTATTATTTTAAAAAAAATTGTCATAAATTATAAATAATGCAACAGAGAGGGTTGTAAAATGACGAAGCAGTGACGACTGGTTGTCAGCACTGCAAGTACAGTAGCCTACGTAAACTGCGCCGTGTCTTGATAAACAGGTACGTTGAAAATTCATTAGGCCTTAAATTCATACAATCATGTCATCGTTTATTTGAGAAAACATAAATAAAGCGATTTACAAAATAATAATGTAATGATTGGTTTAAGCCGGGGACGGAATTACGTACATACCCTTTTGTTTACTAATATATTAATTATAGAGGTCTACTTCGCTAAACAACAATGTCAGGAATGTGAATGAATTTCAAAAAGTTGTTTAAGTAATATATTTCAGTGAGCACAATTATATACTTCTAATTTTACAATGCTGGGTAGCTAATTAAAAAAAGTACAAAATAATAATGAATAGTGCCTACTAGTATTTGGTCTTTAAATTTAAATTTGATCTAATTCAAAGGAAAATCAATATAACTCAGTGGAATTTTCATTTAGAATATTTTTTCTTTGTAATCAAGAAGAAAAGGATATCAGATTTGTGTCATTGAAGGAGTGAATTTCTCTTTATTCGACTGTAATTTTTTGTTGTAATTTGTAGACATAGAAATCCCTGAAGAAACTCTATTTTATCCAAACATACTACTACTACTAATTAATATGTACTTTTTTTCCGACCAATAATACAAAAGCCATTGTATTTAATTTTATGAAGAACTTCATTTGATGTGCACAAGGAATTTCTATAACATGGAAGACCGACAGTAAAATATAATGTCTAAATAACCACTGAGTGTTGATTAATCCCTAAATCTTAACTTTAAAACAATTGTTGCACTGAATGAAAAGCAGGTTGTTATTATGCGAGTGCCTGAAAGACTTTGAAATAGAGTTCTTGTGAAGAATTGGAATACACTGAGCTACCAACTATACATTATACACTTCCAGTTACACATTTCTATTTTTCGGAAATAATTTCAATAGATATAATGAATGGAATCATTGGATTATTGTGAATTATTCTATAATATAACTGAATATTTTGAAAATGTACTAGAGATAGAGACTATCTATCTAGTCCACTCAATGGAATTATGAATTTTCCTCAAAAAAATTTATTCCATAATTTTTTTTTGACATTTATATCAATAAAAATGTTTTGGATTTCCTGGGATTTAAAATGTCGGTATGACCAACATATCTCGACTAGTCCAAACCCTACTTTCATTAATCAACCTCCCCTCATGTTGACCGTCTCAGCAAAACATGGCAGTAGTAAAGATCGCCATAGCTGTCGATTTCTTCCAGAGATGACCGAAGAATTTCGTTATTATTGGATGGGCCTGATCGGTAGAGAAAATGTTCCAAAAAAAAAATACCCTCGTTACATACAATCGAGTTTTGGTTTTATTATTTGTTGATTTTTGACATTGTACGCCCTCTAAACCCCTAAATCGATGACATTAACGGATCTGTAGTTCCAATTTCTCACAGATGCATTGTGATTTCTTACGTTTGATTTGATATTTGTTTATTCTTTGCAATGTCTGTTTTCTTTCTTGTCCGCAGGTTTATCTTGTAGATTTTTTATTTGCTTCTAGTGCGGTCCTCCTGCTCTTACTATTAAATATTTCAATCTATGTTATGTTTTACATCTTTTCAAACTGATATTATAATGTTTTTTTACAGTCAATACTTTGGATATTTAGCCACAAATAAATATCAGTTGATTTCCTAAGTTCATAATAGTTCCTCTGTATCATGACCAATTATCTTTGATCATCTTTCGTATATATGCATCATCTGTGATACAGGCAGTATTTGCATCTGCAGTAAAAAGATAACCAATGGAGCTTATACAATACAGTGGTAATACTTCTAGGTATGGGCTAGACCTTGAATTCTGACGCTTATCAGGGGTGCGCTGTTGGAGGCCAATTAAAAGTGAATTTCAATTGTTTACAGTATCCATGCTTAGATTTGTTCTTATCCTTGAAATATTGCTGAGATGGAAATAAAAACTTTTTATACGCCCACATTTTCATGTGGACGTATTATGTCGTCGCCCCTGTCCGTCCGGACGTCCGTCCGTCCACAATTGTTTGTGGACGCTCTACAGGTCACAACTCTTGTCCGATTTTGACGAAACTTGAAATATAGCTTTATCACCAAAAGATCTCAACTGCTTTCGATATTGACATGTATCGGATCGAAACTTCATGGATTATGGCCCCTGATTGTACGAACGAAAAATCACCGTTTTAGCTTGTGGACCCTATAGAGGTCACAATTTTGAGCCGATTTTGATGAAACTTGACGTGCATGTTTATAACCCAAGATCTTGGTTCTCTTCGATATTTGCGCCTATCGGAACGTAGTTTCCAGAATTTTGGCCCCTAATTGTCTGAAAAATCACCTATTTTAGCTTGTGGTCCCTCTGGAGGTCACAATTATTATCCGATTTGAAAAACCGTTCGATTATATCAACGTTACATCTTAAGGAAGGTTGAGTTCGAATTTCGGGAAAATCGTATCAAAATTGCCATACAAAATGGCCGCCGTTTGTACGCCAATACTGTTAAAAAATGGTATATCAAGGTTGTGGACCCTGTAGAGGTCACAATTTTAATTCGATTTTGATGAAACTTGAAATGCATGGTTATAACCCAACGATCTTGGTTCCTGTCGATATTTGCGCATATCGGATCGTAACTTCCTGAATTATGGCCCCTAATTATACGCAAAATCGCCTTTGTTTAGCTTGTGGTCCCTCTGGAGGTTACAATTATTATCTGATTTAAAAAATCGTTTGATTATATCACCGTGACACCCTAAGTAAGGTTGAGTTCGAATTTTGGGAAAATCGGACCATAATTGCAATACAAACTGGTCGTCGTTTGTAGGCGAAGACTTTTAAAAAATGGTATATCAAGGTTGTGGACCCTGTGGAGGTCACAATTTTAATTTGATTTTGATGAAACTTGAAATGCATAGTTATAACCCAAAGAACTTGGTTCCTTTCGATATTTGCGCATATCGGATTGTAATTTCCTGAATTATGGCCCCTGATTATACGCAAAATCGCCTTTGTTTAGCTTGTGGTCCCTCTGGAGGTCACAAATATTATCCGATTTGAAAAACCGTTTATTATATCACCGTTACACCCTAAGGAAGGTTGAGTTCTACTTTTGGGAAAATCGGACCAAAATTGCCATACAAAATGGCCGCTGTTTGTACGCGAATACTGTTAAAAAATGGTATATCAAGGTTGTGGACCCTGTAGAGGTCACAATTTTAATTTGATTTTGATGAAACTTCAAATGCATGGTTATAACCCAAAGATCTTGGTTCCTTTCGATATTTGCGCATATTGGGTCGTAACTTCCCGAATTATGGCCCCTGATTGTCCGAAAAATCCCCTATGGTCCCTCTGGAGGTCACGATTATTATCCAATTTAAAAAAAAACATTTGACTCTATTACCGGTACCCCCTACGGAAGTTTGAGTTCAAATTTCTAGAAAATCGGACCATAATTGCCAGACAAAATGGCCGCCGTTTGCATCGAATAGTGTAAAAATATGGCATATTTTGATGAAACTTAAATTGCGTGTTTATAATTTAAATATCTTGATACTTTTCGATATTTGCGCATATCAAATTGTAACTTAATGAATTATGGCCTTTGATTGTAGGAAAAATCACTTTCGGTATTGCTTGTTCTCTATCCATCTCTCGAAAATGTGGGCGTATCCTGCCTGGCTCTGCCAGCTTACTATCTTTCAAGATGGCATGAAAGAGACATGTGAGAATCAAAAGTAACCACATTGTTTCTAGCTTAGGCAACTATAGTCATTGGGTGCCGTATTATTTTATTTATACGTTTAATTCTACATTATGATGTTTATTTCCTGTCATTTACATTTTAAAAGTTTTCCGACATCCACACTCGTTGCCCTCTCGATCTGTTTGTTTGAAAACTAGCCGCAACTCAGTGATGATCAGCAAATATGTCACCTATAGGACAAATTCATGTGGAGAAGAGTGTTAGGACCAATACAGAGCCTTGGGGTACACCTTACATGAGTTCGCTTAGATTTTATGTTTTATTGTGGACAACAATTATATACATTCTAGCTTAGATAAGCACTGAACACACAGCCATATCTCCCTAGGGAACATTTCCTTAATGTAGTTTCAAAACACGTGACATTTAACTCACAATCGGCCATAAACAACGACTTGTCGACGAATAAAAATGTTTTTATGTAATATTTGCACCAATAATAATTGGGTTCGTTCAAGTTCATCATTAGTATAAGACATTGTGCATTGTTCAAGTTTTATAATTTCCAATAATTATCATAACAAGCAAGAAAATTGAAAGCATGAATTGAACAATAAAATGTTCCTTTACATTTCGTAGTGTTGCGGACCTGATTTGTTTTACAACAATATTTTCATTATTCAAGAGTAGGATTAATTATTCTTTTGGGATTTAATGCACCATTGAATAAAGTATTGAATGTCATGAGATAAGAGAACACGAGAAAAATAGAAATAGTCCGTATATTCCCTTGTTTATATTCATTCTATAAAAAAACATGGTAATGCACGGACTTTTTCTGTTTTTATACGCCCACATTTTCATGTGGACGTATTATGTCGTCGCCCCTGTCCGTCCGTTGTTTGTGGACTCTCTACAGGTCACAATTCTTACCCGATTTTGACGAAACTTGAAATATAGGTTTATCCCCCAAAGATCTCGGCTGCTTTCGATATTGGCATGTATCGGATCAAAACTTCATGGATTATGGCCCCTGATTGTACGAATAATCATGTTTTTAGCCTGTGGACCCTATAGAGGTCACAATTTTGAACCGATTTTGATGAAACTTTACATTCATGTTTATAACCCTAAGATCTTGATTCCTTGCCTATCGGAACGTAATTTCCTGAATTATTGCCCCTGATTGTCCGAAAAATCACCTATTTTAGCTTGTGGTACCTCTGGAGGTCACAATTATTATCCGATTTAAAACATCGTTTGATTATATCACCGTTACACCCTAAAGAAGGTTGAGTTTGAATTTCGGAAAAATCGGACCAAAATTGCCATACAAAATGGCCGCATATCGTACGCGAATACTGTTTAAAATGGTATATCAATGTTGTGGACCCTGTAGAGATCACAATTTCAATTTGATTTTTAAGCAACTTGAAATGCATGGATAATAAAATAAAAACCAAGTACGAACAATCCAAATCAAAAGACAGAATTCGAAGTCCTAAAAACGTTATAGGCAAAATAGTGTATTCAAGCAAAATAGTGTAATCAGCAAATGGACTGCTCCTCGTGTACAAAAATACACGACAAACAGTGGTAACAGGTGTCCGGAAGAGTAAGCTTACCCTGCCTGGCGCCACACCCGCCATAGCTGCATCCAATCTATTAGGCGAAATGTCAGTCAAATAGCGTGATTGGCCAATGAACTATAGTATGCAAAATACACGTGATGAACTGTCTTAACGATGTTGTAGACATTAACAGGGTGATAGTAACAGTATACGTGTCAATTAAAAATATCTAGAATAATAGCCGAGAGAGACACGTTATATTTACCAATAACCCAAAGATCTTGGTTCCTTTCGATATTTGCGCATATCGAATCGTAACTTCCTGAATTAATGCCCCTGATTATACGCAAAATCGCCTTTGTTTAGCTTGTGGTCTCTCTGGAGGTCACAATTATTATCCGATTTAAAACAATCGTTTGATTATATCACCATTACAAGCTAAGGAAGGTTGAGTTCAAATTTCGGGAAAATAGGACCAAAATTACAATACAAAATGGCTGCTGTTTGTACGTGAATACTGTTAAAAAATGGTATTTCAAGGTTGTGGACCCTGTAGAGGTCACAATTTTAATTTCGATTTTGATGAAACTTAAATTGCGTGTTTATAATTTAAATATCTTGATACTTTTCGATATTTGCGCATATCAAATTGTAACTTAATGAATTATGGCCTTTGATTGTAGGAAAAATCACTTTCGGTTTTGCTTGTTCTCTTTCCATCTCTCGAAAATGTGGGCGCATCCTGCCTGGCAGCCGCTGGTTCTTTCGTGTTCTCTTATCTAGTGGCAGTCAATTCTTTTGATGAAGGAGGGTTTGGATGGCCTAGTGGTCTAGAGTGCCGCGCTTCCACCTCTAGCTGGTCGGCCACCTCTGGCTTGAAACTGTGGTTTCGAGCCCTGTTGTGAGCGTATGGCATGGAGATAGGGGCGCCATTCTTCCTCGTGGGTTGCCCCCGGGCACTCCGGTTACCTCCCTTTGCTAAAGACCCCTACGCGGTAGTACGCACAAGCGAATTATTAAAATTAAATTATAAAAAACCATAATGTAAGTCCCGAAATGACCTAGTTGTGTTGAGTGGACGTTAAACCCAATCTCTCTCTTTTTTATGAATTGTCAGATATCCTCTAACACAACAACTTTTGGTCTTTGACGGAATTATTAGTGAGCAGAGTGCAGAAATTTTACCGTTTATCTGTGAAAACTCGACGCTTCAGTCAGTTATAGAGAGAGACGACCCGTGTTTCCCTGTGGCGTTCGTCACTTCCGATTCTGGAAACCTGTATTACTCAGCTATCGTAGTACCAATGATCTCTGTGCAAATATAGTGTCTTTGAGGCCTTAACGACGTCACCGATAACACGTTACCAGGATACGAGTATTTAGATAAGAAATAACCAGGCCCATCGTGATATGAGGTTTTTCACACAATGCAAACTATTTAACTCTGATTTTTTGTATATGTTAATTTTTTGTTAAAGCCCAAATAACACTCTTGTTGTAACTGAATAATATGTTCCAATCTTTATTCTGGGCCCGGTTCCTAGAAAATTCTTAAAGTAAGCACAAAGTCATACTTCACTTTTACTTACGTAAGAATCTTATAAAAATACCGTCCCTAGAAAATTCTCAAGACCATTCTTACGTAAGCACAAGTCAAGTACAAGTCTAAGCACATAGTGACTGGTAAAGCTTACCATACACTGAGACTACGATGCTCTTTAACGTCATAAAATTACTTTGGTATGCGAATTACGTCATAAATTTGTCGTCTGCTTCATTGTGGTTGATTTTGATTGACATGTCCACTGTATAGGCCTACATAATTATAAAATGTGCCAAAATGTATTTTTAAAAAACGCAGACACATAGGCCTACAAACTAACTGAATAATCGTGAGAGCGCCTGATCAGCCTGTGTGTTTGTAGCCTATTGTTTACTAATTGGCAAATACATAAATTGGTTAATTGGTTTCAGGGTAGGCCTATAAGGCCCTAGATGCAAAATTTTCTATAGCATTCTTAATTTCTTTTTGAGAAGAATTTTCCCTGTCTTGTAATTGTCTCTTTGGTATCAAAAAGTGTCGGAAATGCCGTCGAATAACTCTACAGTCAGCCATCTTTTTGAAGCAGAAACAGACTTAAGGTTGGTAAGCAAGCCCTATACCTTGCTTGGGACTTGTGCTTAGACTGGCTATGTTTAAGAACGAAGTTGTGCTTAAGTTTTTTCTTGGAACGCATAATAACGTTCTTGTGCTTACAATGAAGTCTTCTTAAAATCGAAGCACAAGGCCGTTCTTAAGAATTTTCTGGGAACACAAAATAAGGTAAGTTTACTTAAATGCAAAGTCGACTAAAATCTAAGCATAAGAACGTGCTTAAGAATTTTCTAGGAATCGGGCCCTGGTCAACAAATTCTGCTATTTTACAATATTCCAATTAAAAAATGATACAAATTTCATCTTAACACACCTAATTTTAAAAATTGGAAAAATTCAACTTCATGCCGTAACATGACTTGAAAAGCCTGACGTAACCACTTTCATATGCAACTTGGATTTAAACATATTTTCGAACCCTCTGGATAAGTAAGATAGGTTGTAATGGATAATTTACACTACAGGTAGGACACTTAAACATCTTGCAGTTAGAATAAGGCCAATTTTTTTTTCTGGGCCAGTCAAGCCAGCAAGAGTGTTATTGTCCCTTTAATAAATTAAGTTACTCAAAAAGTGATTTTTGAAACAAATGTCGACTTACGAAGCTATGAAATACGTCTATGATAGTATTAGTTATTGTAATATCTACAGTCTGAGTTTAACAAACTTGACTCGGATTAATGGCTGGAGTACTAAATATTGTCTCTATCCCGGTCTCGATCCAAAGGCTGAGAGTACTTCCTAAAAACCCTGCATGATGTCAGTATCCCGGCGTGTAAGCACAGGCGGCTAACGATATATCTCTGCGGGTATGATGTTCCCCCAGGAACGTCGAATGATGTATAAAGGCAAATTTAACCTCGCTCTTTCTTGCGTAAAAGGTATAAATGTGTCAGCTATTAGGGCGGGCCAATTGCCATTTTGGGGTAAGTGTTTTGTACGCGCATCGTTTTACGTCAATATTATTCTACTTAATTGAACTTATCTGTACACCAGATTCCGGGACGCTAGAAGCCTACTTTCACGAATTGATGGGGACAGGAACCGACTGTGAGTTAGTCTAAGAAACTTGAATCTTGCAAAATACCTACGATTATGCTCGTCCTCACATGCGTGAAGATGAACATGCCGTGTTTACTTCCGGGACGCTTATACCCTACTTTCACTGTTCACAAATTGATGGGGACAGGGACCGTCTGTGTGTTAAGACTTAGAATGAATGAATGAAATGGGGTTTAACGTCCTACGCTTAAGCACCTAACCTGGGCCAATTGAAGACGGGCATACGCCAACAGTGTGCTATGAGGGAAATTTTGCCAGGGCAGCGGCGCTACGGCCTACTCTTATATCGAATTCCAACTGCCAAGGGATCTTTTACGTGCACTCCAATTTGTACACGGGACCTCGGTTTTCCGTCCCATCCGAACGACTAGGCAGCTGTACTTGTCAGGCCCTCCTTCTGCATCACTGACAAGGGGAAATCACCCCGGAAAATCGAGATGAACTTTCTCGGCCAATGCAGGGATCGAACACTCAACCTCCAGGCTAGCGAACCAGCGCCTTATCCACTTAGCCACCGTGATCCCCCGTGTTAGACTAAGACTTCTTGTATTGAATGAACATTTTGAAAATATAATTATTTAGTTCTATGGTTTGAAGGAGTCCAGAGGATAAATCTGCTAAATGCTTGGCTTAGTTTAAGCCGGTGATTGGATTTTCTAGACTTGAGTTTGAATATATTATATAGAATTAGTTACCATATATTTATTTATATAATGTCTCCCTGACAACCGCCTTCATTAGTGTAATCGGTGCAGAAATGTTGGAGTTAAAACCAATTTCATTTCTTAAGGGACAAGTCAATTCATAATTCTCAAATCAAAACTTCCACAAATGTCCAGAAACGACTTCCACAGAAAGAGCCAAATCAAATTAAATCGTTTACGGAATGCCACGATGACTTAATAACAATAAATTATGGGTTATTAGGTAAGGCAAATTAATCAATATCATTATTATTGACTTTTATGCACAAAATAAAATACAGTTTTTAGTAATAAAGGAATTAACAATAATTACTTTTTAAAGATGTGTATGCTACAGAATTGTACTCAATCAATTCAGATGAGTCGTACCAACCTCGTTGTTTATTGAATAGCCCCCCCCCTTTCCTCCCACATTGTTACATTACAGCATAGTATTTCTAGTAGGCGGATACTATTTATCTGACAACGCTTTCTTTAAATTTGTGTCATTTATCTTGTTAATCAACAAAATTACAAATAACGTTCGTCCACGTGTTTAGTAATCGTATCGATGTGTATTTGTTCTGTCAATGACTACCGCCTGTAACTCGCCGAAGGTACATTCTCGGCCTTTTATTAACGAAAGTTTCTAGACAGTCAATTTCACATTTCAATTAGGCGATGCCAGGCAAGGTTGTTGGGGGAGATGAGAGAGAGAAATGGGGTTTAACGTCCACTCAACACAACTAGGTCACTTCGGGACTTACATATGGTTTAATTTATTTCAATAATTCGTTTGCGCGTAGGGATCTTTAGCAGTGGGGGGAACCGGAGTGCCCGGAGGAAACCAACGATGTTGAGAAGGTGCCCCTATCTCGATGCCACACACGCTTACATCACGCTTACAAATTCGTAGATGTATCGTAAACCCTTCGTGGCCCTTTCTTTTCGTCCGTTGCGGCTTCCCGAATAGTGCCAAAATTTGTACACTTAGCGTTGCTTTATCGGCATTCTTCAGCGTAGTGTATTCGTAAATGTATCCATAACCCACTCGTAATTGAATCCCTGTAGTTCGTAGAGATGTTTCTTTCCTTTCGTAGAGCCCTACCTTGACATCCAGCACATTTTTCAGCCAATTACTCTTTCGTAAACTATTTGTAACTCCTTCGCAGCTACTCTAATTTCTTAAGGATCTTTTTTAAAAAAAAATTTGCCGAACCGCGACGAATTTCGATTTGTCACTATTCGAGACGAATCGTAGCATTAGTAACCAACGTGAAAGCCAGACACAAGGCTGGCCCCAATCACCACGATTAGGAAGCATGATTATAGGTGTCATCTGTCGCGCTTTGTTACAATAATAATAATAATCTTTATTTCAGTAATCTAGGCCTGTAAAATATACAATATCAAATAATTAACCGTGCAATGTGTAGAGTGAACAACATAATAAATTCAATCCTATAACAAAATAATTAGTAGAATCACCATATTATACATAATTCATTTGATTTATAAATTATTACGATTGTGGGTAAACTTAGCTAAGTTTTAACATATGTCCCTGTTTGTCATGATGTTTATTAAATAATCTTATTTGTTTTATAAAGTTTCTGATTTTGAATATTTTGGAGTAAAATCGATCTAAGGACATTCAACAATGACATGGGCTTCATCTTCTATTGAGATTTACCTGTCAATATTTACATATCCTGTTTTCTCTGGCTATTTTGACCAAGCACCCCGTTTCTATGGCCAAGTCATGGTTTGAGCACCACAATCTCGTTAAAGACCCCTATATTTATAAATTATCAAATCAGATAAATAATTTTCATAGAGTAAATCGTATTTAAATAATCTGTAATTATAAAGTTTTGATTTTCCCCCAAATTTCACTGGCCCATTCTTGATGAGCACAATCAGACAATCTCTGTTTAAATGATGATAAAAATCAGATAAATAATTTTCATATAGTAAATCGTATTTAAATAATCTGTAATTATAAAGTTTTGATTTTCCCCCAAATTTCACTGGCCCATTCTTGATGAGCACAATCAGACAATCTCTGTTTAAATGATGATAAATACAATCACTGATATCGAATACACACTGTTGATTTATAGACATTGAGCTTACCGGACCAGATTGTAAGATTTGATTAAACAGTAAAAAAGGATCGGTAGCTCGTTTATTATACCATCTGGTCCAGATGCTTTTCCAGTTTTGAGTTCAGTTGTTGTTTTTCGTATCTCAGAGGCAGTAATTTCGGAGTCAAGAAGCTCGTCAATGAAAGGTATATGTTCAGCAATCGTCTTTTAGCCAGCTCATCGAAAGATTCATCAGTTTTAAACTTGTTGGAATTTAGAAATCGTTCAAAATGATAAAAACCTATCTGCAGATGTTATGCTAAGTTTGACGTTACTTGACTTGAAGTAAATCCTAATGCTAGCCAATAATTCATTAGTGTTAGTCGGGATAATAGGTGATGGGTGGTGTAATTTGTGTTGATTTTTTCTATTTTCTAGTCGAACAAGTTACTTGAAACTTGCGTTTAGCTTTTTTTTGTACTTGTTTAGATCATCAATGGAGTTGGTCATTTTAAAAAAAGTCTAAAAGCTTGTATTTCTCTAAAATTCAGATCATCACATATGTGATTCCACCAATGTGGTTGAGTTTTAAAATTTGTATATTTGGTCTGAATTGCGTCTGCTGCACCCTGTAAGATTTCGGTATGATTGGTTACCCCCTCACCAATGTGACTATCGCCAAGTTTTGACTGTATTTGTAATAGTCTGGAATTATTTTCATTGTTTGACACAATCTGATTAAAACACAGATCCAATGAATTTCGTTTTTTGTAGTTCAAAATTTCGTTTTTACTTGTCTTTACTACTCGTGTTCAGCATGAAATGAGGGGTCAACCAATCAAATGGTCTGTCGAATCGACCGTTTTACCTTTTCATGCGCAGAACTGTGGGTAGACATTACCAGACAATGGCGTCTATACTAACACCAAAACAAAACTAGATTTTAAAAAGCATCGGGTCAAATGTATGTACATCATAATTATCTTTACAGAATAATATAAGTAACCAACAGAATCGTCCAATATAAAGTCTTGTTCTGGGCCTACTCTAGAATTTTGATCACGAGCTATATATGAACGAATATTTTGATTTTATGGACAACAAAGTACACAATCCCATTTGGCTCAATGGGATTTGTACACACAGAAGACTCGGGTGGTATATAAACAAAGCAAAATAGAGTAATATTTGGTACTATTTCGGTTTCTAGCTATATGATAGACACCGTTATCTAAATTATGTTCAATTCGATTGAATAAGTGAACATTTTTTTTCTCCTGATAATCTCCCTTTACCCCTGTATTCTCTAACTAGTGAGAATGCTTCATGATTTGGTAGTAGACTTGTGAACTCAGCTTACACCATGTTTCTGACAAATTATTTACATCATATTGCGATAACATAATATTATGTACAAAATTCTCATTAACATGTCTTTTAAGACCGTCAATGTTTAGTGAAAATAGTGAGAAAAAATTAATAAATGATGTACTACTCGGGCCTTGGCAACACCCCTATTGTTCAATGGTGAGCTCATGCGGAACACCCTTTCAATCACAAGCCAAAATAATGTTGAGCTCGTCATTGTAAACAAAGGCTCGGTTAACATTGAACAGTTTGTCATAGCTTAAAAGATACCTTCTCGTGGGGATTTTCGCCTTATATTTTCATTTCTTCCTACAATTTCTGACCCTTTGGCTATAACCCTCTTTAACATATACACCAGCTATTCTTTTTTGCGGTGTTCCTATGATATTTTTATCTCGTGTTTTTGAGTCTCTTTATATGCATTTACGACCAAATAAGATCTGATGCGCTGATCATTATTGCCAGTTAATCGTGTTGATCGTAGAAAAAAGTTTTAACCGTCAAAATATGGTAAGACCTGATAGGAATATCACGATTACGACCACGATATAAATCATGGAGCGAATCGCAATTGGTATAGCAAATGGTGTCGCGGTGGGTTAAATGGCGCCAGTCGGGGCGAGGAGGTAATTCATTAATCATGTTATATTATCGATAGTCCAATTCAGTTCAAAACGCCCTTCTGGTCAACTTTCGATTTGTAAATGTGAGTAGGTATGGTTTTCATTCCATTGTATTTTTACTTAAAGTTAAAGCAAGTTACAGTTGTGTGGTTTTTATACGCCCACATTTTCATGTGGACGTATTATGTCGTCGCCCTAGTCCGTCCGGACGTCCGTCCACAATTGTTTGTGGACCCTCTACAGGTCACAATTCTTGTCCGATTTTGACGAAACTTAAAATATAGCTTTATCCCCAAAAGATCTCGGCTGCTTTCGATATTGGCATGTATCGGATCGTAACTTCATGGGTTATGGCCCCTGATTGTACGAAAAATCACGTTTTTAGCTTGTGGACCCTATAGAGGTCACAATTTTGAACCGATTCTGATGAAACTTGACATGCATGTTTATAACCCAAAGATCTTGGTTCCTGTCGATATTTGCGCCTATCGGAACGTAATTTTCTGAATTATGGCCCCTGATTGTCCGAAAAATCACCTATTTTAGCTTGAGGTCCCTCTTGAGCCGACAATTATTATCCGATTTGAAAAACCGTTCGATTATATCACTGTTACACCCCAAGGAAGGTTGAGTTCGAATTTCGGGAAAATCGGACCAAAATTGCCATACAAAATGGTCGCCGTTTGTACGCGAATACAGTTAAAAAGTGGTATATCAAGGTTGTGGACCCTGTAGAGGTCACAATTTTAATTTGATTTTGATGAAACTTGAAATGCATGGTTATAACCCAAAGATCTTGGTTCCTTTCGATATTTGCGCATATCGGATCGTAACTTCCTGAATTAATGCCCCTGATTATACGTAAAATCGCCTTTGTTTAGCTTGTGGTCTCTTTGGAGGTCACAATTATTATCCGATTTAAAAAATCGTTTGATTGTATCACCGTTACACCCTAAAGAAGGTTGAGTTTGAATTTCGGAATAATTGGACCAAAATTACCATACAAAATGGCCGCCGTTTGTATGCGAATACTGTTGAAAAATGGTGTATCAAGGTCGTCGACCCTGTAGAGGTCCCAATTTTAATTCGATTTTGACGAAACTTGAAATGCATTGATATTACCCAAAGATCTTGGGTCCTTTTGATATTTGCGCATATCGGATCGTAACTTCCTGAATTAATGCCCCTGATTATACGCAAAATCGCCTTTGTTTAGCTTGTGGTCTCTCTGGAGGTCACAATTATTATCCGATTTAAAAAATTGTTTGATTATATCACCGTTACAAGCTAAGAAAGGTTGAGTTCAAATTTCGGGAAAATAGGACCAAAATTACAATACAAAATGGCTGCTGTTTGTACGCGAATACTGTTAAAAAATGGTATTTCAAGGTTTGTGGACATTGTAGAGGTCACAATTTTAATTTCGATTTTGATGAAACTTGAAATGCATGGTTATTACCCAAAGATCTTGATACTTTTCGATATTTGCGCATATCAAATTGTAACTTAATGAATTATGGCCTTTGATTGTAGGAAAAATCACTTTCGGTTTTGCTTGTTCTCTATCCATCTCTCGAAAATGTGGGCGTATCCTGCCTGGCAGCCGCTGGTTTTTGTATGATGTTGCCATCCTTAAAGCCCCAATACCACTCTTGTTGTAACTGAATAAAATGTTCCAATCTTTATTCTGGTCAACAATTTATACTATTTTATAATATTTCAATTAAAAAATGATACAAACTTCATCTTAACACACCTAATTTTAAAAATTGGAAAAATTAAACTACATGCCGTAACATGGTTTGAAAAGCCTTACGTAAGCACTTTCAAATGCAACTTGGATTTAAACATATTTTCGTACCCTCTGGACAAGTAAGATAGGTTGTAATGGATAATTTACACAACAGGTAGGACACTTAAACATCTTGTAGTTAGAATAAGGCTAATTTCTTTTTCTGGACCTGTCAAGCCAGCAAAAGTGTTATTGTCCCTTACATGAAGTTTCTGCTAGCTGTCCTGGTACTTTTCACTTCATTCCTCAGTTTGTCTGAATTGAAGAATGTTCTCAGTAAGCTTTCAATCCTCAATGCACCATATTATGTCACAATAGGGAAACTAATATTATATAAATATGATTTGAAGACACTTGACCAGATTGCCTATCATCCACAAGATAAGATCATCTAACTTGTATGTTAGTTACACTATTAAGTCATTTGTTCACATTACAGCTACCGTATTCGATCAAATAACGACCGGAATTAAGCAATGAGGCGGAAACAAAATGAAATTTAGTCGACTCTTTAAGTCCCATTGCACAGGTTCGATCCCGGTGTTGGCTGAGAAAGTTCTTCGGGATTTTCCGGAGTAGTGCCGCCTTGTCAGTGGTGCAGGACGGAGGGCCTGAAATAGTCGTTCGGATGGGACAAAAACGAGGCCCCATGTACGTACACATTGGCATTTGAAATTCGGAATATTGAATCCTGTTCTTTTAAATCATTCAAATTTGATTCAAAAGAAAATCGTGCACGAATGCCAAAAGGACATCGATATTAATTCCTTTTATTCAAATAATATTGCACAAATTTGCAATGACCGTCCTGCCTGCATCTTAATTCGTGTTCGTTTAAATAAACCACCTTGGAGATCTACTAACCACTAGACCGTGACGAGAACGTTCAGTAAGCAAGAATGCAGATGATTAATTATAGAGGCATAGCTAGTGGTGGGATTCACTGACTACAGGTTACAAAATACAAAGCCTGTAAAGAACCACAATACAAATTGAAAGTAGGATTTAATATTCCTCAAAAACAATTTTAAAATTGGTTATTTGTATATATAAATTCCAGAAACTAATTTTCCCTTAAGGCTCCATTATTTAGGTGGTATTATAAAATACAAAAAACATAAAAAGAAGCAATATTTAAAAAATATGACAAGAATTTTAAAATTTTACATAAAATTGGTAATTGCTGTATTAATTTTCCAGAAATTGTTTTCCCTTTAAGGCTGCAATTGTTTTTATACGCCCACATTTTCATGTGGACGTATTATGTCGTCGCCCCTGTCCGTCCGGACGTCCGTCCGTCCACAATTGTTTGTGGCCTCTCTACAGGTCACAATTCTTACCCGATTTCGACGAAACTTGAAATATAGGTTTATCCCCCAAAGATTTCGGCTGCTTTCGATATTGGCACGTATCGGATCAAAACTTCATGGATTATGGCCCCTGATTGTACGAAAAATCACGTTTTTAGCTTGTGGACCCTATAGAGGTCACAATTTTGAACCGATTTTGATGAAACTTGACATGCATGTTTATATCCCAAAGATCTTGGTTCCTTTCGATATTTGCGCCTATCGGAACGTAATTTCCTGAAAAATGGCCCCTGATTGTCCGAAAAATCACCTATTTTAGCTCGTGGTACCTCTGGGGGTCACAATTATTATCTGATTTGAAAAACCGTTCGATTATATCACCGTTACACCCTAAGGACGGTTGAGTCCAAATTTCGGAAAAATCGGACCAAAATTACCATACAAAATGGCCGCCGTTCGTACGCGAATACTGTTAAAAAATGGTATATCCAGGTTGTGGACCCTGTAGGGATCACAATTTTAATTTGATTTTGATTAAACTTGAAATGCATGGTTATAACCAAAAGATCTTGGTTCCTTTCAATATTTGCGCATATCAGATCGTAACTTCCTGAATTATGGCCCCTAATTATACGCAAAATTGTCTTTAATTAGCTTGTGGTCCCTCTGGAGGTTACAATAATTATCCGATTTAAAAAATCGTTTGATTATATCACCGTTACACCCTAAGAAAGGTTGAGTTCGAATTTCGGTAAAATTGCACCAAAATTGCCATACAAAATGGCCGCCATTCGTACGCGAATACTGTTAAAATATGGTATATCAAGGTTGTGGACCCTCTAGAGGTCACAATTTTAATTCGATTTTGATGAAACTTGAAATGCATGGTTATAACCCAAAGATCTTGGTTCCTTTTGATATTTGGGCATATCGGATTGTAACTTCCTGAATTATGGCCCCTGATTATACGCAAAATCGTCTTTGTTTAGCTTGTGGTCCCTCTGGAGGTCACAATTATTATCCGATTTAAAAAATCGTTTGATTATATCACCGTTACACCCTAAGGACGGTTGAGTTTGAATTTCGGAAAAATTCAGAACAAAATTGCCATACAAAATGGCCGCCGCATGTACGCGAATACTGTTATAAAAAGGTATATCAAGGTTGTGGACTCAGTATAGGTCACAATTTTGATTCAATTTTGATAAAACTTAAAATGCATGGTTATAACCCAAAGATCTTGGTCCCTTTCGTTATTTGCGCATATCATATCGTAGCTTTCTTAATTATGGCCCCTGATTGCCCGAAAAATCGCCTATGGTCCCTCTGGAGGTTATATGCTTATTATCCGATCGAAAAAAAGCTTGACTCTATCACCGTTACACCATACCGAAGGTTGAGTTTGAATTTCAGGGAAATCGGACCATATTTGCCAGACAAAATGGCCGCCGTTTGTACTCTAATAGTGTTAAAATATGGTATATCAAGGTTGTGGACCCAGTATAGGTCACAATTTTGATTCGATTTTGTTGAAAGTTGAAATGCATGTTTATAACCTAAAGATCTTGATTCTTTTCGATATTTGCGCATATCAAATTGTAATTTAATGAATTATAGCCTTTGATTGTAGGAAAAATCACTTTCGGTTTTGCTTGTTCTCTAACCATCTCTCGAAAATGTGGGCGTATCCTGCCTGGCAGTGCCAGCTTACTATCTTTAATTTGAGGTATTAAAGTAAATAAATTTATGAATACCAAATAAAGATAACCTTGACATTCTTATATGTGATCGGTGTATGCGACTCAAAAAACGTGGTAATTTTAAACCGTCAGCTTTATAATAAAACTCGGTTGAAAGATATTGAATTCTATGGTGGGTTCGTCTGCTGTGCTGCTGATGGTGACGCGAGACTAGTGTACTTCGCACAGTGAAAGGTAGTTTCAACAGCGCTATATGACTTGAAATATATTGTAGTTGGGTGGATTTTTTGTCCACCCTCCTCGTCCCTCTCTTTGATATGCAATAACTTAGGATATAGCTTTATTATCAGTTTCAATCTCGTAGATTCTCAACTCCCTATAACTCCTGCATAGTATATTAGATATGCATTTCTAAACTGAGTATTATCCGAGGAGAGGCAGTGATTCAGCCCATTCTTGGATCACGACCCACACCACTGATATTATGGACTCAAACTGCATAGCTAACTTAAATATTTTTAATTAATACAAACTTACAACCACAGATTTAGTGTTTTCTACATGAAGGGTGTTGCATTAGAACCATTTTTTAATTAATGCAAACTTACAACCACAGATTGAGTGTTTTCTACATTAAGGGTGTTGCGTAATAGCATTACAACCATTTATCACAATAGGCGTTTACGGCATGTCCAGGACTACGGTAATGTATTTCGTATGAGTTTGCTAACATAATAATAATATTTCACTTGGCAGTATGGATATGTTTACGAATTGATGGTTATGTAGTTGCAAAGTGCACACGTTGATTGGGCCATCTTTAGCATGTACTACATAATGTACTCATAACTGGCGAATCTCCGACAGCAAGAGGGTCTCCGGTGATTGAGGGAAACATGTTTCCTGTTAGTTTTTGAATTCTGAATCTGGGGTGTATATTTTTATTTAAAAAACGGCTCAATTAAAGTCCGTGTGTTCTATTTGCATTTTTCGCTCAATTATGAAATTTATCATAGCTGAATCCAAGCTTTTATGTACTAAGATTGGTTACATAACATTTAAGTAAGAAATTAAAATTCCAAGGCAGAATGATGTCCCGGCTTGGATTCAACCGAACTTTAAAAATGACTATCAATAAATGTTCGCCGACAAGAAAATGACTACGGGCGTGTTTCATAGCGCGTAGAAATTCCAAATTTCTTGTTAATACCGGACGGAATTATTGTTGTTTTCAATGATTCTATAGCGCTAAAATGATGCATCTGGACTTTAATATACTGTGCATATATACTATTCAAAAAAAGTAGGGGATATTTGAGTTTTAAGTGTTATTAAAGTCACCTAATGAAACTGACGAAGAAACAAATGACAAAAAGAAATGAAGTTCACGTTCATCGATTTATTCCAAATGATCGTTAGACTAAGTAAGGCACAGCAAAGTTACCCCCAAATGGATCATGTCTGATGACGTTAACGTTTGAAAGCGCTCGTTTCGACGACGCCACACCCTCCTACGTCTGTCCAACAAATCAACAGTGAACCTTGACTCATCTGAAAACATCAAATTGCTCCAGCGTCGATTATCCCTGGGTTGACGATACCTACACCAACGACGCGTTGCCTGAATGTGATGATCTCTCAAACAAGGGATCACGCGAGGACGTCGGGCTCGAAGGTGACCCTTACGCAGTGGATTCCAAATCGTCTGGCCACTCACTCTCACACCAGTGTCTGTTTGAAGACGAGCGCTGATCTGATTCGCTGTGATGACACGATTTCTCAAGGCAAAGGTACGGATAAATCGATCCTGGGCTTGAGTTGTCGCCCTTGGTCGACCTGAACGTGGTCTGTCCTGTACAGATTGTGTATCACGGTATCTGGACCATAGCCTGCTTATGACAGACCGAGGAACATTCATCGTCCGCGCTACAACCGCTTGTGTTGTGCCGATCTGTAAGCCGACGCATATCAAAATTTGTTTTCTGGCCATTAAAACAATTAAACTGATGTTTCCATCCTGGAATTTAATGCCACAATGACTGTAACATTCAAAGTCAGAGTTGTGCAAATCTTGGGTTGGACCCCCATGATGATCCCAAGCATCACCTGCATTCCATGCGGTAGCTATTGGTGCGTTTGGGCGTCACGTGTAACTGGAAATGTTTCTTCTGTTAGGTTCTATAGTGACTTTTTTCGTAGTCATTTGCATATTTTATTATTATGCCCCCAAAATTAAATATTCCATACTTTTTTTTGAATAGTATACCATTGCAAACACAAATGCTATATCGCATACCCGGAATTACCAACGGCCAAATGTGAACTAGATCCATAACTCAAACTGTCTGTAGCTCGGAGCCTGCACAATCATAATCCGGGTCTCTTCGCTTGTAACCCGGGGCCTACACAATCATAATCCGACTCCCTCCTTCTCTCTATCCACTATCTCTCTCTCTCTATTAAACCGTTTTTAATTGTAGTTGGTCCCGTACCGGATTCAATAAAAGTAACGAAAGACTGCCGGGGGGGGGGACCTTTTGAACTGGCAGAGACTTTCAAGATCCCCAAGGAACTGTTGTACCTGTAGTACCTACACCAATTTAGATTTCGGTGAATTTAATAGCAATTAAGAGAATTTTAATTTTTACCCGTGTTAATTTCTTTGGCTTGCATGGACATATTCGAGAGCTAATGATGTACATTTAGCTATTAGCAGCAGCCCGGTTAATTTCTTTGATTTAGAAGGTCATTTCTGGAAATTGAAATGTATCTCGGTACTTACACATTAAGTAGTGAATGATCAGTGTTTGTATTTTTAAATCAATGGCCCAATAAAAAAATTTATTGCTGACCTAAAAAAAAAATAGGCCGAGTACCTTTCAATAGATATCGTAATTCATTTCGTATGTTAAGGCAAATAATCCAATTGCTGAAGTGAATTTAGCACCGGGACGATAACTGCTCTTCATGGACTGGGATACAAATTATAGAACTCATATAAGTTGGATGCAAATGATAGAGATGGGGGTATAAACCTTTTGTCAGGTTTGGGCTAATATGGCTACTTCTCAACCATACTACATTAAGACCTAGCCAATTTTATTACATACAAATATATTTTGAACATGCCGTTATGATCTGTTGTAATATCTTGGGAGCATTTGAGAACCTAAATGAAGAAAATTTATGTTAGCCACTGCGCGTTTGTATTTTTGTTCTTTTTTAACATTTAAAACTTAAAAACATGTAAGTATAATTTGTATGGTTACTCCCAACCCATACTACATTGAGACCTAGCCAATTTTAATATATACTACTCAAATGAAGTTAAGCGTCAAACCTTTTTTTTCTACCAGGTAATTGTCTATGCATATTATATCAGATATATATATATATAAAATTATTGGCGAAAATCGCGTCAAAATTGGTTCACGATATCCTGACGACAAAACATGTGTACAAGGCATATGCCATTTTCAAACAAAATGATTTTGACAGTCTCCATAGAAACCATAAACTGAAGCTCAAAACAAGGCCCACAAAACTTTTGCATTGCCCAAACGCAGTATGGTACGACTTTTTGGTATTGATTATAGCCTTGCACGCGCATTAGAAATATGACGTAAATGTGTTCCTTGTATAGTAGTTTACATCATAAACAATATATAAAGATTGACCTGTGCGAAATCACGAGAACATCAGATGGGCAAAATGCGTGTTAGGATTAATGCGAAATATAGTGCCTTTAATCTATCAAAATGTGAAATTTAAGGGGTAAACGGGTTAAGATAGTTTTTTACGAATCGAAACAGATCAAAGATCAATCTATGTATGGGTTTTCTATTTGCTAACCGATGGGGGCGTTGGTGCGCAAGTAAAAGAAACCTTAGTAGTTGGAACCGACGAAGGCGGGGGTGGTGCGGGTGGTTTGTGCCGGTAGTGCTAAAACATTTGATTTATTAAATATTTAATCTTATTCTTCGGGTGTTTCAGGTTAAACTTTCGCAGCCTGAAGCAATGGGTTTAATCAAACGAAATACTGCGAGGGGTATGCCTTATCATTGACTAGTAGGGTAAGCTTGAATAATTCTGTTTAGAATACAGACCGACATTTCGTTTTGTTCTTTTTATATACTTTCGATGCCTACACTACATAAATATATGACCAGTTGTATTGGGAGGTCGCGTCAGGGGTTGCACGTGTGGTTTAATTTGACCTATGACCTCAATCGGCGTTGACGTTTCTAGTGGCACCGCCAAGAAGTCACCGTAATTGATTGTTTCATTGGCTAATCCCTCAAGCCATCCAGAACGTAGGTCATTTGATAACTATATCCTAGTAAAGTATAGACAAAAAAAACGAAATTTTGAACTATAAAAAAACGAAACGAATTTGGATGTGTGTTTTAATCAGTGGGAGTGAACAGGGGAGAAAACCAGGGGATGCAGAGAAACCCCTCGAGGTTGGACAGGTGACCCTACGCGAAACCATGCAATTTCAATCAATGATAAACCATTCGAGTATTCGCCACCTGGTATATAAAATACTAGTAAAGAAGGCAATCTTTACTCGTAATAGTTAGGTCAAGTGCACTTTAGTTATCTGAAGCGCTTCACGCGTGCTCGAGAAATGTTTCTGGTCACGTCCTATATCTGCCATCGTACACATAAGATTTATCATAATATCAAAAAAGAGAGTCCCCAGCAACAGACTTCACAACACTGTGTAGATGGTTATAAATTATATTCAGTACATGTTTCGGGATAAAAGCCCTTCATCAGCCAGATGTATCACTGAGATCCAGACTTTCCTGCCCTGTTCTAGGGAATCTTCCAACCCCCTTAATTACCGTGTCGAGTGGACGTTAAACCCCATTTCTCTCTCTCTCCCCCTATCTCTCTCTCTCTCTTTCCCTTAATTATCGAGTTCGAGGGTTTTATCATAATATAAACGTATTATATATTTGAACATCACAGCTGTCTCCACTATTGATATCACTAATGGACACAGTGTTAAAAAAAACCAAATATATTTGAACATCACAGCTGTCTCCACTATTGATATCACATATATATGAAGATATGGTGTTTCTTATAGTCGTGCGATTACAGAGCAAATTTTGCCCTTAAACGCACGGTTTAAAAAGATATATAATGTGTAGGCGAGAATGACTTGGCTTTCATATAAAAATAGCATATAATAATGTGAGATGGTGGAGTTAAATAAATTAAATCAAATGCAGGCTTTAAATGGCTATAGCTTAAGGGAGCTAATCGCTGACATTTGGGACCTAGAAATTCACAAAACTGGGTCGCAACGCATATAATACTGTAATATGAATGTATATACACTGATTTACATTCAATGGTTTCCGTTTTACTCCAAATTTCAAATCAGTATGGTCGGCGAAATAAGCCATCAACCTCAATCGAGTGCAATTTTCTAGCGTCTGGTTATTCCAGGCTACATACGGCCGTTTAATTTGATGCAATATGTCTAGCCTCGTCCATCGAGTCTCTCATCACAACTGGGACTGAAGCGCAGTATGGTATACGATTCGTGTACTAATGTTTAAAAATATAATTTATCTTAAATATCGGATATCAGAAGCTCATCTTTTCCCGGTAAGTTTACATTATCAATGTTGATTTAAATTGACCAATTCGTGTTTTCGATGTTGAAGGAGCTACTACGTCTCTCACTCAAATCATCCAAAATCTGCAACATTGAAAACACGATTTATTTGTCAAATTAAATCAACATTGATGTTGTGATCTTACAGGGAAAAGATGGGCTTCTGATATCCAATATTTAAGACAAAAAATTTTTTTTTACCATTGGTACAAGAATCGTGTAACATAATGCGCTTCAGCCCTAGTTGTAACAGGAGACTCGGGGGCGAGGCTAGACTGGAATAACCATCCGCTAGAGATTTGCACTCGATTGAGATTGTTGGCTTATTTCGCCGAACATAACTGATTTGAAATTGGAGTAAAAACAGAAACGATTGCATGTAAATCAGTTTATATACATTCATATTACATTATTATATGCGTTGCGACCCACTTTTGTCAATTTCTAATTCCCAAATTTTAGCGATTTAGCTCCTTTAAGTTTGTCAATTTCTAATTCCCAAATTTTAGCGATTTAGCTCCTTTTAAGTTTCTCATTGTTCTCACAAACAGCTAGCTATATGAGTAGTTGTCATTTAGTGAGTGATACCCTTACATTGAGTGTTTTTCAGGGTGGGGATCACGGTGGCTAAGTGGATAAGGCGCTGGTTCGCTAGCCTGGAGGTTGAGTGTTCGATCCCTGCATTGGCCGAGAAAGTCCACCTCGATTTTCCGGCGTGAATTCCCCTTGTCAGTGATGCAGAAGGAGGGCCTGACAAGGACAGCTGCCTGGTCGTTCGGATGGGACGAAAAACCGAGGTCCCGTGTACAAATTGGAGTGCACGTAAAAGATCCCTTGGCAGTTGGAATTCGATATAAGAGTAGGCCCGGGCAAAAATATCCCTCATGGCACACTAGCCCAGGTTAGGTGCTTAAGCGTAGGACGTTAAACCCCATTTCATTCCGTTTTTCAGGGAATATTGAATATTTTAATACCCTTCCCACGTTCACATTCTGACTGACCCATCAGTGGTGGCAAGGAGCTGTGTCTAGTCGTTCTGGTCGTACACGGTTGGGACACGATAAAACATTAATAACTCGAAATAAAAGTAGAAATGAAATTAAGGCTGGTTTATGGTCCTACATTTTAGCATCGACTGGGATAACTAAATAAACGTCTGTTTTGCCAGTCCGGACAAAATTTCCCCCATAGCATACTACACGAGTGGGGTATCCCCAATCGGATCAGAAAAGTAGGGCGTAAACCAACATTCAATTTCTGATGTTCTAGAAAAACTGGCCTCGTACAAATCAACACCGGCCCGGTTGTTTGGACCTGGGAGCAAATATCACAAGCAACCTATCAGCTAATTCTAATTCCAATTATATTTTTTTTCGTTTCGGTTTTGGATGATCTGTACTACTCAGGACGTTTTATAGTTTGGGGTTGATGACTCAAAATACACTAAACGCGACTTATCACTTAAATGAGAAATGGGAGCAAATATCCAGCAACCTATCAGCTTATTCTTATTCCAATTATAATTTTTTCGTTTCGGTTTTGGATGATCTATACTACTCAGGACGTTTTTATAGTTTGGGGTTGATGACTAAAAATACACTAAACGACTTATCACTTAAATGAGAAATGGCATCGGGTTTTCGAGTTAAATACTGTCTTTGCTTCCTTTGGGGAAAAGTATATAATATAATAAGATAGTTTACATCTATTGTATAGATCTTGTAACCTTGAGAAGCCGGATTTTCCCTAAAGCAATTTTCAAGCCAATGACGTCAACTGGCAGACTATCGCCATTGGAGAGACGACCACTGTCAAGATCGGTCGCATTATTTTTGTAAACATCATTTTAGTGAAGTCTGTACCATAACAGGCCCGGGACTGTTCAGCGCAGTGGACGCTTACGACTGGCCCCGGATCCATTCACTTGATTTGATAATTGTTTTTTTGTTTTTTTTGCAATATCTATTTTCTGTCTTGTCCGCAGGTTTATCTTGTAGATTTTTGTTTTGATTGTAGTGCGGTCCCCCTGCGCTTGCTATTACAGTATTAATGACGTCATATTTTATAAACATTCTTACTTCCTGCTTTACGACATAATTGTACGTAACAAATGACAGAAAAATACATTTTTGACAGCAAGAGTTGACTTGTACTTCATAACAATCCCAGCACACCCATCGATCATCCTTACAACAAAACATGTTAAAGATACATTCCCAAGTAAAAACTGTGTGATTTGATTATATACTTGGACTAAAAACAAACGTTTGCTTCAAATTCCTCTAAAAACATTTTTTTCTCGAAAAACTAATCGGAGCCGAAAAGGTATATTTTAAGCCTTGTTTGTCACGTGGCTGGATTGGAGGCGAATCCATTTTTAGCTTGTTTTTACCATATATTATATACAGATAAGCCAACTTTTTTTCCGATGTTTCAAAACAGAGTCTGTACCTAAATCAGAGAGAGGGATTACACATAGGCATAGCCTTTCCCCCCAGTCCAAATTCAGAATGAATGAATAAAAATATTCTTTAAAAAAACAAAAAACAGAGTCTGCTGTACCTTTAAGTTTCTCAATGTTCTCACTAACAGCTAGCTATTCGATCAGCACAACGTGTAGACAACAAGCGGATTGGTTGCCATTTAATAAGGGCTACCCTTAAATTGATTGTTTTTCAGGGAGTTTGGTATTTTTCTGGTAAGATTGGGAGTCTCTACTTTCCATATGTATATATAAATACGGGGGTTTGGTGGCCGAGTGGTTAGCAAGAGTGCGCTGTATCATAAAGCCTGTCATTGAGTCAACTGACGTGGCATTCTGAACATCTGAGACACGCTACCTGCGAATTGTTGAAATATAATTAAACCATATGTTAGTCCCGAAATGACCTAGTTTGTGCAGGGTGGAAGTTAAATCCCATTTCTCTCTCACACACAAACACATATAAATACACGGACATTCATCTTCATCTGCTGACTTTACATCTTCAGTTTTGAATTGTAATATGAGTATTCACTGTCACAAGGGGAAAATCTCAGAGTGCAATATAAGTATTCACCCGTACGAATAAAAAGTCGAAATACAGTGTTACAAAGGGGATATCTCACAATGTAATACATGTAGTATTATGCATACAAATAAACATAAATTATTCAATTCGTGTCAGTTTACTGGTATAAAGGACATAGCATCAATCGTACCTGTAATATAGTGTCCAGATAATCAAGACTACATATATCTTGACTATATAAGATTAAGGGTCTAGAGTCTAGGTAATCTGGATAGCATATAACACACACCTGAGGCATTCGGCAAACCTCGACAGATTCCGGTGCCCTACATCTAGACTCGGCTGTATGATGATGTCTGCCATTTTGGAACTATTTTAAAGGACCCGGATAATAAATGGCTGCCCCCATGGCCATGGAGATTATATCAACAAACTAAAAAAATGGCTGCCCCCATAGAGATTAGGGATCACGGTGGCTACGTGGATAAGGCGCTGGTTCGCTAGCCTGGAGGTTGAGTGTTCGATCCCTGCATTGGCCGAGAAAGTTCATCTCGATTTTCTGGCGTGATGCAGAAGGAGGGCCTGACAAGGACAGCTGCCTAGTCGTTCGGATGGGACGAAAAACCGAGGTCCCGTGTACAAATTGGAGTGTACGTAAAAGATCCCTTGGCAGTTGGAATTCGATATAAGAGTAGGCCGTAGCGCCGCTGCCCGGGCAAAATTTCCCTAATTGCACACTGTGGCGTATGCCCGTCTTCAATTAGCCCAGGTTAGGTGCTTAAGCGTAGGACGTTAAACCCCATTTCATTCATTCATTCCATAGAGATTATATCTAGAAAAGACGCCATTTTGGGACTATTTTGTGAAAGCGGCACGTTTTCCTGTTGAAGTAAATCGGTAGTTGACTAGCCGCATCGCAAATTATGGTCGTAGGTACATATCAATTACTATCATACATCCGAGTCTAGATGTAGGTTACGGAGAGTACCGGAATCTGTCGAGGTTTGCCGAATGACACCTGAGGTTGCACGGGTGGATGCACCTGGGCGAATAAAAAATATTCAACGCACATGGTTGTTGGTTGGTCATTTATAGACTAAGATATACATATTACATGGTGTCAGAAGTGTTGCTAGAAGTTTAATTATGGATCAGCTAAAGGCTCCAGGTTCTCTCAATTTAGATGGCAATTTATCGGAAAATTGGAGACGTTGGAAACAGCGATTTGAAATTTACCTTGATGCAAGCGGTATTATAACAAAGACCGAAAAGGTAAAAAAAAACCACATTACTTCATACTATAGGTGAATAGGCTTTAGAAATACATAACAGTTTTGTATTTGAAACTCCTGAAAATAGACTAAGATTAATACCCGTACTTGGAAAATTTGAAAAATATTGCTCACCGAAACGAAATGTGACGTATGAGAGACACATTTTCAATATTCGCTCACAAAAAGTAGGTGAATCATTCGATCAGTATGCATCTGATTTACGTAACAAAGCCAAGAGTTTGGTGAACTTTGTGATGGCCTTATACGGGATAGGATTGTTTGTGGCATTATTAGTGATCAGTTGAGAACTAGACTATTGCAAGAATCTGATCTCACTCTTGAAACTGCGGTCAATATCTGTAGGGCAAATGAACTTAGTTTAAACCAAGCCAAATCATTGGGAAGTGAGCATGGTACAGACGTACATGAATTTCGAGAAGGGCAAATAAAACAAGGACGTATCACCAGTCAAAATCGATACAGAATGAACGGTTTCGTCCTGAATGGAATCGTGATACCAAACAGAAATTCAACAATTACAAATCACCAATTACAAATGCAGCACGCGATTATCAACAAAATTACAGATGCTATCGTTGTGGTGGAAATCATTCCGTACAGACCCAGTGTCCAGCATTTGGATCAACATGCTCGTTTTGTGGGTTAGCTAATTATTGGGCTAAAGCTTGTCGAAAAAAGAATTACAGTCGGCATCAGAAACGACAGGTCCATTCGTATGGTATAGATGATGGTGATGATATAGATTCGTTTTTTATTGGAAGTATAGAAACTGCCAATATCACAGAAAGTAAAAGGTATGTCACTTTAAATATAAATGACACTTTAGTAAAATTTAAATTAGACACTGGTGCAGAATGTAACGTAATCCCAAAATCCCTGTTTGATAAATGAGCAAAAAGTTCGCTATCCAAATCAAAGGTAAAACTTAATGCCTCATTAGGTCGAGGTGTTTTTGTTTGCCAGTATAAACAAAAATATCATGTATTAGAATTCCAAGTGGTAGAATCGGATGTGCCGTAAATTCTTGGTTTAAAGTCGTGTGTTGAGTTGGGTTTGATACAGCGAATATACGATATTACAAATAAACCCGATGTTCCTTTAAATAACTGTGAGAAACTTTTACATGATTATTCTGATGTGTTCGAAGGACTAGGCTGTATTAAAGATATTAAACATCATATAGTTACAGATCCAGCAGTCAATCCTGTTATACACCTTGCTAGAAGAGTATCAGTTGCTATAAGACCAAAGATTAAAGATGAATTGGATAGGATGGAAAATTTGGGAGTTATTGCAAAAGTTAAAGGTCCATCCGATTGAGTAAATAGTTTACTGACGGTGGTTAAGCCAAATAATACACTTCGTTTATGCATTGATCCCAAAGATCTAAACAAAGCCGTTAAGCGTGAACATTTTCCTATGAGAACAATTGAAGAAGTAATTTTGCGAATGCCCCGCGCTGCTGTTTTTTCAAAGTTAGATGCGACTCATGGTTACTGGCAAATTCAATTAGATAGTGAAAGCTCTAAGAAATGTACGTTCAACACACCTTTTGGACGGTACCAATTCAATCGTCTACCATTCGGAATAGTTTCGGCATCTGAAGTTTTTCAGTGTGCTATGTCTGGAATATTTGAAGACATAGATAAAGTTGAAGTCAAAGTTGACGATATTCTAGTTTGGGGTGAAACTAATGAGGAACATAATTCTAGACTTAAACAGGTTTTACAAAGAGCTCGTGACGTGTGCCTTAAATTAAATAAAAACAAATGTAAATTTGAACAAAGTGAAATTTCGTATATTGGACATTTATTAAAGTTATATTATTCAAGATATAGATAAGAACTAGCCATTCTTGCTATAATAGTTCGAAAGTAGGTGATGTAAAATGAATAATTTGAAAATTTCATTCAAATTACTCTATTGCAAGCGAAGATATTGGCATTTGAAGATTTTGCCGATGTGTGCAATAATTTCAACCACGGTCCTGGTTGATCAAAGCTAAGACTTGAAGCGTCTGGAACCGCCATATTTGATTTACCACTGAAACGTTTTAATCTGTTTAATATCGGAGCAATCTGATGCCATCCGAAGTTGATTAAGGCCCGGATCAGTTAATTAATGTCTAATTAATACTTTAGAAAACATTTCATGCCCAAATAAAGACCTGCACTAGGCAGATTTAGCTCTTGAATAATGCATGTTTAACTAAAGATGGTCTTAAACCAGACAGTAAGAAGATATACGCGATTAACCAGATGGACAGTCCAGTTGATAAACCATCGTTACAGAGATTTTTAGGAATGGTAACATATCTTGCAAAGTTTATTCCTAATTTTTCAGAGATCGCTGCACCTTTACGCTTATTACTAGAAAAAGATGTCGAATGGCAGTTTAATTCTGAACAAATCGAGAGTTTGAAAAATTAAAAAGATTAGTCTCGCACGCACCAGAACTACAATATTTTGATGTAGAAAAATCTGTGGCGCTTTCCGTTGACGCGAGTTCAACTCGTTTAGGGGCAGTTTTACTTCAAAACAATAAACCGATCGCATATGCATCAAAATCGTTGAGTAAGTCCCAAATAAATTATGCGCAAATTGAGAAGGAGATGCTATCAATTACCTTAGCGTGTGAACGTTTTCATGAGTACATATATGGTCAGCGAGTTGTACACATTGAATCTGATCATAAACCGTTAGAGGTAATTCTTAAAAAAAAAAGGGGATATATTGTGCACCTTCACGTTTACAAAAAATGATTTTGAGGGTCCAGAAGTATAGTTTAGATGTAAAATATTGACCCGGTAAAGACATTCGGCAAACCTCGACAGATTCCGGTACTCTCCGTAACCTACATCTAGACTCGGATGTATGATAGTAATTGATATGTACCTACGACCATACATTTGCGATGCGGCTAGTCAACTACCGATTTACTTCAACAGGAAACTTCATCATACAGCCGAGTCTAGATGTAGGGCACCGGAATCTGTCGAGGTTTGCCGAATGACGGTAAAGAGTTATGTGTGGCAGATACACTATCCAGGGCCTGTAGTTCACAACCGTGTGACACGCGTGATGATGATGATTACAATGAATTTGAGGTAAATATTCTACAAAGTATACCCATGTCAGTACCTAAATTAGAAAAACTTAAAATGTGTATTGGTGAAGACACAACTATGCAACAGCTTAAAACATACATATTAAATGGTTGGCCTGATCATATTAGTAGTGTACATGTTGGCGTTAAACCGTTTTGGAACATTCGCGATGAACTGTCGTATTATGATGGTGTTCTGTTTAAAGGTGAAAAGGTCATAATTCCCAAATCAATGAGACCAGAAATTTTAAATTTGATTCATAAATCGCACCAAGGCATTTTAAGGACATCACAGTTAGCTCGAGATGTAATGACGTGTAATGTGTGTTGTAATTTCGTCGTCATAATATTAAACAGCCTATGCGTCGACGAATTCTTCCAAACAGACCGTGGTCTCATGTTGGAACTGATTTATTTGAACTAAATAATAAAACATATATTTTAATAGTTGATTCTTATTCTGGGTTTGAGGAAGTAATACTACATTGAAGTAATACTACATTGTAAATCACAGTTCGCTCGTCATGGTATACCCGATGTGTTGTATTCAGATAACGGACCACAATTTTCAAGTTTCCTGTTAAAAGATTTTTCGCAGAAATACGATTTCAAACACGTGACATTTAGTCCGCTATATCCCCAGTCAAATGGTTCGGCGGTGAATAATGTTCTGTTGTACAAAGGCTAATGGGAAGAAGAACTAAAACGTTGATACCCACTAGTGAATCGTTGTTAATGCCAAATTTAATAAAAACCTGATATAGTTCGCGATAGACTTGGCGATTTACAAAATAAACAAAAATTTTAATATGATAGACAATCGAGGATATTACCTCAGATTAAGCCGGGTGAAAATGTCGGGTTAAGGTCTAAATGTGGTTGGGAACCAGCAACTGTTATTAAAGGGCCAATCCCGATAACTTTTTGGGGAATAAAACTGCTTATTTTTGTGTTAAAATCATTTAAAACCCATTATCTAAGGCCGATCAACTAACCCGATTTTTGTGATACGCTTGTAAATAACTTAAACCTGACAGTTTGCCTCTGGAAATGGAGACCTTTGTATCATACAGTATCTGGATAAAACCAGACTTTTTTCTATAAAAATAATATGTAGGTAAAATTTACCTCTTGTTATCAAGTACAGTACATGGGTCATTCACTGTATAGACCACTCAAGAAACGTAAATCGATTATCAGGTCACCAAATGAAAAAAATGACCCGAATTCTTAAAAGGGTTACGTGTCCGGATAAGCAGTTTTGGCGTTCACGTCCAAATGACTCAATATTTTGAGTTGAAATTTTGAGACAAGGTATATACACCATGACCCTATACTTTGGCGTTTTATTTTCATACATTCTCAGACTTTTATTTTTGAGCGTCTGTATAATTAGGGACTGTCCCTTTAAAGAATCGCCAGAACCACGTTCGTTTATAGTTAGAAATGTGGATGGTCAGATATATCGTAGAACGCGACAACATATTCTCAAAACTAAGGGTTCAGTTCAGTCTGTTAATACCGGTTCGAATGAAGCTGAAACTAAACAGTTGTTCACAAATCCTTTACCGGTTGTATCACCAATAGCAGATAAATAAACTTCAAGTGGATAACAAGGTGTACGAACTTCTAGTGGTAGATTAGTTGTTAAACCCTGCCGATATACAGACACTAAATATTAATATATTGTATATCAATTTATGAAATGTGATATATTGTAATGTATTTGTATTTCATCTTTTGTAAAAAAAAAAAAGAAAGATGTAATATAGTGTCCAGATAATCAAGACTACATATATCTTGACTATATAAGATTTAAGGGTCTATATGTAATCTGAATAGTATATAACACACACCTGAGGTTGCACGGGTAGATGCACCTGGGCGAATGAAAATATTCAACGCACATGGTTGTTGGTTGGTCATTTATAGACTAAGAGATACATATTACAGTACTGACTTTCTCATTTGGATTACATAAATTACCTCACTGTATAATAGGTAAGACATTTGTATTTCGTGTATGCACCGGTGTATGGTTGTATAGAATAATATGTAGGGAAAGTATACATAACTATTTTATGTAACCAGTTTTATGCGTGCTATTTCGTATTATATACACCAATGAAGCGAGTATATGCCCGCATATATGGACACTTAAAATTAGCTTTTGTTGTTCGAGAGCCGCGGTGACGTTACAGTTTACTTTGAATGTTCCAAAAATAGTGTTCCTCCTTTTGGATTATAGCTTTCGAAAAACTTTGTGCGATTGCTTAATAGTTAAGACTGTCTACGATACCGGCGTGATTTCCCCTTGTCAGTGATACAGAAGGAGGGCCTGACAAGGACAGCTGCCTAGTCGTTCGGATGGGACGAAAAACCGAGGTCCCGTGTACAAATTGGAGTGCACGTAAAAGATCCCTTGGCAGTTGGAATTCGATATAAGAGTAGGCCGTAGCGCCGCTGCCCGGGCAAAAATTTCCCTCATAGCACACTGTATGGCGTATGCCCGTTTTAAATTGGCCCAGGTTAGGTGCTTAAGCGTAGGACGTTAAACCCCATTTCATTCATTCATTCATTGTCTACGATACCAGTGGCTCAGAAGTGTAAATACATGAGTGGGGTTGGGTTGGGGTATCCCAAGTCGGATCAAAAAAGTACGGCGTTAAACCACAATCCATTTCTGGCCTCGTACAAATCAACACCGGTTGTTTGGTCCTTGATGTAATCGTATTTAGTTTAGTTTTATATTATTATAGCTTTTAGTTTTGTATTTTTAAAGCTTTATAGTTTTAAGTTTTGTTTTGATATTATGTGTTACTTCTGTAAAGTCCGTTGATATGTATATGTAACTGACTGTAAACAATAAATTATTATTATTATTATTATTTGAAGCTACCGTGGAGCAAACAATCAGAGGCGTAGCCGTGATATATATATATATATAGGGGGGGGGAGGAAATGAAATTAAATAGAATGTTTTGACAATCTGTGACGCGGGGAGTGGGGGGGGGGTTATACAAACGATTTTAAGTTTCAGTCTTCTGTAAACACTGTTTTGGCATATTTTGGGGGGTTAAACTAAAACATCACACCAAGACAATGTTTATCATGTTTAAGTCCGGGGGTGCCGTATGGATATGTACATGTTATATACAGATAGAATCTTAACTGATCCTAATAATTAGTGTAAATAAATAGAAGTAAGGGGGGGGGAGTATATTCAGTCCCCCCTCCCCGGACACGTGTGACGCCTATGCATACAATCCAATTCAAATTATAATTTGTTTCGTTTCGGTTTTGGATGTACATGGCGTTTTATTGTTTAGGGTTGATGACTAAAAAAAACCGAAACAACTTATCACTCAAATTGAGAAATGGAATTGAGTTTTCTAGTTATATACTGTCGTTTAGGAAAATAATCTGTAGCTCTCTTTGGGCGAAAATGAGTATTTAATAAATCGTTCTAAGATAGTTCACATCTATTGTTTAGACCTTGTAACTCAATCTATTTTTACAGAGTTAAGGCAGCCAAGCGAATATTCACTGCGGATCATTGTGCTTGTAACCGACACACCTTGGCAAGCAGGATTTTCCCTAAGGCAAATTCTCAAGCCAACGCCCATCCCATACTGCACACAGCGTTCCACCTACGTCATTACCAGAATGAAACACTGTGCTAATCGGACTCCATTTAAAACGCTCGCGTCATCATTTTGGGGCGGGGCCATGGAGGTGTGGGCGGGACTTATCGAACTTACACAACAGAGTGAAAATAGACCGTAGCACATGTTTTTTGTAAACACAAAGTCAAATTTCAAGTTCTGCCACTCGGCTAAAAACGATATATAATTATGTGCTATGGGTAATATTGCAATACATTCTTTACAATTGTAAACGGTCTTTAAAGCTTCAATGTGTTTATCTTTTAAAAAAAAGGCCTATATACGCCTAAATTTTTCTTCGCAAATAAAACCGCTTCTGTGAAGTTGTCGTCTATGGGGGCTGCCATGCTGAATAATTAGGGGACTTTTTTGTGGTTCGGCTCTTGATCAGTTTGACATCTTTCATACACACAACGGCTAAATAAACATATTTAATTTCATTCAATATGACAATAAAAGAGAAATAAATACTTCTCAAAACTTCTAAAAGCATACTCGGTGTTATCGACTAAAATCGTCGATGTAGGAATTAAAATGTCGGTTAATTAGGTTAGGGCCTTTTCTCAGCCGAAGCTAGCAGTAGATAGGCAGCCTAAGTTTGGGATGCGCCCATCCCAAACTTACGCTGCTTGTCTATAGCCAAGCTTCGCCTGAGATTCTGGTATGACGTAGATGGATCGCTGTATGCAGTACGACCAATGTCTTAATCACGTTATATTTTATAAACATTCTTACTTCCTGCTTTACGACATAATTGTACGTAACAAATGACAGACAAAAGTCTATTTTAAGCTGCTTTGTCTGTCACCTGGCTAAATTGGGGGGGGGGGGGTTAGCTATGAAACATATGTACAAGTAAAAAATTATCCACTTTACTTCATTCTGACATATTATATTAAAGCATAGCTAGCCGTCTGCCCTCTATGTGCGCCTTCAATTATTATGTTCATATATATAAGCCAACTTCTGTTTCCGATATGTAATTACAGTCTGCTGTACGTTTAAGTTTCTCAATGTTCTTATAATCAGCACAACGATTAGACAGCAAGCGGACGGGTTGGCATTTAATGAATGATACCCTTACCTTGAGTGTTTTTTAAGGAACGGGGTATTTTTCTGGTAAGATTGGGAGTCTCTTCTTTCCATATATACATATAAATATACGGACATGCATGTTCATCTGCTTAGGGGAGGGGGGGCTGAATGATTAGCGTGCGCCACTGAGTCAACTGGCTTGTGTCGAATCCTTGTTTGTACGTGGCAAGGAGAAGGGTCACATGTCCAACCCCGTTGGTTTACTCCGGGTCCTCCGGTTTCCTCCCACTTCTTAAGACCCCTACGCACAAGAGAATTATTGAAACAAAATTAAACCATATGTTAGACCCGAAATGACCTAGTTTGTGTCGAGTGAACGTTAAACCTCATTTCTCTCCCTCTCTCTCTTCCAGTAACCATCAAGTCGATAATGACGAGATTACTAATTACGTCATTAGTTTGTGCTAGTCTATGTTTATATTCATCTGGATTTAGTTATTCGTTGAGCAAGATTTCAACTCTGTACGTACCATCCTATGATGACACAGATGAAGCTGTTTATGGGTTCGGCCAGGGAAGGGTTGAACAAATAGCTTATGATCCCCAGGATAAAATAGTTTACGCGGTCGGTGAGTATCTTTAACTTTTCAGGTCATGATAACCATACAATAAGTGTGGTTTAATGGTCGACAGGGAGACATTAAGTAATATATTGATACTGCACGAGGGGAAAGCCGAGTGTTGTTTCAATATATTACGCAATGTCTTATTGGAAATAATGGTACGCCAACATCAAAGGAATGAATGAATGAAATGGGGTTTAACGTCCTACGCTTAAGCACCTAAACTGGGCCAATTGAAGACGGGCATACGCCATACAGTGTGCTATGAGGGACATTTTGCCCGGGCAGCGGCGCTACGGCCTACTCTTATATCGAATTCCAACTGCCAAGGGATCTTTTACGTGCACTCCAATTTGTACACGGGACCTCGGTTTTTCGTCCCATCCGAACGACTAGGCAGCTGCCCTTTTCAGGCCCTCCTTCTGCATCACTGACAAGGGAAAATCACGCCGGAAAATCGAGATGAACTTTCTCGGCCAATGCAGGGATCGAACACTCAACCTCCAGGCTAGCGAACCAGCGCCTTATCCACTTAGCCACCGTGATCCCCCAATTTCAAAGGATGACGTCACGTCTGTATTTTAAACTGTAAAACATGACACAATTGTATGGAATATTTGAAGTAAGCAAACCATAGAGCAGTTAACGTATATAACACACAATATTTAATCTTAAGTCACGCCCTTTTCCCGGACCGACAAGACGTTCCTGGGAGGGATAACGTTTTACCCAATGCAGTTTGGGTTAATTATACATATATCCAGTCAGGGGCGGACTGGGCTCCTGAAGGGGGCCCTGTGCAGGGTAACTGAAGGGGCCCTACCCTTTAGAGTCAAACACAACGAACAACCGCGGAGGGCGAATGCCGACGCTCCGAGCGCCGAAGGCGCGATTTTTTTTAGGAGGTTCTGGGGGAGGTTTTCCCCCCAGAATTTTTTTGAAATTCGCCAGCCGGAAACCCGTCTTCCAAGCATCTGGGGATCTATTTTGGAAAAAGTAAAACTCCATTTTGGCGAGGAATTTCTCTGGGGTAGTAGGCCTATCGTTTTCTAAGCATAAGGGGATCAATTTTGGAATAAAATATTAAAATTACTCAAAAGTAATACTGTAGGCCAGTAATAATAAACAAGACATTGACATATATATCAACTTATGATGAATTATGGATAAAAGACTAATTATATTAAACTGGTAAACGTACAAATAACCAAATTAGTAGTTTAAACTTACAAGTATTACATGACATAAGACTGAATACTACTGCAACTAAATTCCATGTCCGAAAAATACCGCCAGATACCAGAAGCGAGAAAAATGCTATTTCAGCTGAATGGTGCTGCGCCGAAAGTGCCCGAGGGCAAATATCACAAGGTCCTACCCATATGTCATCAATTGGGCCCCCAATTTTGACAAAATAAATCACTATTTTTACTGAATTTTGAAAAAAGGGACCCAATGGTCACCGAATTGAGGCCCATTTACCAATGACAAGTGGGCCCCTACCCTTGACTATAGGCCCCCAATGTTGACAAAAATAAATCACTATTTTTACTGAATGTTGATGTATTTTTGAGTTTTTAAGCCAAAATTGGGCCCCTCTTGAAGCAAAAGGGGGCCCCTTGGCCACATGTAGACTACTGACATGTAGAGTGGGGCCCAGCTTACGTCAAATATGGGGCCCAAGTGGAGGGAAATTGTAGGGACATAGCTAGCTGACATGGGGATGGGGGCCCCAAGTGGAGGCAACTGGGGCCCCAAAGCCTTGTCACAGAAATTATAGGGGTTGCAACCCCCCTTTGCCACTCTTTTAAACCCTTTATGTTCACTTTTACATTCAAATATTTTTTTCATCTTGTTTTGGTTTTTTTGGAAGTGGGGGCCCGCCTGTGCAAGCACAGGCGCACAGGCGGGCCAGTCCGCCCCTGTATCCAGTGCCGGACTGGTGGCCCTTCGGCCCACTTGCCATACCTGTGCCAAGGCCCACGAGCAAATGGCGGGCGAAGACTGCCCACGAGCACCGCAGGCACGAGGCGCGAGCGCTCGAGAGGGGGGGGGGGAGCTTGGGGGGTTCAACCCCCAAATTTTTTTTGAAAAATAGGCAGCCGCAAACCCATTTTCCAAGCACCTCAGGCCAGAGCAGAGGATGGAGATATATGGTCACCTGCGAGCACTTTAATCACACATCCTCGGATACGAATAGAGAAATCAAATTTGACTTATCAAGAGCTGGGAGTGACTGAAGAAAGATTGTCGGTTTATAATGCTGTCACCATCTTGAGGTTAAACTCATGAATTAATGCATAATTTCACCAGGTGGTAGAATTTGTTTCTTCCAACGAAATCTATCTTTCTGCTTTTCTTTCCTTTCCTTTCCCTGTTTCCTCTCCTTCCCTCTTTTACTACCTTTTCTTTTTCTTTTTTTTACTTTTTTCTTTTTTTCTTTGAGGCTTAGGCCCATATTTTTTTTCTCGGCTTTGGCCCACTTGCCAAGTGGGCCCAGTCCGGCACTGCATATATCAGACATCATACTCAAATTCGGTCGAATTTAATAAACATTACGTCAATATGGTCTTCAGAAAATCGGGGAGCGATATCTCGTAGCCAGTGTGTTCTACGGGTAGGAAAATAGCTATTTCTTTTCTAAACTCTTAAAACAAAAGTAGATATAGAGAGGTAGGGGTTGTGGCTGAATGGTAAGCGCCTGTCATTTAGTCAAATGGCTCAGACTGGCGTGGTTTCAAATCCCCGATTGTATGTGGCAAGGAATAGGGTCGCGTGTACAACCTCGTGGGTTTCATCGGATCCTCCGGTTTCCTCCTACTGCTAAAACCCCTAAGCGCAAGCGAATTATTGAAATAAAATTAAAAACCTAATTATGTTAGTCCCGAAATGACCTAGTTTTTGTCGAGTGGACGTTGAACCCCGTTTTTCTTTCTCAGACAGAGAGATAGAGAGAGGGGGGGGGGTAGAGAGGTAATGTGCCGGAAAAAGAATCTGAAGAAAAAAAACCTCCAAAATTCGTATATATTGGTACCAGGGACAGGCTGATCTTTTCTCCGTGAGGGGGGCGGCAGGGTTCTCTCCAACAGTCTCGAAATTTCATCTGAACAAACTGACTGTAAATGGTGCGTTCTAGCGTATGTCCTGGTGTTTTTAACCTTTGCATATATCTTTAAAAATTCATCAAAAACGATGCATATTCATGACTACACAACACAATTAACTAGTTTATGGACCCCTGAAACAACCATACTCAGAAGAAAGGTAGGATTTCAAAACATGTTTACGTTAATTATTAGTAAGATACACCATATAAAATATTAATTCGTATATTATTTTACAATCATACAAAAAAAAATGTTTCCGTTTTTCTAATGCACAATCTTTGATCGTGTAGAGAGATAATATTATATTATGCTGTTATAACGAGTTGCAAATATCCATAGAAAGTGGTAGAACTTAATTTATCATATAAATTATTTGGTATATTATTACAGATATAATAATGTCTCTGTATTATTCAATGAACAATTATATTATTGTTTATTCGAGTAGAAAGATATGGTGTTAAACCTGCTACAAATTAACGACTCGTAAATTAGTTGAGTATTTTACAACTACAAGAAAGTTAACGTTTAATCGAAAGTCCACTTTAAATGTTATTTAAATGTTTATTTTCTATAAACATTGTATGCTGATAGGTTAATATACGGTAGGTCCGCCTCGATAGAAATTTTTTTCTTGATATAAAACAGATGTTCTGGAAACAAAGTGGGTCCGCTAACGTCGATCGAAAATACCAATAAATATTTTAATTTTATTTTTTTTTTGGGGGGGGGGGGCGAGGGGAAAGTGCTAGAACATATTTAAATTTTCTTAAATGAACTTTCGGGTTACTATCGGTCTATAAGATAGGGGTTCTTTCCAGATATTTTTGAAAACCCGTATGAAAATAGCACGTGTTATGGTAAATCACGTTTCTAGCTTTTGTGGGGGGTGGGATGGCCTAGTGGTCTAGAGTGCCGCGCTTCGACCTCAGGCTGGCCGGCCACCTCTGGCTTGCGGCTGTGGTTTCGAGCCCTGGTGTGAGCGTATGTGGCATGGAGATAGGGGCGCCTTCTCAACCTCGTAGGTATCCTCCGGGCACTCCGGTTTCCTCCCACTGCTAAAGACCCCTACGCGCAAGCGAATTATTGAAATAAAATTAAAAACCATATGTTAGTCCCGAAATGACCTAGTTGTGTTGAGTGGACGTTAAACCCCATTTATCTCTCTCTCTCTAGCGTTTGTGCCTTGAAACTACCATACCCCATTTCAGTCCATTCCTGGAATTGATACCAGTCACAATTTAGGAGTCACAATTGAACCCAGTGACCTCAAAAACATTATGTAAGACATATGACAATCCATATACAGCGGAAGAAAATGACGATTAATTAAAAATCCACCACTTCGGGTATCATTCTAGCGGCCATCTTGGATTTCGAAATTATTTTTTTTAGGTCAGAATTCAACCGAATGATTTTTTAACCAAAGGAAAAATTACAGTTCATTTAAAGTCAACCATTTTGGATTCAATTTTGGCAGCCATTTTTAATTTTGGATGTTCAAAAATCATGTTTAAATCCAGAGACATTGAAAACCGTATAAAAGTAATTTAGTGACTGGTTATGTACGGGGACAATGCATTTTCATTACCAAATTTATCAACCATTTTGAAAAAATGGCCGGTGCCATGTGAACAATACATTTTTCAAAATTGGTGTGGTCAAATTTATTATTTTCGGCTCATTTCGCCTGCAGTACACCCTTGTATTTTGATTTTAAAAAATCTATTTATTGTCCCACTCCCACTACTTAAACGCACTCGTTAAATATGCCACTATCGAAAACTTCCTTTGTAGACTTCGGCCTAATTTGAGTATGATTTGGTTTCTTTTCCAATTTGTTTGGGGTTACTCCACTATTGAGATTAACTTGCCCCGCCTGTAAGCATAGCGAAACCTATTTGATTTCATCTAGTGTAATAAATTGTTTTGTAATACAGATATATTGATGGTTTTACCGTCCGTGTATGTGCCGTCCGACGAATCTGGAGTGCTCACAGAAAACCCAGAAGGTTACAGACTATTGTTATGTACAAGTGGGGTATAACATTATGATCTAATGCGCACTATATTTTATACGGTGCAAATAGTAGTCATATTTCGTTAGAAATCTTTGAACAGGTCCATATGTTTTTTGACATTAGCAGAAGGTTTTGAGATCAGTATAACATCTTCATCGATCAAAATGCGAACATGAACAACTGCGTAGCCAATGTGTAAATGTGTAAATATGTATATATCAAATGTTGTGGATTAAGTATTCATTTTATTGTTTTTTTGTTTACTCACTTATTTACTTTACATATTCATATTAATTATTTTATTTAGGAGAGAGGTCGTATAGACTATGCCTGTTCCTCAATCCTTTTCAATATCTGAATAAAATATTGTTTTAAAAAAAAAAGTAAGCTAATGCGCACTCGTTAGACCATTCGGCCACCAATCCCCCTGTAACAAAAGAGAACTTGAAAATAACCATGTAGCCAATAAGGTTTATCTTTCAAATTATCGTGATTTAACTTCAGGAGCGAATATCTTTCATGTCATCGATGTATCCAATCCCAACAGCATGCAGATTGTATATCATAAAGTTTATGCCAACTCTGACTTAACAGATGTTGAGTTTTGTGGAGACCATGTTTTCTTTGCTGGTGACAACGACACCAATGTTGAGAGCCGCTTACAAGGCACAGTCTATGTTTTGAAGAAATACCAGAAAAACAACGATACTGATTCCTTGAGAGAAATACACAGAATAAAAGGTAAGTAAAGGAAAACAATGATTTGTTCTTATGTACCGGGACTTTAGGCGTCGGAGTCCTTAAAGACCGAAGTCCAACAAAGTTCAACAATAACACACCGCGCAGCGTATTCCCCATCATGACCCTAAAGCAATGACTACGAGTTTTACATTTTGACGTGGCTTGATTGCTTTGCAATTCCCAAACTTATAGCCACGTTATCTCAGCAACTTTGAACTTTGCAACTCAAATATCACGGGTAGACATTTTATCTGGAAAGCGCGAGACTTGGTATTGACGATGTTCGAAGAATCTGATAGGCTCTTAAGCTGGGTCAGTACCCAGTCGAAATATGCATGGTATATGCATGGCATTACGGGAATCGTATAGCACCATGGGCCTTTCTCTATGACGTGGAGAGCAGAGCCTTTAAACCGGCCGCCACATCCAACAAAAGACCCATGCATATTGTTCCTGCTACACCTATCTGTTAGCCTTGTGATCGTCTAGAATTCGTCTCTGACTGTCTTTGCTACTCTTCACGTTGTGTATTTTCTTACTGGTTTCTTAAGACGTTTGTCTTCTTCAGTTATAACAATGCAACAGTTCATTTTTACCTTTTATGTAGCATAGCTGGATACATACAAGCATAGCACAGATTACAATACAGTCAATACTAGCCAAACTCTTCTCAAACCTAGCTAGGAAGATGGAACCCCTCTGAAATCTAATAAAAAATCCGCTGAATTCTCACGAATATCCTAATTTTGCATCGACTGGTTTTGGACTTCAAATTAACTAATTGGTTAGTTGAGCCCAATGACGTCGACAACCAACCCTTATATGGTGGAATGGAATTTTACTGAAGAATATTCTCATGAGATATCTGTTAATATGTTGTTGACTTAGAACTAGTTATGTTAACATATAGAATCAACTCTGTATATCAATATGTCAATATGCTCTTAGTTGATTTACGTACACACTAACATAAATCTATCTTTGTCTATAATCTTAAAAACAATGTCACCACGACCATTTGCTACAGAAGGACGCGATAAGATGTACGGAGTCAAAGCGAGATCCAGCCTTGCATTGAAGATGGTGACCCACTTGTATTAGTGCAGAAGAGTCAGTCTGAACGACAAACTTACCCTACCTGCAGAGAAGTGACTCTGACACAGTGAATAGCCATGATATCCACATCACGTTATCTAAACGTAACAGGTCGCGAGGTCAACGCACGGAAGAAAATGGGATTTTATCAGAATTAGCAAGTTTTGACGGATATTTGACACACGCCGCACCTTTGTCACTTTTTTGTGCTTCGGTTGGGTCTATTTCACATACACAATGAATTCTGCTAATGTTTTTAGCGTGGGTATTGACTTATAGTTCATTTTTTCAGTTCTAAACAAAAATTTAAAACTTTAACGCAATTTTTAAAAATAGCCAAATTCTGGCGGGAATTACTGAGCAAAATGGCCATTCACTTGTATACGTTCGGGGGAAAAAAGCTAGCTACCATTTAATTTTCGTACGTTAGTTACGTACGCAGAAGAGTTAGACGATAAACTCCATTTGTATATTTTTCTCATTTGCGATCAATACTATTTTAATACAGTTTTCTGTCCCTACCGGATAAAAAGGTGAGCATTTGTTTCCATCCACTGGAGCCTGGTATGATGACGTCATAATGTGGATTCTGGGTTAGAATAAGGGTTAGGCTTAGCCCAGGGTTAGGGTTAGGGCTAGCCTTTTCTACATCTCGAGACTCTGACGAAATCTGCACGCCACAACCCTTACCCTAACCCTTATTCTTACCCAGAATCCACATGCGACGTCATCACATCAGGCTCCGATGGATGGAAACAAATGCTTACCGGATAAAAATCTACAATTTCTACTCCTTTAGTTGGTGCAATACCTGATATGATCAAGCCAACTAGCGACTGTCTAACAGTTCTAGTAGCCATTGAAGCCGAGGCTTTTGGATCTGGGGGCTCTTTCCAAGATCCCCATGGTGGCGTTGGTGTCATTAAATTTCCTAATGGGGTCCAGCAACCAAACACCTACATTAATTTAAATTTTACTGCCTTCAACAACAGGTAAGGACAACTAATAGAAATACGTAAAGGAATAGCATGACGTTATTCTTAGCCGTATCATGTTATATTGTATATCTTATGGGAACCCCTTGGTGTGAGCGTATGTGTCATCGAGATAGGGGCGCCTTCTCAACCTCGTGGGTTTCCTACAGGCACTCCGGTTTCCTCCGACTGCTAAAGACCCCTACGCGCAAGCGAATTATTGAAATAAATTTTTAAAAACCATATGTTAGTCCCGAAATGACCTAGTTGGCTGACTTACCTGGGATTCCCCAAGGACTTCAGAGGAATTATTCAGTTTAGTTTCCACTTGATGGTGTTGCTGGGCGTCAACGTCTTTCGGATGGGACGAAACATAGCGTTAATTTAGTTTCCAGGAAGCAGTTTTATATAAGCATTAAGTTGCTTGTTACTGTATCCAATTTATTATATTATTCCATTCATCGTTGTATAAAGGAACTCTGAATAAATACATTTTAAATCAATTTACAAGAATTTGATTAAATTCGATGAAAGGTGGGTTTAAACTCCCGACTTTATTAACCGTATTGATGCAGAAAAGTATGACATTGAAACTCATTTCATTTTATAAATTCCGATAACACCACCCCCAGTCTAATGTCTAAACATATCGGTGCACTATTTTGTCTTTATGATATAGAATAACTGAATTAGAAGATCAGGGCGTACGGTTCGTGTACAGGGAGAATAATAATACCTTTGATAGAGACGTAGAACCAGAATATATAGCATACAATACTGACGAAACTATAGCTTATATATGTCTTCAGGTAACTCAACATTCATTCATTCTTTAGTCGTTCGGATGGGACGAAAAACCGAGGTCCTGTGTACACATTGGAGTGCACGTAAAAGATTTCTTGGCAGTTGGAATTCGATATAAGAGTAGGCCGTAGCGCCGCTGCCAGGGCAAAATTTCCCTCATAGCACACTGTATGGCGTATGCCCGTCTTCAATTAGCTAAGGTTAAGTGCATAACAGTAGGACGTTAAACCACATTTCATTCATTCATTAATTCATTCTAACAGACGGTAGAATTCGGGTGGCGCTATGTATTATAAAGCCTGTTATTGAGTCAACTGGCGTGGTGTCGAATCCCCAGTTGTACGTGACAAGGAGTATGGTCGTTTGTCCAACCTCGTGGATTTCCTCCTGGTCCTCCGGTTTCCTCCAACTGCCAAAGACCCCTACGCGCAAGCGAATTATTGAAATAAAATTAAACCATATTATGTTAGTCCCGAAATGACCAAGGTTGTGTCGTGGACGTTAAACCCCATCTCTCTCTTTATTAATCCGTAATGCCACATATTAGTACCAACAATCTCAGGCAGAAGAAGTATGAAGATTGAGCTTTTAGACTGTGGGAAGTTGTCAAGGTTACTTTGACTATCTTTTTGCGTCAAAAACGTGTAATCTTTTTTTTTTAGCGTAAGCGAATGTTTTACGGAACCCCATTACCTGAAGTTATTAAGATTTATTACAGGAAAACAATGCTATTACAGAAGTTAACTTGATAACCGAGACAATCACGGCTATTCATGGACTTGGGGCTAAATCATGGAGTACATACAAGTTGGATCCAAGTGATAGAGATGGTGGTAAGATCACGTTGTATTTTGAATTACATAAGTAAACTTATATTTAAAAGACTAAACCCCCTTAATGCCAGGCCCGGATCCAGGATTTTTTCGAGGCGGGGGGTTCATACATTGTAACAAATAGTAATCATTAGAGTGCCGCATCGTTAGTGGTTTGGTTTAATCCCTAGAGCCTTGACGCATTGCCTGGGCATAGACAATGCGAAAATCATGTTTATATCATCAATTTAAAAGCAGATACATCAGTCTCGCTTGGGGTAAAGCCCCCCCCCCCCCCTGGATCCGCGCCTTGATGCGGCATATGAATGATTTCGTTTTGAAGTAATCTAGGTCCACAGATAGATTCAACGAAAAAAACGATTGTGTGTTCCTCTGTATACATACAGTTTACACCCAAAATGAAATCAAAATGCTTTTCACTCAACCACTCTTTATAAATCCCCGCATTGACGATGCATTGTGTGTACCGTATTTCCTCTAATAAGCGCCAGGTCTCCAATAAGCGCCGGGCCTCTAATAAGCGCCGGGGGGTCAAGGGGTGCTGAAAAAATAAGCGCCGGGCTTCCAATAAGCGCCGGGTCTCTAATAAGCGCCGGGTATTGTACTTGGTAATGCATCAAGACCCTGTCACCCTACAATTGAAATTATCATTGAAGATGCACATGAAATAGACATTAGATTGCTTTTGAACAAATATCGTAGTTCAAAATATTCTCCGGCCCAATGTCCATGGTAAATGACGGCTTAACCCTAAATTCAATTTGCTATTAAAGATATAAGCGCCGGGCCTCCAAAGAGCGCCGGGCCTCTAATAAGCGCCGGGGGGTCAAGGGGTGCTGACAAAATAAGCGCCCGGGCGCTTATTAGAGGAAATACGGTATGCATGTCGCAGCATTATATTTTACCTGGATAAATACTAGCGATTATTTATATATGGGAATGAGTTGTCAACAAATAAATCATTTCTTGCTTCTAGTGGTAGTATAAATAATTTCTAAAAACCTATAAAGCCATGTCATTACAAAAGAATTTAACTTTATTATATTATGACAATCGTAGAAACATGATTTATCATGTACACGAACATGATAGATGATCGAAAAAAATATCCTCCACTATCTCGGTGGTAATAACCTTTTACTCTATTATGTCACCACAACATCAAAGCTGCCGACAAAAAAAAGAAATTTGAGTCCAGCTACGCTCGGCGACATTGTCTTTATTTCAATCTGAATCCCCATACTTTTAAAATCGCCACTATGGGACTACTACTAAAGCGTTAAAAAAAAGCTCATTATAATGGATATTTCTCACTTAAACTGGCCTTTGCATGCCACTTAAAGACTATACTCTTAAAAGTTGAGGCAGCTTAACTTTAAGAGAAAATTTGATACTAAACAGTGCCTTTGAATACCACTTGCCCTTAACTTGATGTCATCGCTTCCCTGCGATATTTACTAGATTAGGATCCGATTTGCTGCTTAACTTTCATTCATGATTTAAACATGAAATGGATAATCGAGACTGTTTTTATCGTACCGATTTTAGTAATGATGATCAAGGCTAGGCCGAAAATTCAATCGCTAAATTCTCTGTTCAGAGGGAATCAAATTAAATGAAATTTTCAGCAAATTCGCTTTACATGATCTAGTTTTTAACTATTATAATACGAACTGTCAGCTCTTTATCTAATTTCCCATAATGTATCTTCAATAAAACGCTCTCCTAAATACATGTATTCTTTAAATGAAACGATAAGTGTTTAGATTATGGCCCATCACGAACTGAAATGAATGAATGAATGAATGAAATGGGGTTTAACGTCCTACTATAATGCACCTTACCTTGGCTGATTGAAGACGGCTAACTGAAATGATCCGTTCGATCAATCCAAATACAACATCAAGGGGTTTGGTGCTTTTGAGTTGAATACTGGCGAGGAGTTAAATTCATTGCGTCTGTTTATTATTTCTACAGGAATTGATTTGTCAACTTATGATACCAAAGCCTTCTACCTGCCCGATGCTATACATTTTCAAAAATGGATGGGTACCGATATCATCATAATGGCTAATGAAGGCGACGCTAAAGATTATGAGGATCTTATTGGTTGGACTGAGGAGGCTAGAGGAAGCAAAATTGCTGGTAAGGCCATCCTCCTCGCAGTGTTCCGTTTGATTAGAGCTAATCCCACTACTCCCTGCTGGACTGAGTGGGTATTATTGTCACTAATTATGACTGGCCACTGGTCGTATTACTGACCAACCACTGACTTCGTTACAAAGGTATTACCTTTAAAACAAGACGTTTAATTAGGGCAACTGTGTTTACATAACGTTACGTCATGGCTGCCCGTTTTTTTATGCTATATTAACCAGCGCATAGCAGGATATTGCAGTAAAACTAATTGCGTGACAACGAGGCTATCGGTATTGACGTAAAGTAAACACTACTGTATGCGGTAACGAACAGACTTTCAACGTTTTTAATACCTTAAATCTTTGTCCAAAATATTAAGGAAGACCCAAGATTAAACGACGGACTGTCATGTTACTGTACGTAAGTGGAAGATTTGATTGAATGGAAAGAATAGACACATGCCAAGGGATCTTTTACGTGCACGCCAATGTGTACACGGGGTCTCGGTTTTTCGTGTCATCTGAACGACTAGGCAGCTGTTATTGTCAGGCTCTCCATTCTGCATCAGTGACAAGGGGAAACCATGCCGGAAAATCGAGATGATCTTTCTCGGCCAATGCAGGGATCGAACACCCGACCTCCAGGCTAGCAAGCCAACGCCTTGCCCACTTAGCCACGTAATCCCCTTAAAGTAACAAAGAGTAAGGCCACCTGCGATGCCACTGTTTTAAGTGGCAAAGAATAATGTCACCTGCTGAACACCATGGAGTATCTTCGGGTTCTTCGAATTCTCATCGCTGGTAAATTGGTGGACTCCCGAGAGAGGTATTGAAATAACAAAATGTTTATCCCCCCCCCCCCCCAAACAAAAATTCGTTACATTTACTACCCTCACGACAATTTTATATTCGTATTTACAAAACATTTTTATGTAATATTTTAGCAAATGTTTCAAACGCCATACCACAACTCGTACAAACAGCTTTAGCAAATGATAGCAGACTTGGTAAGTTTAAAAATAACAGTAACCGATAGAGTTGGTAAGTTTAAAAATAACAGTAACCGATAGAGTTGGTAAGTTTAAAAATAACAGTAACCGATAGAGTTGGTAAGTTTAAAAATAACAGTAACCGATAGAGTTGGTAAGTTTAAAAATAACAGTAACCGATAGAGTTGGTAAGTTTAAAAATATCAGTAACCGATAGAGTTGGTAAGTTTACAATTAATGGTAACCGATACAGTTGTTTTATCTAATAGTTTTGTCAGTATAACAGAAAATATAATTCCGTTTCGTTTTTTTATAGTTCAAAATTTCGTTTTACTTGTCTTTACTACACTCTGAGTAGTAGGCCATCGAAAGTATAAAAAAACGAAACGCAATATATATCTATATTTTAATTCGATTGGTATTTTCAATGTTTACGGACACAAGGGCTGGTTTTATTCTTTAACATGAAAGAAGTATAAAAAGACACAGTTAGTAATAGAGGATTTATTTTTACTTTTTAATAGGTCGTCTGACGTTTAGTAAAGTAGACGGCCTTAACTCGGAGGGAAAATATGATAATGTGTATGCTTATGGTGGAAGAAGCGTGACCATTAGATCGGTTATCAGTGGTTTGCCTATCCTCTATGATAGTGGGGGAGTTATTGAGGAGCAGATTGCCAAAAACTTCCCAGACTTTTTTAATAGTAACGGTAGATCTGGAGATACTCCCAAAGACAATATGGATAGTCGCTCAGACAACAAGGTAGGCCTCTTAATTCCTAAACAATCAACAATAAGAGATGGAGAGAGAGAGAGAGAGAGAGAGAGAGAGAGAGAGCGAGAGATGGGGTTTAACGTCTACTCGACACAAACTAGTTCATTTCGGGACTAATATATGGTTTAATTTTATTTCAATAATTTGCTTGCGCGTGTATGGTCTTTAGCAGTGGAAGAAAACCGAAGGACCTGGAAAAATCCCACCAGGTTGGACAAGCGACCCTACTCCTTGACACGTGCAACCGGAGATTCGAAACCACGCCAGTTGACTCCCAATGACACTCGTTATGATACATCACGCACGTACTAACCATGAGTGTCAACCAGAAATGGACTAAGTAGATATTATGCAAGATCCAAGTTTCTTAGACTAAGTAGGACACAGACATTTTCTGCCACCACCAACTGCTGAAAGTAGAGCACTATCGTCCAATCATCTCGTACACAGATGTTTCCATTTAAGTAGAATAATGTTGACGCAATCTGATTAAAACACAGATCCAATTTCGTTTCGTTTTTCATAGTTCAATATTTTGTTTTACTTGTCTTTACTACACTTTGGGATCTGGAAGGTTTGTTATTTAACTCGTGTTCAGCTTCAAATGAGGGGTCATCCAATCAAATTGTCTGTCCAATAGGGTGTTTGGCCTCTCTTGCACGGAACTGTGGGTAGACATGAACTCCGACAGATATCAAAACAAAGCAAAAGTAGATCAAAACCATAGCCACTTGCAACAACGATTCTGATAAGTTAATCGAATGACTGACCTTATGGGGTCAAATGTCATTTTCTACGTCATAGAACATGACCTCCCACTATAAGTAGTTAGATCTACATGTAGTGTAGGCCATCAAAAGTATAAAAAACGAAACGAAATATAGATCTGTATTTTAATTCGATTGATGTTGACGTAAAACGGTTCCCTAATTTGACCCATCTATATTACAGGGGCCTGAATGTGAATCGTTAGAAACAGCCGTTATTGGTGGTCGTTTAGTTATATTTGTTGGTAATGAAAGACCTGGAAGCATCTCTATCTTCTCTGTTGGTGATGATTTCTCTGCAACTCGTTATGAATCAACTTATTTTGGTATTCCACAATCTAATGTCACATTCGGAAGTATGTATGACCAGAGGACTCTATCAGAAATAGATCCAGAAGATATCAGGTAACGCACGCTGTCAGCCATGGCTTGTTTCGTACGTAACTAACGTGACGAAAATTAAATGGTAGCTGGCTTTTCTCTGTAGGTAGGGTGAGTCTGTCGTTCAGATTGGGCCTGTTTTCGTTATATCTGTTATTTGAGAATGATGTCTGTACAACCGGTTGTTTTGTCTTAAACATACATTATGCAAGAGCTAAATCTACCTATTGCAGATCTTTATTGAGGCGTGAAATGTAAACTTATTCAGACCATAATCAACTCTCGATGTCAACGCTCACCTGTGATATTACTGGATTGCTGCTCAACTATCCTTAATGATTTAATCATGAAATGGATAATCGAGACTATGTTTTTATCATAACGACTTTATAGTAATGATGATCGAGGCTGGGCCGAAATTTCAATCGCTAAAATCTCATTTCAGAGTGGATCAATTTATCTAGTTTTTAACTATTATAGTTAGAAGTGCCAGCTCTTTATCTAATCTCCCATAATGTATCTTTAATTAAATTCTAAAATATTCGTGCGTCTGTGCGAAGAACCAACCTATAGGTATAGCCATAAACATTAAATTTATCGATTTGAGATTGTTTTTAGATATTTGGCAGACTTAATAATAATAATAATTATAATTTATTAAACTTATATAGCGCCAAAATCCAGCTGGAAACAGCTGCTCTATGGCGCTTTTACAATAAGACGATTCAAAAAATAAAACCCTAACATATAATAGACATGTAAAAAGTATCTAGTAACTTAAAAAGGTATCATAACATATAGGAGAACAAGTAAAAGTATTTAAGAAGGAAACAACAATATATATAAAAAAAAACATGTATGTCAGTAAAATTATAAAAAGGCTAAACATGCTAAGAGCTAGGGAAACTTAAAATCAATTAAAAGCTTTAATAAATAACTCTGTTTTAAGATTCTTTTTAAAAATACTGAAAGTTGGGCTAGTTTTTGTGGTGATGGACATATCGTTCCAGCGTTTAGGAGCTGCCACTGAGAAAGAGCGTTCACTAAAAAGAGATTTGGATTTTGGAATGTTGGGGAGGTGTTGGTTTACTGAACGTAGTTGACGTGAGGGTTCGTACTTTGATAACATATCATGGAGATAGACTGGTGATCCTGGACAATGTAAAGATAAATATGTGAGACAGAGAACTTTAAAATCAATCCTATAGGGAATAGGGAGCCAGTGAAGCTGCTTTAAAACTGGGGTAATAGGGTAGCGTGATGGGGTTAGTGACACAATTCTTGCTACTTTATTTTGTATTAGTTTTAAGGGGTATAGTGTTGTAGCAGGAAGGGCAACTAATAGCGAGTTACAATAATCTAAACGTGAGGTTATAAGAGAGTTTACTAGCATTTTACAGGTTTTAACATTCAGATATGGTCGTATTCTACCGATCTTATATAGGCTGAAATTACAGGCTTTACATACTGACAAAATATGAGACTGCATATTTAATGATGAGTCGAACATGACTCCAAGGTTGCGAACACTGGGTGTCGGTTCAACATTTAAGTCTCCAATTTTCACAGAATCACAGTTTATATTCAGAACACTTTTACACTTTGAAAGACGGATGACTTCGGTTTTATTATCATTCAACTTTAACAGATTTTGTTTCATCCATAATCTTATATCTGCAATGCATTTTTCAAGTTTAATAATATTTTGTTCTTCATTTGAACCGTTCAATGCGATATAGAGCTGAGTGTCATCAGCGTATAAATGATAACTTATTCCATGCTGCCGAATGATGTCACCCAGAGGTGAAGTGTATGCCGTAAAAAGTAACGGTCCAGGGACGGAGCCTTGTGGGACGCCATATTTGAGTGTCTGGGGGTCGGATTTGCAATCACCAATAACTACCATCTGTTTGCGAGATTCCAAATAAGACGAGAACCAAGATAGAGCAGATCCATCAATGCCAAAACGACATTTAAGGCGGTTCAAGAGTATCGAAATGTCAATTGTGTCGAAGGCTGCACTGAGATCTAGTAGTACCAAAAACACACAGCCATTGTTGTCTATTCCCTTGACAATGTCATTGTGTACTCGTACGAGCGCAGTTTCCGTGCTGTGGCATTTCTTGTAAGCCGATTGAAATGGTTCATCTTGTTTGTTGATTTCAATATGAGACTTGAACCTTGCAGTGACCACCTTCTCTATGACTTTCGATAGGAATGATAGGTTGGATACAGGGCGGTAGTTTGTTAAGTTCTCTGGGTCAAGAGTTGCCTTTTTTAGTAAGGGTCTGACAAGAGCATTCTTAAAGGATGCAGAAACCACCCCATCAACTAGTGAGCGATTCACAATATGTGTAATAACAGGATAGACGGCAGTTAAGCAAAGTTTTAATAACCATGTTGGTATCGGGTCCAAATTACATGCCTTACTTGCAGATTTTAAAATAATTTTGGACACTTCGGGCACTGTTGTTGGTTCAAAACTTGTCAGTAGAGCGCCTATAGATGGTTCATTGTAGTTTGAGACTGTAGATATTGAGTCTTCCAAATCAAGTCGTATTTTAGAAACCTTTTCACAGAAAAATGCCGAGATCTGCTCCGACAGGGTTTTAGCACATTTTACTGAGGGGATCAATTTCTCTTCTACTGATTTCGAAATACTATCTATGATTCTGAATATTTGGTTAGGATTATTTTTATTTTGTTCTATCTTGTTTTTAATAAATACAGTTTTAGCCTGTTTAATTAAATTATTGGTGATAGTTCTATGATGATTATATATTTGCCTATGAATTTCGAGTTTAGTCTTCCGCCATTTATTTTCTGCTGATCGTTTGGCTTGCTTGGAGTTTAATATTTCATCAGTAAACCACTTTTTGTTAGGTCGAATAGTTAGGGTTTTCGATTTCAAGGGGGCATGTTGATTTAATACACCACTAAGAATTGTGTTATAGATATGGACCTTTGTTTCAATGTTATGAGCATCCTGTATCTTGGATATTACTTTGGATGAAACAATATCATGCTCAAATTGATTAACATCGATATCTTTTACTTTGCGGAAAGTTATTTCTTCTTTGATTGGGTCAGGCTTTTTCAATGATAAATTAGCAAATACAGTATAGTGGTCTGAAATCGCATGGTCAACCACTTGTAAGCTGTCTACTAAATTGTCATGGAGTCTTGTAATCAGCAAATCTAGTGTATGACCTGTTCTATGAGTTGGGTCATTAATGTGTTCTATGAGTTGGGTTTAAGTTGCAGGAAGTTAACAAATCTATAAACTGTTTAGATTTTAAGTCATTGATGTTGTCAATGTGGAGATTAAAATCTCCCACGATGACCAAGTGTCCTACGGCAGTGAGAATCTCATGAAAAAATCTGGTGATTTCGGTTAAAAAAGTGTCAACAGTTACCTTTTTACGAGATGATGTTCGAGCACGATATACACTAATGAGATGAATGACATCGCTTTGGCATTCAATACGTGTCTGAAGTACTTCGAAACTGGTAAAATCCGGACTGGGAATAACGGAAACTTGAATTCTCTTTTTATGTAATACAGCTATTCCACCTCCCCTTTTGCACTCCCTATTTAGTAGCACAGTAGAGTAGTTTTCTGGGGTAAGTTCATTTACACTAACAATATCTGATGATTTAAATCAACTTTCAGTGATAACAAAGATGTCGAAATCATGGTCGGTCACATATTCGCATAATTCTGATGCCTTATTTGTTGCAGAGCGAACATTCAGTAAGCCAAACTTAAAAGTGTCACTGTAGTTTACACTAGGGATCTGAACTAAATTGTTAAAATCCACTGCATTGCACCTTGGACGCTTGTATTCCTTAGACCCAGTTGAGAGAATCACAGGTATCTGATTTTGATGAGTAGTAGGTTTAGATTTATTTTTCCTTCTCAGTGGTTTATGCCTAAGAATTGATTTTGGGATTACTTTTAAAAGTTGTTTACCTTGAAATACAGGCTTAAAGTTACTCAGTTTTAAAAGCTGATCTCTACTATATTGAAGTGTAGGAGGTGAGTTAATACTCACACATATACTTTATACTATTCTTGTACAGGAACACAAATCACACTGCATATAAATACAACTTCATGCCTCAATGATCCTTATATAACTTTATGTATATTCTTTAGTTGTCAATAATTCCAAAAACTGAATCTTACATGAGAGAAAACTAGAATACTGGGTGAACAATGTCCTTATACACAGATACATCCAAAAACTTCTGTTAAAAAGTAAATAAAACAGGTTAAATTTGCACAAAAAAGACAGAGCCAAAGAGGAGCAACCAATAGGGCTCAACTCATTACTAATGGAGGATATGATTATTTGTTTTAAAGATATGTGTCTCCCAGTGACAGCCCTACCGAGGGTCCAATTTTATTTGTTGCTGGTTCAGCGTCCGGTACCTTATCAATCCTTAGAGTGCATATAAATGATGAACCGCCTGTAAATGACAATCCTGGTAAGTCATTTCCTTACTATATATATAACTTGGGTTGTGAAAACGTTAGCATAAATTGTAGTTTCATTTCGCCAGCATAAATTATGTAGTTTCATTTCGCCAGCATAAATTATGCAGTTTCATTTCGCCAACATCAATTATACTTATATATGTATATATTTAGAGAGAGAGTGAAAATAAAAATGGCAAAAGAAAACTACATATTTTCCGATAGCGATTTCAAAACTTACGTTGCTTACCAGGCCTATAATATTACATGTACTTGAATTAGTAGAGTTTGCTTGACGAAGCTTAATAAAGTGGAAAGTACTCGCAAAACTGTTTTGTTTTAACTCGACTTGACTTTAGAATATATTTTCTTTAAAACAATTTTTACACCAATCGTAACTCTAAACAACCATTAAACATTAACAAGGTTTAATTAGGAAACGATATTAATTATTCACATGGATGTGTGTATTTTGTTTTTAAGGTTCGGGTGCACCATCATTGGGTAAGCTACTATTAATTAAGAACCAGAGTTTCATTTAACCTAACACATAATAATATAAACAACTAACATTATTAATATTAGGTGAGTGTATATAGCCCTTTAACTTTTAACACAATATAATATTCCTGAATCGTTATTGCTAATCATTATCACCAAGCGGGAATACGTCGGAATGTTTGGAGGCTTTTTTTTCGTTATTAACTGTCTCGTGGATTTGGCTATTCGACAAGCCAAATTGGCACTCGGCAAACCTCGGCAGATTCCGGTACCCTACATAATTAGATGCGTGGAATCTGTCGAGGTTTGCCGAATGGCCAAATTGGCTGACCAATGCAAAATGATTAACCATAATTATCATCTAATGTAAATGTGATTTGTGTGGGGTTTACGAAAGTAACCTGTGAGTAAGACCATGGCCCGCTAGTCTAGTGGTCGGGGGTTCTCTCCTTTATCGGGATTTTCTGGCGTGGTTTCTTCCTTGTCAGTGGTGCAGGACGGAGGGCTCAAATGGACAACTGTCTAGTCGTTCGAATGGGATAAACATCGAGGTCGGGCGTACACATTGACGGGCACGCGCGCAGATGATCCATTGGCAAAATTTCCCACATAAAGCACACGGTATGGTGTATGCATAACAAAACAGTAGGACGTTAAACTCCTTTTCATTTCATTTTATTTGGTGCAACCTTAAATAATATTGTTAACCTGGGTTTTTTAAGTAAATTAAGGACCTTTGAGGGACTTACTTTAATGAAAATTCGGCTTTTTAAAATCTTTTCCTGAATTTCGAAAATTCGGTTGAAGTATTTGAATATATTGTGACGTTAAACTTTATGTATTAAATTTGCAGTCACTGCAGAATTGTTGCTTACTAACACAGACTAACCTCCGCTGTTATAATCTATTGGCTTGTCTCAATAACCGTGATGGAATGCTAAGTTGCCGTAGTACCGGTGGCGTAGTGCTCTTGGAACACATGTGGGAACGGCGTGCGCCTCTTTGTTTAGAAGCTTTGGAGAATTATCTGGTGAATTCTTTAGTTTTGCCCCTGGAAGAAGTGTGAGAGAGACTCATTAACTGCTTTAATCGATTTTAAATTAACTAGTAAATTGTCAACTTTGAGGTATTATGGTGTTGCGACAACGTCACATTAAACTCCAGTTATGATAAACATACAAACATATCTTCCCCCACTCCTCCTCGCTTCTTATAAACTGGCAGAAGCCCCCGTCAATCATATATAGTTGGGTCCCAGGGCATAATGAGGCAAAGTCTCTGTTTCACCCACCTTGCCGGGGATCACGGTGGCTAAGTGGATAAGGCGCTGGTTCGCTAGTCTGGAGGTTGAGTGTTCGATCCCTGCGTTGGCCTAGAAAGTTCATCTCGATTTTCCGGCGTGATTTCCCATTGTCAGTGATGCAGAAGGAGGGCCTGACAAGGACAGCTGCCTAGTCGTTCGGATGGGACGAAAAACCGAGGTCCTGTGTACACATTAAAGTGCACGTAAAAGATCCCTTGGCTTGGAATTCGATATAATAGTAGGCCGTAGCGCCGCTGCCCGGGCAAAATTTCCCTCACAGCACACTGTATGGCGTATGCCCGTCTTCAATTGGCCCAGGTACGGTGCTTAAGCGTAGGACGTTAAACCCCATTTCATTCATTCATTCACCCACCTTGCCCAAACATCCGATAAGCAATTTCCCCTACTGCTGAATATTACGCTTTCGTGGATGCACGTCATTCAGGTGGGTAAGCCATTAAAAGAGTAAATTTTACTTCTATACGCCTATCTTTAATGCGAGAGTCTCTTTCTCTAAACAGGAATCCTATTGATAAAAAGCGCATCAAGTTGTTTATGGACAAAGTTATTGCACCTGTTACCAACATCACCACCCCCTCCCCCGCCAAGAAGTCAGATTTTATGGGATATTGTTTTATTATTATTATTATAACTTTCGAGGATATTTCGGATATTCGTATCGAATTTTGAGTCGGGCATAAATTATGTGTGGTTTAATGGTCGAGCGCGAGACATTAAGTAATATATTGATACTGCACGAGGCGATAGCCGAGTGTTGTTTCAATATATTACGCAATGTCTTAAGCGCGAGAGCATTAAACTACTTAAAATTCAGACACTATCTCGCACGTGCATTTCAATGAAATACGGCACATGAGTTCACTATATTACATAATGTACTATTGGCAAGATGCCCGTACATTTTTGGAAATAATGGTACGCCAACATCAAAGGATGACGTCACATCTGTATTTTAAATATGTGGAGTTATTGCCCTTCTCACATAATACACTCGATTGACAGTCAAGAACGTCCCGAATAGACAGAATTGCAATCGAGTGACGCGGAATATCCTGTCACAGTTTTGCCAGTCCCGACAGCTGAGGCGATGTGAGAAGAATTGTGACGTATTGTAAGTAACAAACATGTTTCAGCTGTCATGATTGGTTGTACTCCGAAATTCTCCTTTTAACTCGATTGACACTATTTTCGTAATTGAGAGAATTCAGTTCGGAACTTTCAATCGAGTGCGCCCTTATAACCGTACTTTAAATTGGTGACCTCAAATTTCCATATTGTCTAGCATTTTCGCCCACTTGCCTTTCTCTTGTTGACATGCAAAACAAATGATGAATGAGCTGTTACAGAAAGTGTAATCTAGAAATATTCAAAAGACACATGAAAAATTGTTATAGGTAAAATCTGATTTGTTTGATTTAACTAAATTTATTTTAAACTTGACATCTCAAAATCCTTCCAAAATATACTTGTTATCCGTACAGGTCCTACATATTTACTGATCTAATACTTCTTCATTAGCCCAGTCGGAGTAAAACAGTACCGTTAGACCCCAGCATTAAAAAATATGATCATATAACCCCAATTTTAAAAAAATTACACTGGTTACCTATTTCTTATAGAATTAATTTTAAAATTTTATTGTTAACTTTTAAATGTTTGAACAAATTAGCACCTGTTTATTTATCTGATCTTTTAAATATGTATATACCAGGGCGATGTTTACGCTCTTCAGATGATAATCTTCTTTTAATGCCCAAATATTCAAAACTGTTAACTTTTGGCCAAATATCCTTTAGTGTTCAAGCTCCAGCTTTATGGAATAAGTATAAGATATTAACCTACCTGAGGTTGCTATATTATATAACCCGCGGGCGCAGCCCAAGGGTGATATAAATATAGCAACTAAGGTATGATTGGTTAATATCTGACATATATACAACTGGTGGTAGTTTTTTTCTTTGATGTGAATGGCAGTTATACCTTATAACAACCTGTCATGACGTCATAATAGGTTGATATATTCTTCATATCAACCGCTGATGACGTCACGACAGGTTGATATTTCATATCAACCGCTAATGACGTCATGTCAGGTCGATGTATTCGACTCATATCAACCGCTGAATGGCGCTGATGATCAAAATAATACAAAAAAACACAGAAATAAATTTTTATTATTTTGACAATTAAAAATTATTATGGAACAGTTTGAAACATTCAAGACAGAAATAGACGACGTACTTATCAGCATATTTAAATCGGTTATCCATATCTTTCAGAATCTTCTTTCCGTCCACACACTCCTAGACTCGAAAAGTATTTATCGCCCAAGATTTCCATTATAAACTATTTTTGGGTACTGTCCATGCACTTAAATAAAACATTCGGCCAAATCCTTCTGTCTATAAAACATAGCAAATACCTTCAATCGTAGTTCACTGTCAGAATTATCGGGAAAGAATGTCTTTTGATCCAAATTGTCTTTAGGCTTTGGATAGATCCTCATCGATAGTTGCATTCACGCCAATTCCATCGTCAGTATGTTGGCTAAAAGGGATTGATTATTCGTCTGACTTCGTATTACTTTACATTTTGTTTTTGTATGAAATTCAATTCTTCAAAATGGCGCTGTGTTTACAAAAATACCATCTCGTTATTGCACGTGATTAATTCGGTAATCTTTGTTATTCGACGGAAACTACCGAGCCGTTATCCAATCATTGTTGAATATTAATGGAAAAGTCCATTTAAATTTAAGGGTGGGCGTTGTATATGTCAGATATTAACCAATCATACCTCAGTTGCTATATTTATATCACCCTTGGGCTGCGCCCGCGGGTTATATAATATAGCGACCTCGTGTAGGTTAATATCCTATACATACAACGCCCACCCTTAAATTAAATGGACTCTTCCATTACAGGCCAACGACGATTGGGCTACCTACTCGGTACTTTCCGTCAAATAACGAATATTACCGAATTAATCACGTGCAATTATGTGGTTGTGTTTGTTTACAATTCGCCATTTTGAAGAATTGAATAGCAAAAGAACAAAAAAAAAATGGATAGGAATACGAAGTCAGACGAATAATCAACCCTTTTAGCAAACAAATTGGGGATGGAATTGATGTGGATGCAACTATCGATGAGGATCTATTCAAACCTAAAGAAAATTTGGATCAAAAGGTGTAGTGTGTGGACGGAAAGATGATTCTGAAAGATATCTTAGACATGGTCGAGTATGGATAACCGATTTAAATATGCCGATAAGTACGCCGTTTATTTCTGTCTTGAATGTTACAAACTGTACCATAATACTTTTTAATTGTTACAAGAATAAAAATTTATTTCTGTGGTTTTTTTTGTATTATTTCGATCATCATAGGTTGATAGGAGTCGAATACATCGACCTGAGATGACGTCATTAGCGGTTAATATTTCATATCAACCTGTCACGACGTCATCAGCGGTTGATATGAACAGAATATCAACCTATGATGACGTCATGACAGGTTGTTATGAGATATAACTGCTATTTACATCAAAGAGAAAACTACCACCAATTGTATATGCTACCATATGATATTAGGTCCTGTAATAATGTTAATACTTTTAAGAAAAAGCTAAAAACCCATTTATTTCTTCAAGCGTTTTAAATGTACATATCTTGTTTTGTCTTAGTATTGTATTGTTAATTTTATGAGTTTAAAATTATAAATATTTATATCTGTACCATTGTAAAGCACCTCTGAACACGTGTATGTGAAAGAGGGGCTATAACAAATGTTTGTAATAATAATAATAATAATAATAATAATAATAATAATAATAATAATAATAATAATAATAATAATAATAATAATAATAATAATAATAATAATAATTTAATTCCATTTACTTATCTCGCAACTTTTGGGAGTAATATAATAAAATATGTATACTATTCTCTGAACTGCTTGGGGTATTAATGATATAATTTTGCTATACTTTCAGGTTCTACAAATTTACTGTCAATGATGTTCGGATTATTAATAAAATGTATATATTAAAAATATAAAATCCATGTTTCCCGATATATAACTACATTTATTTATCATCTTGTATCTATGGACGTGAAGATCGACATTTCCACAATATATTATACATAGCCCTATTTAAACTCGAAAGCTTTTTTTAAAAAAATTGTTTGCTGTTTTGTTTCTACATAAAAACCAATTCAATAACTGGTCAAAATAATATGTATAATGAAGTGAGAGAGAGAGAAATGGGGTTTAACGTCCACTCCACACAGACTAGGTCATTTCGGGACTAACATGAGGTTTAATTTTAATTCAATAACTCGCTTGTGCGTAGGGGTCTTTAGCAGTGGGATCAAACCGGGGACCCGGAGAAAACCCACGAGGTTGGACAGGCGACCCTACTCCTTGTCACGTGCAACAGAGGATTCGAAACCACGCCAGTTGACTCAATCACAGTCTTTATGACACAGCACTTAATGAAGTGTATACTTTAATAATTCTTTCTCGCATTTAATGTTTATAGTTTTGATACGTTGTGTATATAATCTGTTGAAATTCACATATAAAAATTTGTTGTTGTAATTATCTAATTTATCTTTTGATGAAGTGTAAGTTAAAACAAAGTTTTTATGTTAGAAATTAACTATAAGTTATTATAGAAATGACTTTGATGAACACATCAAGTTTCTATTAGCTGGTAGCAGGGCCGTTACTAGCTCAGAGCAACAAGGGGGCGAGACGTGAACTCAGGGGCAGAGGGGGGGGGGGGCTGTAAGCTTGAGGGACATTGTACATCTATAGTTTTTATGGTCGATAATTTAATCACAGGGCGTGTCGAAACTTTTTGCAGGGGGTGGGGCCTGAGAACAAATGAGGATGTACGGACACCCAACCCTTCATTGGGCTGAAAGGTCAAAAAGCAATATTCTCAGTCTAAACAAGTGGACCAATTTGTTTCATATTTGCATGGCTGTACGTGTTAATAACTCTACAGCCGAGGTAGGCTGTCTGTTAAAGTATAAAACTTTAATACGCAAAATAGATGGAATTTGGCGATGTTGTGGTTAGCAGTTTTGCATGATGAAAGCCAGTAAATGCAACTTGTCTTGGGACTAATTGGAGTGGGAGTTGGGGCATGAGTGCTGTGACAAAAATCAATTACCCACTTTACAAAAAACCTACCACTTCGACTTCCCCCGTCCCAGGCAGTACATTTCACAATAAAGTGATGGGGGTCATTCTAGTTGTATTAATGCTAGTGCAAGATGTGATGGAATCATCCTTGTTTGGTTTAACACTTACGTAAGATGTAATGTCCGGGATATAGTGTTGGGATCATTCCCGTTGATTAATAGCGGCGGGACGATTTACCCAAAACTACCTAATATTACCCAATACCACCCAATACCATCTCAATGTGGTTTTGGGTAGTGTAGTTTTGGGTAAATCGTCCCATCCGTTTTTTAAATTGCCATGTTTTGGGAACGAGGTATTTTGTCCAGAACGAGGTTTTCTAAACGTAGTTTTCTTCAAGATACTGTATTAATTACCGGTACTTGCTATCCACAAATAGAACCACACCAATAATGTCCTGACTTTCACGTGACTTATTGCAGATCTACAAATTATATATTATTTATCGGGAAATCTGATGGTTAATTATGATTGTTTAATTACTTCACTGCATGTATATTGTGTTTAATAAATATGGCGGATAAAGGCTGTGTGTTGTTCTCCAGAAAGATGTGTTAATTACCTGAATGGCTAAAAAATGACTGTCAATGATGTGTATTCTTTGCTCGGTGTGTTTTCTCGATAGCGTGTTATAACCTAAACAAAAGGTTAAAATCAAAGACAAACGGGATTGACCTAATGTTAAATCTAACATTGAATAACAAAATACTTTTTTATTTAACCAATATTTTATTCACGGGATAACGAAACAAGCCAATGGCTTATATAAATCGGTTTCCTAAAGCAGGGATCATGGTGGCTAAGTGGATAAGGAGCTGGTTCGCTAGCCTGGAGGTCAAGTGTTCGATCCCTGCATAGGCCGAGAAAGTTCATCTCGATTTTCCGGCGTGATTTCCCCTTGTCAGTGATGCAGATGGAGAGCCTGACAAGGACAGCTGCCTAGTCGTTCGGATGGGACGAAAAACCGAGGTCCCGTGTACAAGTTGGAGTGCACGTAAAAGATCCCTTGGCAGTTGGAATTCGATAACAGAGTAGGCCTTAGCGCACTGTATGGCGTTTGCCCGTCTTCAATTAGCCCAGGTTAGGTGCTTAAGCGTAGGACGTTAAACCCCATTTCATTCATTTCCTAAAGCAAGATACATTTGATATACCATTTATTATGATACATGTATAATAAATATAGAGTATTCAAGTACATATATAAATAAATACATTATTAATAATGTCACTTTATTGAGCGCCTAATCCACACATAAGCAATAATACTATATTATATACACCATTTAAAGTTATTCTCCACAAGATTGTTTAAGTTTTGCTGTCACGAATATATTGAGATGAATTGTTAGCGGTTTTGGTGCGGTAGTATCGAAGCTTATATCTCCTAGCTGTTTCTATGGAAAGGTATCGCTGCCAATATTAAATTATCTGCTTACATATCTTTTCCATTGATTATATGTATAAAGTACAATGTACAAAGTCCTAATACCGGTAATGATAAAGTCAAAATACCACTAGGCAAGAGTTCAATTTAAAACGTCAGATATTAAGTGTAAAATGACAGATGTTTTGTGGGAAAATGCTGGGTTTTTTTTTACGTGTTTATATTTTGCATTTTTCTCATTACATTTTACATTTGCGCTCTGCCACATCTCATTTGTCCTTGACGCTTTCTGCATTATAGCATCTTTCACAGGGCATCAACTTTGATAAGTAAATGTAGGATATCACGTGGCTTATTAACATATAAGCCAGCACACTAATACAGAGAGTGGTGAAACTTAGTGTATAGATTGACACGATACTATTGAAATAAATAAATGTACTATTTATTAATATGTGTCATCTATTTATTTTGGGATTTCGGCGGGGGACACCAGCGTCACTGTTGGCTTGTTATTATATTTTTTTTTTAGAAATAGTTCGGTAATAATTACAATCATATGTATATATTTTTGTACCGTGTCATTTATGGAAAAGATATATTTTAATAAATGGCCATTTATACGTGCTTGGATCAATCTGAGATACTGTGTTGGCATAACTGGCAAATGATAAAATTTGTGTCAAATGTGTGTTGTCGTATTTTTATGCTTGTGATTGATTCGGACAATAAAGTAACTTTTTTGACGTGCTGTCAGTGTCATGATATATGTATACAGTAAATATGATAATAATAAAATCACTACGTTTACTGAACTGGAACCATTCAGACAAACATTATCAGTGAGTTATGTTATATACTCTACCCTGCGAGAGAGAGAGAGAGAGAGAGAGAGAGCGGGGGGAGAGATATAGAGAGAGAGGGAGAGAGAGGGGGAGATATAGCGAGAGAGAGAGAGAGAGCGAGAGAGAGAAAGAAAGAGAGGGGAGGGAGGGGAGGGGAGGGTGGGGTACTATCCACTCGACACACACTAGGTCAATTTTATTTAATCAATTTGCGTACGGGTCTTTAGCACAGTGGGAGGAAACCGGAGAACCCCGGAGAAAACCTACTACGTTGGACAGGCGATCCTACTCAATATAGCGCCGCCTATGAATGAATGAATGAAATGGGGTTTAACGTCCTACTGTTATGCACTTAACCTGAGCTAATTGAAGACGGGCATACGCCATACAGTGTGTTATGAGGGAAATTTTGCCCGGGCAGCGGCGCTGCGGCCTACTCTTATATCGAATTCCAACTGCCAAGAGATCTTTTACGTGCACTCCAATGTGTACAAGGGGCCTCGGGTTTTCGTCCCATCCGAACGACTAGGCAGCTGTCCTTGTCAGGCCCTCCTTCTGTATCACTGACAAGGGGAAAATCACGTCGGAAAATCGAGATGAACTTTCTCGGCCAATGCAGGGATCGAACACTCGACCTCCAGGCTAGCGAACCAGCGCCTTATCCACTTAGCCACCGTGATCCCGCGCCGCCTATGACAGATAATTTCACAGAGGCGGTTTTGTTTGCAAAAAACAAATTTAGGCGTATCTGACCTTGTTTTGAAAGATAAACTGATTGAAACTCTAAAGACAGTTAACAATGCCAATGGTAAAGAATTATTGCAATATTACCCATAGCATGTATATCGTTTTCAGCCGAGGGGCTAAAAACTTTTTGTTTACATAAAACATGTGCTACAGCTTATTTTTACTCTGTTGTGTATACACACCTGAAGTCCCGCCCACACCTCCATGGTCCCGCCCCAAAAAGATCACGTTTTAAATGGAGCATAAATAGGACAATGTGACGTAGGTGAATCGCTGTGTGCAATATGACTTAATTATTCATATCCCTGTACTGATTGTTATTTAAAGCGGAGAGGAACTAGGTCATTTCGGGATATTCAATTTGTACTCTTCACGTATTTCGCCGAACAAAACTGATTAGAAATTACAGAGAGAAAGAGAGAATGGGGTTTAACATCCACTCGACACAGACTAGGTCCTTTCGGGACTAACATATGGTTCAAGTTTATTTGAATAATTCGCTTGCGTGTAGGGGTCTTTAGCAGTGGGAGGGAACCGGAGTGCCCGGAGGTTGAGAAGGCGCCTCTATCTCCATGTCAAGCTAGACCACTAGGCCATCCCAACCCCACCCCACCCCCAAAAAACCCAATAGAATAAACCATGCATATGTAAAAAATTGTGAAGAGCATGTCAATATCTATATAATATGTTCCAATTGTCATGCTTTTAACAAAAATCCAACACAACGACCTTTTGTGTCACATGTACTATAAAAACATAATGATTTATGGGTCAACAGAGACGGTTTAATGGTTAACAAAAACATGAGACAGAATACTATGTCGGATTGTCTTTTTCCTAATTTGGAGGGAGAGAAAGGGGAGAGAGAGAGAGAGAGAGAGAAGCGGGTTTAACGTCATTTCGGGACTAACATATGGTTTAATTTTATTTCAATAATACGCTTTCGCGTAGGGGTCTTTAGCATTGTGAGGGGGGGGGGGGGCGGTTTCTAATTTGGACCACACAATTATCTCAATGTAGAACAGGTATAACTTTGTTATCGTGTATGTAATAATTTAATGAATGGATAAACGAAATAGACTTTAACGTCCTACTATTATGCATTGGTCGGACTTATGACGATGAGACGTGAAAGTATACGTGACTATTTTTTCTACCCCCTCAAGCGAGGATAATATCTTTGTTTATTCAAATATGTACATCTTGCTCGTTGTGGGAACTTGCTGAAACGTGGGTTTATTGGGCGTGTATGCTTTTAGCTGCGATTTGAAATCAGTCCTTTACCAATAGAAATTCCTTTTACTCACTCATGCGTGCGGCGTCTTGAAAATAACAATTTATAATACAATAACACACAAAATTAATCTTAACCCGCTCGAAAGAATTCAACATTTTCTCAAATAATGTTAATTAATTAACTACGTGAAATAGTAAAATTTCGGATCAAGGATACCATGACGCTTGAAGTTTCTAGGTGGATTTCTATATATTTTTCAGGTAGGTTGTTATTTTATAATCTGTTCTTAATATTAAAGTGACAATAACACTCTTGCTAGCTTGACAGGTCCAGAAAAAAAAATTAGCCTTATTCTAACTACAAGATATTTAAGTGTCCTACCTGTTGTGTAAATTATCCATTACAACCTATCTTACTTGTCCAGAGGGTTCGAAAATATGTTTAAATCCAAGTTGCATTTTAAAAGTGCTTACGTAAGGCTTTTCAAACCATGTTACGGCATGTAGTTGAATTTTTCCAATTTTAAAAATTAGGTGTGTTAAGATGAAATTTGTATCATTTTTTAATTGAAATATTGTAATATAGTACAAATTGTTGATCAGAATAAAGATTGGAACATATTATTCAGTTACAACAAGAGTGTTATTGGGGCTTTAAGTAAATTCGACAATGAACCAGAGACTAACATCGTTTTGAGAATGATGCAGTAGTCAATGCGTAGGCACAGTAAAGTAGCCGACATCGAATGTGCTAAGGTTTTGAAATAGATTTCAATCGAACGCCATCCTCTAACGTTTGATTATTCCAATCTAAATTGGTAATATTTATTGCGCATGCTCTCAAGATAAGAATATGACGTCACCGTTTGACATGACTTGTGAAATATCACAGAGTAAGAATTACTCTGTGGAAATATGTCGAGTCCCTTGTTACAAATGGCGCTGAAAAGCGTTAAGGTACACGATTCGTGTACCAATGGTAAAATGTTAATTTTGTCTTAAATATTAAATACCAGAAGCCTATCTTATTTTATCCCGATACAATAAATGCAGATTTTAAATTGACAAATATTTCGTGTTTTCAACACAAACCATCTAAATGTTGGAATGTATTTTTTACTTGTTCAGGGTATTTATGTTGTAAACATATCCGTGGCGACTTAAAGGGACTGTCCCGAATTGAACAGAGCCTCAAAAAAAAGTCCGAGTACGTATGCAATTTGAACGCCAAGATATAGAAGAATGGCGTATATACCCAGATCCAAAATTTCAGTTCAAAATATTGAGTCGTTTGGACGTGAGCGTTAAAACAGCTTATCCGATCACGTAACCCTTTTAAGATTTCGGGTCAATCATTTCGTTAAGTGACCCGATAATCGAGTCCCATTCCTTTAGAGGTCTACACAATGAATGGTCCATGTGCTGTACTTGATTGCAAAAGGTAAATTTCACCGACACATTATTTTTATAAAATAAAAGTCTGGTTTTATCAATTCACCGTATAATACAGCTTGGGACACCGGACTCCATTTCAAGACGAAGACTGTGGGTTTAAGTTGTTTGAAAACGTATTACATATATTGAGTTAGTTGCTCGGCCCTAAGGTAGAGGATTTTAAGAAATTTTAACACAAAATAGGCAGTTTTTTTCGCAAATACATTATCGGGATTGATCCTTTAAAGTGGGTATGCACATATAAGAATGAATGAATGAAATGGGGTTTAACGTCCTACTGTTATGCACTTAACCTGAGGCTAATTGAAGACGGGCATACGCCATACAGTGTGCTATGAGGGACATTTTGCCCGGGCAGCGGCGCTACGGCCTACTCTTATATCGAATTCCAACTACCAAGGGATCTTTTAAGTGAACTCCAATATGTACACGGGACCTCGGTTTTCGTCCCATCCGAACGACTAGGCACCTGTCCTTGTCAGGCCCTCCTTCTGCATCACTGACAAGGGAAATCACGTCGGAAATCGAGATGAACTTTCTCGGCCAATGTAGGGATCGAACACCCGACCTCCAGGCTAGCGAACCAGTGCCTTATCCACTTAGCCACCGTGATCCCCGTGCACATAATATATAAGCATATCAGTATTTTTCCAATACCCGACCTACATTGCACAATATAGTATTAATATACTATATTGAGCAATTTTTAAATAATGTAGGTCGCATATTGGAAAAGTACTGATATATGTTCAAAACAATACCATGATCACGTCACAGTCTAAACATTGCTTAAACTCCATCACCTCGGGCTGTTTATAGTTTTTATATTGAAAGATCCCGTATTGTCAATATTGCACAATGCTACCAGCGTAAAAGTTGGATTTAGAAAAAATATTTGTTTTGAAAAATTAAAACTATAATGCCGTAGTCAAAATAATGTGAAAACATTTTCATCTAGAGCTGCGTATTGTCTTGTGACCAATACGACAAGAACTGACAAATTGTCCTGCTCAATACAACCGATATACGACCTGGGGCCTGTTACGCGAAATTTTAACTAAGATAAAATCCGATTTTAGTAATTCGATTGGATAATATTAGATTGATTTTAGCGCTAAGCCAATCAGATTTAAGTATGTACTAAAATTTGGATTTTATCTTAAGTTAAAATTTCGTGAAACAGGCCCCAGGACTAGGAATAGTCTGTTGGTGTATAATAAAAATAAAAATGTTACAACTACTCTTAGTATATACTAGAAGTAAACTAATAATGCTGGGCCAAGACATGTTTTATAATATTAAATCATTTGGCTGTATCTAAACGTTCACAGCTACATCCACAATTTAATTAAAATACAGATCTATATTTCGATTCGTTTTTATACTTTCCATGGCCTACACCACATATAGTAGTAAAGACGAGTAAAAACGAAATTTTAAACTATAAAAAAAACGAAACGAAATCAGATTGCTATATCCATCTTCCATTTATAATTGATACAGATTGCATACTAAACTTAGTCCCGAAATGACCTAGTTTGTGTTGAGTGGACGTTAAACCCCATTTCTCTCTCTCTCTCTCTCTCTCGCATACTAAACTCAATATTAACCATAATCTTTGATTTTAAAAACACGAATTAGGATTTAATATGGGTCCATTCAATCAATATTACATGTTATCTTAAAATATGAGCTCCTTATAACCTATTATCACATGTAACTGCCGGCGGGTGTGGGGGGGGGGGACAAAGACAACTGCCGGCGGGGGGGGGGGGCAAAGACAACTGCCGGCGAGACAACGACAACTGCCGGCGGGGAAAACTTCAACTGCCGGCTTGACAATTTATTATTTATTTTTTATTTATTATAGTTTATAATTGTTGATTTTATTGCCATTTATTTTATTTGTTCATCGTGTTATAGTTTATTCAATTGGTATTTGTGTTCGAAGTTAAAGGAATGCGTCCTTCAACTTCAAAAACTAACAATTATTTAAATTCAAATAAATTTGTGCTTATGATAAAAACAGAAGTAATATAGCAAAGCATTCTTTGAATTCATCTTTTCAAATTTAGCGCCTTTAATTAAATTTTGAAAAATCAATTTGAGTATATTTAAGCATGCATTAATCCGTGAGATATTGAGTAGTTACGAAAGAATTCACGATAGGGATTGGGTTCGATGAGTTTGAAGTAAATATTGAAAATAACGGATATAATAGCACGGATACTATACTCTCTTGTTTACCATTACGTGTTGGTGTTTCGTCATACTCCTCGCAGTGTTTCGTGTGATTATAGAGCTAATCCCATTCGGCAAACCTCGACAGATTCCGGTACTTTCCGTAACGCTACATCTAGACTCGGTTGTATGACAGTAATTGATATGTACCTAAGAGCATACATTTGCGATGCGGCTAGTCAACTACCGATTTACTTTAACAGGAAAACATGCCGCTTTTACAAAAAAGTCCCAAAATGGCGTCTCTACTAGATATAATCTCTATGGAGGCAGCCATTTTTTAGTTTGTTGATATAATCTCCTTGGAGCAGCCATTTTTATCCGGGACCTTTAAAATAGTTCCAAAATGGCGGAATTCGTCATACAGTCGAGTCTAGATCTAGGGTACCGGAATCTGTCGAGATTTGCCAAGTGGAGCTAATCCTACTCGGGCCTTTGCTTCAGGAATACGATGTTTCGTAGGTTACTGTAACATACATTGCGCAATGGCTAAAGCTGTCTATTGCAGGTGTGACCTTGGACTTTAAATGTTATATTATAAACTATTAATTATACATTGATTTACACAAGATCATAATCAACTCCCAAAGTCATCTGATGGGTCCGATTTTTATTAGATTTGAATCCGATATGCCGTTCAACTCTTGTCGATGATTAACCGTAAGAATGGATAATCAGGAGACTGTTTATTATCGTAACAACAGTAACAATGACACCGAGGCTACAGTGTGAAGTACTTTGATTGAAAATTTCAGCATATCCCTTTTACATTATCTTTTTAAACTAGTATTGCGAGATCTGTCAATTCTTTATCTAATCGTTCATAATGTCACATGGATTTGAGGGGGATTGGATGGCCGAATGGTTAGCGTGTGCGCACTGTATCATAAAATCTGTCATTTAGTCAACTGTCGTGGTTTCGAATCTCCGGGTGTACGTGGCAAGGAGTGGGATAGCCTGTCCAACCTCGTGGGGGTTTTCTCCGGATCCTCCGGTTTCCTCCCTATGCTAAAGACCCCTACGCGCAAGCGAATTATTGAAATAAATTAAACCGTTAGTCCCGAAATGACCTAGCTTGTGTCGAGTGGACGTTAAACCCCATCTCTCGCTCTCTCTCTCTCTCTCTCTCTCTCTCTCTCTCTCTCTGTTTCTTTCTCTCTCCAGGAGTTATGAATAACCTTGTTGCACTATAATTAAGTCATACTGCACACAGTGATCCACCTACGTCACATTGCCCCATTTCTCTCTCTCCCTCTCTCTCAACCTACGTCACTCTGTCCTATTTATCCCTCTCTTTCTACATGGATATGAATAACCGTATTGCACTATAATTGACTGTGACGAGAGCCATGTTCGAGACTCCTACGCGCAAGCGAATTGTTGAAAAAAAATTGAACCATGTGATAGTCCCGAAATGACTTAGTGTGTCGAGTGGACATTAAACCCCATCTCTCTCCCTCTCGCCCTCTCTCTCTCTCTCTTTCTCAACCCATACAAATACGTACCAATAAATTAAAAAATATACCTGAATTAATTCGACCCACCAAAATGTAAAATGTTAGAAACCAGAGGTTGACCGAACTGTGCTTAGCATTGATTGTAATTCCACAGAACTATTCGCATCTCCCAGTAAAAGCTTCTTGGGGATCGAGCTGTGTCATTCTACAACAGAGATTTCGCAAGACTGGTTAACCGTACATGTATCGACTATCGTTGTTCATGTATAACATTACTTTGAATATGCAGTCCTCTATTGACGGTGCATGGTATTCAAGTCTATTTTATTTACATTACAATTATGTACTGTTAATCCCCATACAACTGCAAACAGACGTCGGTAGTTGCGCAAGGAGGATTTCTAAAAGGAAAGGAAGGACGGTCCTGTTATTTTGATGTACTTTTAGAGCTTGGTGAAGGTGAAGGTTAAGGGGGGGGGGGAGTTTTATATGATAAACCAAATCACGTACACAATAACCCATACACAAACGTCATCACCAAGCAACAAAATTCGGTGAAGGCGGAGCTTCTTAATAATATTTAGGATGACTTTTATACGAACTGAACGAAATCACGTTCACACTAACCCATACACAGACGTCCACGCCAAGCAACAAAAGTCGGAGCGTGTACTTTGGACTCGGCATTAATAAGTCAGTTAAATAATAATGAGCTAGGCGTTGCCATGTTACTGCTTAAGATAATTCGGTCAGTTTTGAAATTTTCGCAAGAACAAAAAAATGTACGAGTCATCTATCTAAATTTTAGTAGTATAAAAGACACGGGTTAATAAGAAGCATCGTATTATTTTTTAATTTGGATCATAGAAATATCTCACAATATAACAGGTAAGACTTTGTTCAAATTGGAAATACTACTTTTGTACTGAAACTCGTGTTCATAAGAGCGCCTGATACGTCACTTGAATAACTGATGCGCTCACAAGAACAAGCGTACGGTGTTACCAAACGCAGAACTATTCAGGTTACTTGGTCGGTTTGAGGCGGTCTTGGGAGTAGTGGTTCCGTAGTAGCATATTTTAACGTGGGCACATGTAAAATGTGTTTTACTTGAACCTTGCTTTTTATGACAGTTCGAAAATCAACATCCGTATTACCAGAAAGGTAAATTGAATCTGCGGCACCATTTTATGAAACGACATGTTAGAACAGGATTAGCAGGATTCCCCCAATAGTGGAGAATCCTTGGGTTGTGACGTCAAGTCAAAGTGGATCTACGGTGATAAACATGACTATAGTCGTATTATAATTTATGTATATGTTTGAAAATAGAGCTTTAATTCTCCAAACTTAAGGATGCATTATAAAGAGTTGGGTTTTTTTAAAACTATATTTTATTCAATAAGAATATGATTGGGGAACAGGCTATTATAATTTATGTATATGTTTGAAAATATAGCTTTAATTCTCCAAACTTAAGGATGCATTATGGGCGATCAGATAAAGAGTTGGGTTTTTTTTAAACTATATTTTATTCAATAAGAATACGATTGGGGAACAGGCTAGGCCTGTACCACCCTCTCCCTTCAACAAAACAATATAATTACAATTAGTTTACTTAATTACATATATATATATAGACGAAACTATTCATATTGTGTTATTAATTAATACACTTCAGAAAGTATACAATACTATTTTTTAAATTAATAAGGTTATTTGATATATATAATAACAAAGTTTGGTTTTAATTAAATATGTAAATAGAATCTAATGATGGTAATGATAAATGACGATTACAGTAATTAAAATAGTTTACTTAATTCTAAAATGTTTTGCACTTCAGAAAATATTAATTTATTTTGTTCAAGTGAAATATCCGTAGAGCCATACTATATAATTTTTTTGTTGATGTATTCTGTTGGTAATGTTTTTATGGTTGTAATTCGTGCATCTGAATATAAGGGACATACCAGCAGAAAGTGATAAGGATCTTCAAAATTGTGTCCACATCGGCAGGCTGGAGGGTCTGTTATGTGTTTTAAAATGCATATCCATTTAGATCACGATTTGATAAACGAGGTCTTGAATGGATAATTTGACCTTTTTTTTTCATTTTTCAAATACTGTAATAAGAAGATACCAAGTCATCGTGCATTGCGAGGTTTTGTTTAAAAATGAATAACGTATCTGAATTACGTATAGAAAGATTTAGATTGTAGTTGAAGGCAAGAAAGAATTATAAAGTAGATTAGTTTTATAAAAGAAAAAGTATGGCATTTCTTAATAAGTAGGCACACCGTTTTTTGTTTGGATTGTCAAAAATGTAATCAGGGGTTAAGTAGTCTATTATTTTATTAGGCACAATACCGACTTCTTCATATGGTAAATCATGGTTAGTTTCCTTCACAGCGCCACATATTCTGCGTAAAGCATCTAATTGTTCTAACTGGTTAGCTAAGTAATCCGTGCACCCCTCCCAGATAATGTCAGCATAGTCGAAGTGTGGTAAAATATTGTTTGGGGTGATTTCCTTCCTAGTCGGTACTTAAACGATCTTAAGCAGTTGATAAATTTTGAACCTTAATTACAAAGATTTCCTATATGGTCTATTAAAGATTCTTTTGAAAAATAAGCCCTAAATGTTTGTAGTGAGATACTGAATTTACTGTAACCTTGTTCATGCAAGGACGAATCGAGTTGATATTGTTAATGTTTCATTTTTTCAGGATTAAAGGAAACTAGCCATGTTTTAGCCCATGTGTATATTCTCTCAATATATGAATTTAAAATTTGAGCACCTTCTGTATGATCTTTAATTAACATATTTGAAGATGTATTATCCGCGAATAATGTTATATTTGACAATATCATTTATGTAGATCAGAAAGGGTAAAGGACCGAGAACCGCGCCCTGTGGAACACCAGTCGCGACAACTGAGGTACCAGAGGAGGCATTTTCGATGACAACACACTGTTTCTATTAGTTTAATAGCTTTGAAGCCACTCCAACCCTCCCTCCCCCCTTCCCAAGTGCCTAGATAATGTAAAGGGACTTTACTGTAAATGTCAATCAAATTGATCCATCCTGAACCGAGAATTTAGCGATTGAAATGTTGGTCTACCTTCGATCATCATTTGTAAACCCGGTACCATATAAAACAAAGTCTCGATTATCCATTTTTTGATTTGATCAGCAGCAGATCAGGCTCTAATCCAGTAAATGTCACAGGCTAGCGATGACATCGAAAGTGGATTATGGTCTGGATAAGTTAATTGATGTCTAATTAATAATTTAGATAACATGTCAGGCCTAAACAAATACCTGTAATTTACATTTTTAGCTCATTGCATAATGTATGTATAAAGAGAACTAATACATGAACTATTGTAATATAATAAATAAACATATCATTATGCATATCCTATAGATAGGAGTAAATAAAATAAAACCAAGTACGAACAATCCAAACCATTAGACAAAATTCAAAGTCCTAAAAACGGTATAGGCAAAAATGTAATATCGCAAAATAGTGTAATCAGCATATGGACTGTTCACCGCGTACAAAATACACGACGAACAGTGGTAACAGGTGTCCTTGGAAGAGTAAGCTTACCCATTATAACAATGTCGGGGAAAGGTCTGAACTATCACATGTACAGATGTACAATACCAATACTTAAATTTAAAAAATGCTAGAAAAGTAATAAATCTATAATTAGTATATTTAAAAAATATCTTACTTAAACATGCATTATTCAAGAGCTAAATCTGCCTAGTGCAGGTCTTTATTTGGGCATGAAATTTTTTCTAAAGTATTAAATAGACATTAATTACTGATCCAGGCCTTAATCAACTTTGGATTGCATCAGATTGTTCCGATATTAAACAGATTAAAACGTTTCAGTGATAAATCAAATATGGCGCGCCCAGACGCTTCGAGTCTTAGCTTTGATCAACCAGGACCGTGGTTGAAATTATAGCACAGGTCGGCCAAATCTTCAAATGCCAATATCGTCGCTTGCAATAGAGTAATTTGAATGAAATTATTCATTTTACATCATCTACTGTCGAACTAGTATAGCAAGAATGGCTAGTTCTTATCTATATCTTGAATAATGTAACTTTAATGAAAATGAAAAGTAAATACAGAATCGATTCTTATAGAAATCTATAATTAGATAGATAGTGTATAAATAATATCTTACTTAATCTATTAGACAAATACAGATAATTTTATTGGGGTAAACAAGAATAAAGATAAGTCTCCCTGCTGTAAGACAAAATTTTGCAGGTAACATATTAAGGAACCTTAAAGGGACGGTTACTAAAGTAACCTCTCTCTATTTAAATCAAATATTCTTCTTTTGTCAGTTTCTTCATTCAAAAGTATCATTTTAGTATTCTAAGAATGTTCTAGCCATGCGTTGTCGTATAGCTCGTTTTTTTTTTATGGAAATACCACAACACAGGTAATCTTATTAAAATAACATGTTGATTTCGTTTCGTTTTGGTTTTTCCATATCTAATGCCTGTTATCGGTTTTAAAGTGAACCGCAAGATGAAAATGAAAGAGAAACGAAAGGCAACTAATGTATAGCTTTCTTCGTCGGGCAGAGAGGTAGAAAAATCGTTTAAAGATTATTCATCACAGACACCTGTCTTTTCATCTATTCTATTAACCGGTTTGTATACAAGTAACACGCAGGATTTACACTGTAAGTGTAGGGTCACCGTACTTGTGATATAAGATATACAAACAGCAGTTTGAATTACAACTTCCTGGATAATTACTCATTCGTATAAAAAGAATGAATGAATGAAATGGGGTTTAACGTCCTACGCTTAAGCACCTAGCCTGGGCTAATTTAAGACGGGCATACGCCATACAGTGTGCTATGAGGGATTTTTTTTGCCCGGGGAGCGGGGCTACGGCCTACTCTTATATCGAATTCCAACTGCCAAGGGATCTTTTACGTGCACTCCAATGTGTACACGGGACCTCGGTTTTCCGTCCCATCCGAACGACTAGGCAACTGTCCTTGTCAGGCCCTCCATCTGCATCACTGACAAGGGGAAATCACGCCGGAAAATCGAGATGAACTTTCTCGGCCCATGCAGGGATCGAACACTCGACCTCCAGGATAGCGAACCAGCGCCTTATCCACTTAGCCACCGTGATCCCCCATTCGTATAAAAACATGGAATATTGTAACGACAGAGCTTTACGTAAGAAACAACCGATCTGCTTTTGTAGACGTAAACCCGAACCATAAATCTTCGGTAACAATCGCGTTTCCTAACCCTGTTTACATCTCGTGACCTTCAAGAAATCTGCAGATGGCCTTGGTAAAAAGATCTGACTATTGACAGATAGCTTAAAATACGTATGGAACTTTTCTTTAATCATCAAACAGACAAAAATATGTTTTAACATACATTATGCAAGCGCCAAATCTGTCTATTGCGGGTCTTTCTTTATGCCCTAAATGTTATCTAAATTATTAATTAACCTATCCAGGATTTAATCAACTCTCGATGGCGTCGCTGGCCTGCTATCTTTGGTGGATTAGGAGTCGATGTACTGCATAATTTTCCTTCACGATTTAATGATTAAATGGAAAATTGAGACTATGGTGTTTATCGTACTCGGTTCATAGTGGATGAATACCAGACCACTCGGACCAAAGACCACTCGGACCAAGACCACTCGGACCAAAACAAAAAGACAACTCGGACCAATCAAAGAGACTACTCGGACCAAGGCAAAACACTACTCGGACCAATTTTAATGTAATTTTCATCAAATTGCCTTTACATTATCTAGTATATTATGGTAAAATATTGGTTTAAAAGTTGCTATGAACAATGACATAAACACACTTAAATACGATTTCAATTTTTTTTTTTTTAGTACCCCATAGCTCGACTACTATGAAGTTCCTGATCGTACCACTGCTGTGTGCAACTTTCTTTCTATGTTCATCTGGATTGCATATTTCCTTAAGTAAGGTATCAACTCTTTACATACCATCCTATAACGTCACATCCGGTGATGCTGTCTATGAATTCGGACAGGGAACAGTTGAACAAATAGCTTATGATCCCCAGGATAAAATAGTTTACGCGGTCGGTGAGTATCTTAGTTGGATGGTTAATCTTATTTGACACTCTTCAAATGAATGCTCTATAACCGGGGCAGTTAATATATAAACGTGCCCCCCCCCCCTATCAGTGGTGCATGACGGAGGAAAGAGGTCCCTTGTATACATTGGCGAGCACGTAAAAGATCCCTAGGCGGCTGGAATACGATATAAGAGTTCGCCATAATACCGCTGCACGGGGAAAATCCCCTAGTAGCACACTGCATTACAAATGCTTGTCTTCATTAGCCCAGTTTTTTTAGCAGAAAAGCAGGTAAATTTAGGCCTAATTTTCAGATTTGTCGATATAACGAAGGCGTGCATCTTAAACCCTGACAATTGAAATTTGAGGACGAGTATGTAGAAACAAACGCTACCTAAGCAGTATTCTACTACCACCTGTCTTAATGTCATTCCCAAAATGAAATAACGGAAGTATTGCGTATTCGAGACGTTAAATTCTACCCCAATCGCTACTATTCCAGAGCACAATTTTAGGAGCACAATGCCCGCAACTAAACAACCCAAAAGAATTTGTTACATTGTGAACCCAGGGGCCTATTTCACGAAATTTTAACTAAGATAAAATCAAAATTTTAGTAATTTGATTGGATAATATTAGATTGATTTTAGTGTTTAGCCAATCAAAATTGAAGTATCTACTAAAATTTGGATTTTATCTTTAATTAAGATTTCTAAAAACAGGGCCCAGTACAACAGTGTTTTAGGCTGTGTAATTTGTTGTCAACCTCGAATTATGGAAGGAGCTAAATCGCCATTTTTTGGCATCTAGAACTGGACACATATTGGCCGCATTGCATATAATAATGTAATATGATATAAACTGCTTTACATTCAATCATTTCTGTTTTCACTGTTATTTATAATCATTTCCCTGTCTTCATTGGCCAGTCGGGGCAGAACAGTAGGACGTTAAACCATATTTTCAATTCTAATCATGTACGTTGAGTGTGATCAATGACAATCTTTGACGTCTGGTTATTGCAGTCTACACCGGTAGCCTACATGGGATATACGTTCAGCCTCGTTCACCTAAGCTCCGTCTACACTACACTTGAAAAAGCCGGCTTTTTCAAGTGTAGCGTCTACACTGACTGAAGTTTTGTAACGGTAAAAGACGATGAACGCCGACCTTCGTTATTTGTGCGAATGTTATGAATGTACGGAAGTTCGGGAAGAATGACATCCGGGCACCCGATAAATCCCGTATTTTACCGTCTACATACATAAAATTGCCGTTTTTTTGAAAAAGCCGGCTTTTTGATTTGAAAAATCCCTCAATTATTGCCGGATTTTAAAAAGCCGGCTTTTTCGATTGAGAAATTGAAAAAGCCGGCTTTTAGGAAAAAAACGGTATTTAAAAGGCTAGTGTAGACGGTGAATGCTGCTAGTGTAGACGTAGCTATAGTTGCGTCATATAATTGGCTCTCGAAAGCAGTCGGAGCAGCAGAACAGTGGGTAGTTAAACTCCATTTCATTTCATTTAATGAAAACTTGAATATTAATTAGAAATTTCCCCATTATCTACCTTTAGGTGCTGACATCTTTCATGTTATCGATGTATCCAATCCCAACAACATGCAGATTGTATATCATAAAGTTTATGCCAACTCTGACTTAACAGATATTGAGTTTTGCGGAAACCATGTTTTCTTTTCTGCTGTCAATGAAACCAATGTTGAGAGCCGCTTACAAGGCACAGTCTATGTTTTGAAGAAATACCAGAAAAACAACGCTGCTGATTCCTTGAAGGAAATACACAGAATTAAAGGTATGTCACGGAAACATGTTTTCTCTTTTCTTTAGGGGGGGGGGGGGATATTTTGTAGCAAAAAATGTATAGAGACCTTCTTCAAAAAAAATTAAGATAATGTCCCGGGGCCTGTTTCACGAAATTTTAACTTAAGATAAAAATCCAAATTTTAGTACATACTCAAATCTGATTGGCTAAGCGCTAAAATCAATCTAATACTATCCAATCGAATTACTAAAATCGGATTTTATCTTAGTTAAAATTTCGTGAAACAGGCCCCAGGAAGGCGCGGATCCGGAGGGGGGGGGGGCTCAGCACCAGTGAGACTGGTCATCTAAACCTCTAATGCATGCGGCACTCTGATGATTACCCTTTGCTCCAATGTATGCCCCCCCCCCTCGACAAAATCATTTGGAAGAAATATAGCAGTCCACCAACTGAATCTCTTGGCAGCTGGAATTCAGAGAGCACTGCTGTCAGGAAAGACTATCCACTCTCGTACTGTACACGTAACAATAGTCTATAATAATAATAATAATAATAATAATGATAATAATAATAATAATAATAATAATAATTTAGTTATAGAGCGCCTATAATCCAATATATTGATTGCTCTATGGCGATATTACATTATGGTAAAGATACAAAATATGAAACCTTACAAAAATAAGGGTTAAAAAGAAATAAAAGAAACACATATTTATAATTGCACATTTAGAATATTATATAGTATGTAATAATAAAAAATAACCTCTGAGAGCGTTTTAAACATTTATCAATTAAAATGGGTTATAAAAAGGTGGGTCTTTAACTTTTTCTTAAAAAAAGGCAACCATATTTTAATCTTTTGATAAACTTAAAACACGACTTTATTGTTATTTGAATACATGGCAGTAGTTTGCACAAATGTATTTTGATGATTACAGTTGGTACCACACCGGATATGATCAAACCTACAAAAGATTGTCAAACAGTTGTGGTTGCAATTGAAGCGGAAGCTTTCGGATCAGGTGCTGATTTCCAGGATCCTCTAGGTGGAGTGGGAATCATCAAATTTCCTAATGGAGTCGAACAACAATATACCTACACTGCATTGAATTTCACTGCTTTCAACGATAGGTAAGAATGAATGAATGAAATGGGGTTTAACGTCCTACGCTTAAGCACCGTACCTGGGCTAATTGAAGACGGGCATACGCCACAGTGTGCAATGAGGGAAATTTTGCCCGGGCAGCGGCGCTACGGCCTACTCTTATATCGAATTCCAACTGCCAAGGGATCTTTTACGTGCACTCCAATTTGTACACGGGACCTCGGTTTCTCGTCCCATCCGAACGACTAGGCAGCTGTCCTTGTCAGGCCCTCCTTCTGCATCACTGACAAGGGGAAATCACGCCGGAAAATCGAGATAAACTTTCTCGGCCAATGCAGGGATCGAACACTCAACCTCCAGGCTAGCGAACCAGCGCCTTATCCACTTAGCCACCGTGATCCCAGGTAAGAAAGAGAAAAGGCGATGAGGGGGGTATATCATTATCGTACTGGGTCGCATGCACACGGTGGTCCACAGCAGCGGGTGGTCTAAAGCAGCGTGATACAACGGAACCCCCACGCAGTTGATATAGATGGTCTTACAACTTTGATACGGGCGCCGCAGTGGCTCAGTGCTGAGACGCTGGTTCGCTAACCTGGAGACGTCAGAAGAAAAACTAATGCAACTTATCGAAATATGAAATTGTTGCATGGGTACTACTGTACGTGAGTTTGTCTGCAGTATACGGGAACGTTTGTCTGCCCTGCCTTATGCTATGTACCATTCTATATTATATTCGCCAATTCCAATATTTAAGCCTACACTACAAAACAGTTATTGTTCCTTTCACCTCGCGTCTGGTCAATAGTTATCATTATTCTTTCTATTGGAAAAAATGCAACTGCCTATCCCATGTAATTTAGACCAACAAATTATATAAATGGCGTCAAAATCATTGTTTATTAGAGTGTTTATATGTATATGACTGCAAAGTTATTTTTCTTTGATACAGATTTACTGAATTAGAACAGCAAGGCGTGCGTTTCGTGTACAGAGAAAATGGTAATACCTTTGATAGAGACGTAGAACCAGAATATATAGCATACAATACTGACGAAACTATAGCTTATATATGTCTTCAGGTAATGTTATTATTAATTCACTATATTACAGATGGTAGAATTCGGGCGGTAGATTGAGACAATCCACCCTCTCGAACCTTCTAGACCTGACGTTGTTAAAACTGTCTTTTAATTCTTAATACTGTTTTGGCCAAAGCTTTTGCTGTCTTGAGACTATACACATCTCCAAACTAGTTTTAAATCCGTTTTTGTATACAGTTAAAAAAAATGTTGGTAAAATTTCAAACACTTTGCAAGTATTTGCAAACTGACATTCGTCCCAAGACTGTACTCCCATCGACGCGAACACACTCACTGAGGGCAGCCAACTTCGAACCATGAACTGTGAATCGTGATTTTGCTAATAGTTTAGAAAGTATTATTATAATATTACAGTTTAAAGAGCACCAGTAATAAGTAAGCAATTATGAAAACAAACTAATAAGAATATAATAAATATTTAGATAAGATTATATTAACACGATTACCGTACAAATCTTGTGTCAGTCGAATCAAATGCATAGATAGCAGGCCACGTGGTTTACATCGCACTCGTTAAAGCCCTCGGTCACCATACACTCATTAACTTTTCAGAAGTGCTGGGGCCTGTTTCACAAAAAAATAACTAAGACAAAATTCAAATTTTAGTAATTTGATTGGATGATTTTAGATTGACTTTAGTGTTTAGCCAATCAAAGGGTGGTATCTATAACAAAATGGATTTTATCTTTAGTTACGATTTCGAGAAACAGGACCCTATGGTCAAGTATTGCATTGGTATGATTTCTTTTTTAAAAAATAAGATTGATTGAATATATCATTTACAGGAAAACAATGCTATTGCAGAAGTTAACTTGATCACTGGGACAATCACTGCTGTCCATGGACTTGGAGCTAAATCATGGAATGCCACGAAATTTGATCCTAGCGATAAAGATGGTGGTAAGATTTCTAATAGACTTTTTTTAAAGCCACTAGAGCAGTTATAAAAGAAACTTCGCCATGATTAGACAGGCTGAGATGGTTTTAGAACTACATTAGTGACGAGAACGTCCGAGGGCTGGTAATCCCAGTGTAGACTCGATGTAAGTCCCGTGTACATGTTGGCCACCCACCCCCACGTAACCATAGAAAAGGCCAATTTGCATGCGTTATTGATAAAATGGCCGACTATCAGGTTGAAGAGACTGTACATGTTGTACATGTTGGCCATCCACCCCAACGTAACCATAGAAATGACAAATTGCCATGCGCTACTGTTAAAATGGCCGACTATCAGGTTGAAGAGACTGTACAGCTTATTTCTTTTTGAAGGGGAATAGATGGACGCTTTCTTGTATATGTTATGTTTTGATTTTACAGGCATTCATTTATCAAGTTACGACATTAAATCTTTCTATTTGCCTGATGCTATACATTTTCACTCATGGATGGATTCAAGTATCATCATAACAGCTAATGAAGGTGACTCTAAAGATTACAGCGAACTTATTGATTGGGACGAGGATAGGAGAGGGGCGAAAGCTGCAAGTAAGACATTTCAGTTAAAGATACAATATGGGGGATTAGAGAGAGAGAGAGAGAGAGAGAGAGAGAAAGAGAGAGAGAGAGAGAAATGGGTCTTATCGTCCACTAAACACAACTAGGTCATTTCGGGACTAATATATGGGTTTTTTTTTAAATTTTATTTCAATAAGTCACTTGAGCGTAGGGGTCTTTAGCAGTGGGAGGAGACCGGAGTGCCCGGAGGAAACCCACGAGGTAGAGAAGGCGCTCTTATCTCCATGCCACAAACGCTCACACCAGGGCTCGAAACCACAGCCGCAAGCTAGATGTGGCCGGCCAGCTAGAGGTCGAAGCGCGGCACTCTAGACCACTAGGCCTACCCAACCCTTATGGAGGATTAGATAAAGAGTTGACAGTTCTCACTTTAACAGTAAAAAAATCTAGATAATGTAAAGCGAATTTGCTGAAAATCTCCACTCTGAATCGGACTTTAGCGATTGAATCTTCGGTCTAGCCTCCGTCATCATTACTAAAGTCGGTACGATAAAAACAAAGATTAAATCATGAATGAAAGTTGAGCAGAAAATCGGATTCTAATCGAGTAAATATTGCAGGCTAGCGTTGAGCCGAGAGTTGATTTGGGCACAAAAGAAGACGGGTAATAGGCAGATTTAGCTCTTGCATAATGTATGTTTAATGTGAAAGTTGCATACCCGATAGAATAATATGCATTACCCGATAGAATAATATGCATATCCAATGTATTCTATTATATCACGAATGTTTCTATTATATTAATACCGAAACTGTATTTTTATAGATTTTAAAAAGTAATTTATGTATTTTTTTTAGAAAAGCTATCTAATTTAATATCAGCTACCGTCGAAGCAGATTTAAAAGATGAAACAAAACTTGGTAAGTTTATAAATATCGTAAAAAAAATACCCCCCCCCCCTCTCCGCCTGCTTCCTTTGTAGTCTATTGATGCAGAAACATAGGGCGTCAAATCCCATTGCATTTCATTTCATACAGGGGGGCGACTGTGGCTATGTTGGTAAGACGCTGGCTCGGGATTTTCCGACGTGGTTTCCTCTTGTCAGTGGTGCAGGAAGGAGAATCTGACAAAGACAGCTGCGTAGACGTTCGGATGGGACGATAAACTGAGGTCCCGTGTACACATTGCCATGCACGTAAAAGATACCTTGGCAGTTGGAATTCGATATAAGAGTATAGGCCGTAGCGCCGCGGCGGCCCGGGTAAAATTTCCCTCATAGCACATTGTATGGCGTATGCCCGTCTTCATTAGCCCGGTTTAGCAGCAGAACATTTCATTTTTCTGTTTTTGATATAGTATTATTAGGTATGGTCAATCGATCCGGTGTCTCTGTAACATGAAACAATTATGGGTAATAAAATTGTTTTGTTTTTTTTTTCAAAATTAAGGACGTCTATCGTTTAGTAAAGTGGATGGCCTGAACTCTGACGGTGAATACGAAACTTTATATACTTATGGGGGAAGAGGTATAACCATTAGATCAGTTGCAGCTGGTTTGCCAATCCTCTATGATAGTGGGGGAATTGTTGAGGAGCAGATTGCCCAAAACTTTCCAGACTTTTTTAACAGTAAAGGCGATGCTGAAGAAACACCCATAGGAAATATGGATTCGCGCTCAGACAGCAAGGTAGGCCGTTTTGTTAGTAGTTATTCGATTTTTAAATTAAAGCTTGGTTAATAAGAGTTCACGTATTTCAAGCTTTGCCTTTGCTAAAATGAAGTTAAGAAGTTGGATGGTGTGACCGTATAAGCTACACGACAAAAATCATCTAATCAACTACATTATGTTAGCTTAGTTTCTTATTGAAGGGGGCTAACTCCGTCAACGATTGAAATACAATAACTCATACATTAACTGTTATAAAAGCGCCATGGAAGATTAGATAACGAGCTGGCAGTTCTCACTATGGTCAGGGGCGGACTGGGCCCCTGAAGGGGGCCCTGCGCAGAGTAACTGAAGGGGCCCTTTAGAGTCAAACACCACGAACAACTGCTAAGGGCGAAGCCCGCACTCCGAGCGCCGAAGGCGCGATTTTTTGAGGGGGATTCGGGGGGATTCTCCCCCCCCCCCCCCCCAAGAATTTTTATGGAATACGCCAGCCGGAAACCCGTTTTTAAAGCATCTGGGTATCTATTTTGGAAAACGTTAAACTCCATTTTGGCGAGGAATTTCTCGGGGATAGTATCGTTTTCAAAAACAAATACTTAAAAATAACTTAATAAATAAATAAAAATTACTTAAAAATGATACTATCGGCCAGTGATAAAAAACAAGACTTCGACATATATACAGTGTATCAACTTATGATGAATTATGGATAAAAGACTATTTATATTAAACTGGTAAACGTACAAATTACTAAATTAGTAGTTTAAACTTACAAGTATTACATGACATAAGACTGAATACTACTGGAACTGAATTCCATGTCCGAAAAATACAGCCAGATGCCAGAAGCGGGAAAAATGTCCGACTCCATGACCATCATCATAAAAGCCTCTAGTCTATCTTGTGACATTGCATTTCTTAGGCGATTTTTGGTGTACTTGATGTAATAGAGGGCAGGCCCGAGTAGAGGCCAACTTACCAATGGCAAGTGCGCCCCTACTCTTGACAAAAAAAAATCACTATTTTTACTGAATTTTGATGTATTTTTGAGTTTTTAAGCCAAAATTGGACCCCTCTGGGGAAAATGGGGGTCCAATGGTCATCGTATAGAGGCCCACTTACCAATGGCAAGTAGGCCCCTACTCTTGACTATGGGCCCCCAATTTTGACCCAAAAAATCACTATTTTTACTGAATTTTGATGTTTTTGGGTGTTTTAAGCCAAAATTGGGCACCTCTTGAGGAAAATGGGGCCACTTGGCCATATGTAGAGTGGGGCCTAGCTTACGTCAAATATTGGGCCCAAGTGGAGAGAAATTGTAGGGACAAAGCTAGCTGACATGGGGATGGGGGCCCCCAAGTTGAGGCAACTGGGGCCCCAAAGCCTTGTAACCGAAATCATAGGGGGTGCCCCCCCCCTGACACTCTTTAAAACCCTTACATTAAAATATTCTTTCATTTTTTAAAAAAAAAAATTGGGAAGTGGGGGCCCACCTGTGCTTGCACAGGCGCACAGGCGGGCCAGTCCGCCCCTGACTATGGTAGTTAAAGCCTATAAAAATTAAAGGGAATATGCTGAACCGATATTTTTATTAGCTATTGAATTTTAGGCCTATCAGCCGCGATCATTATTACTAATATCAGTACGATAAAAAAAACAATCCATTTTTTAATTTAATCATCAATGAGCAATGAGTAGCAGATTTGATTCAAATCCAGTGAAAATACGATGCATCGAGAGTTGGCATCGAGAGTTGGCATCGAGAGTTGATTAACGTCTTTTCATGTCTTTAAGGTCTTTTTCTCGAAAACAAGATGTCGGAACGTCGTTTTGTTTGTTGTGAAATGATTCTTGAGTCAAAGTCAACTCGCTGACATAACAAAAATGTAAAATTTTAAGTTTTTGTAAAGATCTATTTTTCTACGCGTGTATATATTTTTAAGTGATTTGGTCATCCAGACATTTAAAATAAATACATGTCACGTGAAAGTCGTGTGATTCGTCCCTTCCGGGAAAATGGCTACCCAGTGTCACCAGACAAATTTCTTTCTCCAAATTTTTTCTGGTTCGAGATTGCGTCTTATTTAGCCTGGTTCTTGTTGGAAAATATCTCCATCGGCTAAGTCAAGATATAAGACCTCTCAGTAGCGTAAATGCACAAAACAATAAAAACTAAAAGGAAGCGAAAGTATGGCCTATTTTGGATTAAACTGATTGCAAAGTATATTGTATTTTTACTCGAGGGCGGATCCACAGGGGGGGTTGCCCCCCCCCCCCCCTTTGCCCAGCTACATTAAAAGAAGTGTAAAAAACCCACTTTTTTTTATCAGAATAGTGTCACATTCGTTTGCTCTATCCGTTATCATCAGATGGTAGGATGGGCTTTAAAAGTGTGAAATAATTATATAGATATATGGATATCACATTTAATGCCTTGCACGTGGGACCGCATTGCCTATGAGTTATGTCCCTTTATCTCTAGCGAGGACGCCCATTGAATCACAATGTGGTCCTATTTTAATAAATTCATAATGAACATTGACGTCAAACAGGCATGTTGGATTTCTCTCTTCAAAAAGCACAGTGAGTTTGTAGGACTGCGTAATTTGGAGACGACGATTGCATTGTGCATTGTCAACTGTCAAATTTTCTGGCAAACAGGAACCTGGCACCCGCATCCCCCTCCCCCATCCTGCATTTTTTTTTTTTTTTTTTTGTTGGGTTTTTTTTGCAAACGTTCTGAATCCGGCCTAGTTACTCATATTTCAATTTTTTCATAATTATACGTTATATTAAAGGGACCAAGGTCTGAAGCGTTAGAAACAGCTGTTATTGGTGGTCGTCTTATTATATTTGTTGGTAATGGGAGTCCTGGTAGCATCTCTATCTTCTCTGTTGGCGATAAATTCTCGGATACTCGATATGAATCAACTTATTTTGGTATTCCACAATCTGATGTCACATTCGGAAGTATGTATGACCAGAGGACTCTATCAGAAATAGATCCAGAAGATATCAGGTAACGCACTCTTGTCAGCTATTTATTACGTATTTCATATGGTTTGGATTATAAAATAGTCAATCGCTTTGTATGTTGACTATCATGGGTTTATGTTCTGGAATTTGTATTTGCTGACATGCATCCTACCAAAAATGGTCTCTTTGGTGTACGAACAACAAACCCTAAAGTTTCTAAACGATATGTTAATCCCTTGCAATAATGGTTCATTTCGGGTCTGTATTTGTAATGGTATGGTGTGTATATAATTTGATAACCACGGTGACTCAGTGAATAACCTGGAGGTTCGGGTGTTCAGTCCCTGTTTTGGCCGAACAAGTTCATCGGGTGTTCGGTCCCTGTTTTGACCGAACAAGTTCATCTGGAATTTTCTGGCTTGGTCCTTCTTTGTCCTTGGTGCAGGCCAACATATTTTCCGAAAAATACAAATGACGCACGGAGACCAAAAAGGAGCTAATTTTCTATTCTTTGGCAACTAGAAATAGGTACAATCAATTCTGTTTTACTCTAATTTCCAATCAGTTATGTGCTGCGAAATACGCCTGGTGTCTCAATCAAAAGTAAATCTACAACGTCTAGTTATTCCAGTATACACCGGTGGTATTCTCCTGTGGATTATATTTAGCCTGGTTTGTCGAGTTGATTCATTACAAATGACACTCAAAACATTCTGGCTTGCGATTTGTGTCTGGTTATTCCAGTATACACCGGTAGTATTCTCCTGTGGATAATATTTAGCCTAGTTTGTCGAGTGGCTTTATTAAAAATTGCGCTCAAAACATTCTGGCCCGCGATTTGTGACCCAATTTATTTTTAAAAATTTATTGGTATCAAAAAACCCAGCATTTCACGATGATATAACAGCATCAATGTTAATATCAAGTTTGATTTAAATTAGCCAATAAGTCGTGTTTGCAATTTCGAAGAGTGATTTTGATCTAGCTACTTGCCTCCTTTAAGTCGCATTTTTGAGGTTATAAGGGTATCGATTGTATAAAATATTTAAGGGCTAAGAAAAATCTTATAAATGATCATTTTATGATTCATATTTTAAAGATATGTTTCTGGTACTGATAGTCCCACCAATGGTGAAGCCATAATTGTCGCTGGGTCAAAGTCGGGAACATTGTCAATACTGAGAGTAAATATAGAAGAGGATAGTACTACTACTGTAAAACCTGTGATAGATGATGATACTGCTACTACAGTAAAACCTGTGATAGATGATGATACTGCTACTACTGTAAAACCTGGTAAGTAGCATTTAGCGATTGAGCACAATAAAACACAACACAATTTTTATGGAAATAACAATCACTATTTATATACATATTTCCATAAAAATTGTGTTGTGTTTTTTTACCTGGTAAGTTATTTGCCCATTTTTTAAATAACTATCCAGTTTTCTTATCTGTATAGTCAGAAATCAGAATTATTATCCGGATTATACTTCCACTTATTTTCGAGCTCACTTTATCATACCACTTTAAAAACGCTAGTACATTTTGTGCAGTGGTGGGTTTTAACATTTATATTGTATTTATTTACGCTATAGTTTGAATTGGCAAGTCACTTTAACAAGTGGACTTTAAATCATTGTGGTGATTTTTGGCGAAGATTTGATTTCCGCTCCCTCAGTCTAATCTGTAAGATTTCCATACACTGATCACCAATCTACATTTGGTCTTGTTTTGAAACGCCAGAAAGTTCCGTAAAATAGGCGTTATGAAATAAATTATGAAATATAATTTCGTTTATGAGCGCAAAAGATTGTTCGTGTCGCCTTCATTATTGAACGGGTAGCCTGCATGACACCCGAGGGATAGTTAATATCGGCTGGAAACTCTTAATTCTCCGACACATTCGCCACTTGCATGTCATAGAGGCCTAAATTCACTCTCTCAGCTTCTAATTTTCGTGCTCCCCCTTCTCCTCGTTCATTTTTTTTTTGTCGTCGGAAATTTATCTTCCTCGCCCCCCTATGTCGGCTAAATTTTGGTTTCCGGCTTCGGTCCTGCATATAATAAATGAATGAAATGGGGTTTAACGTCCTACTGTTATGCACTTAACCTGAGCTAATTGAAGACGGGCATACGCCATACAGTGTGCTATGAGGGTAACTGTGCCCGGGCAGCGGCGCTACGACCTACTCTTATATCCAATTCCAACTGCCAAGGGATCTTTTACGTGCACTCCAATGTGTACACGGGACCTCGGTTTTTCGTCCCATCCGAACGACTAGGCAGCTGTCCTTGTCAGGCCCTCCTTCTGCATCACTGACAATGGGAAATCACGTCGGAAAATCGAGATGAACTTTCTCGGCCAATGCAGGGATCGAATACACGACCTCCAGGCTAGCGAACCAGCGCCTTATCCACTTAGCCACCGTGATCCCGGCCTGCATATATACCAAACATGCCATTCTCTTATCAGAAATAACTACCCTATAAGTAAGTTTGTATGTATCCTTTGGTTCAACAATAAATGAAGATTAGCCATTTTAAAGGGTTAGTATATTTTTATTTTACAGACTCGGGTTCATCAGCACCAGGTAAGATACTATTAATATCCATGGTTTATTTAAATTAAAATACAGATATATGACATCAACCTTTGAAGCTGAGCTATCATAATTCGAATAATGTGCGGGCAACTTGCAAAACGTACAGTATTTATATTAGATAAAATATTGGACTCGCGTGACGTAATTTACCTCAAGGCACGTTCGAGATGGTGTCTTTTTTTTAAGTTGTTTAATGCCACACGTAACACATAAACAAATAGTTGGCATTATTAACATTTTAATAACACCCTGGCAAACATTCAGCACACGAATTTAAAATGAACATAATGTTTTCTTTGTTGTTAAACACAATTTTAAATTCATCTGTATGTGCAACTAAGTCGCAACTGTGCATTACAATTGTTTATTTTTAATACCCACAAAAACTTGTTAACACTGGGATTGGCTTTTACGCAAATGACAATGCGGTGGTCTCTGATTAGCCATGATTGTGTCCAGTTTCTCAGATAATTATGTAAAAGTTATCAACCACCAACACAGCAGAATGACAAAATGTCCAATTCTGCAGGGTCCTGTTTCTCGAAAACTTAGCTAAAGGTAAAATCTAAATTTTAGTAGATACATCAATTGTGATTGGCTAAGCACTAAAACCAATATCATATTATCCAATCAAATTACAAAAATTTGGATTTTATCTTAGTTAAAGTTTCGTGATACAGGCCCCTGAGAGAAAGTTTCATGGTGTCTGCGGTATTAATTTGTAATGTCTCTCACCAATAGAACATCCATTTTGCACAGTTATCTAGTTGGCCAATATCTTCTATCTGATCAAGGCGTCCGCGTTCTGAACATTTTTTTTCTTAAAACCAGTAGTAAACACATCCTCTTGAATTTACGCAATGGCACATCCTCAGTGTACAGTTGTAAACCTTGCATGTGGTTGTGTCATTGATATGAAAATGCTATCGTGAAATATCCTTCTTAACTATTGTTGTCGTGAAAGCGTGTTGTGTTACATTCAGAATTGCAAGATTAAAGGACAATGTTGGTGTCAGTCATGATCACATGTATGGTAGAACTGGTTCAACACGTTCCGAATATAATTTTAACACAGAGATTATTGCTATGATAATTGCGTTATGAAGGTTTCAATTTTCAAGAAAGGGAAGTGGCGAACGCAAAAGGAAAACACGAGTTATTCTTCTATTTAACTGACTGAAGTGACGAGTGATAACAGATACACGGCCGAATTTATGCTCACTAATAATTCCTTCGAAGATATATATAGAAGGATATCTAGTGTTCCCCTTTTGCGTTCGTCACTTCCCTTTCTTGCCACCCCACAACATATCTATCGTAGCAATGATCTTTGTGCTAAAATAATATTCGAACGTATGATACTGACTGACACCAATATTGTCCTTTAAAGTGTATCTCTCAAACGTTTCCATGGCGTTGCAGTATATGAATACTCTTATGTGTTTTGACTCTCCTTTTATCAACCAAAAACTAGTAAAATCAATTGACTTATCTCAAAAATCTATACATTTTTGATTCTGAAAACCCCCTAGGAAGAATCAAGATCTAAGAAAATTTCATGTATTGATATTACCTACTTTATACATTTACGTCATTCAAATGGAAAGGGTACAGTTTCTTTAAGATTTACCTTTGTGCGATTTTCTTTTATTTCATTATGGTTTTCTTTTTGTTTCGTTTTTGTGTTGGATTTGTATACCGTTTTTCTTTTATTGTATTCAATAGTGTAGCCACCAATAGTAGGGCGGTCCGTGTTAATATTTTATACTGATCTAATCAAAATTTAGGAAGCAGAATGTACTAATTTTTAAACATCCATTATGCTAGAGGTAAATCGGCTTATTGCAGGAATAACTAATATTCTTTATGAGCTAGAATGTTCGGTGTTGTTCATTAGCTGAATGCCAGGTGTTTCGTTACGTTGATAATTGCGATAAAGGACCTTGGCTGTGTGACGTGATTGTCATAACAATGCTGTATACAAAGATAAGTGTGAAAGCGGTATCTCTTGTCTATGATATCACCCTAGGTGGAAGTAGACGTAAAATTCCTCAATCTCGTTCCCAGAGTCAGCCGCGGGACCGGGGGCCTCTGGGGCCAAAGACCGTCCATTATCTTCTGATTTTTTAACGTGTAAGCCTCGCCCATGCTGACCTCTGATTGGACAATCTTTTTGGGGTCTTTTTCTCGAAAACATGATGTCGGATCGTCGTTGTGAAATGATTCTTGAGTCAAAGTCAACTCGCTGACATAACAAAAGTGGATCCTTAATGTATAAATTTAAGTTTTCGTAAAGATCTATTTTTCTACGCGTGTGTATATTTTTAAGTGATTCGGTCATCAAGACACTTAAAATAAATACATGTCACGTGACAGTCGTGTGATTCGTCCCTTCCGGGAAAATGGCTACCCAGTGTCACCAGAGAAATTTCTTTCTCCAAAATTTTTCTGGTTCGAGATTGGTAAAATCCCATTAAGAGAGAGAGAAAGTGGCATCTCTTTTTTAGGGACAACAGCCTCACTTTTGGTTTGTTTAAATTCAGATTAATTAATTAACGGTTCCATTGAATCATGTCTTAAAATACAGTGTAAATAAAAATATGTTTGATGTAAGCTTAGTCTATTCTAATAAATATTTATATTGTTATTTACTTTCAGGTTCTTCGTATTTACTTATGTCATTGCTGTTTGGAATGATAGGTATAATGACATATATTTACTAATGTCACACCTTATGAGAGTAATATGTATAATGACCAAATTTATTTATTGTAATATACATAATATTTATAATGGACAAAACTAATGTCACACCTTATGGGAGTTAATATGTATAATGACCAAATTTATTTATTGTAATATACATAATATTTATAATGGACAATACTGATGTATAATAATGCATATAATGGTAATAAATAATGTATATAATGAAGTGTGTATTAAGTGTTCGACAATGTCTTTCTATTATTTAAAGAAATGTGTCAGTAGAATGGGGTGGGTATAATGCGATTAACAAAAGCAACAATATTATCAATGCACTTACTAGAAATGTCCCTTTTCTACTCCCTCGTCTACTTTCCCAAACGTCAACAACACATCTCATACATCCATTTCGCTGATTAACCCTTGTACCATGTCTACTAGATCATTACTGTTACGTAAAAGTGCCTTTGATTGTTTGCTTACGAGTGTTTGCTGAACAAAGTCTACAAAATGTATGATTATTTAATTTCGTACATTTTATATGAACCTAAAGACTTCAATCAGCGTGGTATTCATCGTTATCGGCGCTGTCCTGGTGATGTAAATATTAAAATTCCAATTAACACAATTATATATAAAACATATTGACGTAATAAGACGACAAACAAGAATCGTTACAATGGATGGCCACGAATAACGAGAAGATGACGTCATATAACATTGACAAGCTAGATGATTTATTCAACCTGGTCAATGTTTTAATTAATTAATACGATTATTTCTGTTGTTTACCCTTTACGACACAATTCACCTGGAAACTGGACACACCACCGATCATATGCGATGTGAACAATAGTGGCCCACGGGGTGTTCAATTGGAGAGAGGGGTTTAACGTCCACTCGACACAAACAAGGCCATTTCGGGACCAACACTTGATATTTTTTTCAATAATTTGCTTGCGCGAAGGGGTATTTGGAAGTGGGGGGAAACCGGAGAGCCCGGCAAAACCCACGAGACTAGACATGTGACCCAATGACAGGCTTTCTGATACAGCACGCACGTGCTAACCATACGGCCACCGAACCCCCGTGTTCAATTGGACTATCAATTACTTTGGACTGTTTCAAGAACACCCTCTGGAACACAGCTTTTTGGACAAACGGGTTCTTCCCTCAATATTAACTCTAGATATTAGTACTACCTCCACACCATAAAGGTTTTTTTAAATAAAAGAAAGAACTGGTCAGGTCTGCATTTTTTTAAAGAAAACAAAAGGTAAAATAAAAAGATGATAGCGTATATCATCTGAAGTAAGAAATAATGAACATTATCTAAACATGCATATTGCTTTGCTTAAAACAGGGTGTGTTCCTAACTTTATATTATCAGGCGAATTCAAAGGTATTTTCAATATGGTGGAGAGAGAGAGAAATTGGGTTTAACTTCCACTCGACACAAACTAGGTCATAACGTATGGTTTTCAATTTTTATTTCAATAATTCGCTTGCGCGTAGGAGTCTTTGGCAGTTGGAGGAAACCGGAGTGCCCGGAGGAAACCGGAGTGCCCGGAGGAAACCGGAGTGCCCGGAGGAAACCGGAGTGCCCGGAGGAAACCCACGAGCTTGAGATGTCGCTCCTATCTCCATGTCACATACGCTCATACTAGGGCTCGAAACCATAGCCGCAAGCCATAGGTGACCGGCCAGCAAGAGGTCGAAGCGCGACACTCTAGACCACTAGCCCCCCCCCCTCCAATATGTCTTGTCGATCGTATAAATTACTACCATTTTTAATGAACCACTGTCACGTCCCGGGCCTTAGACGTATCCTCAGTCCATAAATATAATAGTCTATCTGTAACAATGTTTCCGTATCGTGGCGCAACCCTGGAAACTTATTATAAAATTCAAATTTAAATTTAAAAATCAATTATCCAGAAGTTTGTCTAAGTACGTGATTAAACCGATAAAAATACTGTATAAGGAAAGGATATAATGTAATGTTGTACTTGGGAAGTGGTACAATTTAAAACACAACACAATTTATATGGAAATAACAATCACTGGTTTATATACATATAGCACGACGTTTCGACAAGTATAGGTTACTCTTGTCGTTATCAAGCACAAATGATATTGATAATTAGTAAACTAAAAGGCAATATTCATATGTTTTAAAAAAGGTGAAGGCATAAAAAACATGGTTATACAGGAATATAGGTACAATTTATGACAATCTGATTAAAACACAGATCCTATTTCGTTTCGTTGGAGCCTTTGGATTTGATGGTAAGGAATTCTGTATAGTACTGCATTTAGATATTGCAAAAGACTGGACAAGAGAGATATTGTGAACAGTCCATATGCCGATTACACTTTTTTACCTATTCCGTTTTATAAGGACTTCGAACTTTGTCTAATGGTTTGGGTTGTTCGTACTTGGTTTTATTTTATTTTACTCCGTTGGTGTATTTTATAAAATGAAGATGACGATACAGCAGATACTTGAGGTTGAAATGACAGGTGTTTATCTAGAACTATTCCTATGTTCTTTACTTTAACAATCTTTTCACCACCATCTGTTATCTTCTTCTTCTTTTGGTGTTGAACGTCTGCTTCCACTTAAGTGATATCACAGACAAGACATAGGAGAGCCGAAGCTGCTTCCTGATTTTTAGAATATGATTTTGCAATCTTTCCATTTTGGCCTTAGGCCATAGATTAGGTTTTAGTGGGAAGTTCTTCCCTTTATTTAATAAAAACACATCTGTTATGTTGCAGTCTCTGATTTGTTGGAGTTTCTGTCTTGTACCTGCGAACATCACCTCTGTTTTATCAGGATTTAGCTTAAAGAAGTGGAAGGTCATCCAGTCGTGAATTTCCTTTAAACAGCGCTTGATGTTTGTCATGGTTGCCTGCTGTGTGCCGGGATGAGCGCTGGCATATAGCTGAGTGTCGTCGGCTAACAAGTGAATGTTTAATCCATACTGGAGGTTTGGTGAATATAATTAACAGTACATGACCTAGGACTGAACCTTGTGGTATTCCACAAAGCAGGGCTCTTTCTATTGAGTAACTACCATTGATGATCACTTTCTGCGTTCTGTTGGTTAAGTATGATTCAAACCAATTAAATACTGTTCCTCTTAAACATTTTTCGCCCCAGAGTGTATTGAGGAGGTCACCTATGTCCAAGGTATCGAACGCTGCCGACCGGACAACGGCTTTCTGTTTGTCAATCTCAACATAAACATCATTGACAATTTTGATGATTGCTGTTTCAGTGCTGTGGTATCGCTTGTAAGCACTTTGGACAGGGTTGTATACTCTGTTGACGAGGATGCAATCATTCAATTGGAGAAGCACCCATTTTTCCAAGAGTTTTGACACATAGCTTAAGTTTCTGACAGGCCTGTAGTTTTTGAGAGATGTTTAAGTTCATCTGGGAATCTACCAGTTTGATGGGAAGAGTTAATGATGGCTAGCCGGGATTGAATAAACACATCGATGTGGTTCTTTAGTAACCATGTAGGCAATGGGCCTAGGTTACAAGATTTGTCTTTTGTTTTCATGATGATGTTACGGGGTTCAGGTTCTGAATAGTTCGTGAAAGTGCAGAAAGTGATGTGAGGGATCGGCCAATGAAACGGTCTATTACGGCGAGTTCTTGGACTTGTGATGTAAGGAACTGTGGGTAAACTAGTAGAAACGCCAACGGTGATTGGTTAATCATTGTTTGACGTCGTAGGGTCTAAACTCGCACGTTTGACCCCTGACGTGATACACAGTCCATTGAATCGAATGTATTTGGGTTGTTTTCAAAACAAGTGACAGGGACACAAACAGGGGTATGTTATATAATTTCTTTATATTGGGCATCTCAAACATACAATATGCAAGAGCTAAATCTACCTATTGCAGGTCTATCTTTGGGACTGAAATTTTAAATAAACTATTAATTATACATGTGTTAACATAGTAGTAATAATTTAATTATTTTACGATTATTTTTATAAAGAATCTTTAAAAAACTATCGATCCACATCTAACTGTTCTTTCCTGGATTAGTCGTTCGGATGGGACGAAAAAACCGAGGTCCCGTGTACACATTGGAGTGCACGTAAAAGATCCCTTGGCAGTTGGAATTCGATATAAGAGTAGGCCGTAGCGCCGCTGCCCGGGCAAAATTCCCCTCATAGCCCACTGTATGGCGTATGCCCGTCTTCAATTAGCTCTGGTTAAGTGCATAACAGTAGGACGTTAAACCCCATTTCATTCATTCTTTCCTGGATAAATAAATGACATTTACCAAATACCATATTGAATATATAATAAATAAATGACATTTACGATATATCATATTAAATATATAATTTTAAAAAATGACATTTACGATATATCATATTAAATATATAATTTTAAAAAATGACATTTACGATATTAAATAATATTAAATATATAATTTTAAAAAATGACATTTACGATATTAAATAATATTAAATATATAATAAAGAAACGACATTTACGATATAATACTACTAGACAAACATGTACCACTCAAAATCAAGTCTGTGCGAATCAACAAACAAACACCGTAGATAACTCCTTCGATCTATACTGGAATCTCGAAAGCGTAGACGCAAGGCTGGGCGCAAGTGGAGAAAGACGAGGCTAAAAATCGATCGACAGTTCTATAATGAGTGCCGCATCATCACATCGAATCTCGTGAAAAAATCAAAAGCTGAATATTACATGAAAGCGATAAAAGATAATGTACATAACGCTAAAGCACTGCTTGGAACCTTAAACTACCTACTTGGTAAGTCTCAAGATGTGATTTATCCCAAAGAAGATGATGTTAATGGCGCCACAAATTTTAAAACATATTTCATTGATAAGATTGCTACAAATCCGAACTAGTTTTAACGTGGCTAATGAAGAATCTGATACCCGTGCGAGTGCGGTAGATAGACCATGCTCAACTTTGTAAAAGCTTTCAATATTTCAATCCTGTCAGAAAAAATGAGCTTAAATATTATCATGCAATCAAACCAAAATGGGAAGTTGCACAAGACAAATATGTGAGCCCCAGTTAGCCATTAGAAACATTTGCTTTCAACTGACGATGGACCGATATTTGACTGTGTTTGACCATGTATAATTTATGTCTTTGTAAAACTATAAGGGTAAGAATATCATCGGGATAGAACTTTTTTGTTCGAGCATGTTGGTATGTTTATATCTGAAGAAATTGACAACGAAAACCTATATTTCAATATATTACACATCGTATTAAGGAGCATCGTGAGTTTACCTAAAAAATATTATCCGCAAGAATGAACTTGGCCCCCTATTGGAATTAGCCGCCAATTTTAGTAGTAGGAATACCCAAGCTAACTACTAGATTCAGCTGGTCAAATTCTTACAGAAACAACCTTCACGTCGATGTCCAAGAGAATTTGTCCCGAATTGTACCCTATTAAATTGAAGTAAATAACCAGAAAATGCCTGATGACGGCCACCTCAAGTATTTTAATTCCCAAATGATGCCAAGGTGGCATCATCTGGATTCTGAAACTACACATATTAAAGATATATAAGATATATTTCAATATATTACACACCTTTTAAGAGAACTTTATAAGTTCTCTGCCAAAATAATCCAATATTTTGAATTTGGCCCCCTTGCAGAATTAGCCATCACTTTAAGGAGCCGGAGGAATACCAAAGTGCATTGGATTCAGTGGGTCGAATTCTTATAGAAACCATCTTCAAACCAGAGTCCAAGAGAATCTGTCACACCACCAAATAACCACAAAATTACTCATGGCGGCCCTCTTGAATATTTAAATTTCCCCAAAGGTGCCAGGGTGGCATCATCCGGGATCTGAATCTACACATACTGAAGATATATAATCCATCAAAAAACCTTAGGTGGACTCAATTTCCATGTTTATCGACTTGATCCGGACTATAACATTTCCGAGTGTAGAAAAGACAAGTAAAACAAAATTTTGAACTATAAAAACGAAATTAAATAGTATCTGTGCTTTAATCAGGTTGGGCTGTGCATTTAGTTCCAAACACAATGAGTGGTATAGATGTCAAGAACATATTTCACAGGCAGAATTCAAAGCAATGTTTCACAAACAGGCAGACGTCAAGGCGATATATTACAGACAGATATATAATGAATGAAATGCCTATATTACGCCAAACATATCGTGATGTCACACGAACAAATACACAGTTTTATTGGAAAATTTTACAAGCAAATACATAAAGCGTTCGGATTGACAAGTTCGCCGGGGTTACTACTGCATTGTAACAGAGCACAGTTTAAACTCGGCTGATTATTTATAAAGTTTAAACACGTACAACCTGTACGACGCACACAGTGATAAAGACATTCTAATCTGGAGCTTGTTGTTAGTTCTTCTAGGACTGGACAATCCAAAGTTACGCCTGTGTCAAACCTTAAATTTCTAACCGTGACACAACCTCCTGAAGATTAAAAAGAATGCAAACACAATTTTTTTTAAAAAATGGATAATTAAAGCTAAAATACCAACAATAGAGGCGGATCCAAGGGGACTCAAATATGTACGTTCCCAACCCGTTGCAGGGATCCCAAATGACTCAAACCATCGACTCTAAACACATCAGTCTGGTAAATATATCTTGGGATGGCTACAGATGCAAAGAATATACGGATAATGTGCTTGGGGGACCCTCCCCCCCCCCCCCCCCCGAATATACGGATAATGTTCTTGGGGGGACCCTCCCCCCCATCCCCTCTCGCCGGCGTGCTCCGTCTCCGCGTTCAGTGCCTTCATTTGCGGCGCCACCCCTTTTCAAAATTCATTGACCCGCCTCTACAAAACAGTGAATCGGGGGAGGATAATATATAAACAGCTCCCCGGAGAAAGTCTTGCAACATATTTGTGCAATATCAGCTTATTATCATACCATATTTCATGAACTAGCTGGATAAGTTAGTCTGTAACGTCCCATAACACCCAACCCATTTCATTCGTGGTTCACCTTGGAAATTTCTGATTCGATCTGGGATCAGGGAAATTAAGTAAACTAATACTCAAGTAAAATGTACACATCGCAGATATTTGTAAAGACAATAGAGTAAATAGAATAATTCTAAACCTACTTGATTTCATGTCAGGTATATGTCTAGACAAGCAAAGCGCGGAATACGACCACACAGCAGCTTTGTCTCAACTAAAGCTGAGCAAATTTGATATGGATTTATAATCTAGGTACATGGAAGACCTATAATCTCTAGTGTGTATTTGCTTACGACCCCATATGCTTCCAACCAAATTTGAAAACAAACCTGTTAAAACCATCGAGTTACAAGGTTTTCGGTGGGGTGTTAGTGGGAGGGGGGGGGGGTCGGGAACGCAAGGCTGCTAATTATGAATATCGACAGGGATCGATGACCCAAATGCTTCAAGTCAATTTTGAAAACGATCCGTTAAAAACTATAAACTTTATCGCGTTTGTAATCTGTGCTCGAACTTACTCCAATCGGGAGCTTGCGGCTTAACAGGTTATAAATATATTGATTTCTTTCTATATAATAGTCTCTATTTTTGACTTTCTTTTCTCGGCAAACACCCCAATCAAACCCGGACCCCGAAGTAGTAAGCCATCACAGCTGTATTTTTTTCAAAATAAATACTTGATCGCTCCGGGTCGTCCGAAACATTTTCCATGTTTTAAGCACTCAAGTCCGGACATTGACATATGAAAACCCCAAACTATACTGCAAACTATATACATATATCTGAATTAGCATATATCAAATCACCGCATAATACAGCTTGGGACACCGGATTCCATTTCAAGATGAAGACTGTGGGTTTAAGTTGTTTGAAAACGTATCACATATATTGAGTTAGTTGCTCGGTCCTACGGTAGGGGATCTTAATGGATTTTAACACAAAATTAAAGAGTTTTATACTCAAAAATATTATCGGGATTGACACTTTAATATCAAATGTTTGGCTTACCAAGTATTGACACAGTTGTTGCTTCACCAGTGGTTGACTGTTGAACAGTGGTCGGTTCAAATAATTCTGGATGATATTGGTCACAAGTTGTATCACATCTCTCCAATGCTTGATTCCAATTAGTTCCACCTGCACAGTCGTGAATATAAGTTTGGTCGGCAAAGCACTGATAGAATTTAGTACAGTCCGCTGTATACGGATAATACTCGCCAGTTCTTCCTACACAAAAGTTGTCGACCCTTTTATGTTAAAAAAAATAAAAGATTAATATTTCGGGGAGTAATATATTTTGCGAGTATCGTTTCTGTGTATTTGTATTCTCTGATTAAAACACAGATCCTGTTTCATTCGTTTTTTATAGTCCAAAATCTTGTTTTACTTGTCTTTACTACACTAGGATCTGAAAGATTTGTTATATAACCCGGGCTCTGGGGGATTTGAGGGATAAGTCAATAAAACGGTCTGTATCAACGAGTTTTTGGCGTGGGTTTTGCGAAACTGTGGGTAACCTACTAGAAACATCAATGCTGATTAACTGATCAAATGACTCAGCTCATATGATATTCCTGAAGCAACGGCCCGAGAAATCCATCTCTCGGATTAGCTCTAATCAAACGGAACACTGCGGGAAGTATGACGTTATTATATGGTCAAAAGCCAATCCGGAGAGGGGTTCACTAGTTCGGAAATCAAGAGTAAACATATTGGCACGTGGGTATCAAAAGAACTCCCGACTCCCTGAAGGTTTCAGAAAAAATGTCAGTGTATTACATTTCATTGTCAGTTCGTTCGTATCTGGAGTTTAACGTCCACTTCCACCTAGGGTGATATCGTAGACAAATTATTGTCAGTCGGAGTGGGTGCTTTATATTTCATTGCCAGTGTGAGAACGTTACATTTAATTGCCAGTGTGAGAACGTTACATTTAATTGCCAGTGTGAGAACGTAACATTTAATTGCCAGTGTGAGAACGTTACATTTAATTGCCAGTGTGAGAACGTTACATTTAATTGCCAGTGTGAGAACGTTACATTTAATTGCCAGTGTGGGAACGTTACATTTAATTGTCCGTGTGGGTACGTTATGTCTTTGGCTGGATAAGTGCGTTATGCAAGTGTGGGTGTGTTATTTCATTGTCAGTGTGGGTGCATTATTTCATTGTCAGTGTGGGTGCATTATTTCATTGTCAGTGTGGGTGCATTATTTCATTGTCAGTGTGGGTGCATTATTTCATTGTCAGTGTGGGTGCATTATTTCATTGTCAGTGTGGGTGCATTATTTCATTGTCAGTGTGGGTGCATTATTTCATTGTCAGTGTGGGTGCATTATTTCATTGTCAGCGTGGGTGCATTATTTCATTGTCAGCGTGGGTACGTTACATTTCATTGTCAAAGTGGGTGTGTTGGTATTTTTGTCAGAGTCCGTTACGGGTGTGAATTTACATGTGATCAGCAATCGTACATAAATAATCTAGCTCTGATTTATTCATTCATACTAGTCAGTAAACATCTTGGTTAAGACAAGTTAAAATATATTCAAAGTAAACTAGTTTGAACGTCTCCAAAAATAAACTTTCTCTGTCGCATGTCCGTGTATATGATTATTTTATTGGTGGGAAATGAACAACTCCAAGAAGACGCCGGGCTCGGTGCCAAGTCCAAAATAGAGCTATTGCAATGCGAATCAGATCTCTTATATTTCAGTCGACGAATTGTATTATATAGTCAGCGTGTATTCAATCGTCACTGACGTTGGACTATCGCAAGGAGTGAAGGGCATTTTGAATAGTTCATGAGAGATAATAACCCGGAATGATAATTGTCTTTAAAATGCAATGTGCATTATAACAGTCCTCTAAATCATAAACTGAACAAACGAAATAGGATCTGTGTTTTAATCAGATTGTTTAGTAATAGGCCGCCGTTTTTGTAAATTGTAAATATATTGTTGTTTCGAATGTACAAGCAATAAAACCATTTCATTTTATTACATGTGTTTTTTTATCATGTATTTTTGGCAGATGAAATATTCAAGTTGGTGGGGAAAAAATATAATCACTGTTTTACATAAAAATTAGGATCCATTTTGGCGGAAAACAATTGAAAGCCAATGTGAGCCCTGCCCGTGTGTATCAGTTCCGTTAAAAAGAGAAACCACAGATTGTGGCGCGGCAATGTGCATTATAACATGCCGCTAAATTCTAAACAATCGACCAATGTTTACCTCCTTCATAATTTGTACAACCGTCCTCTAAATTCTAAACAGTGTGTTTACGGTTGTGTCAACGCTGAATACTAAATATACTATTTTCATACATTGTATAACTTGTACTTACCAATATATTGCATATACATGTACATATACTTTTAGATACGTACCCATTTAATATTGGTAGAATGGATAGAATTAAAACAAGTGTCAGATTGGTTACCACACATTTTGAGCTCATTTCTGTGTTTCTTCCAAACAAACCAATAAATAAACAATAATGTTTCCTCTGTGGACAATATTATTTTGCCAGAGCAATTTTTACAACTACGGATAAAATTTTTTAGCGGATGTGACTTGACAACAATTGTGAAATAGTGTTTATGATTCTGTTTTATGGGATCGAGGTCTGATAAGAGGAAATACCGTTATCGATTGTTTCATGGAATATATTCTAGAACACAAGGAACTTTCTATAGCTATCTTATAAAATATGCTTTATAATATTATTTAATTATTTCTAAATGCCAACATTCATATTGTCGTCACATGCTCGACATTCAACCTTTGTTTCTACATGTATTGTAATCATTCCAGACTGCTGCCGGATTATATTTTTTTCCAAATTTTCGAGGTTTTTTCTTATTATCATAAAGAAGTGTTTTCCACGTTTGCCTGCAAAGCCAGTTAATAATTCCAGTTTATGTTGAGCTTTTCTGAACACCATACAAGCATTTTGTAACAATTTGGTAAGGGCTAATTGAAAGAGACCCAATGGCGAGCTTTGCAAAACATAACGCGTTCTCAATGCTGTTTCCATAATGCTTAGCCAGTGCCAAACATACCATCGGTCAGATATGATACAAATCGATCCTAGCATGTTCCACACTAGTTCCTTTATGAACTGTCTCTGAGCAAACGATGTCTCGCTAACACATCGTTCGCTCAGAGACAGTTCATGAAGGAACTAGTTCCACACAGCCCAATATTATATTACCCGGTGGCACCGCCCCTCCCCCCGATACCTCGCACACATATACAAATATTGTTTTTGGGGGTAAGGACGGGATCTTGTTCCTGGTGCAAAATCACGGATCAACACCGTCTTAGCCCATAAATCTATCGACCATTCTGGTCCAAACTGTCCCCAAGGAGAGGAGGGGAGTCCGTGCACATTGTATCATAAAGTCTGTCATTGGGTCAGCTGGCGTGGTTTCGATTCCCTGAATGTAGGTGACAAGAGGAAGGTCGCCTGTTCAACCTCGTGGGTTTTCTCCATGTCCTCCGGTTTCCTCTGACTGCTAAAGACCCCCAACACGCATGTGGATTATAGAACTAAAATTGAATCATAGGTTAGTCCCGAATGACGTAGTTTGTATCGAGTGAATGTGAAAAAAGATAGTTTGCCAGGCGACGAAAAATACGCCAACAACTGCTTAATCGTCCGATCGGTCAACAGGGGTAGTCGCATATTTAATCTTTTGTAGGTAATGGTGGTCATTTACAAGACAATTTCATAAAGATCAGATTATACTTTTCGTCCTTTGAGGGCTCACAGGGTTCTACAAACTGAAACAAGGGCCTTAACAGCATTTGTCGTTTTACTAATTTGAATAATATTTCATACAGTAGGAGAAGTAATTATTGGGAATTTCGGAAATTCAATAAGCTTCTTCGTTTCACCAATTTTTATAGGATGTTCACACTGTTCTACAAAGTAAAACAAGGGTCATAACTCCAGATGAAATATTAAAAAAATTAAATAAAATTCTTCATGTCACTAAGGTAAATAAACATATGACAATTTCAAAACAATCAGATAAGTAATGTACAATGTTCATAGAAACTTTGGACGACGAACCGACGGACGAGGCGGTGACAATATACGTCCACATTTCCATGTCGGCGTATATAAATAATACAAACATTCATTATTACATACTAAACTGTTTATAATATTTTCTTAAAGAGGACAATATCGATACAATCATAGACCTTAAAGGGACAATAACACTTTTGCTGGCTTGATAGGCCCAGAAAAAAATAGCCTTATTCTAACTGCTAGATATTAAGGGTCTTACCTGTTGTGTAAATTATACATTACATCCTTTTTTACTTGTCCAGAGGGTTCAAAAATATTTTTAAATCTAAGTTACATTTGAAAAGGTTTACGTAAAGCTTTTCAAACCATGTAGTTGAATTTTTCATTTTTTTAAATTCGGTATGTTAAGATGAAATTTGTATCATCAATTAATTGGAATATTGTAAAATAGTACAATTTGTTGACTAGAATAATGATTGGGAAATATTATTCAGTTCCAAAAAGAGTGTTATTGGCACTTTAAAATATAATAAACAATTAAGTCTTAGTTTTTATCAATGTTAAAATGTTAATTCGCCATCGTTTTGTGAATTTCTTAATATTTAAGAGTTAACTTTAATCCTTTAACATGGCATAGTGTCCACATGAATGGTTTACAAACATGGTGTTCAAATGGATGTTTTACAAACAAATAACTAAACCATTCTCCGTTGCTGTAACTTTATAACTGTCAGTTACACCACAGTCTACTAAATGACAGTTTGAACTCATTTGACCTTTCAAAAAGTTTACACACGTACATCCCGTACGGATCACACAGTGGTACAGACATTCTAAATAGGAGCTGGTTGTTAGTTCTTCTAGGACTGGACAATCCAAAGTTATGCCACCATTTGGAACGAACAGTAAATTGCTAAACCGACCGCAACCTCTTGCTGGATCTACTCAAGAGAAACACAAAACAGAATAAAGGGGTCGTTGCCAGCTAGTTCCTTTAATATAAGAACTGTCTCTGAGCGAACGATGTCTCGCTAACAGTTCCTCACGGGCCTTATTATCAACTAGTATGAAAATAAGGCTTTACCCCATCTCGGTTCTAAGGCTATTTTAGATCCTTACCGTCTTTTTTGCACGGTGAAACTTTTTTGATCACCAAAAGAAATCATTTCCTGACACAACCGAGACAAATTTATAATAATCCAACACTATTTTCGTGTAGAATTCGATGTTAGAAAAAGACCGGTCTGCGCTGACGTAAACAAACATGGCGGCCAGATTTGAACGATTTTGTTTATCTTTTTCTAACGTCGAATTCTACATGAAAATAGTGTTGAATTATTATAAATTTGTGTCGGTTGTGTCAGGAAATGTTTTCTTTTGGCGATCAAAGAAGAATCACGGTGCAAAGTAGACGGTAAGGATCTAAAATAGCCTTTGAACCGAGATGGAGAAAAGCCTTATTTTCATACTAGTTGATAATAAGGCCCGTGAGGAACTGTTAGCGAGACATCGTTCGCTCAGAGACAGTTCCTAAAGGAACTAGTTGCCAGCACACAATGCTAACCACGACCATGTCATAGATCATGTAAAAGTCTATTGTTCAATAAACCTAAATTTGATAATGATGATGATGATGATGATGATGATGATGATAGTGAAAAATACAACTTGATCTACGATTTATACAGTGTCTTGGTTTAAGTTTTGCAGATGCATCATCATCTGTGTAAAATATACTAAAAGTATTACATGTAAAAATAACCCACAATCTCGGCAATGAGTTCCTCCGTATATTGAACACAAAAAATTATGCGGTGGCTCGCTAGCCTGGAGGTCGGGTGTTCGATACCTGCATTTGTCGAGAAATTTCATCCAGATTTTCCGGCGTGGTTCCACCTTGTCAGTGATGCATGACGGAATTCGATATAAGAGTAGGCCGTAGTGCCGCTGTCCGGGTAAAAATTGCTCTCATAGCACACTGTACGGCGTATGCCCGTCTTCATTCGCCCAGTGCGGAGCAGTAGAAAGTTAAACCCAATTTCATTTTTTTGCCATGCACATACACCGTAACTTTGTCGGTGGTGGGGAGTTGGGATGGCCTAGAGTTTTAGAGGGCCGCGCTTTGACCTTTAGCTGGCCGGTCACCTCTGGCTTGCGGCTATTGTTTCGAGCCCTAGTGTGAGTGTATGTGACATGGAGATAGGGGCGCCTTCTCAGCCTTGTGGGTTTCCTCCGGGCACTCCGGTTTCCTCCAACTGCTAAAGACCCCTACGCGCAAGCGAATTATTGAAATTAAAATTGAAAAACCATACGTTAGTCCCAAAATGACCTAGTTTGTGTCGAGTGGACGTTAAACCCCATTTTTCTCTCTCTCTCTCTTGTCGGTGGTAATCCGGGAATCTAGCCAGTACTGGCTGAATGTTTTACTGCCCCGTTGGCTTTGGCGGCGGATTATCACATGTACTGGGGAAATTGTTAAACAATAGTACTGACTGACATATTCAAATGAAATGGTGCTTGTCGTCCTAATGTTTTGCTGCAATTGGGATAATGAAAACGGGGCCTGTACCCAAACGATGTAGGAACATTTTAATTCAATGCATCTTTCCCTGCAGGAGGGGGTTTACCAGGTTCCTGGTAAAGAAATCTGTCATCACCGTGTCTAAATTACATAAACATTCATACAAATTGAGCTTTTTAATGATGTATATAGGGTTGTGATTTTATTTCATTGATGCAAGGCATTCAATATTTTTATGGATCCGCCCATGGGATGGGCTTATAAACAATAAGCTTACCTTGTGGCGTTGGTGTAGTTGCTGCTGCTACTCCAAATGTCGTCTGTTGAGCAGTGGTTGTTGGTACATCTAATTCTGGATGATATTGATCGCATACACCATCACATCTCTCTAATGCCTGATTCCATACCAAAGATGAGGGACAATCAGTGATATACGTCAGACCATTAGAACAGTGGTAGTATTTGGTACAGTCAGAAATATACGGATAGAATTCTCCAGTTCTTTCAGCACAGAAATTGTCGTTTCTTATCAAGTGGAAAAAAAGGCTTTATAAAGACATTGTTCCATTAAACAGGCTCTAACTAGTCAATAAAAAAAACTTATGACGTGTTTTACAACCAAACCACAAAATTGAAAACGGACTAAAAGAAAGTTCACATTTTAAATTAGATTATCCTATAAATAAATGACACCCCCAGCCAAAACCAAATGAAATTAAATTTGATTATTCAAAAAGAGAGAGAGAAATGGGATTTAAACGTACACTCGACAAACACTAGGTCATATCGGGACTAACATATGGTTTAGTTTTATTTCAACGAGGCTGGACAGGCGACCCTTCTTCTTGTCACGTACAGCTGGTGATTCGAAACTACGCCAGTTGACTCAATGACAGGTTTTATGATACAGCACGCACGTACTAACCATTCGGCCATCCAACCCCACGATTATCCTATAACGAAAGGAGCCCCCAGCCACCATAACATGAAATTCAAAAGCTAAAATTACAGCTTTCCTTTAAAGGGACAATAACACTCTTGCTGGCTTGACAGGTCCAGAAAAAAAAATAGCCTTATTCTAACTACAAGATGTTTAAGTGTCCTGCCTGTTGTGTAAATTATCTATTACAATGTATCTTACTTGTCCAGAGGGTTTAAAAATATGTTTAAATCCAAGTTGCATTTGAAAGTGCTCACGTAAGGCTTTTCAAACCATGTTACGGCATGTAGTTGAATTTTTCCAATTTTTAAAATTAGGTGTGTTAAGATGAAATTTGAATCCTTTTTTAATTGAAATATTGTAAAATAGTACAAATTGTTGACCAGAATAAAGATTGGAACATATTATTCAGTTACAACAAAAGTGGTATTGGGGCTTTAAGTTTAAAAAACATATATCATGAACTTTTAAGCATACAAATATTTAAGTAGATAAATGAAAATGATATATACTGTACAATTAAAACCCCGCCCGTTTTAAAAAGTCGAACACCTTTTTTTTAATTTAAACCTGGTTGGGAAAGCATGTGATGTTCTGGCTGATAACGGTAAAATAATATCTAACATCCTTGCGGTGCTTGCAGTAAATAAAAATGTGATTAATTGTTCTATAGGATGCTGTACATTCTCCTTAGATATGCTTAATGTGATAAATAGTAATAATAATCGCGTCATTTTACAAGGGTAGCAAATTAGGCCTGAGGCCTTTTTCCAATTTGGCCCTTAGCACAGATCGTGCAAATGATTTCGATCATTACTGCAGGAAGAAACCGAAGAACTCGGGGGAAACCTGCCTGATCGGACGGGAGACCGAATATCCCTCTCACTTACAACGATAAAGTCCTTGTCCTGAGCTGGGGTTGAACCCTCGTTTCCTTGGTGAGAAGCCGCCTCTCTATCGCCACGGCTATCCGACCAGCTATAAAGTTTGTGTGTGTCTGCAAGATCCCAAGCGGCCATACAGACCCGCCTGCTAAGTATGCCCGTCTTCAGTGCCGTGGTTCAATTGGTTAGAAAAGTAGGACGTTAAACCCCTTTTGATTTTATAGTGAACAAAACTGGTGGCATACTGATCTTAAAAAATAGAACTCTTACTCACCCCACTGCTGATAATACAAATATGAAAAAGAAAACGATTCTCTCACTGGCCCCTTCCATGTATGCACCCTTAAGCCTACTGCAAATATCGAATATAAAATACAAAATTAAACAGAAACTTAAAATATTGCATAACACGTAAAACTAGACATTAAAACTTAGTCCAAAGTACCGTATTTCCTCGAATACAACCCCGGCCTCGATTACAACCCGGGCCTCGAATAGAACCCGGGGGTAAGGGGGTGTTGAGATAAATACAACCCGGGTCTCGAATAGTACCCGGGTCTTTAATATAACCCAGGTCTAACGTAAAAACTGTTAAAATACAAGTTAATTGATGATACCTGCACAGGAAGTAGAATTGTCTCATGTCACGCACACAGAGTTTAGCCTTCGTATTTGCAAGACCGACCATGTCTGCTTGTTTTACTTGTCCAAAATGTCACTCCTATAGAAGATTTTGAAGCATTAATTCGGGTCTGAACAAATATAACCCGGCCTCGATTATAGCCCGGGCCTCGAATAGAACCCGCGGGTCGGGGGGGGGGGGGGGGGGGCTGAACGAAATAGAACCCCGGGGTTGTATTCGAGGAAATACGGTAAGTGCTATTTATGGTCGTTCTAGTAATTAAACCAAATGTTTGTGAAATATACGTTAATTATATAACGTAAGATCAGATAACTAAACAAAGCAACAGGCATGCTTTCCTATGCAATTAATTTATTGATTGATCGATTATTTACGAACAAAGAAAACTCGTTTTCTATTCATTGTTTATTCTATCTTTGTGACATTCCAGGCTATATACTCGTTCAATAATTAGGGAACTATTTATAACTAAAAATTATTTTTGACAAAGATCAAATCAGTTTGCGCTTGTATGTATAAAAGGGCAACCGTGAGTTTTAAAAGTCTCTAACTCAATATATAGCAAACAAAGTCTTCGACATTGAGATCACGAATTATTTGTCCGTTTAAATCAACAATGATGTTGTGATCTTCCCAGCAAAGGTGGGCGTCTGATATCTAACATATAAGACAAAATGAACAAATTACACTTGGTACACGAATCGTGTACCATATGCGTTTCAGCGCCATTTGTAATACAAGGGCCTCGAAGAATGGGGTTAGGCATATTCTACATGTCATGTTAAAAGGTACCGCCATGTTGTTATCAGGAAAGCATGCACAATAAATACTATCGATGTAGACTGGAATAACTAGGCGCTAGAGATTGAAATTCGATTGAGAATTGTGTCACATTTCGCCGAACATAGGTGATTTGAAATTAGGGTAAAAACGGAAACGATCGAATGCAAATTCGTTTATATACATTCATGTTACATTATTACATGCGTTGCGACCTATTTGTGTCAATTTCTAGGTCCCAAATATTTGCGATTTAACTTCTTTAATGACCAAATTTCATGGTCGAATTTGTCATATAGACTAATGCAAATCAGTTTTCAGTAATATCTTTAGAAGCTTAGTCACGATCAATTGCATCTGTTCTTTGAGGTCATACAAGTTTATTGTACTTTCAAGAGACAAGAACACAACATTAATTTCTTTGCGTTTTGAAGTCGTCAGTAGAAGCACCGGAAATGGATGCTTGATTCTGTCTTAATCCACAGACTGAAATGTATGATGTGATTGGGAGAGGGTGAAAAATGGAGTTTAACGTCCACTCGCCATTATACCACCAATTGAAAGTGAAAACATAGCTTTTTGATGGAGAGGACTCCAGTTTAATTGCTGCTTTGGATATATTTGGAGCGATAATACTAGACTTTATGACGCAGAAAAGTATTAAATTTGGTGTTCCTACTCTGTTGTGCAAGACCACGAAATATGACAAAAATTGGTTGGTGCTGGCAAATTTGTTATGGTTTGGGGTAAGGCAGTTAGTTTTTCTGTTATTTTTAGAGCAAATGTATATCATGGTTGACTTATTTCGTCTAATTAGTAAAATAACATGTACTTGATCACACATAATAATTGTGTAACAATAATATTTTCTGTGAGCTGATAGTGAAAAACGTTAATCAATCAGAAAGTAATTGGTTCCTGATATATTGATAGTCAGATGTTGATCCCGTTGATATTTCGCTTGACACGGCAAATACTGGAAGAGGGTGTGGCCTGTCTGTGTATTTGTTCGCCAAAAGCGATCGTCATGCTTGTTCTATAAATCGAAAACAAGTATGGCGGTTGTTTTGGGCGTTACCTTTTTTTAATTAATTCTGTAGTTTTGTAATCTGAGTTCAACTTTAAGCCTAGCACAAAAATCAATTTTATACAAAAGCTTCAGCAAAACGACCGGTTCGGAGTATATTTAATGGCCTACCAGGAAATCCAGGAAGTCTGTCGGTGTAGAATAAAGCACGAGACTGGGGCTATGCTTGTGAAAGAAAGACTGAAGAAAATGACCCGTGAAAATAAAAAAACCGAGGCCAGCAGGCCGATCGTGTTGGGGGGGTGTCCCTTTTTTTCGGGGGGGGGGGGGGGGGTCTTTCTTTCCCCAGCATAGTCAAAGCTGAGCACTTGTAGTAATTAATATCTGACATCATTGTTGTGCTTTCTGTGTAATCGTAAATAAAACTAAAAGTTAGTTGTTCCTACAACTTTATTGTTAAACTGGTTGGCTTCAAAGGTCCCTCGTTCTCAATGATGCCGGCTGCTCGGAATATCTTGGTAATCTCTGATCAATTTCGCTCTGAACACCCTCTTTTACAATCCTCTTATTTCTGTACGTTACTTATACACGGACGTTGGCGTTAATTTTATCCTGAAATATGGAATAAGCACCCTATTTCCCCAAGACCAGTAGGGCGGGGGGGGGGCTACCTTATGTCATAAACAGATATAATTTGATGGATATTTTGACAATGGTAAGGATTTTACCAACATATCACTAGTTTTTGTATATTAACCTGTCATTCATTTTCATTCATACATGGGATATGACTCTACAGAAAGCTTCAATCAACAATTAGTCAAAGACACGACTTTGACCCCAAGGACCAAAGTACTACAGACCGTATCTTGTTTACATGTACGCAAAATGAGAATATTCCAGAATTCCCGTAAAAAAAAACATTCTATCATGTTTTCTTTTGAAAACAAACCTACCCGAGAAGAATAACCCGTTACAGGTTTAAAGAAAAACTTTCAGAAGAATAACCCAAAATTCCCCTGTATATATCCAAATCCGAACGACTTTCAGACCGCAAGTTCTTCCGGGCATATAATATACACCAAAGAGATTTGTCGTTAGAGATTGATAAGTCTGTATAAAATACCGGCGAAGATCAATGATCATTCGTCAGTTATTGACAAATAGGCCTTACCTCAATGTCAGCATAGATATACGTTAAGTGGTTAATTCCCTTTCACTAAGTCACTGTTGAATAACCAACTCCAGAAAACATATTTTAAATCTGCCTTTTCCGCTTCTGGCGTTGTTACTTATAACTTTTGTTAAAGTAGCGAAGTCTCTAACTCAATATCATCCAAAGTCATCGATATTGAAAATACGAATTACTTGTCAGGTTAAATCAGCATTGATGTCATGATCTTATCTAGAAAAGATGGGCTTCAGATATCCATTATTTAAAGGAGCTAAATCGGAAATATTTGGGACATAAAAATTGATACAAAAGGGTCGCGACGCATATAATAATGCATGTTCCTGTGCAACGGATACTGTCTTATAACTAGTATACCGTTGCTTCAGGAACATGATAATAATGTAATATGAATATATATAAATGCATTTATATAAACTGATTTGAAATAAGAGTAAAAACGAAAACAACTGAAAGTAAATCAGTTTATATACATTCATATTACATTATTATATGCATTGCGACACCTTTGTGTCAATTTTTAGATCCAAAATATTAACGGTTTAGCTCCTTTAATTTCATTGCGATTGCGTGTATTGAATCTATTGCTGAAATTATCAAAACCTCAGAAATACAACATATGAAAGTCGTTTAGCTTCTCTCCTTGGTCTGGTTTGGCATGTTCGTGTCTGTGTCGTCTTATAATTTGATTGTTCACATAAATACAAGTTCATAGAACAAGTCCAGATTGTATAGCGTAAATGACTCAATCTTGTTACATAATCTTCTTATGATAATCAAGATATAGTTAACCGATCTTCAATAAGATTAGAGATTGTCGTCAAAATTTGTTAAAGGGACAATATTACTCTTGCTGGCATGATAGGTCCAGAATTTTTTTTTAGCCTTATTCTAATTACAAGATGTTTAAGTGTCCTATATGTTGTTTAAATTATCCATTACAACCTGTCTTACTTGTCCAGAGGGTTCGAAGATATGTTTAAATCCAAGTTGCATTTGAAAGTGCTTACGTAAGGCTTTTCAAACCATGTTACGGCATGTAGTTGAATTTTTTTCAATTTTTAAAATAAGGTGTGTTAAGATGAAAGTTGTATCATTTTTTAATTGAAATATTGTAAAATAGTACAAATTGTTGACCAGAATAAAGATTGGAACATATTATTCAGTTACAACAAGAGTGGTATTGGGGCTTTAAAGAGGCACTCTCGGTTCTGTAACAGCCATGGCATTGGCATGTGAATGGCTGGTTGTTTTTGTTGTTTTTTTAAAATTCTAATGAAGTTGTTGATAACATTAAACACCCTAGTCATTGTAAATGAGCTCGGGTAAAAGTATAACTTACCAAAAGACAAGTTTATCGAAAGACAGCTACGGGGGCAGTTGCACAAGACAGAGGGAGGCATGTGGCCATGAAAGCAGACGTGAATTAGGACGATGGCGAAATCTGTTATGATGTTTATGTTCCTGTGTGGTGTATGGATTGTTAGAATTCTATATATAATAACTTTTAATGTGTCTCCCTGTATTGTTGAAATAAAGAAACCAAATCTACAGTCATTAGATCCTTTGATGTTATGCAACAATTTAGATAAAAAAAAATCCGAAGGGAGATTGTGGAGTTGGGGTTGGCTTAGGTTTGGGGGTTTTCTGAAAGGCGCCTTCCAAATTAGTGTTATGAACATTCCGTGTTTCTTAACGAACATTATGACAGACTACCATACGAAAGAGGTGTCAGGCCCGCAAGTACTCTTTTCTTCAGGTTATTGTGGCCCCTGGACCCTCGTCGGTCCTGGGTGCAGAAGAGTAGGACGTTTAACCCAATTTCATTACACCATACGAAAGTTTTTTTGTTGGTTTTTTTTTATTATTATTATTTTATTTGTCATTGTATTTTATTTGTCTTTATATTTTATCTGTCTTTTTATATTATTTGTCTTTATATTTTATATGTCTTTACATTCTATTTATCTTTATATTTTATTTGTCAGTCAATTTATATTTCACTTATATTCCATATTATCATTTTATGTCTTATTTGACTTGATGCAATTATTTCTAGTGAAAGCAGCGCTATATAAATTCATGTATAATAATGTATAATAATAAATGAATATCACGTACTACTAAAAACAATTATACTTACATTTAAGTTTTGTAATATAACTGTGTCTAGTTTTGGCAAATGAATGACAATGGTGTATTTTGTACACGGGGAGCAGTCCATTTGCTGATAACACTATTTTGCTTGAATATACTATTTTGCCTATATAACGTTTTTTAGGAATTCCGTCTTACGGTTTGGATTGTTCGTACTTGGTTTTTATTTTATTTGATCTTACATCCTTCAGTCACTTGTATTTCATCCAAATAGGGTCAATATTCTCACAGTCATAATGCCTCAAATTAAATTTGAAAAAAAAAACCGTAGTATTTAAAACGCTAACAGTGTCTCTAGAAAGTTATAAAGGGGGTGAGGCGGAACGAAGGTAGCGAAACTCTAAATATCGGCAGGATTCGTCCGCACATGGCCCTAAATCTTCACGCCGCATCTGCAAAACAAGACCTGTGGTCTCTATTAGTAAATGCAGGGGGACTGCACTACACGCAAAACCAAAAAGGTATACAAGATAAACCTGCGGACAAGACATAAAATAGACATTAATATAGTATTCAGTTTAGACGGATTTCGTCAAAATGAGGCAAATCGTGAACTAAAGGCACGGACGCTTTAAATATCGGCACATTCATTTCAACTTCCTCTTTGCTTTAAATCATGCAATTCTTTCAAACTGTAGACTATATGGCGTTAAAAACATTTCCGGAGATGGGGGTAACTCCAGAACAGAATGTCACGGAATCCTGAATATCGAAAGGGCTCGTCTCCTTAATGCTTCACAAACAGGGGCGTGTCCAAGATGGAGAAGACGTTGCCCGCGAATTTAAGGAAATGGGGAAGATCTGCTTAGTTATTCCCTGCAATTGTCAGTGAGGGAAGTAGGTGAGGAGAAATATCATATGGAGACTGTTACTAATGGTGGATCAAGCTTATTATTATGAATTGCTAGTAGATATAACCAAGAATCAATAAAATAAAACCAAGTACGAACAATCCAAACCATCAGACAAAATTCCTAAAAAAACGGTATAGGCAAAATAGTGTAATACGCTGTTTTCACTTGTTCTGCACACAGATAATTATCACCTATCCGTTATACCGATTTAATCACACTTGTTAATATATATCGTTAAAAAATTGACATTGGGATTTTTTACAATCAATTCAGTGGAAGTGGATGTTAAATAGAGCTAGTTCGGGCACAACAAAGAATCAAAAAGATTAAAGCTACGTTCACACTACATGCGCATTGGATGCGAATTCCGGAGACCGGCCGCCGGAATTCGGATTGGTTTTTCCCGCATTAAAAGTGGTGCGTCACATTATAGTTTTTTCGGATTGAATTCACGTCATTGAGTACACGGAAAATCTGTCTTTCGTCCCATCTGAACGACTACAGCCATCAGGCCCCCCCGCCTTGCAACAGCAGCACTGGTATGGGAAACCACGCTAGAAAATCACGTTGACTGCGAATAAACCGTTCAGAATAATTGTTCCTGGTTGAATTCGGAAAAATATACGGATTCGTTAATTCAGATTCAGTTCGTTTTTTATCGAATTCAGTGTGGCGCCAAAGTCCGGAATAAGACTTTATTCTGAATTCAATGCAGGTTAAAGCCCTAGTGTGAACGCAGCTTAAGTGTTTTTAATTATGATGAGGACTGAATGCACTCTAACGCCTTAATAAAGTCTAAATTTCTTACAGAAATCGTCCCAGATGACGTGGATATTAGACAGTGGTAGTTTTTAATACAATCTAATTAAAATATAGATCTATATTTCGTTTCGTTTATTATGCTTTCGATGGCCTACAATAAAAACAAGTAAAATCGAAAGTTTGAACTATAAAAACAAAATGAAATTGGATGTGTGTTTTAATAGCAATGTTAATTTATACACTGCCGGTATTAACCTAAGATATTTTTCAGTATACTTCTTTCTGGGATACTTATATTAAGATCAATCTAACAGAACATGTTCGATTACTTCTTTCAATATTGATATACTTCACTTTCCTCTAGGGAGAGGGGTTTTACATAGGCTAAGCCTGTTCCCCAATCCCATTCAGAAAACTTGAATAAAATATTGTTTTAAAAATAAAAACTTTCTCTATTTATTCAGAGAGGGGGAAATCGAGTTTAACGCCCACTCGACACAAAACTAGGTCATTTCAGGACTAACATATAGTTTAATTTTATTTGAAAAATTCGCGTGGGAGGAAACCGGAGGACCCAGAGAAAACCTACGAGGTTGGACAGGCGACCCTACTCCTTGTCACGTACAACCGAAGTTCTATTTATAAACCATGGACACAACATTTATATTTACATATCAATAGTATAGAAATAAAGCATCAATGGGGCGGGGCGAATTTGCGTTACCCTTTCTCGGGACATTTTTACGTTCCACCCTTCTTAAATTGATAATATTATACATTTTATTATTTGTGCAGGACGGATTACGTTTCCATCTTTGGGGCCATTTTTACGCTCCATCCTGTGGTGCATTTTTAATTGTTTAGTTTAGTTGCCAGCAGTGGCGGAGCCACGGGGGTATGGGGGGTAGTTTCCCCCCCCCCACTTTTGAGAATCATGGCCATCCCAATTTTGCTAAAAATGACATAAAATTTATGGGGGGGGGGGGGGGTAGGATCCTTTTTTTTTGCATTATATTATATTAAAATGCAACATCACATGTTAGAAAGGGCTTTTCCCGACCTAAAACGGGTGTGTTCAAGAGCTGGAGAAGGGCGTTTCCCTAAGCAAAAAGGGCGTGGCTGAAAAAAAAATTTGGGGCCCATAGCCCCCAGACCCCCATAGCTTGTTACACCCCCCCCCACTCAGCACCGGCTGGCGCCGCATTCAGTGTCAGATTAACCTTGTGGGGGTGGGGGGCATACCAACTGTGCGGGGGCCCCATTGTCGTTTGTTCAAATTTTTCGTATTGACAGCGGGTCGTACTAGTATGTACTCCGCCTCCCTTGAGTGTCTGGGGTGTTTTCCTTCAGGATTTTTTTTTTTCAAATAAGGATTAATTTCAGTGTATCTGAGACAATAATTTTCGGCAGCGATTTCATTGACGTTTTGAATTCGTTGACAAATTGAGTATTTTAAACAGACTCTTCCTCTTATGATGTTTCATTTTCTTTATGTTATTGAAATTCGGAATAAATATTAGTATGACCAAAAACTGTGGGGGGCCCTTATATGTGGGGAGCCCAGGACATTTTTCCCATTATGCCCCTCCCTCCCTGATCAGGTAATGATTGTATTTATTTTCCTCCCTGGTGCTCATCTCAGAAGATAACATGTCTTCAGACAAGGCCCATGGTGCTGGGTCAGGACATTTTTCGGAACTCGCAATGGACTGGGGGAATTTCACACAAGTTTCCATGCAATATCGCACTCGTAACGACGTGTTCCCTCTAGTGTAGCTGCAAAAGAATTGACATGTTCATTGCAAAAGCAAAAAGGGCGTGGCTGAAAAAAAAATTTGGGGGCCATAGCCCCCAGACCCCCATAGCTTGTTACCCCCCCCCCCCACTCAGCACCGGCTGGCGCCGCCGCTGGTTGCCAGATGATTTACGCTTCTCTCTATGAGATATTTTATCACCTTACATCTGGCTTCTTTTTTGCAACAGATTATATGCGTTTTGTCATACCTATTCTGTCGTGGGTAGAAATAGGAGAGTGTTGAGACACGATAATGTGTTCCTCCATTGCAATTTGTCAATTATTGATTGACATTCGTTCTTCGTTCATTACAATCGACTAATACGTGTGAAGGGGTTGCCATATTGTGTTTACACGGTCATGTGGTTGCTATGGTCTTGACCCCCGTGATAAGCTTGCATACTTTAATTAATAGGTGACTGACTAAAGCCCAAACTGATCCCGCAGTGAATATTCGCTTGGCCGCTAGTATCACTGATAAAGATGACATCTATGCGTCTTAATTCGGCAAAATATTAACTTTTTTTCTTCGACAAAATAAATTCTAAAACATTTTATTTTAAGTATAAGAATAATAAACAAAGACCTTAGAAGTGTCTGTAGTTAAAAAATATTTCCTATTAAGTGTAAGTAGGTATTAAAATGAGTAAAAGGCATCATTCTGCCCGAAGCAGTTAGGTGTTACGTAAACAACGCACGAGCCGTTGAGCCAATGACTGACACCCCATGAAGTCAATGCACGTGTTCAAGACAGTCATCTGTGACAAAGATAATTCGTAAGCAATTCTCTGTAAAACAGATTGACAGAAGCCTTGTCTATTTGTTATCGACGTGTGTTTTCATGTCTTAGACGGGTTTTCCATGCATTTCTTATCTTAGTCTTTGCTATGCTCTCAAATTCCCAATCTAATTTAAATACAGATCTATATTTCGTTTCGTTTTTTTTTTTTCGATGACCTACACTACATGTAGATCTAACAAGTTATAGTGGGAGATTACGTTCTATGACGTCAGATATCAAGCAAGCGACATTTGACCTTATAACGTCAGTCATTTGATTACCTAATTAGCGACCTCCATGGGTTTTTTTTTTAACTTCTTTTGCTTTGTTTTGATTCCTATCGTTGCAAATGTCTACCCACTGTTCTGCGCAAAAACACCCGATTCGACAGACCATTTGATTGGCTGACCCCTCATTTCAATCCGATTACGAGTTAAATAACAATTTTTCCAGATCCAATTGCAGTAAAGACACATTAAAAACGAAATTTTGAACTATAAAAACGAAACGAAATTGGATGTGTGTTTTAAATCAAATTGGCGAATTTCTGGCTGCAATATTCTATACTATCCAATTGATTTAGTGACAGCCAGCCCCCCCCCCTCCTTCGCTTGTGTCGGCTTGTTCGTTGTCGGAAGTATTGACATGCAATAACTTGTTGCCCCGTTCGTAGAATCTTTTGATTTATCTGGGTATATTTTGAAATGGTCCGGCCATTCGGGGTCTATTAATTCCACTGCTAGTGCTCTAGCCTCTGTCCTGTCGGGGCTTGTTACTTTTGTTTGTGATTTCCGTTCGGTATGTGTTAGTGATTGGAACACTTAAATTTCAAGGCGGTGTGACGGGGGGGGGGGGGGTTGTCTCAATAATCGTTCCTTTTAGATTGTGCTTATTTAAGATGTCATTTGATATTTGCCAAAATGTCTTAGGTCTGGTGATCTTCTTAGAGCCTATTGGCTGAAATTTCTTGAGACGTTTGTATGTCGAACATCTTTCTTGTAACATCTTCAGCTTGCCCAAATATTTGAGTGACAGTTCCTCTTGCCTGAGATCAAGCGAAAGCTCTCCCAGTTCGCGTAAAAAGTCAATTGTATTGGTCACTGCGATAGCATAAGCCAAATAACCAGGCGCGGATCCGGAGGGGGGGGGGTGAGAATAGTCATCTAAACCACTAATGCATGCGGCCCTCTGATGATTACCCTTTGCTCAAATGTATGCCACCCCCTCTACAAAATCCTGGATACGAGTCTGAATACCCGTAGTCGATTACCGAGCGGGTGATCATTGGTAAAAAAAATTATATTAGCATAGGATTACATCGCATCGATGCAGGTATGTGGCTTCCATGTTAGTCTTGATTAAACTAAAATATCAACATAGATTGATTATTTCGTCAGGTAATTGCGTAAGTTAACTGGGAAGCCATGTCTCGGTGAGTAAGGCTACGCGGTGTCGCACGAACCGGTGAAAGAGAACAGTTGTATTTTTCTCTTTCACTGGGACCTTCGCTGCTTGACCCTTGTGTCAGTTTGCACATTTTTTATTGCTCAGTATGGTCTTCCATACTTCAATAAAATGAAACCAACTACGAACAATCCAAACCATTAGACAAATTCGAAGTCCTAAAAAAACGGTATAGGCAAAAAAGTGTGATCAGGCAAAATAGTGTAATCGGCATATGGACTATTTACCGTGTACAAAATATACGACAAACAGTGGTAACAGGTGTCCGGCAGAGTAAGGTTATCCTGTCTGGTGGGCCACGCCGGCCATAGCTGCATTCAAACTATTAGGCGAAACCGATGCTGGCTTATCTAGGTCTTGACAAAATTTAAAAAGTCTCCCGCGCTGTTAAATTGAGGGGGGGGGGGTATTTATTTTCTTCTTTGGGACATTCTCCCCTGTTGGGGTTGGTATTCTCCGTTACCTTTTTAACGATTTTATTGCTAACATGGGCCGTTACTCTTTATGGGAAATGCCATGCGGTGTTGGTGAGCACCGACTTCGTAGTTAGAAATTAGCACCATGATTCCCCCTACAATCTAAACTATTCGGTTTTGTGGGTATTTCCACATTTACCGCAGATAGCTTGGCTTCTGCAGAATTTTTACAGATGCCCAAACAATATTTTTTTAGTAATAACAAAAGTCTTTCAGTCGAAAGTCTGAGAGCCTCATAAATAATAATCAAAAGTCTGAAGCCTAATAATAAATACTACTAAAAATCTGAGTAATATCAATAGTCTGACAGCCTAATAATTTTAGTAATCGCAATAGGCATCCATGCATCTAAACAATCCACAGGTCAGACTCGAAACCACGCCCATATCAATTTTCGAATTCAGTTTCGCACTTCTGTAACTGCCAACAAGGAATCTTAGCTCAATCGAAACAGTTGACCAATCAGAGGCCGAATTGCTATGTGAGTTAAGGGGAAATTTCATAGGCGCGATATTCATTTCCGCCAGTTTCCCCCGGTTGACCTTTTACTAACGTCAAGTTGCTTACAAAAACACCGGTAAGTTTATGATAACCAAAGTTAGGTAATTTGTACAAAATCGAAGAAATCCCTTTAAAGTTTACGACGATTCAGACAGACAGTAGTACAATATATTGTACGGAAAAGGTAGTCTCCGATGCATAAGGTAGTAGACTGGTTATTTATTTACCTCCGGGCTCCGATGCATAATTAAGGTGGTTATTTCTTTCCCCTCTATGCAAGACCTAAATCTGCCTATTGCAAGTCAGGTGTTTTAGAAATTATTAATTAGACATTTATTTACATGGCAAGCTCAAAATCAAATCTGAAGACCCTCGGATGACTTGGGCACAACTTGGAATCAAACAGTCATCAATTTAAAATTAAATCAGTAAATGGTCGACCAAGATAACGTTTACTGTTAGTCACTGACGTCACTGACGATGAAAGGCCTGCCAAGCAAGGGTACTATATAAGCTGTTGAGAATGTTACTTGATAATCGAGAATTTGTGGGTGGAGTTATCGCTTGTTAATCAAACGGTCGGCAATTCTCGTAGATGGTGCGGACACAGTTGATGCTTATTTCTACTCCGAACGTCAACCAGTGACAACTCCGTTCAGAAGTAATTTGACTGAAATTTTCAATATTTTCCTTTTGCTAATCATCTTTTTTTGAATTGTTATAGCAAGAATGGCCAAAACTTTATTAAACTCCCAACAAATGTATCTTTAACATAGTTGGGTAAAAAAACCAGTGCAGTCTAATCTGGACCTCAAATGGCATGCATGTTGTTTGAAGAAGGCTTTTTACTACTAAGATGATTGTAAGAGTGCGCTTGATTATGTTACTTGGCTTTTGTTTAGGTGTGTAACTGTCACATAATTAAATTGGCTGTAAATTAATATTGATCGAAAGTTACTACTAGATTAGCACTATTGATAGTTTGCGTTAATCTGCAGGTGTCCACTTTCGTTGAGAAAAGCCACCCGTTTCGAGCCTCTACTTTCTAGCGAGTGCAAGTACGTACAATCGCAATGTAAGAGTATTTGCCCGAATTTATAACCCATTCAACATATCAAAAACTTCGCATTTCATTCAAGTAAAAAATGTTACACACATGTGATTTTAAGAAAATTTCAAATAAATACGACAATAAAAACGTCTACGAGCACTAATATCATTTAATAAAATAAATAAGGTATGCCAACAATAGTTTATCTCAAAAGTTCCAGAGAATGTTTATCTTAAAAAGTTCCAGAGAATGTTTATCTCAAAAGTTCCAGAGAATGTTTATCTCAAAAGTTCCAGAGAATGGTTATCTCAAAAGTTCCAGAGAATGTTTATCTCAAACGTTCCAGAGAATGGTTTTTTCAAAAGTTCCAGAGAATGGTTATCTAAAAAGTTCCAGAGAATGTTTATCTCAAAAGTTCCAGAGAATGTTTATCTCAAACGTTCCAGAGAATGTTTATCTCAAAAGTTCTATCCTCTGAACTATAATATAAATGTTAATTGCTATATCTATAGGGTTCACCTGGAATATCCAATGTCTTGTGTGTTAAATGGGATATACAATATTATTATGAGGTTTACAAGCATATTTATTACAAAATAACGATCGCTAAAAGATACTCCTTATTATCAAAACGTAACAGATTGGTATGTGTCTCTATACACAAATTGTGTTTTCTAATAATAACAAGGAGGGTTTTTTTTTAAACCCACTACTCAAGATTAAAGGAGCTAAATTGCTAATATTTGGGAACTAAAAATTGACACAAATTGGTCGCAACGCATATAATAATGTAATATTCATTCGTTTCTGTTTTCACTATAATTTCTATAATATATTATATTTTAAATCTAAATAGTGTACACAGTCTACATCCATGAATAACTAGTTGATACCAAAGCCGTATATAGATAAAGTTGCGACAACTGTGAAGCCAGAAAATTCACATGACGCCACGACGTCATAGTATTTATAGCGTCATAGTTGGGACCCAAAATGGCGCCTGTAAATCAGTTGTCGTAACTTTCCCTATACAGGGCTTTGGTTGATACTTGTTATCTTACATTAATACGCATGTTTTAGAATTGCTAACTGAGTATGTTGAACACGCTGAAACAGGTCTGAGCATTTGAGACAGGGGTTGTATTTGGGCGAGATTCGTTTTGTCCTGTGGACCATGGCAAGTAACTGTTGGTGGACGGGAACATATAGTATCATCCTCTGTATGTAGTTTATCCCAGGTAATCGACTTCCTACCACTCTCTTCTTTATCATTACCCCAATTTATATCTGTATCTCCTATACCTCCATCACTTAGTGTATAGGATAATACCGCACCATCTGAACACCCTACCAATATCACACTGTCATCAGAACATTGTTTTAGATAACATATGGTAGAATGTACTTTACATTTTCCTAACCGAGTTTTATCTGTTAGTCTTATGGCGTATAATATAGAACCATTACAGTAAACAGCAACCGTATCATTTAGACACAGAATGCATGGTACTGTAAATTTTAAATTGGTCTCCTTTCTAGCTTCCAGATGAACTAATGTGCCTTTATCTGTGAGACAGAAGGTGAAGTCGTTGGAGAAGATGTAACTGGCAACCATCTCCCTACTAACAGCATGTGGTAAAGGACGGAACACTTTGGTCACGCATTTATTGTTCATGTGGAACAGACAGAGACCTGTCGCTGAACCGTTACCGGCATCATCGGTATCAATCTTTGACTCCCAACTCTTGTAGATTATAGCCACTGTGTTTTCTAAAGCTTTATATGGCCGCAGAGCAATTAGCGTGTGGATAATTGTTGGTGAAGATAGTGTGTCGGGGGTATACCGTTGTAAGACTAAGTTCGACTGAAGATCAAAAACACACATTTCTAAATATACATATTCTCCAGATTTCTGTTGGTAACCGCCAGCAGTCAGCACAACCAGGAAACGGTCATTGGAAGTAATGAACGGCTCGTCTAAAATATACTTTAACGGTTCGGAGTGCTTAATTTGGAGTATCTTGCTGTTCTCAAAGCTCATACAATGTACGAAATACGGCGCTTCGTATGAAATCTCATTTTGGGACATAAAATATAACTGTTCCCTTTCATGACACGGAACACATTTAACTACGGCATTTCCAAATTCCTTTATGACTTTACGTTTCTCGGTATCCCATATGTTAACAGCCGAGTTACTTAATCGTGGGTTCATTGTAACTAGTAAATATTTGCCAGTCGGGGTGATCATAAAGTCCACCACGTTTTTGGTGTGAGTTAACATTCCTATCAATCGTCCAGTTTTCATATTAATAATACCGATCTCGTCACTGTTTTCACATTGAACGTATACAATTTCGCCGAATTTATCGACGACCATCTTCTTCACTTTTCCTGTAAGCTTTTCAGTGCCGGTTTTGTTAACAGTTGTATTGGAAATGTTCCATACTTGTATTTCAGTAGAGCCATCAGTGTGTGTGATAAACTTCTGGGAATGTTTGGCTACTAATAATGAAGTTATCATACCAACTGGTGCTTGCACCGTTGTTACCAGTTCTCCTTCTAATCGCCATATATACACCATTCTAAAGATGACTGCCAAGACACAACTACTATCACTGCTAAACTGGGCATCAGTGAAGAACAATTCCTGGAAATGACTTTTTGGTAGTTTAAACTCCTCAGGTATATCGCTTGGTCGTTTGATCTTTGAATATAATTTTCTAAAATGTGCATCGTAAGCCAATATGTCATGTTTACTCCTTACAAGCACTTTCAGATTATCTCTAGCCACACAGATATCTTGTATGGGGTGATTACTTAGTTCGTGTCCTAGGTTCTGTTTAAACAGTAAATCCACAGTGAAATTAGACAGCCTGATGCATATGACGGTAGTTGACTCTGTATTACCCACATAAACCAATGATGCGTCGTGTGAAAACGCAATGATTTGTGGATTGAATTCCATCTGAATATTACAGTTCTGAAAATAAGTAATCAAATCATAAGAAAGCAAAGTATCACTACAGTTACAAAACACGTGGCGATAATCTGGTGTAATCTGACAAAATGTCGCCTTCCCATCCAGCCATATCGTCTTTACTACCTGGCATTCAATGACGTCAGCAATACATAGATAAGAGCATTCTGCACCCATAGCGATGACACATAATGTGTCGTTTGATAAACTAACACGTCCCAAACTGTAACTCTCCCCAGCCGTATCTTCTATATACAATTGTGGAATTATTTGGCCAATAAATGTTCCGGTCCTGGCATCGTGAACCTTGATGACAGCTTCTGTTATATGATCAACAATAATAAGTAGTTGTCCATTAGGTGTTGTGTACAAGTCGCCATTAGAAGCGAATATATGGTCTTTACATCTACCAGTAGATACATTATATATATACACGTTAGAATCTTCACGTGCCTGGCATATAAGATACTTATCCGACTCAACGAATGCAAAAAATTCTGGTAGCACAGGGCATGTAATAGTGGATTTTAATGCCGATCCCGGTGTACATGTATAGGGAAAGTTTGGTATGAAAGCGCAGTTGCGACACCCATCAACTTTGCATTGTTCGATTAATCTTCGGATGTGCACGCTATCCCAATAATACGGTAACAGACGGCCGATTATCTCTGGACCTAAATTGTCTATATCCTCCTTTATCGTTGACTGAGACTGTTTTAATGCTTCCTTTACTAGCGAAGCTTCTTGGCTGGGATTCAGGAGAAAATCTTCTATAATATGCTCCAGGGATAGAGATTTTATTTTGTTGTAGAGCCACTGATAATTAAAGAAAACGAGTCGATTGAGTTCATCCAGACGACCACTCCCTTTTAAATGTCTCGGCAGCTGATCGTACTTCCTCTTGTTAAAGCGAACGAGGCCATCATAATCGAATGTAAGTGGTTGAGCTATGACATATCGTTCAGAAGCTGTTGAGGAATTGAGAGGTTTAGCAATACCAGACCAACTTCCAAGAAAGTAATCAGCTAAATTCGAGCGTTGCCTCTGTATAATATCAATATTATAAAGGTATGTTTGTTTAATAAGCTCGATGAAACAAGCATGCTTTACCATATTAACAGTCACGCCATCCGTGTCATAACTATATAAAAAACCTTCTATATTATCTTTTAGGTACAACCATTTGGCAGGTGACATCCGTCTTATTGGTGGTTGATAGTCTTTATAAACGTCATCCAAAACCTCTTCATCTAGTGACAAAATATCTTCCATCTCACAATCACTTAGTCCAGTTTCGGATAACACTAAATAACCCAAACATTTTCCAACAAAAACACGGCCATGCAGATTTTCAAGATTGGTTAAGAGCCTTTTCAGTGCCTCTTCAATGTTTGTGGGTAAATTCTTTTGATCAATTTCATTAAAGGATTTATACGATTTTAACTCATGTGCTATTAGTTTCACGAATATTGGCGACGAACATTTTGTAAAAACATGTTGTACTGCTAACAGCTGTTCATCTGTAATCGTTCGCTTAATACGATTGAGAAAATGAAACAGGAGAACAGCGCAGTCGTCTGGTTTGAAATCCGTCATCTGTATAAAATTATCTGCATCTGCAACTAGTTTAAACAATCTCGTTGTTAATGGATTATATTCGGAGTAGCAGGAAACAATGAGCTTTACGTTCAGTGGCAATTCATCTGGAATCCAGGCATATCTATCATCGGACTCTGATTGTAACTGGTCAATGGAATCAAGATAAATAACCAAGGTATGATGCTGTGGAACATTGCTAAGTAAACGGTGCATGAGCCGCTGTAGAGGGTTGAGGTCCACTGGTATGGTGCTGGTGTCCAATTCAAGGGCAGCATATATTTGGCAACATATCCCGTACAGTAACTGGCGTGCGGTAGAACTGCCAACGGTATAGCCAATGAACCGAATAATAGTAATTGTATTACTTCCCAGTAGACCATATGTCTGAAAATACATATCATTCAAATTGTCTTATATATGATTATATATGTAATTATTGACATAAATAATTATAATGCAAATAACCGATTTTTGGAAGGCATGTGTGTATGATGATTACCACATTATACCTGCAGATCTAGTACATATTAGCTTTTTTCTGTGTGAGTGGTATTAAACTGAACTTTAAATTAGGAGAGTTAATTACAGTGAAGACGGTAGACATCCATAACTTTATTATCTGGCCCTAATCAAAGATAGTCAGACAAAGCGTGAAAATATCCGTATATCTTTGGCAGCAGCTTATCCGAAAAAAAAACTTGGATGTTGACCAAATTAGATAACGGTCTTCTATGCCCTCAAGCAGTGGCGGTGCCAGCGGCCGGTGGTTGGAGGGACAAAGTCCAAAGTTAAGGGGGCAAAGTTGGAAGTAGTATATCCATACAAGTGTGTTTATTTTAAATTTTGTTTTTGTTTTTTTTTTCAAAAAAAAATGGCCTCACAGAAGGTCGTGGTACTATTATGACCCAAGTGCTTCTTACCCAATTTTGCTTTTGTTTTATCAAAATCAAACTTGGCCTCAATCGCGTTCAAAAGGTTTTCGGAAAAGGGGGAATATCTCTGGGATCGAAAACTAAATTTGGACAGGGTTTGTCCTCTCAATTTCAACAGAATCCGTAAATGACTGTAACCTAACCACTATCTCGTTCGAAATTGTTGACGGACCGACGGACAGGGTGACGGCATATTACGTTCCCACTAAAACGTGGACCTTTTAAAATTGACAACCGAAAATAACTTATATAGAATAGACTAGATAAAACTTACATCTGTGGCAATCTTGGATAAGAATTTTGTTTTGCCAGAACCAGAAGGACCATGTAGTATAAAGAGACAGCTAGAGTCTGTCCTAAGGTAATCATAAACTTTGTTCAGAACATCTTCTCCACCATAAAATCTACCAGCTACATCAAAGCATCGAGTCCAGTGTTTGGATACTTCTACAACAAGTTCATCTGTTGGTAGAGAAGTTTGTGTTGCTGGTGGTAGCTGGGTATCTATTTGAACTTTTAATCTGTCATACAATTCATTACGCAGAGTGGTTAAGTATTCGGTGTGAAGCTCAGCGTTAATTACATCATTGTAACGCCATAAAACGTCATGCGAAAGGACGTTGTCTTCTCCGATTAAATCCATCACTTTCGACTTCATCATGTCTAAGCGAATCTGAGATTCCTCATTTGGTTTCAACTCTTCGTTTATTTCATCAAACTGTAATTCAATGAATTCTGGGGTTAAGTTATCTTCTACATAGTTATGTAAATCAATGATCTTCCTTAATATCAAGATACATTTATCATTAGGATTATCACAAAAGCCCAACCCAATCTGAAGATTTTTCTCTAGATGTGAGAACCCGTAGCCCTCTGAATTATCTTTTTCTGAACAGTCATCTTCGTTAACCAATTTGGTGCCTCTTTCTAGTTGTCGTAATATCTCAGCCTCTATTTCTTCCATGGTTTCCGGGCAGTACGAATCTTTTGTGAAATTGTTCTGAAAAGAAACATATGAAATGGGGTTTATCGTCCTACTGTTCTGCTTCTACTGGGCTAATAAATACGGATGTACATCATATAGTATACTATAGGGTACATTTTTCCCGGGCATCGGCACTATGGCCTACTCTTATATCGAATTCAAACTACCAAGGGATCTTTTACGTGCACGCCAATGACAAGGCCACTCCGAAAAACAATAGACCTTTGTTCGTTGTTTCATGGATCGAACTCGTGACCCCTGGGCTAACGAGCTAGCGTCTTACTCACTTAGTTGCCGTGGCTCCTTGAAAATAAAGGTTGGTGAGCCCAGCCTCAAACTGAAATATATCACATAGTAATTACTGTACTTGAACTTAATTGAATTTATACACGCCCACAGCAGGCAGCTAAGTGAGCTTAAAACTCTGACAGGAATTATTGGAAAATCAAACCCATCCGCGACTTTTGATATTCAAACATATATTATTAGTTTCATCTGAATCGGACGGACACTGTGGCCTCTGTTTTAGTCCACATCCTGTGTATATTTTTGCGTAAATGGGTATCATTTTAATGGAAAGTTACTCCGAATTTCACGAAAGTATTCATCTCGTCCGTGATTATAGTGTGGGCAACATATATTTGAACAGTGTTTAAAATCAAATAAAACTTGTAACCACTAAAGGGTTTACGAGATATTTACGCGATTGTCGTTCAATCGGTGGCAATAATTCAGAAACTTTCGTGCCAAAATCGAACCCACCTCCAGTTTCCTCCCACTGCTAAAGACCCCTGTAATACGCGTAAGCGAATATTAAAATAAAAATTAAAACCATATGTTAGTCCCGAAATGACCTAGTTTGTGTCGAGTGGACGTTATACTCTCTCTCTCTCTCTCTCTCTCTCTCTCTCTCTTACCTGAGACAGAATGATGTTCTTTATATCATCAAGTTTAATCTTTGTGGCGATATACACAGGAGGAATATTATTCTCATCCTTGATGTACCAAGCATCAAGAAGAAAAGCTCGACGTGATTCTCGTCCCTTGTTGTGTAACAATGCGTACTTGATCTTCTCAAATTCATCAACTGGTATAGAAGTTGGTAGTACTTGGTTACCATATTTCTGTCCTATAAATACCTGTATAACAATAATATTTAATTTAAGGCTTTCAAAAATTCAAAATTTTATTATATCTAATATATAAAGTGGCTGTGGTTAAAGAAGACTTGAAGTGTGAAGATAATAAAAACAAAACAATAATTTGAAAGAATGTTGGGTAAATCATATTAGTATAATTTACCACAGTATATTAGAATTACGGTGTAACTTAATCAAGTACATGTATATTAATATTAGTATAACCGTATAACCTATTACAGGATATTACGACATAACTTACTATGGTATATCATATACAAAGTACAACAGTATATTATGGTTTAACTTACTGCAGTATTTTACGCTGTAACGTACTATAGTATATTACGGTGTAACGTACTACAGTATATTACGGTGTAACGTACTACAGTATATTACGGTGTAACGTACTACAGTATATTACGGTGTAACGTACTACAGTGTATTGCGGTGTAACGTACTGTGGTATATTACGATGTAACGTACTGCGGTATATTACGGTGTAACGTACTACAAAATAGTAATTTGCAGCGTACTACAGTATATTACGGCATATTAATATACAACGTACTGCAGTTGTAACTTACTACAGTATATTAAGCTATAACTTACTACAGTATATTAAGCTATAACTTACTACAGTATATTAAGCTATAACTTACTACATTTTATTAAGGGGCAACTTACTACAGTATATTAATATACAACGTACTGCAGTTTATTAAGGTGTAACTTACTACAGTATATTAAGCTATAACTTACTACAGCATATTAATATACAACGTACTGCAGTTTATTAAGGGGCAACTTACTACAGTATATTAAGCTATAACTTACTGCAGTTTATTAAGGTGTAACTTACTACAGTATATTAAGCTATAACTTACTACAGTATATTAAGCTATAACTTACTATTAGTGTTGTAGCAGAAGACCTGATTTGGCATTTGATAATTTCTCGCTGTTTAAAATCATCCGTTAGGGATTGGTTTGGTGGTAAACCCCATTCTAGATCAACGACCTGTACAAATAGAAGAAGTATAAAGATTTTTGTTTATCGTGTGGTGAATATCCTTATAGTATGCTGGCTTATAGTGTGCTACGTTCATCACGCAACAGGATGTACTCAACATCTTATTAATGGGAACGATGTTAAATTTAAGACAGTTTCTATGTATTTAACATTTTTTTCGATTGGTCGATAAAAAAAACACAAATCTCAAGGGCAGATAATTTGAATACGTGTCTCCCACACTAAATGGGACCTTTGTAGATACCGGGGATGGTATATATATGTAAACACTCTATCTTATTAGAAAATAACGGATTCCCTGAAAAACACACATGGGCGGCCACTGGGCGAAAATAGAAGGACGCCACTAACTTAAAGGACCCTTTTGGTGGTCTTTCTTAAGGCCTCGTAGGTTGAGAAGGCGCCCCTATCTCTATGCCAGGGCTCGAAACCACAGCCGCAAGCCAGAGGTAGACCACTAGGCAATCGCACCCCCCCCCCCCCCAAATCATTGATTAGATATTAATTGACTTATCCAGACCACACTCAACTCTCAATGCCAGCTTTAGCCTGCGATATTTATTGGATTTGAATACATTTTGTGAGGGTAAATTTAACGTAAAAATGTATAATCGAGACCTTGGTTTTTAACGTACCAACGTTAGCGATGACGATCGAGGCTAGCCTAAAATTGGATTGCTAATACTGTGATTCACACTGAAGCAATTTTACTGGCATTTGCCTCAAATTCTCTTTTCATTATATTTTTTTATAAACTATTATAACGATAACTGTGAGCCCTTTAAACTAATGAGCCCTTTAAAATAGATTATTGTGGCATGCGGTAGTTTTCTTGCTACTAAAATTTTCTGAGGGAGTTTTGATAGATAATTATAAATTAGTTCGATTGTGTTTAAGTCCAAATAGATCATCAAATCACGTATTTTGTAAACGGGAAGGCATCGTTAAAGTTACCTGAAATTCCACCCCATACTGACGACGACAATACTCCCTAAGTTGGGGGTACACATTCTGAATAAAACATGTTCTCTCCGTTACTGAATCTGTAAACAAAATACATCATATTTAATATTAGGCCTACATATAATAAAAAAAATCGAATTAAATAATAATAGGCTGATCAATTTTATAATAATAATCAATTTGTATAGCGCTGGTTTTTTCAGGTTATAAGCTGCTTTAGGGCGTACATTACAACTAAAATACGTAAAAAGTAAAACACCCGTTTCAAAAAGTTCATATTTCAGATTCTTTGATACATGCTTTAGTTTTTTTTATAGGCGAAAGACCGAAGAAATTTATCGTTCAAGTTCGTTGCAACATCCTCTATTTTAAATTACACGTCTCTTTGTACTAATTTAAAAAACATGATCTCCACACATCCAGCATGTGCCAGTATTTAATAATTATTTTTTTAAAATTGTCGATTTTATTTATCAATGTTAAAGCGGCCACAAGATCCAGTTAGCCCTCACTATCTCAACCTTCACTAATAATACCTACGAGTAGGCCGTAGCCCATACCGAGCACATTATTTTACTCAAGTCATGGTCACACAGAGAAGTTGGTAGTGAGGGCCAGTTTGATTCGAAGTTAATTTAGTGAAGGGTAGGTATTCTTAGTGAAGGTTGAGATAGTGAGGACTAACTTGATCTCGTGGCCGCTTCAACATGGATAAATAAAGTCGACAACCCGACATCACGACATTTTTACGAGACATTACATTTCAAATGTATTGTGAAAATGTCATAGTGTCAGGTTAAAAATGTCGTGGTGTCGTGATGTGTTCAAAAAAAACTTATAGTTTAGCGTTAAATTGTGCTATTCTCGATTTTGTGATAAGCAGCGTGTGGAAAACCCAGAAGAGAGTTGCAAAGAAACCTGCCCAACCTGTCAAACCGCAGTCAACTCAGTCACCTAAGAAAGCGATTACGGTCGCATAGATCACTTTCAGCAGCTCAATCTCCTACCACTAGTGCTCTTTCTGCCATTTGCTTGATTTGTAAAAAGTGGACACATATGAAAGTAGTTGGTAACTTTTGTCAATTTTAATTCATAACAGTAATATTTAATGTTTAATTTTTGAACTACAGTACATGTATTAAAATCTTAACTATTTCTTTATATATCAGACATGTGCAGCATACATATTTATTTAGTCTATAATGGTGCATTTTTTTCTCAGTTGTTTGATGTTAATTATCAATGAATTAGTGTATGTGTAGTGTGTATGGGTGTGTGTGAGTGTTTGAATACACTATGTTGCCTATAACGCATTTTAGGACTTTGAATTCTGTCTTATGGTTTGGATTGTTCGTACTTGGTTTTATTTTATTTACATTATATATTATGTGTATATTTATGTATTTTATTTATTATTGTAATTTCATTATGTTTTGATTGTAATATTTATATCTGTTTGTATTTTTTTTTTGTAGAGTGGGGTTGCCTGGTCTATAATCCAATTATCTTTAATACAAAAAAAATAGAAAAAAATGTATTTTTAAAACTCCCATAGACCGCTCCTTTGAGCAAGACCAAGTAGTCAATATATGTTTTTTTTTAAATAAAGGAATGGGCAAACAAGGGACATTTTAGCCTATGCATTAATTTCAAAATGTCATAATTTAGCAAACACAAATAACTGTCAACAAAACATCCGTTAATTGTTATTACATTATCAAACCTTATTAGGGGTGCCTTTGGTGTGATGTGGTCGGGCTTAATGAATTTCCGTTTTGTGAGTATATTGATATTAAAAGGTATTTCCAACCTTATATGGAGGGTCGGGGATTAAGCAGTGTATGAGGGAGGGGGTGCTGGGCCTTGCATTTGATTCATGCATAGTTATATTATATGGATGCTACAGTGTCGACCCAGAATATTAGGGTGAACTCGACAATGCGAAGTAGTAGGCCTATATGTCTACACATACAAAGACAAATACAGTAGGAAGAGAGCCTCTGATACAGTATAGCTTCGCACACCTTGATTGATATTTGGCAATTATCTATATAAATATTCGATTATATATAGGCCTATAATATCATTGCTATCAAACAACATTTCAACCCTTTGTAAATTATCTTAACACTCTGAGCTGTGGCAGCGGCTTCACGGGGGCAAGAGAGATAAAGCTTGTCTGGCATCGGGGAAAACTGCACTTATTACATGTTAGCCGACATCGGCAAATACCAGTATTAATAGTGCGCACTTCCTTTTCATTGGAAATATGATTTATAACGAGTTTGGCTAAAAAAAATCGACCTGATTATATTATAGCAAATCAACGGCGGGATCTATTAAATTCTCTTTACGGTCACGTGTATTTACTGTTATTCGCTATTTACTAGATTTTCATTGGCTGAAAGCTCGCCGTCTCACTACTTTATTATTGCGAGGACAAAAAATGCTGCCGTTTAGATTATTTGTTTAAAACGTTTCTGGCACATAAATGGGAGTGTGGTAGTTCTGTTTACAACATATTAGTGTTATTTCTCGAGAAATAAATATCAAAACTTCCCCCAGCGGTTAGTTGCAACGACTTATGAAGCTAGTTAGAACTTCCCAGCCCCCCCCCCCTATTAACATTATGTTTTTAAAAGTTTTACTTTAGGACAAAGCGGTACATTTTTATCAGCAGATAACACGTTCCTGCATGGTTTATACGGAGTTATATTCCATTAAGATAACTGTAGGGGCAGCTAGAGATATGACTTTTCATTCTACGATTCTAAGATGTAAGCTCCAAGATTTTTCTGAAATGCCAATTAATTCAGCAATAGAAGCCGACATCATGTTTTAGGGTTAGTTACCTCCCTTAGAATCTGTTCACGATAATGTAAAAGACCGGATAATCTAGCCAATGACCTATTTATTCTCACATTTTGACAACCCATGTTGTGCTTGTACTGAGATTTGGAGCAGACCAATCGTGGCGGCTTGACTTACTCAGTGGCGGCTTGCTGCCCAAAATTGACCAGGGGCCAGTTGCTCAAAGCTCCGTTATCTTTAACGATCCGTTAACTTTAACGGACATATCTTGGTAATGTGTTGTTTGATAACTTTCCGTTAAATTTACTATAGAAAACACTATAAAATACTTATTTTTTATATTAGCATAAATCTGTAGTAAAAACTTGCACCACAGAATGTTCGGGGCATTTATTTCCAGCAACAACCTTTCTCTCCGTTAAAGTTAACGGATCGTTAAAGATAACAGAGCTTTGAGCAACTGGCCCCAGGCCTATACCCACAAGGATTTATATTGTCATTGGGGATCCAAGGGAACCTTTTGACACGGTTTTCTTGGATGTATTCGATATGTGTTACAAAACCAATGTTGGCGCTACTGTGTATACAGCGCTCCTGGTTAGTGTCCCCAAAAGCATTACTTAAGAGATGCGTTTTGAAGGGTCCCGATCATATATCTACTAATTCAACCCCTCAAACCTCATGATAATGAAATCTTTGCAAACTGTTGGGCTATATGGCAGACATTAAAGGTTTTGTCTCTCTATACACCACGAATGTGTTTAATGGTAATCATTCTGATCAGTCCCATAATATCCATAATATTAATTTATACGTAGACTAAACTTGAGCCAATCAATAATTTACCTGCGCCATTTGAAGCCAGATATACACGAACAATTTTAGCAGGAATGTTCGGCTTCTCTGCCGCAGAAAACGTCCCTGTTAACACTTTGTAAGCTCGTTCTTCCATGCCCCCCTCCATTATCGTTTTGATATCCTCTTCACATATCCTAGAAGATTAAAAGATACGTCTGTGTAGATCTTACACAATGTAACATTATATTAATATATACAGTAGTAGATTGTATGTAATAATATAAGTACTGTACAGCTATAGATTATCGGTGGTAATACAATGATGTATATACGTTCAAAACGATAACCACTCTACATATCATAGTATTACAATAGATATATAGACAACATATCATCGAACAATAACATGAGTAAACAAATCTCTACATATATTTGTTGTTAGGGGCGATGTCTATCTTACTACCTGTCAAAAAACCCATAATCACATTACCGAGTCGTGATCTCTTTAATTTACACTTAAACCATATTTCTCGCACATAACAAATCTATAAAAATGAATAATAGATATATTGATTTATGAAGAGAGAAGGAAAAGAAATCACCCCTAACCTTTAATATAGCAAACATAGCAATCCAGAATAGTACACGTATTTTGATCACCAAGGATTGCTTAACATTCGATAATATACTATGTAAACATAACTGTACAGAAGGCTTCACCTTGTTGACCTTACAGTAGGATATTTTTCAAGTATAGTAAATTGCTCGCTTTTTGTTAAATAGCTATTTTATTGTACAAATATATCTACCTTTATGAAAGTATTGTAGTGTCCCTATAACTAGACACGTAGCCCTGGCCTCGAGTTCACAGAGCATTCTCAGACTTAAGTTGAGAAATAACTTTGTTCCAGAAACACAAAACTTTGCACATGGTTTCTTATTGATGTGTTTGATACATTAAAATAACAAAAGTTTTATAACGAGCTTCATCTTAGTTAAAATAAGGCGAAAAGTTTTGAGTAAGTTCTTAAAGGGCCAATCCCGATAACTTTTTGGGGAATAAAACTGCTTAATTTTGTGTTAAAATCATTTAAACCCCATTATCTGAGGCCGATCAACTAACCCGATTTTTGTGATACGCTTGTAAATAACTTAAACCTGACAGTCTGCATCTGGAAATGGAGACCTTTGTATCATACAGTATCTGGATAAAACCAGACTTTTTTCTATAAAAATAATATGTAGATGAAATTTACCTTTTAGTATTAAGTACAGTACATGGGTCATTCACTGTATAGACCTCTCAAGAAACGTAAATCAATTATTAGGTCACCAAATGAAAAAAATGACCCGAAATCTTAAAAGGGTTACGTGTCCGAATAAGCAGTGTTGACGTTCACGTCCAAATGACTCAATATTTTCAGCTGAAATTTTCAGACAATGTAAAATACACCATGCTTTTATATTATGGTCCATGAATTTCACAAATACTCGGACTTTAATTTTTGAGACTCTGTTCTTATCGGGATTGTCCCTTTAACTTAAATATGAGGATGCTTTATGAACTCGAGGCCTGGTCTCAGGCCTGCAACAAGGTTTAAATGATCAAGTGCCTTAGGGAATATAAAATGATTTATGCTAGAAATAATAACCATTGCAAAGATCCTCCCAAACACCCCAAAGGGTTCATGGGGCTTAAAAGGTCAATCCCGATAATGTTTTAGAGAATAACACTCTTTAATTTTGCGTTAAAATCCATTAAGATCCCCTACCTTAGGACCGAGCAACTAACTCAATATATGTGATACGTTTTCAAACAACTTAAACCCACAGTCTTCATCTTGAAATGGAGTCCGGTGTCCCAAACTGTATTATGCGGTGATTTGATAAAAACAGGGTTTTATTTTATAAAAATATTGTGTAGGTGAAATTTACCTTTTGTTATCAAGTACAGCGCATGGGTCATTCGCCGTGTTGACCTCTAAAGGAACGGGAATCGATTATCAGGTCACCCAACGAAAGAATTGACCCGAAATCATAAAAGGGTTACGTGTCCGGATAAGCTGTTTTAACGCTCACGTCCAAACGACTCAATATTTTGAGCTGAAATTTTGAGTCAGAGTATATACACCAGTCTTCTATATTTTGGCGTTTAAATTTCATACGTACTAGGACTTTTATTTTTGAGGCTCTGTTTTATTCGGGACAGTCCCTTTAATCAAGTCATACTAGATATTTTGGGTAACAGAAGAAACGAAATTAAAATGGACAAGGACACCTGATTGTCTGAATGAAAACAAACAATATCAATGGAAATGGTCATGCCAGTTCATAAGTGAGAGGGATATTCGGTCTCTCGTCCGATCAGGCAGGTTTCCCCCGAGTTCTTCGGTTTCTTCCTGCAGTAATGATCGAAATGATTCGCACGATCTGTGCCAAGGGACAAATTGAAAATAAGCCCCAGGTTTAATTTGCTGCCCTTGTAAAATGACGAGATTATTATTATTATGAACTGGCCTTTGAATACCGTTAAAACACTAAACACTTTAAAGTTGTGCAGTTTAACTTAAGGAAATTTGATACTTGCCTTTGAATATCACTAACCCGTAACTTACAGGAAATTACGTATTATATATAAGTCACATCTAGCAATAAGTAACTATGCTAGACTTAGGCTATCCTTTGAATACGGACCCAGATATGATGTAGGGGGGGGGGGGGGCTAAACTGTAGAACTCGAATCTTAAATCAATGCATTAAAATAATGATATAGTTAACTTACACTAATCTTACCTGTCAGTGTCACACAAAACGGCAGCCTAATAATAATATGTCATGAACGATCTATCTCCATGACACTAAACAGACGCAGTCGTGACGTTATGGCATTGTCAATCAGACAATGCACATAGACAGTTGAGAGTTTTTATTCGTACATATAGCTATTATCTCCATATTGTATGAACCATGTAGGTATGATATTGAGTAGGCCTATATCATGTGTGGTATAATGGTCGAGAGCGAGTCTTTAAAGGGACAATAACACTCTTGCTGGCTTGACAGGTCTAGAAAAAAAAAATAGCCTTATTCTAACTACAAGATGTTTTAGTGTCCTGTCTGTTGTGTAAATTATCCATTACAACCTATCTTACTTGTCCAGAGGGTTCGAAAATATGTTTAAATCCAAGTTGCATTTGAAAGTGCTTACGTAAGGCTTTTCAAACCATGTTACGGCATATAGTTGAATTTTTCCAATTTTTAAAATTAGGTGTGTTAAGATGAAATTTGTATCATTTATTAATTGGAATATTGTAAAATAGTACAAATTGTTGACCAGAATAAAGATTGGAACATATTATTCAGTTACAACAAGAGTGGTATTGGGGCTTTAAGTAATATATTGAAACAACACGAGGGGTGTTAGTCTAGTCCCCGAGTGTTTTTTCAATATATTTAATATTACGCAATGTCTTAAGCTCGAGGCCATTAAACAGCTTGTAATTCAGAAACTCGCACGTGATTTACAATGACATACGTTAGGTGGGTCCCAAATTTCAACTAGTACCAATACAGGAATCATGAATGACCACTGTCAGGCAGTTTGTGCGGTAGGTCACCCCTAACAGACACGCCCAAAATGCTTCGCCCCCCCCCCCAACTAAGAAAGATTAGTCGGCACTAATCCCGTGATCCCAAAAGTTAAAAAAATTGGGATAGTATACGCAGAATACTTATACCTAGCGTGTATGAAAGATGCGATAAACTGCGATTGCAGGAACATTTTTTTTTGCCCCAAAATCAATTTCTTGCAACCTCAGTTTGTCGCCCCGCTAATTTAGCCTAGTTCTGGGCGTGACATTTTGGGGCGTGTCTCCACCGCACAAACAATCTGGCAGTGGTCTTCAATGATTCCTGTGGTGGTACTGAACAACCCCAAAGCTGTTTTAGGGGTACAGATTTCAGCTAATCTAGCCTAGCTATGGACTGGAAATTAGATAACTCTTTGTCAGCGAGACTCGAATCACTTGGTTTTCAAAGCGGCTACGGATATGGCTGCCGATGTTAATAAAACAGAAGTGGATCAAATGTCGAAAATCATTCCACAAGACAGGAAACTAAGACAGTGACGAATGACTCTGTTACAAACCTAAAACGTACTGTCTTCGGATAAATCCCCAGCCGACAGACAAGCCTCAAGTTAGTATTGTTACCCGAGTTTAATCCAATCCTAACCCAGTATATCAGCTGTTTCCAATGGTCACGGGAGCAATTCCAAGGTACAGGGTATAAGGAAAAAGAATGAATGAATGAAATGGGGTTTAAAGTCCTACTGTTATGCACTTAATCTGCGCTAATTGAGGACGGGCATACGCCATGCAGTGTGCTATGAGGGAAATTTTGCCCGGGCAGCGGCGCTACGGCCTACTCTTATATCGAATTCCAACTGCCAAGGGATCTTTTACGTGCACTCCTATGTGTACACGGGACCTCGGTTTTTCGTCCCATCCGAACGACTAGCCAGCTGTCCTTGTCAGGCCCTTCTTCTGCATCACTGACAAAGGGAAATCACGTCGGAAAATGCGAGATCGAACACTCGACCTCCAGGCTAGCGAACCAGCGCCTTATCCATAAGGAAAAAGACCGAGGGAAAGAAAGTCAAGAACGCCGATAGGTGTTTAGTTTGTGATGATTGGTATCATGATAGTAGTCCTGGTGAAAAATGGATAGTGTGCTAAATGTGTCTTAATTAAATGTGTCTTTTGTACCTCGGTTGTTTCTCAATTTCCTTTAATTGTGATAACTGTTAATATATAATCTTTCAAATCTTAACGGTATCAATATACCTTAATTTTTTGACTTACATTCTTATTGTTCTTGTTTTGTTGTATTTATTATTAAAAGTAAATCATTTTAACAGATTTGAAATGCTTCGTGGGAGGCACGATGTTGGACCTGTGAGTACTCTGATAAGAAGAATGTCGTCAGTGTACTGTCACATTATAATAATAATAATAATAATCACATCATTTTACAAGGGTAGCAAATTAGGCCTGAGGCCTTTTTCAAATTTGGCCCTTGGCACAGATCGTGCGAATGATTTCGATCATTACTGCAGGAAGAAACCGAAGAACTCGGGGGAAACCTGCCTGATCGGACGGGAGGCCGAATATCCCTCTCACTTACAACGATAAAGTTCATGCCCTGAGCTGGGATTGAACCCTCGTTGCATTGGTGAGAAGCCGCCTCTCTATCGCCACTTTACCCATAAAGGGGGTGGGTGGACATTAAACGTCATTCAATCCTTTTCTCAATTCATGTATAATGCATTTTCCTTGCACAAACGGAATTTTTATTAAACACACAACAGGTGCTCTGTCGTATAGCGACTTTAAAATATAGATTGACCGTTTCTAATTTTAAATGGGGGGGGGGGGGGGGGTATGCACAGGCCCGAGGCTCCCCCCCCCCCATGCCGTTCCTGTCGGAATATTTCTGTCTCGGTCTGAAAAAAAAACGCTGGTTAGCTATGCTCGCATTTTCGCCGAGAGAGAGTTTTAGTACGACACATCCTCTCAAATTCGGCCAATTTTCCGACACATTCGCCACCTGTATGTCATAGAGGCCTAAATTCACTCTCTCAGCTTCTAATTTTCGTGCTCTCCCCTCCTCCTGCTTACGGCAGTCGGCGATGACCTTCGTTCATTGATTTTTTGTCGTCGGAAATTTATCTTCCTCGCCCCCCTATGTCGGCTAAATATTGGTTTCTGGCTTCGGGTCTGGTTATGCAAGACTTAGTATAGACTGTGTAATCTGTATTTCCAACAACTTAAATGACAACAGTTAAAAAGCTGCAGTAAAGTTTGCATAGGGCCTATCTTTGATTACGGTGTGGGCAAGTAGGCCCTATGTCCAATTTGCAACAAACTATACTGAACTCCGTATTATATATATTAGTAGCGTAGATATGATTTTATTGCTTTAATAGTAAATGCAGGAGGACTGCACTACACGTAAAACAAAAAATCTACAAGATAAACCTGCGGACAAGACAGAAAATAGACATTGCAAGAACTAAACAATTATCAAATCAAGTGAATGGATCCGGGGGCCAGCCGTAAGCGTCCACTGCGCTGTACAGTCCCGGGCCTGTCTTGGTACAGGCTTCACTAAAATGATTTACATAAAAGACGTAACAAAAAAATGCGACCGATCTTGTAAGTGGTCGTCTCTTCAATGGCGATAGTCAGCCAATCGACGTCAGGTGTTAGAACGTCAAATAATTTTAACAATAAGGGCGATAATCCGGACAAACTCGGAAAACGCTAAAAGAAAATAAATGTAGTGAGCTAACAGGAGCAAAGCCCGACAACGAGAACATTCTGCAGTACGAAGGGCTAAAACTCTACTCAAATAGTAAAATAGTACTAGTGCAAAACCGTTATTTTGCTCAATTATGAACACAATTTATTGAATGGTTCTACATTAATCTTTATCAAAACCATGTTAACATCGCTCATTCTTTTTTTCTTTTTTTTTTGGGGGGGGGGGGGCATACATTCCTTTTCGGACCAGTTAGTGTTCAATCACTCGTTATCACTCATTTATCCAAACGAGAGGGGGAGACAGAGAGAGAGAGAGGGGGAGAGAGAGAGAAATGGGGTTTAACGTCCACTCGACACAGGGGCGCCGGAACCCGGGTACCAGGGTATACAAATGGTACCATGCCCTTTTCTGGGGTATACCCGTGCCCTAACGACGAAAGTTTTCAACCTTTATATTAGTCTATTCATTTTTAACCGGCTCTCACACTCATGATACGAAAATTGTGAATAATCAAGTATTTGTCTTTCATTATAATGTATTTTAAAGGTTTTAAGGTTGGAATTTGGAATGCTAAAGGCGCTGTAGACAGCATTCTCGGAATTGACAAATTTTAAAATTTTCTAGAGGCCGGAGGGGGGGGGGCTCTCCCTATGTTTTGGTACCCTGGCCCTCGCGTCGTTCCGGCGCCCCTGGCTCGACACAAACTAGGTCATTTCGGAACTAACATACTATGGTTTCATTTTATTTCATTAATTGGCTTGCGCGTAGGGGTCTTTGGCAGTGGGGGACCCGGAGAAAACCCACGACGTTGGACAGCCGATCCTACTCCTTGCCACGTTTATCCAAACGTTCGACATTAATTTGAACTTTCCTATATATGCACCACAATATGGTGCTCAACAACGTTAACTATGATATGGGACTTTTTAAATCAATGAATAAAATAATTGATTTGTAAAAATATATCTTTTACGATATTCCTGCTGGTCTTCTAATCCATGAATTCCATAAATATCAAACGAAAAACTAATCTGGTGTTTACAATTATATTGATTATTCGAAAGAAAAAAAATGAAAGGAAAAAATGGATAATTTCTGCAAGGTAAATTTTAAAGGAAAATAATAATTGACGCGTTAAAGCCCCAATACCACTCTTGTTGTAACTGAATATGTTCCAATCTTTATTCTGGTCAACAAATTGTACTATTTTACAATATTCTAATTAATAAATGATACAAATTTCATCTTAACACACCTAATTTTAAAAATTGAAAAAATTCAACTACATGCCGTAACATGGTTTGAAAAGCCTTACGTAAGCACTTTCAAATGCAACTTGGATTTAAACATATTTTCAAACCCTCTGGACAAGTACGATAGGTTATAATGGATAATTTACACAACAGGGAGGACACTTAAACATCTAGTAGTTAGATTAAGGCTAAAAAAAAATTTCGGAACCTGTCAAGCCAGCAAGAGTGTTATTGTCCCTTTAAATTGGATATAAAACATAATATATTATACGTTTAAATTTATATATTGATCTTGGTCTGTGGATAAAATATTGTGTTTATATTATCTACAATGCAACAATAGATCGTGACACTAACAAAGAACAAGTTATGATACAATATGGCCTGTATTCTCTCATAAGCCCCGTTTACTTTACCAAATATTACACATATGTGCATTTTTGAATATATGTATTTATTACTCACGTATGCAAAAGTATATTTGCTAAGCGTTCACATGTTATATAAGCATTCACAGTAATATCTTGAATACAGTGTTTAGATGCCAGTTCCAGTATATTTGCATATATGCAAAAGTATTTAGGGTTAGTATTTGTGCAGATTGTGTCATATAAACGCTCAGCGACATTTGCATATGTGTATATATCTGATAATGAGATATACACACATATGCAAATGTTGCTGAGCGTTTATATGAGCGTGCATATGTGTATATATCTGATAATGAGATATACACACATATGCAAATGTTGCTGAGCGTTTATATGACACAATCTGCACATATACTTACCCTAAATACATTTGCACATATGCAAATATACTTTTGCATCTGGTCAAGACTAGGTGCAAATTTGCAGCTGCAGTATTTTTACACATGTGTGCAAATGCGTTTACATGACGAAATTTGCATACATGAGTAATTTTGCACATATGCAAAAGATTTGCATGTGTGCAAATTTCGTCATGTAAACGGGGCTTTAGTTATATCATAAAATATAACTTCATACAAACCGTACGTGATATAAAAAAGAGTATACAAATAACTCTATACAAAAAAATATTCATTTCTAGTTCTGCTGTTTTTGTTAATAATGACAGGAACATTGTCTTAAAATTTATATTTTTCTGATTTTCGTAATTTGTAAGATCATAGATTTAGTGATTTGGGGAGCGTGAAAATCAATACATTTTCTAATAACGAATAATATTCCTAAAGATGTGTTTTTGCCATCCATATATTGTGATATTTCCCGGGTAGCCTTTGAACCGTCAGCAAAAAATGGGTCGTTGGACCGAAAAACATTTCATGTTTTTTTTCATGATTAATGGGTCCGCTAAGTAGTTTGAAAGGTATCAGGGCCAGTTTTAAGACCAAGTCCTCTGTTGAGATGAAATGTTGTATATATATTTAAATATAAAAAAACAAATATAAGAGTTCTTTGGTTTTCAAACAAATATCATAGTCCTCTGTTGATTTCTTTGTACAAGTTGTTATATTCAAAACAGAGCTATAGTTGGACTTAAATATCCGAAACAAAATACCACTCCAGAGATAAAATACCACAATACAATAGAAATTTTGATAGTTATGGAACCTCTTTAAAGGGACAATCCCGATAAGAACAGATTCTCAAAAATTAAAGTCCGAGTTTTTGTGAAATTTATGGACCAAAATATAAAAGCATGGTGTATTTGCATTGTCTGAAAATTTCAGCTGAAAATATTGAGTCGTTTGGACGTGAACGTCAACACTGCTTATCCGGACACGCAACCCTTTTAAGATTTCGGGTCATTGTTTTCATTTGGTGACCTGATAATCGATTTACGTTTCTTGAGAGGTCTATGGAACCTCTTTAAATGAAAAGTGATATACGATGTTCTAGGCCATTAATCGCAACACTCGTCACTACCGGGCTGATTTTGGGATTTGATTGGCAATCGTGGAACAAGATTATCGAGTCTTGTTCGACAAGGATAACAGAAAGGTCGAAAAAAAGAGCATTCCGGCCCAATCAGCATTCCTCGACAAATAGTGATACTGTAATTTCAAGCATTTTTAAAATGAAATACACTGTTGTCACGTGAGTGGAAGTGACCACCTTGAAAGTAGGAAAGGTTATTTCCCAATAAGATTTGAAACTGAGGAAAACACCCCAGCCCCCCCCCCCCCCACTTGACTACGGGCCTGAATATATTCCTTCTTCGTTATCTATTTTTTATTTTTAAATTATAACAGTGAGAGAGAAATGTCAGGTTTTTATCTATAATGCATCTTCAAGTGTGCGTAGCTACCATGACCTCCCCGAGCAGTATACCTATACAAACATATATTAATTTACATTAATATTTTTTTAAAAAAATGGAATCGTCGCTACCGTATATGAAAATGCGTATTGTCTTAATTATTTATTAGTATTTACACACGTGTTGGGTAGGAATACATGTATATGAATAATTGTACAAGGGGGCTTAGGAAAGTGAATAAACAACAATTATAAATCCTTGATTGGGCGAACGGACAGACAGGGGCAACGTTAATAATTATTTCAAATGTGCGTATAAAATCAAGACATTGACAGTTGTTGCCGAGTCAATGGGAGAATTAGTAATATTGGTGGTCTGCATCCATCACTTGAATTATTAATAGATGTTACCTCCCTTTAATAACACTGTTTATTTATCTATTTATTTATCTATGTATACGATTATCAGTCAGTGTCCAGAAATGGTGAAGATACCTGTTGCCACAGCTCTAGAAAAACAAACATCTTCATTTTGAAAGCAGCAGAGTTCGAGTGTGGCGTTAACCTGTTACTTCATACGGTGTGTGTGTGTGTGTGGGAGGGGGGGGGGGGTACCCGTTTTCTGTCAAATTATGTCATGAAGTTCGTATATACCACTCTTGTTGTAACTGAATAATATGTCCCAATCATTATTCTGGTCAACAAATAGTACTATTTTTCAATATTCCAATTAATTGATGATACAAATTTCATTTTAACACACACAAACATGGTTTGTAAAGCTTTGAGTAGGCCTAAACACTTTCAAATGCAACTTGGATTTACTAATTATTTTATCTGGACCTGTCAAGCCAGCAAGAGTTGTATTGTCTCTTTAAATTGGCCCGGTCAAAAGAATTTGTTGTTTTACCTCTTGTGAAAAGACGCGGGAACTATTTTCTTGTTTTTACCAAATGCATATTAGAAATTATAATTTTCTATGAAATGTAGACAAGACATAGGAACATTCATTGTCCACGGCCGCAGAAGGTACATTGCACCCCCAGAAAAACAAGGCGCCCCCTCCCCCCAATCATTTCCTAAAAATAATTGGACAAACTTTCAATTATAAAATTACACAGTTGATTATGATTACACAGTAATACTCTTAAGGCACTGACCAGTCGGTCGGTTTTAAAGGGACAACCCCGATAAGAAAAGAGTCTCAAAAATTAAAGTCCGAGTATTTGTGAAGTTTATGGACCAAAATATAGAAGCATGGCGTATTTACATTGACTGAAAATTTCAGCTGAAAATATTGAGTCGTTTGGACGTGAACGTCAACACTGCTTATCCGGACACGTAACCCTTTTAAGATTTCGGGTCATTTTTTTCATTGGGTGACCTGATAATCGATTTACGTTTCTTGAGAGGTATATACAGTGAATGACCCATTTACTGTACTAGATAACAAAAGGTAAATTTCACCTACATATTATTTTTATAGAAAAAAGTCTGGTTTTATCCAGATACTGTAAAATACAAAGGCCTCAATTTCCAGATGCAGACTGTCAGGTTTAAGTTATTTACAAGCGTATCACAAATATCGGGTTAGTTGGTCGGCCTTAGATAATGGGTTTTAACTGATTTTAACACAAAATTAAGCGGTTTTATTCCCCAAAAGGTTATCGGGATTGGCCCTTTAATGGCGTTACGCGGAGGCTATGGCACCCCACCCCTCTGCTGCACCCCAACTTTTAAAATTCTACATACGGCCCTGTCATTGTCGGTATGTGTCCTTGGGTTGTAAATTTGCCCCGTCATCCACGCCGATATTTATTTAGTGTATGATTGTAATTTAACTTGGCGATATACAAAGTATAACACATAATTAGATTTCATTCTCAACGAAGGGGAGAGGAGGTAAGACATTTCGTACTATCTTTCCGATTTTTAAAAAAAGAAATGTAGCCTACTTTTCATTTGATGTTAGCCGGAAACCCTAATCTAAGTTTTATTTAAGCCAAACTTGTCCTTTCTGATTGATGCTCAGGTGCAATTATTTCTATTGCTTATGTTCTTTGTATTGGACAAACATGTATTTCGTGGAAATAATTTTAAACCTTTATAGGAGAGTACAACCGCCGCTACCCCGACCCCTCTACTTTAACTGACTCCTCCCCTGCTTCCAGGGGAGGATGCTGAATCAGGCCCGTAGCCAGGAAGTTGTTGGGGGGGGGGGGGGCAAAGAGGTTTTCGGGAGGGCCAACTAGCATGGGGATCTGCATGAATTTTGCGGTAAAGGCCAATTTTCGTGTGATATTGGGGGGGGGCAAGACTCAGTATTGGGAGGGCAGTTGCACCCCCCCCCGTGCCACCCCCTGGCTACGGGCCTGTGCTGAATGGTAAGCGTGCGCGCGCTGCATCATAAAGCCTGTCATCGGGTCAACTAGCGTGGTTAAGAATCCCTGGTTGTACGTGGCAAGGGGTAAGGTCCCCTGTCCAACGTCGTGGGCTTTCTCCGGACGCTCCGATTTCCTCCCACTGCTAAAAAAACAAACCTACGCGGAATCGAATTATTGAATTAAAATTGAACGACATATTGGTCCCGAAATGACCTAGTTTGTGTCGAGTGGACGTTAAACCCTATTTCTCTCTCCATTTCTACTTCCATGACTAGAATTAGGTATATATGTTTCGGATAAGCGGTTTAACACATAGGCGTAGGAGACGGGGGGGGGAGGGGGGGGGCAAATGCCCCCCTAAAAAATTATTTTCGGGCAATGAAAAATTCGACGACCTTTTTTTTCTATTAACGTTTAGAGAAAAAATATAACTAACTTATTTCTATGAGATCCAAACTGCCCGAAAACTATTTTCTCGTCTTTTTTTTGTCCACTGCATGGCCGAAAAATGTCCGAAGCTCTCTTTAATAGGTGTGCCAAAAAACAGTATTGCCCGAAAATAGGTATTGCCCGAAAAACGGGCATCGAGCCAGAAAACGGCAGAGAAAACTATGGCCTCATAGTTTAACAGGAGTTGTTGAATATGTCTAGCCTCGTTGGCGACCGTCAAATAATCAAAGATTTTCTTGGGTGTCATTCGCCCCTCAAAACAAAACCGGCGCCGCTGTCTATAAACCCGAAATTTTCGGGCATTTGTAGTTTTGCTTCCATAACTGCCATCGAGCCCTAATAAAACACTAATTTTACTTTTCTTGTAATTGAATATAACGAATTTGTACTGAGTTGACTATGGATTAAACATTTTGTCTGGAGCCACTCGACTTTATGCGACATTTTTCGGGCATCGAATAATACTTGTGAATACAGATGCAACAGTCTGATTGGATGGTTGGAATTCAGAGTAGAATTTCGGTTACAAAACCATTGAATATGTTTGGAGTTGTTAACACGGGCTAGAATAGCAGAAAACGCATTTCGGTGATTAAACTTTCCATACCGCGCGACGATTGATTTGTTGTTTGGATTTCGGGTCAGCCATGCAGGCTATACTGGACCAAATTGAAGTTGCTGTATTCACAGACTGGAATAGCAGGAAAACGCGTTTGCAGCAGTTACATTTTCAAAATTTCCTCCTAAAGGTCCCTTCTTCGTAGACTGTAAACGATTGATTAGAATTGGAGTAAGCCACCTTAAAAAGGTTATATTCGACCACTTTGGAGTTGCTTTGTTCACCGGCTGAAATAGCAGGAAAACGAGTTTGTTACAGTTAAATTTTCAAAATTTTCTGCTTACGGTCCCGTCTTCAAAGACTGTAAACGATTGATTGGAATTCGAGTCAGCCACCTTAATAAGGCTATATTAGAACACCTTGAAGTTGCTTTGTTCACCGGTTGCAATAGCAGAAAAACGTGTTTGCAGCCGTCAAATATTCCAAAATATGCTTGGGGGGAAACAAGGTCGTTGGTGTCTTTAAACCCGAAATTTTTTCGGGCATTTAAGGTTCTGCCCCCTAACTGTCATCGAGCTCCTACGCCTATGGTTTTACACCCGCCAATAACCAGTATATTGTAAGTTATGTAGCCTATAATAGCGTTATACTGCAAACGTTAGTATAAAATGTCACTCGGGCACGTAATGTTTGGTAATGCTCAACAAACAATATCTGATATAGCCTCTACCTAATTATTTACAAAACACTATATTAATGTTATCTAAGTGACGAGGTATTTTTCTAATAAGGATATGGGAATATAGATTAATATATGATAAAGGTGAATAAATAAAGTCTATGATTAACAAAAATAACTAGATTTATTTAATTTGGGTAAAAACAAAAAGCAAGGGTTTAAAGTCTGGTAGGCTATGTTGATTGACTTTGTGGGTTAGATACCTTCTTTAGCCCCCATGGACCTTCGCCTATAAGGACTAGGATCATAGAACCCCCCCCCCCCCCCCCCGAATCACGAATTGGCTCCGCCGGCCCTGAGTATGATCTCTACGCTCGACAGAACTTTTAGCTTATATGACAGTGTGCCTAAAATCCCGCCTTCGCCCTTGATCATTGATCGATTACAAGTATTATGTAATTAAACTTTCGAATTCTGAAAACCGCGCTTTACATTTTAAATCAAGTCGCCCACGGGCCTTTTTGTTTAAATAATAATTTTATTCCATTTTTTGTGTTCTATCATCAATGTTTAGTTAAAAATTGGCGCATTTTATTTTTCTGCATCTATTTCAATATAAATTATTGGATGTAGCCAATGGCAAATTTATAATTTAAATTTATTTTGCTCAAAATTAAATCTTGCTGCGGTCATGTGATTAGAATTATTAACTGACAGCTGAGCTGTTTTATTACTTTTTGTTGTCGTATTAGAACTAAACCATATTTAAGCGCATTTATTTTTGAAGGTCGCACTCCATTTTGGCAAGCGTCTCACAAAAGTTTTGTTTGCTGTGTAGGCTACAGCCGTCAAACAAATCTGGACATAACGCCAGTAATACACGCTAACTCTCTAACGAGTAAGGCGAGAAAAGCCTAATGTGAAGGTTGGCCCACCCAAAATGGCGAAGGAACAGTCCTTTGATTTACTTCTCGTGGTTCATATATCATAGTTTTTCGGTAGTTTTAAGTTTTTCCAGACATTGAAAGTCGGAGGGCTACTTACACTACTGATCTTTGGAATAGAGTAATTTAAATATAAGAGAATGGGATAGCGATAATCCGTGATTATCTCAATGTGAGTACAGTGAAATCGTCAACTTTGCCCGTTTGGGTTTAACATGGAATCATGGATTTGGCCTCCCACTTGCCAGTGTTAATTTGGTTTGTTGTTCAATCGGCTCACTATGGACACGGTCCACTATGGCTTGGATCTTTAGTAAATATTGTCTCTTTACACTTTAAATCTGCAATCATATTAGATATTTACTGGATTTATCAGAACTTATGGGGTTGATTTTTTTAGAACAATGATGAATTCAGTGACTGACATTTCACTTGTTGTGTCCAGTGAATTTGTCTGTACTGTAATTGTTTTTTGAATTGAGCTTTTTCATAATATTTTAAAATATATAATATGGTTTAATGTTTTATTTCTGTTGTAACATTAGTTCTGCTAATGTGTTGGTAGATTCACAAGATATGAAACATATAGCTGAATTGCTGAATTAAATTTGTGAACAACTCAGTCAACTGTCATTTTTTTTTCAGTGGTGATTGTATCAGTAGACAAGGATCTGCTTAGCTAAGAAAGCCGTGTTTAGAAGGGAGTGGTGAATTACGAAGCCTACAAACTTATGACAAACTTACTTATTAACCTACTTTCAAGTGTATGTATATGTAGTAAGAAGTTTAAATAGTTTGTGGGTAGTACAGTAAGAAGTTTTAGTTGTGGGCTTTTGTATGTTAAACCCAATTGTTAAAAGGATTAACTTATTATTATTGGACTCTTTAATTCATAACTTCACACAGGTGGATTAATGGTTGAGCCCATTCATTGTCAAGGAGGTTGAAGCCGATTATTTCGTGTGTGTATTATTTCAGCTCTTGTTAGAAAATCGTGCTACCATTCATGGATAACTGGAGTACCAGTAATTACTCAATACAACCGTGATCGTTATTTTAATTTCAAAAATACTTTCTCATATAATAAGTGAAGGTAATCTTATAGAGTTGTTAATAGCTTATTTATATAGTGTACTGATTCATTTTTAAAAAGTTGAAAAAATTCTGTGATCAATCCAAAATAATAACAAGATGAAGGAATATAAAGTGGTGGTGTTAGGAAGTGGAGGGGTTGGGAAAAGTGCCCTCACTGTCAAATTTGTTTCTGGAACTTTCATGGAAAAATATGATCCAACAATTGAGGACTTCTATCGCAAAGAGATAGAAGTTGATTCCGCACCCTCAGTTTTAGAAATTCTTGACACTGCTGGTACAGAACAATTTGCTTCCATGCGAGACTTGTATATTAAAAATGGACAAGGTTTTGTCATTGTGTTTAGTATAACAAGTTTACAGACATTTCAAGATATCAAAACTATGCGAGAACAAATTATTCGTGTTAAAGGAATAGAGAAGATCCCGATGATTTTAGTTGGAAATAAAGCCGATTTAGACCAGCAGCGTGAGGTGCCATCCAGTGAAGGCTCAGCTTTAGCTCAATTTTGGGGATGCCCCTTTTTAGAAACCTCTGCAAAAAGTACCCAGAATGTTAATGAAGTATTTATTGAAATAGTTCGAGAAATGAACACTAGTCCCATGAAGGAAAAGGGAGGCTGCTGTCAAATTCTTTAAATGGTAGGTATTTAAATAAGTCTCAACAAATTGATTGTAGCATGTTGACATATTTATACAGTTAGTCATGAACTTTCTTTCATTACGCACAATAATAAGTGAAGAGGGTCAAGGACCATCAAGAAAAATCTTTAGAATTGTGATAACTTATTGTCTCCAGACTATAAATAATATTTTATATACATTATCTATCCTACTACGGGTACTGTCTTTGTGTAAAGATGTATTGTATGAAGAAATAAATGGCAATGTACATGTACAATGAAATTTATCTTTTGTAGAACCTGTACATTTGGGTTCTTTTTGAAAATGGATAGACCAATTTATTTTTTTTAAGTTATGAAAACTTCTAAGTTTTCACAAATTAAAATATAATGATTTTTGTTACCGGTACCATAAATTATTGTTAACTTAACAGTTGACAGTTATAATTGTAATTTATGAGCTGGTCTTAAGTGGCTTTGAATAAATGAAATTGAGGTACATGTAAAACTGTTCTGTAAAGGAGCAATGTAATACTAGACATACATGTAACATGCATGTATTGTATGAACTTAAAAATAATATAACATTCATGAACACATTTTTTATTACATGTATATTACATGAACACACAGACATTATTAGATGGGCTTGGATCTAGCCACCACCCAGTTAAGCCCGTATTTATATGTACAATGTACATTAATTTCTGGTACTGTATTGCGAACAACCTGGTACTGCAGGAAGGTATAGGCTTATTGTTAAAAGAATATTGTTGGACAAATTCAATAATGACTATAATATAAGTATTTTTTAGCAGTAGCACTATTAATAGTTTGGCATTACTCACCAACATTGGGTTTTAATGTACATTATTTATATTATATTACAGGAAACATTATCAGATCAGTAGATAATTGATAAGGAGTAATGCTTCTGAATTTTTAATTTTAACTAACACAGTTGATAACATTGTACTCTAATAACTTTTATGTAGAACTAAACTCTTTAAAGGGACAATAACACTCTTGTTGGCTTGACAGGTCCAGAAAAAAAGTTAGCCTTATTCTAACTACAAGATGTTTAAGTGTCCTACCTGTTGTGTAAATTATCCATTACAACCTATCTTACTTGTCCAGAGGGTTCGGATATATGTTTAAATCCAAGTTGCATTTGAAAGTGCTTACGTAAGGCTTTTCAAACCATGTTACGGCATGTAGTTGAATTTTTCCAATTTTTAAAATTAGGTGGGTTAAGATGAAATTGTATCATTTATTAATTGAAATATTGTAAAATAGTACAAATTGTTGACCAAAATAAAGATTGGTACAAATGATTTAGTTACAACAAGAGTGGTATTGGGGCTTTAAGCTTAGGTTTGTTAATAATACAAGTCTAAGGCCAAATCTTATCTTAAGTAATCTGATAAGATGTTGATTAATCTCATCATGGAGTAGATTACTGGTATTAGGTTTATTAAGATATTTTCTGTTCATTGGGCCAGGGTTAAAGATATTTCAGTTTGCCCGACCCGGTAAATTCTTTTTTGGGGGTGGGCGGGAACCAGACTTTGACGATAAATAACTAGATTTTACGAAATCTCGTGTCGAGTTTGGTGTTACTACATGTATCTATCATAGACATGACAGTAGCTGTTCAATCTCCCCACCGATTATTTTGCGTTTGGGTGTTATTATCAAGCGTAAAATTAATGCTGTTAAAAGAAAAAATCCTTCAAAAACGCCAATAAAAGAATTTGAGTAGACAGCTTTTTTTTGTGTAGGTACATGTAGCATAAGGGGCAAACAAACAATTGTTTAATTATGGCCTTGGAATACAGTACTGAAATGTATCTTTTGCATGAGTTGACAGACAAATTCAAACAAAACTAGTTTAGTATACTAACTAGTCCATTTCTAAAGCTTAAAAGTTTTACTCCAGGTCCTCTGGTTTCCTCCCACTGCTAAAGACCCCTACGCGCAAGCAAAAATTAAAATAAAATGGAACCAGACATGAACATGTATGTTAACTCCTGAAATGACCTACATTCAGTACATGTACAATGTAGTTGATGCCATTGCCTGAAATCTTTGTTTGTTTTAATGTAAATGTCACTCTCACTTCTACAGACATTTACAATACTTGAAAATACTTACAAGTTAACATGTTGGGGGGGTGGGGTGGCCGAATGGTTAGTATGTACATGTACATGTACGCGCTGTATCATAAAATCTGTCATTGAGAAAACTGGCATGGTTTTGATTCCCCAATTGGTCCTCTGGTTTCCTTCCACTGCTAGTGCTAAAGACTTCTACACACTAGGGAATTATTGAAATAAAATTGAACCATATAATGTTAGTCCCGAAATGACCTAGTTTGTGACAAGTGGAACATTAAATCCCATTTCTCTCTCACTTACAACCACTCATTTTTGTCAACATTCTCTGTTTTATTTGTCAAATGTCTATATATGTGATGTACATGTATTATTCATGACATTCATAGGAATTTTAACATCACTTTGACGTACTGGTATTAAATTTAAAACAAAATGTGGGGGTGGGAAAATAAAATACTGTTATCTGCTTATAAATCAACTTATTATTTTCATATAAATATAAGTGTAATTTATCTGTATGTATGTAAGCTTTATGGGACTTACAGTTCATAAAGCCTACAGGCTACATAGTTTCATGTACATAGTCCGTATATGGCACACCTCCAGTAGTCAAAACATTAAATCAAGCCCTTCACTCAATGATAACAATGACACAGGTGTACAATATATATGACACTTATATTATTTTCAATTACGACTCAGCTATCAAATCATAAAATAACATCATCTAGTGTGGGAGAACTGTTTGTATTATTATGTATTATATGTACATGTACAGTTAATCCCAAATAGGAAATATGTATTTACAGTTAATCCCAAATAAGAAATATAGTTTGCAAAAAAACAATAGGATTGCCGGTAGTACATGTAGGTACACCTGTTTTTGTACCATTACATGGAATTAGGGATTTAATAAAAAAAAAAGTTTTCAGTGAAAATCATTAAAGCCCCAATAACACTCTTGTTGTAACGGAATAATATGTTCCAATCTTTATTCTGGTCAACAAATTGTACTATTTTACAATATTCCAATTAATAAATGATACAAATTTCATCCTAATCCACCTAGTTTTAAATATTGGGAAAATTCAACTACATCCCGTAACATGGTTTGGAAAGCCTCAGTAAGCACTTCCAAATGCAACTTGGATTTAAACATATTTTCGAACCCTCTGGACAGGCAAAATAGGTTGTAATGGATAATTTACACAACAGGTAGGACACTTAAACATCTAGTAGTTAGAATAAGGCTGATTTTTTTTCTGGACCTGTCAAGCCAGCAAGAGTGTTATTGTCCCTTTAATAAAAAAAGTTTTCAGTGAAAATCATTAATGATGGTGGCACTGGCTTGTGTATCATGATCTGACATGGTCGACATGGATATTGAATGTTGACATTTCTTGGATTCATCATGTCTTTGTCAATATTGAATGGAATTAAACTATTTTTTGGAGTCACTGATATTTCTTTACATTCCTCCTACAACCCCAAAATATTGAAATACAATACATTTTATGATTATACTGTAGAGATAAAATTCATTGGGTCTACATGTATCATCTATGGCCCATGTGTTTTATAATATTTATGAGACAGTAGCTAGATGTGTTGACAGCATTAGAGATCTTACTGTAGCTCCATTTGAGCCAGAATTTTGACTGTAAATCATAGAAATTTACTTTCACAATGTTTTAGTTTGAAAGAAATTGAGACTTTAAGGCAGGGGCACATTGTATTATTATGTTAGACTGGTGGCCAGTCTTCTCCACACTCCAAAAATTGGCCAGTCCTCTCCAAAAAAACAAAAAACAAAATAAAAACGTAATCTCTAGAGACTGGGCAAATAGAGCTTCATTCTCATCTAGTAGGTCAACCTGCATTATGTAGGTCGTGTGACGTCGTGCACGTGATCACGACATATCTAACAACGTGACGTCAACCCTCAGACGGTCTCGGCATGACTGCTTTGCACTCCAGTCGAGACGCATGATTCATGTCACGTGACTCGGGGCTTGCTTGATAACTGTCAATCATTCCAAATAAGGAAGAACGTAAAACATGACAGGAACGCCCATTTTATTGTGAAGCTCGCAAATTGTCCAGTCTCTGGTGCTGGTTACAGGTTTACTCCCCAAAAAATTTATATACAAATGGAAACGAAAGTGTTGGTTTACTAAAAATTAATATTTTTATATAAATCGAAATGTAAAATAAATAGAAGAGACTGGGCCAGTCTATTATTGTGAATCTTAAATGAAGAATGCACTCAGCACTGCAAATACATGTACATGTTACATAATGATATATTATTATATTCATGTTCTGTATATTGAGTCAGGGAGGTCGGGATGGTCTAGAGTGCCACGCTTCAACCTCTAGCTGGCCGATCACCTCTGGCGTGCGGCTGTGGTTTCGAGTCCCAGTGTGAGCGAATGTGACATGGAGATACATGTAGGGGCGCCTTCTCAACCTTGTGGGTTTCCTCCGGGTACTATGGTTTTCTCCCACTCCTAAAGACCCCTACGCGCAAGCGAATTATTGAAATTAAAGTCGAAAACCATATGTTAGTCCCAAAATGACCTACACTGTAGTTTGTGTCGAGTGGACATTAAACTCCATTTCTCTCTCTATATATATTGAGTCAAACAACTTTTACTTTACATGTACAGTACCTAAGAAAAAGTTGGTACATATAAGTTAAAAGATTGATAGAGTACAGTTAGTTACAACCCTATATTTTTTTCATTAATTTTATACATTAGGAGTACAGGTTTTACAGTAGCATTACGGAAACCCTTGTTAACTGTTTTGTTTACAAGAGAAATGGCATAATTAAAGTGTTTCAGGACGATGTAGTTATTAGATCTTATCATTACCATTTGTCACCATTTTCAACATAAACTTTAACATGACAGAATACAATGATGTTACATGTACACTCCTTATGTTTCATGACATCAAATAACCACACCACATTGTCAATACTTGACAGGACATCCACCTTTAAATAATTGTACTCACAAATTTATTTACTAATTTCTCATTATTTCAAGTTTAAGTAGTTAATTAATTATATATTGTTCAAATGAGACTGGGTCTTTCAGCTTGTCACTTTAAATAGACAGTAAGTCATGTAGCATGTCACTGTCTATCTGTTTAGTCAATATATACAGAATAGAGAAGATGAGATTAAAGAGACAAACCATGTCCCTGTAGAGTTGACATGAAGCTATATAAATTACCAGTATCACTCAGCCAGAGTTTGCCTTAATGTCACTGTCACAGTATAAGCTTTATTAAAAATCCTTAATTTCCATTTGAATCATCAGTCTTGACATTAAGATCTTTGTTTGATAAAAGCATTACATTATAAATACCGGGTTGTAGCTTTAAAGGGACAATCCCGATAACTTTTTAGGGAATAAAACTGCTTAATTTTGTGTTAAAAACAGTTAAAACCCATTATCTACGTGTAACTAAGGCCGATCAACTAACCCGATATTTGTGATACGTTTGTAAATAACTTAAACCTGACAGTCTGCATCTGGAAATGGAGACCTTTGTATTATACATTTTCTGGATAAAACCAGACTTTTTTCTATAAAAATAATATGTAGGTGAAATTTACCTTTTGTTATTAGGTACAGTACATGGGTCATTCACTGCATAGACCACTCAAGAAATGTAAATCGATTATCAATATCAGGTCACCCAATGAAAAAAATGACCCGAAATCTTAAAAGGATTACGTGTCCGGATAAGCAGTGTTGACGTTCACGTCCAAACGACTCAATAATTTCAGCTGAATTTCTCAGACAATGTAAATACACCATGCTTTTATATTTTGGTTCATAAATTTCACAAATACTCAGACTTTAATTTTTGAGACTCTGTTCTTATCCGGATTGTCCCTTTAAAAGAAATACATGTACGTAAGCATCATATCATGGTAACAAATCATGAAAAGTCTTGTTGAAATGTCATAGTGTAATTAACTATAGTATTATTATCTATATAAATGGTGTCTGCATACATGTATGTATGTATTTGAAACCATTATGTCAAACACTTTTTTAAAGTAATTTTTTGGATTATTTTATTGTTTTGAATTGTTATCATTTGAGATACTTCTGTACATGTAACTACATGTATATATACTTTGTACTTTATTTAGTAATGATATTTACTAAGACTGTACATACATGTAACTGTAGATGTTATTTTCCATTATAATTTAGGCCTGAATAATTGTTGCATAGAAAAGGCCTGTTTTAGGACAAAATACTAAAATATCTCCAAGGGTGGTCAGGCGCGGATCCAGGGGGGGGGGGGGGCAGGAAGGCCGTGGCCCCCCCTCAGCCCCCGCAAGACTGGTGTATCTGCTTTTTATACGCCCACATTGAAATGTGGTCGTATATTGCCGTCGCCCCCGTCCGTCCGTCCGTCCGTCGGTCCGTCCGTCGGTCCGGCGTCCACAATTGCTTGTGGACGCTCTAGAGGCCAAAGTTAAAATTCGATTGACTTTAAATTTATACACAGTGTTTAAGGTCATGAGACGAAGAAGCCTATTGATTTTCAGCAATTCCCGATAATAACTGTCAGAGTTATGGCCCTTGATCACTTCAAAAAATCTTGTGGACGCTCTAGAGGCTACAGTTAATATTCGATTGACTTTAAATTTATACACAGTGTTTAAGGTCATGAGACGAAGAAGCCTATTGATTTTCAGCGATTTCCGATAATAACTGTCAGAGTTATGGCCCTTGATCACTTAAAAAAATCTTGTGGACGCTCTAGAGGCCAAAATTAATATCCGATTGACTTTTGATTTATACATAGTGTTAAAGGCCATGAGACGAAGAAGCCTATTGATTTTCAGCGATTTCCGATAATAACTGTCAGAGTTATGGCCCTTGATCCCTTAAAAAAATCTTGTGGACGCTCTAGAGGCCAAAATTAATATCCGATTGACTTTAGATTTATACATAGTGTTAAAGGCCATGAGACGAAGAAGCCTATTGATTTTCAGCCATTTCCGATAATAACTGTCAGAGTTATGGCCCTTGAACACTTCAAAAAATCTTGTGGACGCTCTAGAGGCTAAAGTTAATATCCGATTGACTTTAGATTTATACATAGTGTTTAAGGTCATGAGACGAAGAAGCCTATTGATTTTTAGCAATTTCCGATAATAACTGTCAGAGTTATGGCCCTTGATCACTTCAAAAAATCTTGTGGACGCTCTAGAGGCTAAAGTTAATAACCGATTGACTTTAAATTTATACACAGTGTTTAAGGTCATAAAATGAAGAAGCCTATTGATTTTCAGCAATTTCCGATAATAACTGTCAGAGTTATGGCCCTTGATCACTACAAAAAATCTTGTGGACGCTCTAGAGGCTAAAGTTAATAACCGATTGACTTTAAATTTATACACAGTGTTTAAGGTCATGAGGCGAAGGGGCCTCTTGATTTTCATCGATTTCCGATAATAACTGTCAGAGTTATGGCCCTTGATCACTTCAAAAAATCTTGTGGACGCTCTAGAGGCCAAAGTTAAAATTCGATTGACTTTAAATTTATACACAGTGTTTAAGGTCATTAAATGAAGAAGCCTATTGATTTTCTGCAATTTCTGATAATTACTGTCAGAGTTATGGCCCTTTATCGCTTATAAAAATCTTGTGGACGCTCTAGAGGCTAAAGTTAATAACCGATTGACTTTAAATTTATACACAGTGTTTAAGGTCATGAGACGAAGAAGCCTATTGATTTTCAGCAATTTCAGATAATTACTGACTGAGTTATGGCCCTTGATCACTTTCAAAATTTTGTGGACGCTCTAGAGGCTAAAGTTAATAACCGATTGACTTTAAATTTATATAAATTGTTGAAGGTCATGAGACGAACAAGTATATTGAGTTTCAATGAATTTAGATAACTTGAACAGCATGGAGGAGAACTTTATCAAAGCCAAACAAATTCCAATGATTTTCTGATAATTACATAATGAGTAGTTACTTTTAATCAGATTTTAGTGTATTATAAATGTTTCATTACCGAAAAAAGTAAAATATGCGACAACTCTTGTTGACTGCCCGGACGATTTAGCTGCTGTGGGCGTATGTTTCGTTGCCTGGCAACCTATGTTTAATTGATGATATAAACTGATTTTTGCATTGTCTCTGCCCTGGCAATGCGACAAAGGCTCTGGGGACTACACCAAACCACTAATACATGCGGCACTCTAATGATTACCATTTATTACAATGTATGGCCCCCCCCCCCTCGAAAAAATCCTGGTGGTACATGTACATGATGTATTCAGTGTACATGTAGTGTGATGTCTTGGTTAATAGTTTGCAATGGTTGTATCTATGAAGAAGTTATTAATTATTGACCATCTACTAAAGAAAAATGGTCAAAGCTCTACAATGTATATCCTACAATACAAGCCAGCTAATTCAATTTTATACTCCAGTAATCATGTCAGTTTATATATAAAGATTTAGATGTACAAATGTAGGCTTCATGGTTAGTTTAATATTGTATAGAGTGAAGTAAGTCAAAACAAAACAGAAATCATCTATTATTTTGAAGTTATTTGTGAGTCACCACAAAGTTGTTCATTTCTTACTGACATTAATTTCTTGTTCTGAAGTTCTTCTATTATTTTCTACTAATATTTTCTAACCACAGTTTGTGTATCTTTGATGCAGAAACACAAAACTTTGGACATAGTTTCTTATTCATGTATTTGATACATTAAAACAAGAAAAGTTTTATAATGGGCTATATTTTAGTTTAAAAAATGCGAACAATTTGAGTCAAGTCAAGTCTAAGAAATCTTTGTAAACACAGGACTGGGTGTTCAATCTTGGTGTTGCCTGAGATTTTTCTACATACATGAGATACCTGTTGTCATTGGTGCAAGATGGAGGGTCTGACAAGGAACAATACCTAGTTTTGCTGATGGTACGAAAAATCAAGGACTTGTGTTCATGTAGGCAAAGTAAAGGGTTGTAAATTGTAAAAAGATTAGATGATAGTACTGTTATCAAGGATAAATTTCCCATATACATGTAGCACACTGTGTGTATGCCTGTTTTTATTAGCCTGCTAGGTGAAGAAAATTAGGACGATTAACCCCTTTTTATTTCTTGTATATTTCCATAGATTGATTAGATCATTGTACATAGACTTGTGTGTCTTAATACACAGGCCCGTATCTAGAAACCATTAAGCGGGGCGGGGGGGGGGGGGGCATTACCTTTCGGTAGGGGGTGAACTATTTTACATAAGTACAAAATATGGTTTATAATGGTTCTGCGCGGGGGGGGGGAGCATTTCACGCGGGTGGGGGAGCATTTCACGCGGGTGGGGCATGCCCCGCGTCCCCCTGTAGATACGGGCCCGCTTATACAGTACAATATACAGGTAGAACAAGTTATAAGTAATAACATACAGAACATGTACACATGACATGTAGGTAGAATAATGTTCACCTGTACTTACATCCATCACATAACATGTAGATACATGTAGGTAACAATTAACCTTTCTCTTTATCTTCTTCTAACACTCTTTTCATCACATTTCCCAGTGATGGAAAATTTCAAAATAATGTATATATCAAGTTCAACTTTTTTGCTTGCTATTTAGTCTGGTTTTCATTTCAATTGCTTTTTTGTGATAAAAATTGTCTGATATGATTGAAAGGGGATACGGTTGCGGTCCACCAATTTTACATACATGATGGAATACATGTACATGATTTATAGCTTTGTGTGGGTATTCAGGTTCAGATTAATATACTGTCACAATCTCCTTTTACAAAGGGGTTTGGATGGCCGAATGTTAAGCAGGTCTTTCGGCTGGTCCCCGGATCCATTCACTTGATTTGATAATTGTTTAGTGTTTGCAATTTCATTTTCTGTCTTGTCCGCAGGTTATCTTGTAGATTTTTTTGTTTTGAGTGTAGTGCAGTCCTCCTGCATTTACTATTGAGTTAACTGGTGTGGTTTTAACTTCCAAATTGCAGGTGGCAAGGAGTAAACCTCTCGTGGGTTTTCTCTGGGTTTTCCTGTTTCCTCCCACTGCTAAAGAACCCTACTTGCAAACAAATTATTGAAATAAAATTGAACCAAAGGTTAGTTCCGGAATGACGTAATTGTTGTCGAGTGGATATTAAAGTCACCTTTGTGTTAACTTAAAATGGCATTTATGAAAATATAAATTTTTAAAGAAACTTTGTTAGTGAGAAAGAGAGAGCAGAGAGAAATGGGGTTTAATGTCCACTCACTAGGTCATTTCGGGAATAACATATGGTTTAATTTTATTTCAATAATTCGCTTGTGCATAGGGGTCTTTAGCAGTGGGATTTGTCATCAGTAGTGTCTCCTGCCCAACTACATGTACATTGAATTTCTATTATTTTCACACATTGACGTGCACTTAAAAGATCCCTTTGCGGTTGGAATAAGATATGAGAGTAGGCTGTAGTGCCACTGTCCGGACAAAATTTCCCTCATAGCACACTGTATGGTGTATGCCCGTCTTCATTAGCCCAGTTCGGAGTAGGACATTAAACCCCATTTCATTTCTTTCTAATTAATTTCCCTTCTCATTCAAGTCACATCATGTTAAATTTGACAGGAAACAAGTGTACATGTATGCAATCTTGAAAGTATTAATAACAAGTTTTTAGAAATAGTCTCAACTCTGAACTTTGTATTATTTTCCAAAACAAAATTCACAATTTAACACTTGTATGAGTCACCCTGTTTATTTTGGTGTGAAAACAAGAAATTTGCTATATATACCTCAACCTTCGAGGGACCTGTTGGACAACTTGGGCTGAAATGTCTTTGACAGTTTGACTAAATGTCATTTTTTTTCTTCTAAAAAGAAATTACACCTGTTTGTGTTTCTGGTCTGGGTCACTGACTTCACTGACTTATGATATATCGAAAGACATTTGTTCTACTTCTACTAACAGCCTATTTGTTTTCAATGGTACATGTATGTACAATGTACTAGTCTACTTAAATGTACATGTAGTTTAGTTATCAGTTAAAAAAGGGGCCTGTTTCACGAAATTCTAACTGAGATCAAATCTAAATTTTATTGATTAGCCAATCAAAATCGAAGTACATGTACATGTATCTATTTCGAGAAACAGGACCCAGATACTTACAACATCATACACAATACACATACATTAATGTATAATATACATGTATATTGTACATGTATTATATATACCTATTTAAGGGACAATTTAATGTAATTGTCCCTTGAATTAAGATTTTGACATACAATGTATTATGTACATGTACATGTACCAGTGCTGGCCTTAGGGGTGTGCAAATAGTGTGGTTGGGCAGGGCCTGTAACTTTGGGCTCTTGAAAATTTAACAATTATATTACAATTGTCAAATATATGTATTAATTTGTACATGTTGTTGATTACCGGTACATTCGTTTCTTTTGTATTTTGTATTTATGTAAAAGACAAATTATTTTGTGTATTTATTTCTGTTGAATTAAATAAAATACAACCAAGTACCGGTACAAACAATCCAAACCATATATATCCTAATTAAACCTAAGTATCATATTCCTAAGTAAATTGCCTAGGGTCTCTTATGATAGTAGTTTATTAAGTATGTATATGTAATGTACACTTATATACATGTAGTTACATTTAACTAGTGTGCTTTATTAAAGGGACAATAACAATCTTGCTGGCTTGACAGGTCCAGAAAAAAAAATTAGCCTTATTCTAACTACAAGATGTTTAAGTGTCCTACCTGTTGTGTAAATTATCTATTACAACCTATCTTACTTGTCCAGAGGGTACGAAAATATGTTTAAATCCAAGTTGCATTTGAAAGTGCTTACATAAGGCTTTTCAAACCATTTTACGGCATGCAGTTGAATTTTTCCAATTTTTAAAATAAGGTGTGTTAAGATGAAATTTGTATCATCAATTAATTGAAATATTGTAAAATAGTACAAATTGTTGACCAGAATAAAGATTGGAACATATTATTCAGTTACAACAAAAGTGTTATTGGGGCTTTAAACTATGCTGTACCTGTATCTACATGTACATGCACTAAGATAAAATGACTAGCATAGAAATACTGTTGGACATGTGTCATTGGGGCAGGGTTCCAGAGATAATACCCTTCACAGAGCCCAAAATATTGTCACTGATTTTGATAAAGATTTTATCTGACAGTTTAAACTTTGTGCCGGGCATATATATGAAAAAACTACATGTACATGTACCTGGTAGGTACAAATCAGTGCCTGACAAAAAGACAGGCACCAAAGGGATTGTATGTGACAAGGCCTGTGTGCATTTGTACCTTGCAAACCCTGAATTTTGTGCCTAACAATGTCTGCATCATGCATTATTTCCAGGCTTGCAATATGTCATATATATGGAGCCACAGTAGCTCAGTGAGTAACCTGGAGGTTCCGTGTTTGATCCCTGCATTGGGATTTTTAGGCATGGTTTCCCATTGTCAGTGGTGCAGGACAGATGGCCTAGCAACAAGGGACAATGTATAGTCATTCAAATGGAATGAAAAATTGAAGTCCTGAATACACATTGGCGTGCATGTAAAAAAACGATCCCTTGAGTATAAGAGTGTGCTGTACAGCCACTGTCACTGTCACAGGCATGACACACTGTATAGTATAGCAAATACCAATCAGGAGCAGAACAGTAGGACGTTGAACCCCATTTCATGTCATTCATTTCATGTCGAATAGATCAGTTAATATTTTCTTTCATTTAGCAACTGATCACAGAGAATGTGGTTTTAACACTTGTAAAAACATATTAGTAAATGCAGGAGGACTGCACTACACGCAAAACAAACAAACAAAAAAAAAAACAAAAAAAAAACAAAAAAATCTACAAGATAAACCTGCGGACAAGACAGAAAATAGACATTGCAAAAACTAAACAATTATCAAATCAAGTGAATGGATCCGGGGGCCAGCCGTAAGCGTCCACTGCGCTGTACAGTCTCGGGTCTGTCTTGGTACAGGCTTCACTATATATTATGGGAGAAGAAGGTGCTAAAATTTCCTAGTTGTTAGGAGTTTCTAAGAGCCATAAACAAGTTGCTAAGAGCACACATCAACAATGGGTTTCCGTCCGATGCTTTAACTTGGTATTTTCTAATTCTCCCATCATCAGAGACATGGCAGATTTATTGTAAATTTGGTTAAAATGGTGGAGATTTTGATAAGCCTGTTAGTATTTGTGTCACGAGTTCAGCTAGCGAGAATTAAATTCTAAAATCAACATTTACCTCCTCTTGTTTCTTTAAGGCCTCGGAAGATAAATAATAGTTTCCACTCAGAATCAGATACTAGTAGATGGTTATTTACCGAGGGGCCATGTGCATTGTAATAATTTTACAAATTCAACTTAGAAATGCTTCAACGTACATTGTACATGTACACTTGTACCAGTAGGTTATTGTGGAAAATTGTCTATGGTACTCATTTATCGAGACCCAAATTCTCCATCAATTTCATTCAATTAATGTCAATTTGTTCAGATCTTTAAAGATTGTGTGTATCCGTTTGATAAAGTATTTCAGGTTGTAGCAACCAGTAACGAGTTGGACTTATTTTATAAAGTGAAATTCCTCAAGAGTTTCAACGTATTTTAGAAATTTCCCCCAAAGTTTGGAATAAAATACAGAACACAAAAGCTTGTATACTGTAGAGACAGAGAGAGAGAGAAAAATGGGGTTTAACATCCACTCAACACAACTACATTGTAGGCCATTTCGGGACTAACATATGGTTTTTAATTTTATTTCAATAATTCGCTTGCGTGAAGGGGTCTGTAGTCGTGGAAGGAAACCGTAGTGCCTTGGAGGAAACCCAAGCGGTTGAGAAGGCGCCCCTATCTCTATGCCACATACGCTCACACCAAGGCTCGAAACTACAGCTAGAGGTCGAAGCGCGACACTCTAGACCACAAGGCCATCCCAACCCCCCTTGTATACTGTAGTAGCAAGTACATATGTTACCCAGTACATGTCTTGGCTTCGTTTTTGTAATTTGACACTCATTAGTCATACATATTAGATGTTATGTAATGTCTCGTAAAAACATCAAATCTGATGAGATTTGTAATTTAATTAAATGTAGATTGGCATAGAATGTTTCAAGGCTAATAGAATCTCTCTCAATTACATGTATATAACAAAATGATGCTAATTTCAAAACAGGTACATTTGCACTCTTGGTTACTGTGTTATTTTTAATATCAACCTTGGTTTCGATCAGTATTTCTCCAACAAACTTGTTTGGTGATAAAACTGTTGCAGGTACATGTACCATACCATGTTACGTACAATGCTGCCTTAAAGTTTCATTGCTTCACTGTAGTGTATTTGGAATCCCTTTCAAGCTGCAATATTGTGAAAGATGTCCCTATACGTGTGGTTTAATGGTCGAGGGCGAGACAATAAGTAATATATTGTAACAACAAGAGGACCATAGGTCCGAGTGTTTTTACAATATATTACGCAATGTCTAAGCCAGAGACGATTAAACTACTTAAAATACAGACACTCGGTCACACTCCGCACGTGCGTTTACAGTGAAAAACGGAATACCAGTGTAATATTGAAATAATGTACTTGGCAAGTTGCCCGTACATTATTTGAAATAATGGTACGCCAACATCAAAGGATGACGTCACATCTGTATTTTAAATATAGGCTATTCTAATAAAAAAAATGGTAGTCCTGGTACAAAGTTTGTACTACAAAGTTTAACTGGATGGTCTACTCTTACTGAAAGTTAAAGTACCGCTGACAGGGAAATATATCCCTCATAGTAGTCATATAACATGGCACATTGCATGACATACGTGTATGCTCAGATGTTGCAGAATGGTTGGACCTCATTTATGGCATATTATGACCCCAATGACCTGGCGCCAAGTAATGAATAGCTGTTCAAGCAAGAATTAGACACTATCAGCCCCGGAAAAAACAGTTTTAGATGTACCTGACAAAATGTAAGGCACTAATGAAACAGTAAGGTACCTGAAATTTTCAACTTACATGTAGTGCCGACCATATATTAATAATGTCATTAAAAGCACCAAAACAGTGCCAGACAAAGGTTTTGTGCCTGACAAAGCCTAAACCTGTCCTGACATTGTCAGTGACAGGTGCCTTATTTCCAGGCTTGGGGTTATGGCTATAGGTACATGTATATTAGAAAGATGTTTTACATGTAAACAACAAATTTGCTAAAACATTAGATTGGAACTACACCGTGAAAAATCGCCACGGAATCAAGCGTAATTTCACTGTGAAATCTAAGAGATTTCCGAGAGGTTTTTTTCGCGATTTCAGTTCAAAAAATCTGGGAGGAACTGTTCATGTAACTATATCTCATGATGTGTCGTTTCTCGAATTTATTCTGTGAATTGACTTCCTTAAAAAAATATATGTGCCTCAAGTAAATAAATGTATGTAAATTAGTGGATGGTGCTGTTATATAAGCATTTTACATGTAAAATTAATGTCTTGTACATGTATTTCTCAAAAATATATTTTGTACAGCACAGTTTTTTTCAGATCAAAGTAATTCTCCTGGTGTCCTCTCTGGCCTCTACAATACTAGTAGTTAATAGTTAGTTATACATACTTATAGTCTTTATTTGGCTTCTCTATGGTAAGACAGCCAACATATAAACGTGTTACTTTTCTTGGTATTCGTACAATGGACAATGATCCTTGGAGATATCAGTGTTGATACAGCACAATACTTAAATTGTTGACACATTTCTCGACCATTCTTTCCAACTTTATTGCCAACTTGTGATGGTAGAGTGTCTTTGGTCAACCCTTTATAAAAATATTCTCAAGTATATAAGAAAAATCTGATGTTGTTGCCATATAAGATTAATGTTTTCTATGAAAACGTTATCTGAGCTTGTTCAGTCAATGGCAGTCTTTGTGCTATAAAATGAATCAAAAAGGAAATTTAATTAACCTCTTACATTTCATTGTGAGATTTGTCCCCAAATAAATAGGGGTTACCGGTACCATAATTCAATATCTTGTGCTCATTAGCATCAGTATTACATTACCAGAAACTGAATTTGAAAAATTGTCTAGTAAATATTCACTGAGAATTAAAGGTCAGTGACCTTTGTTAGCTGAAAACTATCCTTTTGTGTAACACCACAAGAAAATGTTAGGTTGTTGAATTGTACGTTTTTGCCAATATTGTCAATTAGTAAATTAATACCGTATTTCCTCTAATAAGCGCACGGGCGCTTTTTTTTTCAGCACCCCTTGACCCCCCGGCGCTTATTTCTTTAATAGCAAAATGAATTTAGGGTAAAGCCGTCATTTACCATGGACATTGGGCCGGAGAATCTTATTAGAGACCCGGCGCTTTTTGGAGGCCCGGCACTTATTTTTTCAGCACCCCTTGACCCCCCCCGGCGCTTATTAGAGGCCCGGCGCTTATTGGAGACCCAGCGCTTATTAGAGAAAATACGGTACATGTAATACATGTTTACGTTGTATAATAATTGAGAGTTACCGAATTAAGCTGAAAATGGCCTAATTTCATGTTTACTTTTAATACTTTTGGAATTGCTTGTCATAATAAAAATATGGATGGAGTATTAATTTGGTTTTGTCAAGAATATATCTATAGATCAATTGTCCAGGTCAGTAGTGGACATTGATTGAACTCAAACCACTCTTCATAACTATTCACGGACTAGAGATGAGTAGAGATTTCGGGGAATGTTTGTTTAATTGTTGACACGAAACCAGAGAATTTATAAATTGTGGACAAACACAGCTTAAATATTCCGTTGGTCTGGGAGGTAAACATGGAACTCTCCGCACTAATCTGTTTGTCGTCTGTATTATATATAGTTATTCTAATATTTGATCGTAAAACAAGGGGTTAAAAAGAACCGACTCTTGACATAGTTTCTCAAATTATTTTATCACTAGACAAATAATATACAGCTCGTGTGATTTTAAAACACACGATAAATATATATAGTCACATTAGAACTAGAGAGAGAGAGAGAGAGAGAAAGAGAAATGTTATTTAACGTCCACTTGACACAAACTAGTTCATTTCGGGACTAACATATGGTCCAATTTTATTTCAATAATTCCATAACGCATACACGTAGGGGTGTTTGGCAGTGGGAGGAAACTGGAGGATCCGAAGAAAACCCACGAGGTTGGGCATATATAGTCAAATTAGAACTAGAGAGAGAGAGAAAGAGAAATGTTATTTAACATCCACTTGACACAAACTAGTTCATTTCGGGACTAACATATGGTCCAATTTTATTTCAATAATTCGATAACGCATACATGTAGGGGTGTTTGGCAGTGGGAGGAAACTGGAGGATCCGAAGAAAACCCACGAGGTTGGGCAGGCAACCCTACTCCTTATCACAAACAACTGTTGAATCTAATCACACCAGTCGACTCAATGACAGACCTTATGATACAGCGCGCACGTTCTAACCATTCGGTAATCCTATCCCCCCCCCCCCCAAATTAGAACTAGAATTATTTACGACAATTATAGATCAATCATTTGCTAACACTTGTTTAATACATATAATAAAAGACATGTTGTTTATTTAAAATGTTTGATCCAACTGCTTCGATTTGGGATAAAAAAGAACAGTGAAGGTTTAATTAAATTTGTTGTCCTTATTTGTTTTACGAAGTGGGTATACATTAATGTTTGCATTAAACTTTTTTTTTGTTAAAATGTTGGGAATCTTGAGATTTTGAGAATTGAGTTTGAGACACAGGTGTTTAAATTTAAACCAAACATGGAAATAACCCAAAGTATTTAGAAGAATTATTCTACCTCCTTGAACAAATCTGCGGCTATTAAGGGACAATAACACTCTTGCTGGCTTGACAGCTCCAGAAAAAAAATAATAGCCTTATTTTAAGTAGTAGATGATTACAATGTAAGTGTCCTGCCTGTTGTGTAAATTATCCATTACATCCTATTTTACTTGTCAAGAGGGTTCGAAAATATTTTAAAATCTAAGTCACATTTTATAAGTCTTTACGTAAAGAATTTCAAATTATCTGGGAGAGTGGTATTGTCCCTTTAAAGGCAAGACATGTCAGCCAGATTGTTCACATATATTTCAAAAATATGTTGATATAACCTACATGAAGGTATAAAAAGATCTTTATGAAGATAGGTCTCACCTTTTATGAAAAAGATAACATAATTATTACCGCTTGTACAGGGCTTGATTAACCTTGGGGGGGGGGGGGGAGACAAGTTAATGAGATGGTATCTGTAATAAGAAAAAAAAGCATAGTGTGCAGTTCTAAGGTTGGATTTGGTCTAAAATTAGGGCCCCCGATTGTGACCATATTTTAAAATCTAAGCTACAATCTCTCAGTCATTCAATGGATCTTTTGATCTTGGTAGTCCCAGGATATTTGTTCCACTTTGTCCCCTGTAGACCACCTAGCACTGTATTAATTTAAAACCAGAGAAACAATGATAAAATTGATCGATATGTTACGATATGTATAATTTTTGGACCAAGATGTTTTTTGACCAAAGTACTTTAGATATGGTGTTAAACTCTATGTTATTCAACTTTTATTTCTGGCTTGTGTTTTGGCATTCAAATTTCTACATGGTAATTTAATCAGATTAAATCAATTCAACACTTTATTTTGACGAGAGTTTATCATATCTTCTTCACATTCGGCAAACCTCAACAGATTCCGGTGCCCTACATCTAGACTCGGCTGTATGATGAAGTCCGCCAATTTGGAACTATTTTAAATGACCCGGATAAACAATGGCTGCCCCCATGGCCATGGAGATTATATCAACAAACTAAAAAATGGCTGCCTCCATAGAGATTATATCTAGAAAAGACGCCACTTTGAGACTATTTTGTGAAAGCGGCACGTTTTCCTGTGTTAGTAAATCGGTAGTTGACTAGCCGCATCGCAAATGTATGGTCATAGGTACATATCAATTACTATCATACATCCGAGTCTAGATGTAGGTTACGGAGAGTACCGGAATCTGTCGAGGTTTGCCGAATGATCTTCTTCAATTAGAATATAATTGTACTAAACAGTATGCACATGTAGTACTGGGAATCTGCCAAGAAACAGTGTCTAGTCATTCGAATAGGGTGTAAAAATGACGGTGTACATGATTGTGGCGTGCAAGTAAAAGAACCCTTGACGGGTGGACTTCAATTGTGGTCCAAGCAAAACTTTCATCGTGTCACACTGCATGATGTACATATGTATGTCTGTTTCCATAAACAAGGTTGGAGCAGAAAAGTGTCATCTGCCATCTGTGTACAGAGAGATTCAATAGAACCTCACTATGATTGATCCTACATGTACATGTATGGAAGAAAACAAGAAGCCTTATTGTTTGTGTTGATTCTGAAAATAACCTTTAGACATTTTATTCATTTACATGCATTTCTAATGATAAGTTGATAACTTTTAATCAATCAAATACATGTACATGTCAGGATGATTAATGGTTGAATTAAAGTGGAATGCTCTTTTTCTGTGGGATGACCAACTCTTTTTCTGCCATTACAAAGATTGAAATATATTTGTTACGTACATGTACATATGTACATATGTACATGTAGATTGAAATATAATTGTTACATGTACATGTAGAGCTTGGCAAGCAACAGCTACATGTAAATTGGACAAAAACCCAGGGTCTGAATGTCCTGTGTACACATTGGTGTGCATTTGAAAAAAAGCCTGTTAGTTGGAATTCTAAAAAAGAGTATGCGGAAGCTTCACTGCCTAAGAGAATTCCCGTCATATGCCACTGTATGGCGTACACATGTATGCCTGTCTTCTTTAATCCAGCTGGTGCAGAAAAGGGGAAGTTAAACCCCATTTTATTTAATTATATTCTGATCTGATATAACAATAATATTGACAATTGGAATTAGAACCAGATCTACCCCTGTGACAGTTCGCTTTGAAGTTAATTGATAAATATTGAATATCAAAAATACATGCATATCTAATCAGCTTGTACATGTAGGCCAACACATCACTGTAAAGAGTTCAGATCCATCAATAACATGCTAAAAACATCAACTAAAAGATAAAAGGAAAGTAGCCCCTTTAAAGGAGCTAAGTCTCTAACTCAATATAATCCAAAATCTTCAACATTGAAAACACAAATTATTTGTCAAATTAAATCAACATTGATGTTGTGATCTTACCAGAAAAAGATCGGCTTCTGATATCCAATATTTAAACAAAATAAACATTTTACCAAATTGGTACACGAAGAGTGTATAGTGTACCATAATGTGCTTCAGCCCCAGTTGTAGCAAGAGACTCGAGGGACGAGGCTGGGACATTGCATCAAATCAAACAGAGTTATGTATACTGGAATAACCAGAGGCTAGAAATTTGCATTCAATTGAGACTGCTGGCTTATTTCGCCGCAAACAACTGATCAATTTGAAACTAGAGTAAAAACAGAAACCATTGAATGTAAATCGGTGTATATACATTCATATTACAGTATTATGTAAATTTCTAGGTTCCATATGTTAGCGATTTAGCTCCTTTAACATTCATTATTCATACATGCACATGTAATATGGCGTATTTATTGATTGAGTTGTAGAATATGATAATACAGTGTTTGATATCATTGTGTATCGTTTGATTGATTATTAAATTAAGTCATAAGTCAAGAATTTATTTGTCAGATAGATTTTATTATGATTCACTTGTCGACTCACTTAAAGCCCCAATAACACTCTTGTTGTAACTGAATAATATGTCCCAATCTTTATTCTCGTCAACAATTTGTACTATTTTACAATATTTCAATTAAAAAATGATACAAATTTCATCTTAACACACCTAATTTTAAGAATTCGAAAAATTCAACTACATGCCGTAACATGGTTTGGATACGTAAGCACTTTCAAATGCAACTTGGATTTAAACATATTTTCGAACCCTCTGGACAAGTAAGGTAGGTTGTAATGGATAATTTACACAACAGGTAGGACACTTAAACATCTTGTAGTTAGAATAAGGCTAATTTTTTTTTCGGGACCTGTGAAGCCAGCAAGAGTGTTATTGTCCCTTTAAAAAATCTTATTGTCTATTTTAGAGTTGACATGCATATTTATAATCAATTACATTTAGAATATCTTCAATAGAGCAAATATACATATATGTATCGGGTAGTAATTCTATAGTGTATGTACATTTATGTGAAGAGGGGTCATGGTGCCATACCTCCCCCCCCCCTCACCCCAATCATAGACAAAAATAAATAGAAAAGAAAATTCCCTAGCAGAAAAATGAATGAATGAAACAATACATTGAGCTGCATTTATATTCCTCCCCTCTTACTTTCTCCAAATACATGCAAAAGTTATTTGAAAATATGTTCGCAACAGTCTAATTGTAAAAATCTTCCTAAGCAGGCCCAAACGGGTAGGCTACTAGGCGCTATATATTTGCATGGTAAAAATTCCAAACCTCGCCACATACCAGTTTACACTCTTACTTAATTCGCTAAATGTAGATAAATCTAGATTATGGAGCGATGACAGTCAGCTTCAATTTCCATTAGCTTATCATTGACTGATCAGTATAATATACATTAAACTATGTGATGTGTACACCTTTAGAAGGAACGAACATTCATTGAAGATCAGCTGATTGGTAATCAACCGTAGGTCAACCATTAACAGAGATCATTTCAGTCAGAAATAATCTTTCTTTATGTATTCATGTCTCAGTTACATGTATCACATTTTGTATTGATGTAATGTGACTGAGAGACTGTTAAAAAAAACATACCGTATTTCCTCGAATACAACCCCGGCCTCGATTACAACCCGGGCCTCGAATAGAACCCAGGGGTAAGGGGGTGTTGAGATAAATACAACCCGGGTATCGAATAGAACCCGGGCCTCGAATAGAACCCGGGGGTCGGGGGGTGCTAAACGAAATAGAACCCCAGGGTTGTATTCGAGGAAATACGGTAGTTAGATATCCATAACCTACCTATATATATCCAATATATATCCAATAAGTGGTTATAATTATAACTATCAGACTGTTAAAATATACACCACCTAGATATTCACTAACCATGGTATAATATGTAATAACTAATAGCTATCTTAGGAGGTCACGTCTTTCTGTAAAGTGCATGTATTAGAAAATACAACCCAAACAGGCAAACACTTTCTCTAATAAATTCCAAAATATATATGTATTGTAATAATGCAACATCCCAGACAGTAATAAGAAATACTCTGACTTTAACGGTGAAATTCATGCATGTTTCAGTTTGAAAGTGATAATTTGTTGATGGGTTTTATACGCCCACATTGAAATGTGGTCGACTATTGCCGTATATTGTCGGTTAAAGTTAATATCCAATTGACTTTAAATTTATACACAGTGTTTAAGGTTATGAGATGAAGAGGCTTATTTGATTTTCAGCAATTTCCGATAATTACTACCAGAGTTATGGCCCTTGATCATTTCTAAAAACCTTGTGGATGCTCTACAGGCCAAAAATAATATCCGATTGACTTTAAATTTTTACACCGTGTTTAAGGTCATGAGATGAAGAAGCCTGTCAATTTTCATCGATTTTGGATAAATTAAATACTGCGAGAGTTATGGCCCTTGATGACTTCGAGAAATCTTGTGGACGCTATAGAAGCTAAAGTAAACAGCCGATTCATTTTAAATTTATACACAGTGTTTAAGGTCATGAGACGAACAAGTATATTGATTTTCAATGAATTTTGATAACTTGAACAGCTAAGTCCATGACATTAAATGTTTTGTATACTAAACATTAGCATTGAGGAGAACTTTATCAAAGCCAAACAAATTCTGATGATTTTCTAATAATTTTAGTGTATTATAATGTTTCATTACCGAAAAAGTAAAAATATGAGACAACTCATGTAGGCTGCCCGGACGATTTAGCTGCTGTGGGCGTATGTTTTGTTGAATGGCAACTTACCTGTATAGGCTAGCGGTTTAAGCCCATATTTTTTTCGATACCCCTACCTATGGTAGAACAAATGTTTTTTGGTATGGTTGGAAAGGTAATTTTTTCGACATTATGAAATCGGTTCTTGGGCGATTTTCAAAACGGGCTATAATAGTTATTTCTCCTGGTTTCCATAGCAACTGTAAAAAATCATAGATATCAGCTGTATGTGTAAAATCCAACTATTTAATCATTAAAAAGCATCGGATAAGCCATATTTTGTGTTTTTCTCCAACACACTATGTGATTTAAATTTAAAAATCGCAAATAACACACGCAATATCATTTTAGGACCAGTAATTGACCCCCTGGCGCTACTGATCTTGTAATTGTTGTTCTGGTAAGTTGCGCTTTTCGAAACAAAAAAGCCTCACGCTCCGCCAATTCACGTACGATTGACATATAACTAGGCATGATGGTTCCTTGGACAATTGCGCCTCGATTGACGGATTTCGCGTTTCGATATGACGTCACAACTCCAAGATGACGTCATACTCAGTTTCTGGCCCATAGTACGCTACTATTTGATTATTATATGGTCGCACAAACACAACGGGACCGTAGGCCATGTTTTGTATATATTTCTTCTGTGATTGAAATACAGAGTTAGATTTATTCTGTAATATATGCTCTGCTAATTAAATTTAGTACATGTGATATTTTTAAAGTAACGGTGCCCGATTTGAATATCAATTTTCACATGGCCTAATCCACGCTAATGGGTACTAAAATTGATTATTAACAAAATCAAAATAATTATCAACGCTAGCTATTCTCCCAGCTTGTATTCAATCGGATTATAAACAGAACCATTATTTAGATTTCGCGAGCACGTTAAGATGGCGGCGGACGTCACTCAACAACAATCAGCCTACCGTTGATTACAGCTTACAATAAATATAAACCTGTATTGTGCGCAGATTATGTTGAGCAAAGAAGTAAAATGTAACATTTGCATGGGATTTCGCTTGATCATAATTGTCGGTCAATACCATGAATGGCATTTAACAATTTTTTTTGACTGATAATCCTTTTAGAAATTCATTATATCTGTATGTTGCCATTCTTCGGAAAAACGTTTAATTAGTAACTGGTACCCTTAAAATTTGTTTTACACATTCCAACTATAATTATAACAAAGAGATCTTTGATATTCCGGTTGATCCGTAGCAAAGATTTGAAGAATTGGTAAGTAACGCAAAACATGAGTTATCCTTACTGGACTGAAGTAGAGAGTGATTACACACACTCGATTTTTAACTGAAAACGAAGTATTGTTATACGACACTGTGGGCTGATATCTGTTCGAAAAAAAACTATTCTTAAAAGGAATTGACTGTCATGAGGTAATCGAAGGCGATAAAAATAGAAACGGTTTTGAATAATTCTCTACTTAATCGTGTTAATATAATTGTTTCCTGGTGTAGTTTAGATCCTGTTTAATTTATGTAGCTGTTTTACAAAACTGATATTCTGTTACCACTATTTATAGTGTTACAGTATCTGTTATTGCAATGTCAATTGGTTAATAGGTTGGTTGCCTTATCTCGGAGGGGCGCCAATAATAACATGATTGATGGGGCGCCTTATAATGACAATATGTGATTGTTGGGCCCCTCTTTATGCATAATAAATATTCATATTGAAATTGTACGTCATTTTTTCCAAAATTTTCTGGGGCAGGCATGTCCACAATACCGTTCGCCGTGGACGGTCAAGTGTAGGTACATTGGCGCCCCCAGAAGCCCCATCGGCTAGCTACGGGCCAGGTTAACCAACATAATATCAAACAAAAGGTGTTTAAGTCGTGCTAAAAGTTTGGATAACAGCTAATATGTTCCAGTCGCATAATATCTCCAAATGCGTGGCTAAGTTGATAAGGGCTTGGTTCGCTAGCCTAGAGGTCGGGTGTTCGATCCCTGCATTGGTCGAGAAAGTTCATCTCGATTTTCCGGCGTGTGTCCCCTTGTCAGTGATGCAGGAGGGCCTGACAAGGACAGTTGCCTAGTCGTTTGGTTGGGACGAAAAAACCGAGGTCCCGTGTACGAATTGGAGTGCACGTAAAAGATCCCTTGGCAGTTGGAATTCGATATAGGAGTAGGCCGTAGCGCCGCTGCCCAGGCAAAATTTCCCTGATAGCACACTGTATGGCATATGCCCGTCTTCAATTAGCCCAGGTTAGGTGCTTAACCGTAGGACGTTAAACCCCATTTAATTTCATTTCATTTCTCCAAATGTACCGTGACTTTGCATGCTCTTGGTCATACGCGAAAGTCAAACACTTGCTATCGCCACTATATATGATGTAAACAATTAAACATAGAAGACCTGTTACTTCCGAGGGGCCTGCTATGAGAGATTCGGTCACTGACAATTTTGATACAATTGAAGAATCTCTTAATGGTATTAAATAATACATACTCCATGACTGTCGTTCTTTAGAAACACAATGGTCTGACCACCTTTAAAAGTAATACATGTATACCAAGATGTTCGAGCAAAACCCGAGGTAATTGATATGTATCTTGATTTGGAGAGATATTAAAACCGTTTTAACGCCCAGAAACCACGAGGAAGCGGACAAGAGGGGTTTGCTGCATGCAGTTAACACTGTGAATAACCACCTGTCTCGTGTAATAATTAGATGCGATGATACAGATGTTATTGTTCTGTACTACCAACTATATCAACATTGATACCTGGCAATAAAGGAAACCTAACTGTTCATGAAATTTCAACAAGCCTTGGAGAAATAGCCATCCTATGGTTTCCTATAGTACATGCGTTATCTGGTTGCGACAACTCAAGAAATGTTGATGGTATAAGTAGTACCTGTTTTATTTGAGAAGGAATTTGTGAGAAGGGCTCATGCTAGACTGCTTGGTCATGTTTCAAGACATGCCTGGACGAGAGCCGACAACCCTCTAAATTGTTACCCGATTCCCACCATCCAATCGTGGACGACACCGGAGCTACGTTCGCCCTATCGCCGGTCAGAGTAGTTCAGCTCTAAACGTCGGTTTCATTACACTCACCCTGAACGTTCAGGGATTGTCCCATTCAATCAATGTCGAAAAAAAGTTGGAGAACAGTCAATTTTGCTGGACAACTTTTCACTGCTAACCGACGGGGTGTGAAAGCCTGTACAATGTAACGCCTGTACATTGCGTTTCGTCTTGAATGACCGACATTCCTAAAAATGGACGTTGACCTGCAGTTAGAGTGTCATGGACGTTGACCTTTAGTTAGAGTGTCATGGCGGGGAAACGTAACTTGATGGGAGGGGACGTATTTTTAACAGCGTGTTGTGTCGCTCATACTGTCTCTAGCGAAGTAAGCAAGGTCTTATTTTCTCACTAAGATGTTCGTTTACATTGTACAAGCGCCCATACCGATTGACACCCCATCGTTTGGCAGTGAAAAGTTACCCAGTAAAATTGACTGGGGTTTCAATTATTTTCGACATTGATTGAATGGGACGGTCCCTGAACCTGCCTGAACGCTCAGGGTGAGTGTAATGAGACCGACGTTCAGAGCTGAACTACGGTCAGAGCAGACAGTGCGAAGACAGGCACAACGCCTCGAGAGACGCGCTCGTCGTCTCACCACAGTCGAGACGAAGCACTCCGAGTCGGTCCTAACTCGCTACACACCGGAAGATACGGAGACAAACCCTTTCCCACGACCGTGCCTGTACTTAATGCGTCAGGAGTCGCTCTTCGTCGACGCTTTATTTAACGGTTTCCCATATCCAGGCACTCTAAATGTTTTGCCGGGCAGTGCAATGGAAATATAATATCAAATGATGATATTTTTGGTTAAATTTACTCATTTGAATAGCATTGAAGTATTTATAGCAGTTGGAATTTCGCAAAATAACAAAAAGACGATTTAAGTTTTACAGTCTAAATATAATAAATATATTAATCCATTGCAATGGATTATTCAAACTCAAAATCTGTGTTTTTGAAATAAGAATTCCGAAGTTTAAACATGCATTATTCAAGAGCTAAATCTGTCTAGTGCAGGTCATTATTTGGGCATGAAATGTTTTCTAAAGTATTAATTAGACATTAATTAACTGATCCAGGCCTTAATCAACTTTGGATCGCATCAGATTGCTCCGATATTAAACAGATTAAAACGTTTCAGTGATAAATCAAATATGGCGCCCCAAGACGCTTCGAGTCTTAGCTTCGATCAACCAGGTTCGTGGTTGAAATTATTGCACAGGTCGGCCAAATCTTAAAATGTCAATATCTTCGCTTGCAATAGAGTAATTTGAATGAAATTTTCAAATTATTCATTTTACATCATCTACTTTCGAACTAGTATAGCAAGAATGGCAAGTTCTTATATATATCTTGAATAATGTAACTTTAATTAACAAATTGCCCTTTAATTGGTACACTTATGACAATATGATAGCAATGACGTCATTATTACACCACAATTACGTCATATATGCAAATTTAGAAGTTTTGACAAAAAATACGACTCGGTCAGACATTACTCTTTCAGATGATAGTAAATTATTATCAATTTTTTTCAGCACCAAAGAACAAGAGCCAAACATCTATCCCTACCCCCATCAAATCTACTATCGTCAAAGAAACCCCGCCCATTGGTAAAAGTGCAAAAAAAATATATTGGGCCATGTTGAAAATTTGCCCAAGAACCAGTTTTGAGTTCTGGTGATGTGATACTATCAAAAAATACCCAAAGTCTTTTGTTCTACCTCGGGTAGGGGTATCTCGCCTTTTAAGCCCGTTTTGGGGCCTTGGCCGCTAGTCTAATAATATGTAATAACTAATAGCTATCTTAGGAGGTCACGTCTTTCTGTAAAGTGCATGTATTAGAAAATACAACCCAAACAGGCAAACACTTTCTCTAATAAATTCCAAAATATATATGTATTGTAATAATGCAACATCCCAGACAGTAATAAGAAATACTCTGACTTTAACGGTGAAATTCATGCATGTTTCAGTTTGAAAGTGATAATTTGTTGATGGGTTTTATACGCCCACATTGAAATGTGGTCGACTATTGCCGTATATTGTCGGTTAAAGTTAATATCCAATTGACTTTAAATTTATACACAGTGTTTAAGGTTATGAGATGAAGAGGCTTATTTGATTTTCAGCAATTTCCGATAATTACTACCAGAGTTATGGCCCTTGATCATTTCTAAAAACCTTGTGGATGCTCTACAGGCCAAAAATAATATCCGATTGACTTTAAATTTTTACACCGTGTTTAAGGTCATGAGATGAAGAAGCCTGTCAATTTTCATCGATTTTGGATAAATTAAATACTGCGAGAGTTATGGCCCTTGATGACTTCGAGAAATCTTGTGGACGCTATAGAAGCTAAAGTAAACAGCCGATTCATTTTAAATTTATACACAGTGTTTAAGGTCATGAGACGAACAAGTATATTGATTTTCAATGAATTTTGATAACTTGAACAGCTAAGTCCATGACATTAAATGTTTTGTATACTAAACATTAGCATTGAGGAGAACTTTATCAAAGCCAAACAAATTCTGATGATTTTCTAATAATTTTAGTGTATTATAATGTTTCATTACCGAAAAAAGTAAAAATATGAGACAACTCATGTAGGCTGCCCGGACGATTTAGCTGCTGTGGGCGTATGTTTTGTTGAATGGCAACTTACCTTTCGTTTTGCTCTTTAGTTTTTAGTAAAGATACCTTCCCACGTACAAACTGTGTGATTTGATGATATATTTGGACTAAAAACATATTCAAACTAATTTCGAAAATTTGCTTCAAATTCTTGTCAAAACTTTGAATTCGTGAGAAGATACCCCAAGCTAAAAAAAAATCTATTTTTATAAGCCATGTTTGTCACCTAACTTGATTGAGGGAGAACCCATTTTCAGAATGTATTTGTCATTACTTACTGTCCATTTACCTTACATATCGAGGCCTAAGTAAATTTTTTAATTATTTTCTGCCAACTTATTTTTCTGCCGTTTAATGGCAGGGTCTATTATACGTTTACACTGCCTAATCATTCTTAGTCAAGAAATAACAAGATAAGTCAAGCTGCCAGACAATAAGCCGCTTGGTTGCCAGTTAGTGACACCGCAACATTTTTGCCCAGTGCTTGCCCATTGTGTATTTTTCTTGCAATCAAATATTTATTTATTGGAAATAACCACCCGATAAATACTTTCCTGAGAATGCATCTTTAAATCTATTTGCAATACAATATCTCTTTGTTACAAAAAATGCTTGTTAATTTCTATCCCTAATTCAAAAAATCAAAATATCCACTTTTGTAATTTCAGTATAAATTTTCCAAATGGTAGAAATCAAGAACTACATTATCAGCAGTTTCACCAAATTTCCAGCATTATGACAACTTGTTAAAGTTGGTTGTCGACAAATCAGAGATGGTTTTAGAGATGTCTTTTTGGTGAGGTGGCATTTGATTGATTCAAGAATGAGGAATTGTTTTAGAATGGTTTTGTAGTAAAGATGGGATTTTATAAATGAACATTAAATATATCAGATGATTATTTTTGTGATCATAGTTTTCCTACCTTCATTCATAATGATATTTATCTGCTGTCATCAAGTGATAAAACAATCAATGCAAATGAATGACATAATAATTTAACGTTATTTAATCTTATTTCGCGACTCTTAAACATCAATTTTAAATGAAACAATTTCGGGTTTGCTTAAAACACATTTGCGCAAAAAACTGCTGTTTCACTTTAATAATATTGATGTTAAAAATGTAATTCACACCTTCAATATTTTTCTTTAGTCACATTATTAAATTTTACCTCGTTTAAAAATGAAATGGAAAGAGTTATTTATACCGAATTAGTCATGAAATGAGCAAATGAATTTTGTAAATGTTTTGAATTAGTTTTAAGATTTATATTATTATTAGTGACATGAAAGAAATCTAACATTACCTACAAATGTAAATTACATGTATTTTAAATGAATTCAGTCACTGTCATTATAAGCTAATTTATTTAATAATTGTGTCAAGTTACTATAAATAGTATAGATAATATGGTGTATCAGGATATTTATTACATACATGAAACTGTCAGTCACATAAAGTAAGTGTTATCTACATGTATATGTATATAGACATACTGGTACCTATATGTAGTGTTAACATACAGCTGTAACAGTGATAAGCCTGATAAAAACTTGTTAAATGTTCAAATCTACATGATTTCATTTGTAATTATATTTGAACTTTTGTTCCTTTCTGCCTTCTGGTGTTTTCATGGCATCAAGCAATCTCATATATACATCCACAATCCTGGAAATAATGATTTTACTTGTTCCTGACATTTTGAACTTGGTGCCAGACATGTATTATAGATCTCTTTAACACATGGATAAAGACAGTGCCAGACAAAATCACAGGCACATGAGGGATTGTGTCTGACAAAGGCTGAATTTTCGCATGACAGTGTCTGTGACAGGTGCCTTATTTCCAGGCATGTGTAGCATTTAGTTTCTTTCCTGCCCATGTGTAGATGCCGGCATATTGACCTCTCGATAGAAAGATTGACCAGTTTGACCTGTTTCATTATAGACAGATTTATCTTGTTCTCTGTAGACAGGTTGACAAACTTCCCTCTGTAGACAGATTGACAAACTCCCTCTGTAGACAGATTGACCTACATCTGTGTATGTAGACAGTTGACCTCCCTCTGTGAACAGATTGACCCCTCTGTGTAGACTGATTGACCCCTCTGTAGACAGATTGACCCCTCTGTAGACAGGATGACCCCTCTGTAGACAGATTGACCCCTCTGTAGACAAGAATAACCCCTCTGTAGACCAGAATAAAGAACGGAGGATTAAAGGCACCTATACATGGGGGTAGAGAAGCACTAGAAAAGATAACATATATTCATTATTATTGATCTCTTTAATAAAAACCACAGTGGGTGTCACTGGCATTTCTATATGGATGTCTATATTCCATTTATCAAACTGAAGCTTGGGTCCAAATTTTAAAAAAACTTTGACCTCGAAAAGCATTTACTTTGCATGTAGAATCATTTGGATCATTGTAGCTGAAACATGTTTTATTCTCAATGCATACAACCAAAATAGATTTTAAAGGCCCAATAACACTCTTGTTGTAACTGAATAATATGTCCTAATCATTATTGTTATGGTCAACAAATTGTACTATTTTCCAATATTCCAAATAATTGATGATACAAATATTTTCGAATCCTCTGGACAAGTAAAATAGGATGAATGGATAATTTAAACAACAGGTAGGACACTTAAACATCTAGTTGTTAGAATAAGGCTATTTTTTTTCTGGACCTGTCAAGCCAGCAAGAGTGTTATTGTCCCTTTGTCGGATTATTGTTATTGGAATGGGCTCTTGGGTGACAGATATTTTTTTCTCTAATTAAATTGTCCCATATTATTATTTATTAGGGAAATTTTGGTAAATAAAAAGTCTTAAGCTATTATAAAACTAATAAAAGGGAATTTCTTTTTGTACAAACAAATTTGATGGACCTGTATGTAATTAAAGATATATGTGATTTAATTATAAATAATCAAATACTGTATATATATAATACACCAATGATTTGTATATATTAAACAAAATACTCCTCAGTACTTTCATTATTATTATCATAATATATTCAGATGCCAAAAAAATACACATATATCATGAATGTATAGCATACTTTCAGTTGCCATTTGAAAACTTTTCTTATTTCTTTGAAATTACAAACTTAGTGCAACTTCATGCTATACTTTCGACACTGATCTTTGTGTAATGCTCGACAATATCAAGATTTGAGTGGAATATGTAATTAGAATTAGAAAACTTACTCTTATATATATAGGAAATGTTTATATTTATACGATTTTATTAACAGACAAAATTAAAATGGATGCACATATCGATGCTCTTTATATGCAGTTATTTAATTATTGGAAGTAGATAGCCAGTATTTCAAATTTTGATTGTCAGATAAACTTAATGAATCAGCAATAGACAAGGAAGCAAAATATGTTGTCTAATGATAAACAGTGCTGTCTGTCTTGAACTTCCTTATTTCGTAGAAAAAAACCTTGAAAATTCTTAAATTCGTTTTATGATGGCAAAATTTTTGAAACACTTGACTTAAAATTGGAGGGTAAAATCCCAGTAGGAATCTGTTTAATATAAGATTTAAACTTATGCATACAGGGGCCTATATAACAAAATTTTAACTAAGATAAAATCCAAATTTTAGTAATTTGATTGGATAATATTAGATTGATTTTTGTGCTTAGCCAATCAAAATTGGATTTTATCTTTAGTTAAGATGTCAAGAAACATGGCCCTGAATTGCAGTGTTTGAAAATATTTGATATTCGGTTATATTATGTCTACTAATCTAATTTGGTTACTGATATAATATATTACTGTAATTTCATACATATGGTTATTAGTTTTATATGTAATAACAAATGTATTTGTAGATTTCATACCTATATTCCATTGTACTTTATTCAAATCTTTTTATTTTAAAATTTGCTTGTGTGCATGTACATAGAGAGAGGGTGATAATGGACACATTTCTAACATTCTTGCAGCATTGTGCCAAAAATAACGATTCTTTGGATACTCTTAGAAATAGAGACATGTAAATATCAATGTTTTTCTGTGTTTTTTTTATGGTCATTTGTGTAGATTTACATCCTTTTAGATTGTCTTTGAATTTTCCAACAACAAGCTTAGCAACGTTAAGTTGGACACCGGTGTAAATTGTCTCTTTACGGTGTTAAGCAAGCTTACTACGATTTACAATTCATCTCACATTTTCGAGCATCTCAAATTTTAAAATGTGAATACATTGACTCAAAATTGACTTGTACATTATTAATTTGTTACATTGTAATTATTACTCACTTTCCCCACTCCCATTATTAACTCCATTTTAATTCCCACCCCACCCTAATTCTTTCTGTCATATAATCAATTTTTTAATACAAATTGTGTACTATTTCCCTTCTATTTTTTTATTTTCTCTAATGTAATAATATACAAGAGGATTAGTAATAATTTGTATAATGTTTATATTAAGGTTATTAATAATGATGTATAATAGATTGTATATGATTATAATATTTAGTGTATATAAATGTGTACAATTCTTCTAATAAATAGTGTTATAGTCACTAATTTCAATGTAATTAGTGTGTTCACTTGGATAGTATATATACTAACTAATATATAGTCCATGAATATCTATTATAAAGCCAACATATACAGAAAGTTAGACTTGTGTATACAGTCAATAGGTATATAAGTACCTATATTAACCATTATTAAATTCTCACTTTATTATACCACGATAAGGGCTGTATCCTTCATGCAGGGGGGGGGGGGTACAGTTGCTAAGTGGGTAAGACGCTGGCTCGCTAGTCTGGAGCTAGAGGTCCGGTGCATTGCCTGAGAAAGTTCATCTAGATTATTTGGAGATGTGTAATGCCTATTTATATGTAGGTTGGAGCCAGCTTAACCCCAGTGCATAAAGTGGATCACTTAACCGAAGAAGAACAGAATTGCACTGGATGTAAGAATATAAAAAAATAGATAACCTTCTGTGATGACAAGACATTCATTTAATTTCTATTTTATTTCTTATTGCATCACTCTCTAGGTTTCGATAGCTGAATGGTTAGCATGTGCATGCTGTATCATAAAGCCTGTCATTGCGTCAACTGCCATGATTTCGATTCCCGGTTGTACATGACAAGGAGTAGGGTCACCTGTCCTACTTCATGGGTTTCCTTCCTCAGCTAAAGACAGATCCCTACGCGCAAGCGAATTATTGAAATAAAATTGAACCATACATGTATGTTAGTCCCGAAATGACCTAGTTTATTTCGATTGGAGGTTAAACCACATCTCTCTCTTGCAACACTCTGTGAGAAAAATTGTCTAGACTAACTTAAGTAGCCTGATGAACCATTAAAATAACTGATGAGCTTTGATGTATAAACAAGTTGTGTCTTGCTTGACATGTTGTCGATGTTGACAATAAAAAGAAGATAACTATCTATGTAACTGAGGAGTTGATAAAAAGTAAGTATATATATGGACAGCTTCAAGAACAAATAATCAACAAGGGAAATATAAATATTTATGGATCTTCCACAACCACTTTAAAGCATTATGGCCTTTGACTTGAATTAAAGGACAATATTGGTGTCAGTCATTATCACACATGTGATAGAACTGGTTAAACACATTCCAATATTGTCCTTTCAAAGATAACTGATGCGATAACTTTTCTCTCCACTATTAATGTACTTAAACAAACATACAACCCTCTTCAAGTGATTTTATCAAAGAATTGCACAACTTTGACCATATTCAGATCATTTTCTTTTGTATTTATCTTTTTTCCTGGGTGATAATATTCAGGGAAAAAACAAGTTTAAAGCAACCATAGTTCTATTCAAGCATAAATAATTTGTTGTCAGTTATCAGGTTTTAATCTTACTAATTATGAAACAAACATTATGTAATTGTCAACAAACATGATGTAAACAAAGATGATATTAACAAACAAGACGTAAACAAACAAAAGGTAAACAAACAAGACGTAAACAAACAAAAGGTAAACAAACAAGACGTAAACAAACAAAAGGTAAACAAACAAGACGTAAACAAACAAAAGGTAAACAAACAAGACGTAAACAAACAAAAGGTAAACAACAAGATGTAAACAAACAAGACGTAAACAAACAAAAGGTAAACAAACAAGACGTAAACAAACAAGACGTAATCGAACATATTAGTAACACAAGGTACAATTTTATGTATACACAATTACTGAGTTTGATACTAAACAATGTTTCAATATATCTTCATCAAGCCAGGCCCGTAGCCAGGGGGTGGCACGGGGGGTGGGGGGGCAACTGCCCTCCCCATACTGAGTCTTGCCCCCCCAATATCACAAGAAAATTGGCCTTTACCGCAAAATTCATGTAGATGCCCATGCTAGTTGGCCCTCCCGAAAACATCTTTGCCCCCCCAAAAACAACTTCCTGGCTACGGGCCTGCATCAAGCAAATGACAGATACATGAATAGTAGACAAATATATACAGAATATACAACAAATATAACAATCAAAATACAATTAAATTTAATTGTACCTTGTGTTGATCATAATATTGTGTATATAGTAGGCATGTTTTAACTCCATGCAAAGACAACAATATTACCACTTTAACTACTAGTAAACTACTAGTCTTCAATCATCTTATGTTTTTAAAATAAAATTCATATCATGCATGGCTAATCATCAGTTAAATTTATTTCCTTCTTTTTGACAGTTAACATTTAAATTTCATTTATCTAATCTTGCCAATATTTAAATATAGGTAAATAAAAATCATATCGTAACCGTTAAATCATTGGGATTGTTCTATTAGTAACATTTGAATTTCTTTTATCTAATCTTTCAAATATTATGAGTAAATAAAAATCATATCATGAACAGCTAATCATATATTTGATATTTTTAGGAGAGTATTCTTTTTGTCAGTTAACATTCAAATTCCATTTATCAAATTTTGCACAATTTTATTGTTGGAATTAGAAGAAAGAGTAGATTGTAGTGCTGCTGTCAGGGCAAAATTTCCCTCATAGACCCCTGCCTGTCTTTATTACCCCAGGGTAGCGGGGTCTATGGGTATAACATGTGAAATTACAAAGTCTGTTATTGAGTAAAGTGGCGTGATTTCAATTCCCCGCTTGTACATAGCAAGGAGATGGGTTGCCTGTCAAACCTTGTGGGTTTTCTCTGGATCCTCTGATTTCCTCACACAGCTAAAGACCCCTACGCACAAGCAAATTATTGAAATAAACTTGAACAATATGTTAGCTCAGAAATTACCTAGTTTGTGTCGAAAAGGACATTAAACCCCAATTCTCTCTCTCTCATTATCAGAAAAGTAGAATGTTAAACCCCATTTCTTCTCATCTCATCCAAGAATTTGGTGTAAATACTCTTCCATTGTTCTAAAAATATAATGATAAGACAAATTCTAATTATTCATCAGACTTGTTTTGTCTGGTTAATCAGGCATGTCTGAATTCAGTCAAGTGAGTCATAACCATAATGAGCCAGACCAGACACATGCAGATAACAATATGGCCGGCTGCTTCTGGTATTACTATCTGTTCAATTTTATATTCATGACATTTTACTAAACATTATGGTTATCTTGTTTAATTTATCAGTAAGGTACAGTACTGAAGGCCACTGATCATCAGTGATAATAGACATTTGCCGGATTTTTAATCCATGTTCCGGGAAATACAATATTATGGTCAAAAAATGGTTCTATTCCACATAGTATTTATAATCATGATGAATTCATCATTTGTGACGAATCACATAAAAATGGTTAGAAGTCGCATAGGCCAGTATTTTGCTGGCACTCATAATAAAAATTCAATGTGTGGTTGGTATAGTTCCGACTCTTGGCTAGAAATCATTAATTTGGTAGTGAATTTGTTAGTATTAAAAGTTGGTTGCTAAGGAAACTTTATCTTTGAATAACTCATTTTTTAACCATAATCTTATGATAATTAAATGTTAAATAATCAATTTGAGTATAATTTAGCATATTAATTAAGCCTTTAAAATATGGTACATGTATTTCAACTAGGTTTTTTCTTTACTTTATTGCTATCATGGCAATGACCCAATTATTACTTGGGAATTTATTGCTACAAACAGAATCATGAATCAATAATTATTATAGATTGCTTCAATTAAATTATTTTTTGTCCATTATGTGCTATACTATAGGGAGTACAGACCCCTCATTCTTAAAATCTGAATAGGCCTCTTCTATGTCAGATGACCTGTCATTTACATCTATCATCATAAGATAACAGTAGTTTTATCTTAATATTTAAGGGGGGTGGCTCCAATTCAATGAGAAAATATTTGTTTTTTAAATTGCACTATGAACTATTAAAAGCTAATGCTCTGAAATTTTCAGGACTTTATCGTTATTACACAAGTTTTTTAAAAATTTGCATTTCGGAACCTGGACCACGCCCATTCCCCATAATCCAGGATGGCCACCCCATGCCATTGAGGAAAAGCGTAAAAAAAACCCTGCTTGATAAAATATAGATCGTTATATATCCTAGTAAAGCTAAAACACCAAGGTACATAATTATCTATATTTGAATGTCATAAGCAGTAGTAGAAACAAGTAATTAAAATAAATGTCAAATTTATTTAATATTTTTCTCATTGAATTGGAGCCACCCCCCTTAAACTGAATCAATGAGAAATTTCTCCTGAAGATTAAGGGGAGATAACTTTTGTTAACATTTAAGAATGGGGTTTAATGTCACATCAATATAATACTTTGGTTATTCTGAGACAAAAGCATAGTTATTTTATTTCTGTTGTTCCATGTGCAATGCAAGTTAGAAGAATTTTGCCCAGACAGCAACAATAGACAGACTACCAAAACTTGGTTAGCATACCGATATGTACCAGTACTGTGAAGCCAACCAAATAAAAAGACCTGTTATTGTTGCTGTCTGGGCAAAATTCTTCTAACTTGCATTGCACATGGAACAACAGAAAAAAAATATCTATTTGTTTGTCTCAGACTCTGTACCGATATGATTATACAAACCAGTGAGGGACAGTAGATGCTCCTTGAAGATTTATTTCTGATTCGCCCCATTCCTCCCTCCAAAAAAAACCCTTCTGATCATAACAGTTTAATATCAAGGCCAAATATAGCCATTTGGATATTCAATTTCTACAAACCCAAAAGCCCAAATGATAAATGAGTCCAGTCAGAGGACCGAATAAAATTATATTTTCTTTTATTCCAATGCACGTGCGTGTTGTATCATGAAACCTGTCATTGAGTCAACTGGCGTGGTTTTGAATCCACGGTTGTACGTGACAAGGAGTAGGGTCGCCTGTCCAATCTCGTGAGTTTCCTTCCACTTCTAAAGACCCCTAAGCGCAAGCAAATTATTGAAATAAAATTAAACCATATGTTAGTCCCAAAATTACCTAGTTTGTTTCGAATGGACCTTAAACCTCATTTCCCTCTCTCTCTCTCTTTGTTCCCATCGGTATGCAACCAACACACCATCACATAGATTTCTGTGTTATTAAACCATATGTTAGTCCCGAAATGACCTAGTTTGTGTCGAATGGACCTTAAACCTCATTTCTCTCTCTCACTTTATTCCCATAGGTATGCAACCAACATACACATACACCATCACATAGATTTGAGTGTTATTAAACCATATTTTAGTCCTGAAATGACCTAGTTTGTTTCGAGTGGAAGTTAAACCCCATTTCTCTCTCTCTTTATTCCCATTGGTATGCAACCAACACACACATACACCATCACATAGATTTGAGTGTTATTAAACCATATTTTAGTCCTGAAATGACCTAGTTTGTTTCGAGTGGAAGTTAAACCCCATTTCTCTCTCTCTTTATTCCCATTGGTATGCAACCAACACACACATACACCATCACATAGATTTGTGTGTTATTAAACCATATGTTAGTCCCGAAATGACCTAGTTTGTTACGAATGGACCTTAAACCTCATTTCCCTCTCTCTCTCTCTTTATTCCCATTGGTATGCAACCAACGCACCATCACATAGATTTCTGTGTTATTAAACCATATATTAGTCCCGAAATGACCTAGTTTGTGTCGAATGGACCTTAAACCTCATTTCTCTCTCTCACTTTATTCCCATAGGTATGCAACCAACATACACATACACCATCACATAGATTTGAGTGTTATTAAACCATATTTTAGTCCTGAAATGACCTAGTTTGTTTCGAGTGGAAGTTAAACCCCATTTCTCTCTCTCTTTATTCCCATCGGTATGCAACCAACACACCATCACATAGATTTCTGTGTTATTAAACCATATGTTAGTCCCGAAATGACCTAGTTTGTGTTGAGTGGACGTTAAACCCCATTTCTCTCTCTCTCTCTTCATTCCCATCGGTATGCAACCAACACACCATCACATAGATTTGTGTGTTATTAAACCATATGTTAGTCCCGAAATGACCTAGATTGTTTCGAATGGACCTTAAACCTCATTTCCCTCTCTCTCTCTCTCTCTTTATTCCCATTGGTATGCAACCAACACACCATCACATAGATTTGTGTGTTATCTTCAATGAAACAGATGTTAGTCCCGAAATGACCTAGTTTGTTTCGAGTGGAAGTTAAACCCCATTTCTCTCTCTCATTATTCCCATTGGTATGCAACCAACACACCATCACATAGATTTGTGTGTTATCTTCAATGAAACAGATGTTAGTCCCGAAATGACCTAGTTTGTTTCGAGTGGAAGTTAAACCCCATTTCTCTCTCTCATTATTCCCATTGGTATGCAACCAACACACCATCACATAGATTTGTGTGTTATCTTCAATGAAACATATGAATGAGAGATATTGATTATATGAAGGTTAATGTGTGCATTGTAACTTATTAAAGCCATCAGGATTCTAACATAATGAATTATAACAATTAAATACTCATATCTCAACACGAACAGATGAATAATTATCCCCCTGTGTGAATCAAATGTGGATAAAAACATAAAGTTGAGATTTCTAAACAGTTTTATCTTTCCAATACATAACATACTGTAACGGGTACCCCTTGTGTAATTGTGTAATATAAGATTCTTCACTGCGCTACACAATATTTATTGTCTTAAAGCTGCGGATTGTCATTTGAGGGATTTTGAAACTTTTGTTCAATATATAAAACGGTACGATGAATTGAAAACTGTACAACGTTCATCCTCCTCTACAAATGATACAAACCATATTCCCGAAGCAATGGCCCGAGAAATCCCTCAAAACAGAAAACTGCCGGGAGTATGAATAGTAGTAGACTATTTTGAACCCTAGCAAAGGCCAAATACTAGCCCCCAGAATCAAGTAATGTCATTTTCAATAAAAAATGTCTGTGTGGAAAAAGTGCAAAGCACATAAAGTCTTAAAATGTTAAATGTAATTTAATTTAATTGCAAGAATAAGTAACCCATAATCTATTGCATAAACGTTGACCCTCAAAGGTCAGTACTGCGCCCTATGTGGCATCTTAGTTGGCCTAATGGTACATGTAGCACTGGCCCATGCACCAACCTTAGGTAAAATCTTTTGATGGGCCTTTTTTTAATCTAACTGAATCCAATGCCAGGAAATTTTCTACCGTTGATATTTTGTTATTTTTTCTTAAATAAAATTTTAACTAGTCAATTTGAGTACATTTTGTCTGAAATATGGAAATGACCATCAACCATTTTAAAAACGACATTAAGATTAAAATACATTATTCAAGAGTGAAATCTGCCTATTGCACGTCTTTCTTTAGGCCTAATTTGTTATCTTAATTATTAATTAAACATTAATTAACTTATCTAGACCATAATCAACGCTCAATGTCATGCGATATTCACTGCATTGTAATCTACTGTTCAAGGCTCAAAAAATCAAAAAATTGATAATCCCCGTTACATCATCTAGATTTTAACTATTATAGTGAGAACTGCCAGCTCTTTATCTAATCTCCCACATTTTATCTTTAACATTCTTGATGTTTATGGTAAGAATTATCAACAACCCCGATTTATTTTGTATTGAATCAAGCTCTGTCTATTAACAACCAAGACTAATAAATTATTAATCATTGATGACAATAGCAGTATAGATAGTACATAATGCATCCATGTGTACAGTTAATAACATTATATTGTGACTAGTTCATTCTATTGTTCTTTTACTTGATGTATTTACTGACATCGATCTGGTTCTCTCTAGTATTCACTATATTAGACAGATTTGTTTAAAGCTTGAACATTCCCATTCAACATTGAGTCATTACTGACTTAATAGATTGTTTCAGTGGTACACGGAGGCTAAATAACAATATAAAAATTTTGTTTATTATTTTAATGTTGTGAAACATGTAAATTTTCTCCAAGAAGTACCCTTTACCCCCACCTAACTACCCAATCATCCACTATCCACCACTTGATATAAAGACCTTAAAGTTAAATGTGTCATGAATTCTAATTGTGTAACTGTTGATTAGATTTTGTACATAAACTAAGTAATTTTCTCCTATCTTGGCAGATGCAATTCGATATAGGGGTAGGCCATAGAGCCGATGTTTGGTAAAAAATTTCCCTCATGGCCATAGCACACTGTATGACGTATGCCCATCTTCATTAGCCCAGTTTGGAGCAGAACAGTAGGAAGTTAAACTCAATTTCATTTCATTTATTCTTTCTTAATGTATATTTATTTAGTGTTATTTATTTAATATTTATCTATATTCCATGGCTTCTTTCAATATTAACTCCACCATTTTAATTATATAATATATATCATTTGAAGTAGTCAGACCGATGATTTGATTTATAAATTAATTCCATTTGAACATTAACTAAATACATGTACATGTAGGTGAGTGAGAGAAATGGGGTTTAACATCCACTGAATGCAAACTAGATCATTTTGGGACTAAAATATGGTTCAATTTTATTTAAACAATTCGCTAGCTGTAGGGAGGAAACCTGGGGTGGGGGTGGGGGTGGGGATGGGGATGCAGAAAAAACCCACGAGTTGGACAGGCGACCCTACTGCGCCCACAAGCTAACCATTTGATCATCCAAACCCTCTACATGTAGATGACACATGCACAATAATCCGAACCAAACTGTGTACAGAACCAAACTGTGTACAGAACCAAACTGTGTACAGAACCAAACTGTGTACAGAACCAAACTGTGTACAGAACCAAACTGCCATACCTACCATAATATTGGCGCTGTGTCATATATATCTCCTTTAATTTTAATTGGTTGCATCATGAAGTCATGAAGTCCTCAGTGGACAACAGTGGACGCAAACCCAGTTTACATCAATTATAAAACTACGGTTCCTATTTCTATCACTCAGAGATGCCTGGTTTCACAGCACATTAATATATTTAAAGGGACAATAACACTCTTGCTGGCTTGACAGGTCCAGAAAAAAAAAATCAGCCTTATTTTAACTACTAGATGTTTAAGTGTCCTACCTGTTGTGTAAATTATCCATTACAACCTATCTTGGCTGTCCAGAGGGTTCGAAAATATGTTTAAATCCAAGTTGCATTTGGAAGTGCTTACTTTTTTTTTCCAATTTTTAAAATTAGGTGGGTTAGGATGAAATTTGTATCATTTATTAATTGGAATATTGTAAAATAGTACAAATTGTTGACCAGAATAAAGATTGGGACAAATTATTCAGTTACAACAAGAGTGTTATTTGGGCTTTAAATATTATATCAAAATAATAATAAGAACAAAAAAACATCAAATTTAAGCATAAATATTTATTCAGCTAAAAAGAAAAATGTAAATACTATATTTTAAATAGTATGTAATAACAGAGAGAAACAACAGATTAAATGATTTTATCACCAATAAATAGCTTAAACTATATTAAATGTAATATGATATAGGCAAGAGAATAATTGTTATAGTTACATTACATTAATATTTAAAGAGACCATTCAACAAATATACAGAATGGAAAATTTCTTGTTTAAAGTGCAAAGGTGTTTATTTTTTTAAAACACTAATGTGCTCAAGTTGACAATAAAAGAAATATAATATAATATTAAATTACAGTATAAACGATGTACATTTGGGTTTTATTAGGCCTTTGTATAAACTACACAGATAAACATTTCACTTCATCATTTCCTTTATGCTAATATCATATTACGACAGGTAGGTCTAATGCAATTTAGCTTTAAACTGTATTTTAGGGAACATTCTATATTTTTTCTTCTCAGAGATAATTACTTTTATTCAATACTTTTCCTCATCAAGTGTCTCTAATAAACAGACTAAATTTCTATGAGAAATTCACAGACAAGAAAAGTTCAAGGTTACGACTAGACATCTAGCTTTAAATACCGGTAGTCTGCTGTGTGTTTTATATAGATGGTAGATAAGTTATTGTATACACAATCACAATGGTGTAAGAAATACAGTTTGGTGTAAAGACCATTTCACATGAAGTTCACTCAAGGGTCACCTCCCTAGAGTTCACTTATCTTAATTAGTTGACTATTTAAATTTGTTATCCAAATCAAAGGGGTCATACCGAGGCTTTCAATTCAAAAGCTTTCCAGTCATCATTAGAATTTTTGTTTTATTCAAAGAATGTGAGAATTTTTATTTTAGCAATAACCAAAACTTTAGATATATTTAACGGTATCTATTGTCATTGTGCTTGATAACGATAAGAGAATACTTGTCGAAACGTCGTGCTTTGTGAATAAACCAGTGATTGATTCCCATAAAAACTGTGTTCTGTAAATGTGTTTCCCAATCGCTAAATGCCACTTAAAGATTATGGTATCTATTGTGTTTTAATGTTAAAATTCTAATTCTATGACAGGTATTTCTCTGTATTTAACAATGTTCAGAAATTGTTATTAAAATTAGATCTCCTTGTACTACTTTACAGCTTCGCAATAAAATCCAATTCCAGATCATCCCAAGACCAGTCCAATACAAATTAGAAGCAATTAATAATTTTATAATCTTTAACAGTAAAAATGACTTTCAGTCATTTCATTTTATACCTTATGTATACATATGTAGTTGACATATAAGTGTAAACTTCTCAACTTTTACATATCATGTACAACTTTATTTACATCAATAGCCAAGGATATATTATATATTACGTCAATATATCAAGAAAGAATTACATTAATATGTGCTAAAAATATGCCATACAATATGCTTGACTAAACTATGCATATAATATCAGTACGATTGCAATGCAAGGAGTGAAAGACAATTAGAATAGTTATAAACAATTCAGCAAAAAAATGCAGTTTTAAAACAACTTGTAAAAAGATGTTTATTTCACAACTTTTAGACACACAAAAGCAACAATAAGCTTTGTGATTATTGCATTAAAATGACTAAGACACTCACTGTTGAAGATTTTAACTTTCAAAATTTGTGGTGTATGCTTGAGATAAAATTTTTAAACTTTTAAGGATTTGATCCCCTTTACCCTACTCCAAAGCTAACATACTTTTATGGTACATGTCCTATTTTAACATGTTTGTCTGTGATCTGTCCTATTTTAACATGTCTGTCTGTAATTTGTCCTATTTCAACATGTTTATCTGTGATCTGTCCCATTTTAACACGTTTGTCTGTAATCTGTCCTATTTCAACATGTCTGTTTGTTATCTGTCCTATTTCAACATGTTTTGTATGTAATCTGTCCTATTTCAAAATGTTTTATATGTAATTTGTCCTATTTTAACATGTTTGTCTGTAATCTGTCCTATTTTAACATGTCTGTCTGTAATTTGTCCTATTTCAACATGTTTGTTTGTAATTTGTCCTATTTTAAGTGTATGTAATCTTTCCTATTTCAACATGTTTGTAATCAATCTTATTGAAAACATATGAATCAATAAAACTATGTTTTTGTTATTTACTCTTTTTGAAGTGTCTTAATCATTTTGTAGATATATAGTTATAATAGGTATAATATGTAACAATGAAACATCAATAATATACATCCTGGGTAAGGGGCTGGGAATGTCAACATGTGGCAAAATATACACATAGATCATTGATAGATCAATAATAAGTTCTTAAATAGATCAATAATAAGTTCTTAAATAGATCAATAATAAGTTCTTAAATTACATACAAATAAGAAAAAAAAAACTTTATATATAGGTATGAATTATACTCATTGTAGTCAATTAACCAGGCAATACAAATGACACAATTATATGGAATACAAGTCTCTAACTCAATAGCGTCCAAAGTATTCGACATTGAAAACACAAATTATTTGTCAATTTAGATCTTACCAGGAAAAGATGTGCTTCTGATATTCATTATTTAAGGCAAAATGAACATTTTACCATTGGTACACAATTGTGTACCATAATGTGTTTCAGCACCATTTGTAAGAAGAGACTCGAAGAATGAGGCTAGACATATTCTGTTAAATGGTGGCCCATATTTTTATCTTGAGAGCAAGCGCAATAAATACTATCGCGGTGTAGACTGGAATAACCAGATGATAGAGATTGCCATTCAATACAATCATATTACATTATTATATGCATTACTACCCATTTTTGTCAATTTCTAGTTCCCAAATATTATCGATTTAGCGCTAATATTTATAAATGAGCAATATTTCATCTTTGATTCTTTAATCTTTATCAAGCAAATGGTATGAGAAATGAATAAAAATTATACTCCATAGAATTTTGTCCTGTGTATTTTTGATTACTAATATTGAGACAACTTACAAGAGCAGGTAATAAATTTAGAAAAATTGAGAAAACATTATTAAAGATCTCCAATAATAAATTTTGACATTAATCACAAATTGTCCAAATAAGTTGACAAAACATTTCACAATAAAAGATGTTCTGGGGTCGGTTGCTCAAAACTAAATTATTTTAACGATCCGTTAAACTCTTAACGGGCATATCTTGGTAATGGACATATCTGGTAAATTTACTACAGAAAACAATATAGAATACTTTATTTTTTCTTTTAGAAATATTAGAATAAATCTGTCAGAAAAATTTGCACCACAGAATGTCCGGTGCCTTTATATACAGCAACAATCTTTCTCTCTGTTAAAGTTAATGGATCGTTATAAGATAACGCAGCTTTGAGCAACCAGCCCCAGGTGACAAGAAAACATTTTATATGTAATAAGTCACAGTTAAAGTAATATGTAGACTGAGATCTAGAGAGTGTAACATTAGAATAATATGGCATATCAATGTACATTGAGCATAACTTGTTAGAAACAAAATTCCTCAAGGGACTATCTCTTTTAATCACTCAAAAATATATCTGTAAATTTAAATATTACAAAATTGGAGAGATTCAATTTATTAATATTTAAATCCAAAATTAGAATAAATTCAAATTAATTTTTCTTGTGGACATGATTAACAATATTTTCATCACTCAAAAATATATCAGTGAATTTAAATATTAAATCATTGAGAGATTCATTTTTTAAATTTTTAAATCCAAAATGGACAAAACTTGATTCAATTCATAAAGATTGTTTATGTCGACATGATTAAAATAGACAAAAATATTTAGGAAATGCAATATTGTATGGTTTTGATATTTGACCTTTTGTGACCTATATCTTTTTTGAAGGGTGTTGATTGGTATTATGGTCTCTAGGCAACTTGTTCATACTTAGCCTTGTTGATAGATTTAGCCAAAAAGCAAGCCAAGATGGCGCCCAAAATCTGTAAGTAGATAGATTAATTATATCAAAAATTAAAACTTTATTATAGATATTGATAACAGACATTTTAAATTTCATAAAAGTAAGCAAAAGTGTGCAACAGGCCGGCAATAAAAAAACTTCAAGTATGATAGAAATGCAATAATCTACACCATAATAAATAACAAAAGATTTACTAAAACATCTACGAATAGGATCGGCAGATGGAGCTTTTCAATAATGTTGCTCAACTGTCACCAAAATCCATTTAAATTAACTACTTGTAATTTAAGAAATTGAGTCAGAGATGGGGGGGGGGGGGAATTATCCGATACAGCAATCTATAGATGTTATATATATATATAGTATATTTTACTCAATGCTAACATTTTACATCAATTGTTTGTGAATTAGTAACAATTATTCTACTTTAATTAAGAGAGAGAGAGAAATGGGGTTTAATGTCCACAATTAACACAAACCAGGTCATTTTGGGACAAACATATGGTTTAATTTTATTTCATTAATTTTGCTTGCGTGTAGGGGTCTTTAGCAGTGGTTGCAAACCGTAGGACCCAGAGAAAACCCACATGGTTGGACAGTCGACCCTACTCCTTGCAATGCACAACCAGATTTTCGAGATACTTCAATTAAAAACGGAGGTAGACACGATGTCTGTCAAGCACCTGCTTAAGATCTTTTTGTCCGAAGAAAGAATTAAAAAGTTTTACCTGAAAGAATGATATTCCAAGTGCAACACCACCAATAGGTCCTAGATTACCATTAATAAAATCAACTACCAACTTATGACACCCCTGTAATAAACATATCATTTCATGACTTTTTTAACAAGTCATTAAAATTGGAAGCTAAAGACCCAAGATGACAGATCTGGGCAGGCCCGTAGCCACAGGGTCTATGGAAGGACTTAGCCGCACCAAAAATCGAATTATTTAACCAACAATAATGATTTCTTTGGCATGTTCTTAGCTGGCCACATCTTCAACCCCGCCAAAAAATTCTGTAGCCCCACCCACCAAATTAAAAAAGCTGGCTACGGGCCCGCACCTGGGTATACATGCATTAATTTATGTCAAATTTGGTTCAGCAGTACATTAAGGGGGGTGGCTCCACTTGAATTAAAAAATATTTGTTTTTTAAATTGCACTGTCAACTATTAAAGTTAATGCTCTGAAATTTTCAGGACTTTATTGTTATCACACAAGTTTTTGAATAATTTGCATTTCGGAACCTGGACCACGCCCATTTCCCATAATCCAGGATGGCCACCCCAAGCCGTTGAGGAAAAGCGTAAAAAAAAAACTGCTTGATAAAATATAGATTGTTATATATCCTTCTAAAGCTAAAACACCAAGGAACATAATTATCTATATTTGAATGTCATAAGCTGTGGTAGAAACAAGTAGTTAAAATAAATGTCAAATTTATTTAATATTTTCTCATTCAAGTGGAGCCACCCCCCTTAAAATTTGGAACACCCCTGGGTATACATGTATTAAATTCATGTCACATTTTGTTCCAGCAGTACAAGATTTAAATGCAAAGATAACCAGTTAGTCAACACCCAAGATTCTTCGAAATGTTATCTCTATAGCAACAGTGTTGATAATATAATATGATTTTCCTCCTGTAATCTAATATAGCTGATCGTATACTAATCACAGAACCACTGAAGGAATTACTTATTAAATTAATCGACCAAAACATCAAGTACAGTATTGACTCAAGATTATTGTCTATTTGATTATGGTTTGTCTAGGTCACCAATAAATAAGATTCTGAGGAATAAATTAACAGCACAGTGAAAGTATGCCATTTTACTATTATTGATTGAATTAACAAATATACAATGTAAATCAAAAAGATAATCAGGATTCCATATCTTAAAAAAAGTCAGATGTTGTGCTAGCACTTGGTTAAAAACCATTATACATGGAATATGCCTGTCTTCATTAGCCCGAGAGCCGGGGTGGGGTGTCCAAGTGAGTAAGATGCTGGCTCGCAGGACCGGAGGTCGCAGGTTTGATCCTGGTGTTGACCGAGAAATTCATCAGGATTTTCTGACGAGGATTCCCCTTATCAGTAGTGCAGGACGGAGAGTCTGACAAAGACAGCCGTCTGGTCGTTTGGATGGGATAAAAAAAACTGAGTTCCTGTGTACACATTCCATGGCAGTTGGAATTCGATATAAGAGAAGGCCGTAGGGCCACTGTCCGGGCAAAATTTCCCTCATTAGCCCAGTCGGAGCAGAACAGTAGGACGTTGAACACCCATTTCATTTCATTCATTCATTAGCCTGGTTTATACAGAAAAATTACTATCTCAAAACCCACTTTGTTTCCCTTACTTGTGAAGTGAGAGAGAGAGAGAGAAATGTGGTTTAACATCCACTCAACACAACTAGGTCATTTCGGGAGGTACTTATGGTTAAATTTTATTTCAATAATTTGCTGGTGCGTAGGGGTCTTTAGCAGTGGGGGAAAACCGGAGTGACCAGAGCAAACCCACGAGGTCGAGAAGGAGCCTGGTTGTGAAGATAGAGAGAGAGAGAGAGAGAACTAGGGTTTAACCTCCACTCAACACAACTAGGTCATTTCGGGACTAACATATAATGGTTTAATTTTATTTCAATAATTCGCTAGTGAGTAGGGGTCTTTAGAAGTGGGAGGAAACCGGAGTGCCCGGGGGAAACGTTGAGAAGGCGGCCCTATCTCCATCCCACATACACTCACACCAGGGCTCGAAACCACAGCCGCAAGCCAGAGGTAGCCAGCCAGCTAGAGATCGAAGCGCGGCCCTCTAGACCACTAGGTTATCCCAACCCCCCTCTGAAGATAGAAATATTATAATATATCTACCTGTGTGTCAATATCTAGACTAGTTGAGTTGGCAGCGAGATTGGTGTGTTTACAATTATCATCAACAACTTTACAACAGGACTTGGGGACACTATTTGGTACAGATTGAGTCTTCTCCCATTTAGTATTATACCAGTCTGTATAGCTATTAATACCACAACAATGGAGCTGTATTGAAGAAATCAAATATAATTTTAGCATTAAAATACAGATATTCAGTACCAAACAACAGTTTAGGAAACCATCACAAATACCCCAGTATTCTCACAAAATATTTAACTTTAACTTCCAAAAATTTTAATTACAAAACATGCCAATTACACACAAATCCATAATTTGATAATGGATTGTCTTGCTCTATCAGCAAGAATTCAAATATAATGTCAATAATGATATTTTCCAGAATGTTGCTGGTAGAGCTATTGGAATGGATTAATGCAGACTAATTTCCAAAGCCGGAAACCTGCACAAACTAAAACAGAGAGAACAAACAATATAAGACCGCATTACTATTAAATAGATGGTTTGAATTATATAACATTTGAACAAGTAAACATACCGTTTTCTGCATGTCATCAAAAGAGTTTGTATATTCTTCCTTGCCTTTGTCACTATAGATATTGATGGCATTGTTTAGACCTTCTCTAAATCCTTCCTCAAGCTTTCAATAAATAAAATTTATTCAAGTTTACATTTCTACAGAATATTAACTTGTGGTAATATTTTGATCAATACTTAGTCCAGAGAAATTTTAATTTTTTGTAAAGCTCTTCATTATAATTTCTATTTTTTTTTTTATAAAACTACCCTGTGTAATATTGTCATTGTAAAATTACTCGGTGTAATGTTCTAATTATGAAACAACTCTGTGTAATGTTCTAATTATGAAACAACTCTGTGTAATGTTCTGATTATGAAACAACTCTGTGTAATGTTCTGATTATGAAGCAACTCGGTGTAATGTTCTAATTATGAAACAACTCTGTGTAATGTTCTAATTATGAAACAACTCGGTGTAATGTTCTGATTATGAAACAACTCTGTGTAATGTTCTAATTATGAAACAACTCTGTGTAATGTTCTAATTATGAAACAACTCTGTGTAATGTTCTGATTATGAAGCAACTCGGTGTAATGTTCTAATTATGAAGCAACTCTGTGTAATGTTCTAATTATGAAGCAACTCTGTGTAATGTTCTGATTATGAAGCAACTCTGTGTAATGTTCTAATTATGAAGCAACTCTGTGTAATGTTCTGATTATGAAGCAACTCTGTGTAATGTTCTGATTGTGAAGCAACTCTGTGTAATGTTCTGATTATGAAGCAACTCTGTGTAATGTTCTGATTATGAAGCAACTCTGTGTAATGTTCTGATTGTGAAGCAACTCTGTGTAATGTTCTGATTGTGAAACAACTCGGTGTAATGTTCTAATTATGAAACAACTCGGTGTAATGTTCTAATTATGAAGCAACTCTATGTAATGTTCTAATTATGAAGCAACTCTGTGTAATGTTCTAATTATGAAACAACTCGGTGTAATGTTCTAATTATGAAGCAACTCTGTGTAATGTTCTGATTATGAAGCAACTCTGTGTAATGTTCTAATTATGAAACAACTCTGTGTAATGTTCTAATTATGAAGCAACTCTGTGTAATGTTCTAATTATGAAACAACTCTGTGTAATGTTCTAATTATGAAGCAACTCTGTGTAATGTTCTAATTATGAAACAACTCGGTGTAATGTTCTAATTATGAAACAACTCGGTGTAATGTTCTAATTATGAAACAACTCGGTGTAATGTTCTGATTATGAAGCAACTCTGTGTAATGTTCTAATTATGAAACAACTCTGTGTAATGTTCTAATTATGAAACAACTCGGTGTAATGTTCTAATTATGAAACAACTCGGTGTAATGTTCTGATTATGAAGCAACTCTGTGTAATGTTCTAATTATGAAACAACTCGGTGTAATGTTCTGATTATGAAACAACTCTGTGTAATGTTCTAATTATGAAACAACTCGGTGTAATGTTCTAATTATGAAGCAACTCTGTGTAATGTTCTGATTGTGAAGCAACTCTGTGTAATGTTATGGTTTGTAAATATTCCCAGTATTATGTTTTGTTTTATAATTTGTAAATATTCCCAGTATTATGTTTTGTTTTATAATTTGTAAATATTCCCAGTATTATGTTTTGTTTTATAATTTGTAAATATCCCAGTACATGTATTATGTTATAATTTGTAAATATTCCCAGTATTATGTTTTGTTTTATAATTTGTAAATATTCCCAGTATTATGTTTTGTTTTATAATTTGTAAATATCCCAGTACATGTATTATGTTATAATTTGTAAATATCTCCATTATTATGTTATAATTTGTAAATGCGCTCAGTATAATGTTCATATTTATAAATATGTCCAAAATGTAAATCTACCAGAACAGTGTTGTATATAATGTGTTTTGACAAATGGATATAAATATATAACTGCAATATACCTTAGTTCTGTAGATAAGGAGAGCAATACCAGCACTAAGTTCCACAATAAATATCAATGCCAGGAAACCACAGTACTGGAAAAGAACATAATAACAAAATAACAACCAGCAAGATATCAAATGATGATCCTCCTACAAAGCATTCATAACATGCGATTTCCACATGAAAGATAATTAATTATACATGCTGATAAAATTATATTACTGGTTACCGATTCAATATCGAATTAAGTTTAAAATTCTGCTTCTTACATTCAAATGTCTCAACAACCTTTGTCCTGCATATTTATCAGAACTTCTTGAATTGTACACCCCTAAACGCAACCTCCGCTCTTCCTCTGATCCATGTCTTCTTGTTGCACGTTATGCAAATTTAAGTTCATTTGGTGACCGATCATTTTATGTACAAGCCCCCCTACTTTGGAACAAATTACCACTAGATATTAGAACATGTCCATCATTGGCTACTTTCAAAAAACATCTAAAAACACATTTTTTTAAAGAAGCTTTTATATAAACATTTTATATGTTACTTTTATATAATATGTATTTATTTCTTTTTTAACCTGTGTTTTACTTAAAATCTTAAATATATTCTTAATTGTTTTTAATCTTATCATTTTATACTTGTTGTTAGTTTACATTGCTGCCTGTATTTTTTATCTTATCATTTTATACTTGTTGTTATTTGTCTAAACCCTTTTTCTGTAACCTTTTATTTAAATGTAATTTTCTATTTATGTATCTCTTTAACTGTGTACAGCGCATATGGGCACTTAACAGTGGAAGCTATGCGCTTTATAAATTTTTCAATAATAATAATAAATAATAATATAATAAAAATGGAATGAACTGAATATTGTTTTATAAACCAAGTCTGTTCTATATATACATATAAACATCTGTCTCCAGACTTTTAAACAGGATAGAGAGAGAGAAAGAGAGAGAGAGAGAGATAGAGAGAGAGAGAGAGGAGGTTTAATGTCCACTCTACACAAACTAGGTCATTTCGGGTCTAACATATGGTTTAATTTAATTTCAATAATTTGCTTGCGTGTAGGAGTCTTTAGCAGTGGGGGGGGGGCCTGAGGACCTTTCTTTAAACATTAGATCTCAATTATGAAACCACTGTGGCTCAATGGATATATTGAGGCTCATAAACTTAGGGGTCCCGGGTTTGATCCTGGCGTTGGCCGAGAAAGTTCCTCAGGATTCTCCAGGTTTTTTTCTCCATGTAGTCTAAGTGATGCAAGTAAAGCATCTAGTTGTTCGGATGGACAAAAAGATCTGGTGTATATTCTGGTGTCCATGCAAAAGACCCCATGGCAGTTGAAATTTGATGAAGAGTGGGTAGAAACACTCCTAATGGCACAATACATGGCGTATGTCGGATAGCCGTGGCGATAGAGAGGCGGCTTCTCACCAATGCAACAAGGGTTCAATCCCAGCTCAGGGCAAGACATTTATCGTTGTAAGTGAAAGGGGATATTCGGTCTCCCGTCCGATCAGGCAGGTTTCCCCCGAGTTCTTTGGTTTCTTCCTGCAGTAATGATCGAAATCATTCGCACGATCTGTGCCAAGGGCCAAATTGGAAAAAGGCCTCAGGCCTAATTTGCTACCCTTGTAAAATGACGCGATTATTATTATTATTATTATTATTATTATGTCCATCGCCATTAGCCTGGTTGATTAAATCATTATATTCCAATCAATAAAATATACATGATTTGTATGTATCCCATGTGGATTCTCATATTCACAGATGACAAAAAAGTTCACATAATGTAATTATTCTGGTTTATAAATAATGCCAAGAAGATGACGAGAAAAAAACTCACACACGATAGGAAAAGACTGGTTAAAGAATCCCCATAACAATCAAAGCAAGTCTGGATCTCAGTTGTTTATACATGTATTAGCACTTCTGGTCATTTGTATTAACATCTTGGCCATTAAAAGCACTTCTGGCCATTCGTATTAACATCTTGGCCATTATTAGCACTTCTGGCCATTCGTATTAATATATTGGCCATTCAAAACAGCATATTTCATATATTGGACAGTGAGTACTCTAAGAATCTTTAGTACATCAGACTTACCATGAAAAGTAGGAATGAATGACCTTTGACCGTACAGCAGCATCCCAGTGATCCAATAAGAACAATAACAGCCCCGACGCCGATAAGTACATAGGGTGTTTCTGGATGATAAACACTGGATAGTTCTAGGTATTTATACCAGTCTATCTTAGTTTTAATACCAACAGCTAATAGCACAATACCAGTTACCTGTAATTAATCATAATACAAATTTAAAATTATTTCACTAGACACAGGTAGGAGTATGGACAGGGCTCAACCTATCGGTCGCAAAGTCGCAGTCACAATAAAAAAATGAAAGTTGATTATGACGATAATTTTTTTGCGATAACATGTTGGGGTACTTGTGAATATTTGGATATCCATCTCAAGAACAAAATATTAGTAGAACAGCTATACAATTCATTAGGGGTGGAGTTTAGTTAAAAACAAGCCAACAGTGAGGCTGATGTCCCTCGCCGAAATCGCAAAATAAATAGATGACACATATTAATTAATTCCTCATTTTATTTTTCAAAAGCATTGAGCAATCAAACTACCGGGTATACACAAAGTTTCACCATCTTCGAACTCCATCACCGCATTGACCTAATAAACACCTACACTAAGTTTGAACATTCTAGCTCAATTAGAAGGAGAGTTATTGAATCCCCAAAAGTGTGACGGTCAGACAGATTGACGGACAGAAAGACAGACAGAGCAGAAAATGCTTATTATCGAACATAGTCAAGGTATTCATGTGATGAAACTATACACCAAGTTTGATCACAAATCGTGTCCAAAAGCATCAACCAATCAAATTGCCTATCTCTGCTTATCCTAAGCAGAAAATGTTAATCTCCGAACTCCATCTAGGTATTGACCTAATAAACACCTACACCAAGTTTAACATTCTAACTCAATTAAAAGGAGAGTTATTGTGTCCCAAAAAGTGTGACAGACGGACAGATAGACGGACAGATAGATGAACAGACAGACAGACAGACAGACAGACAGACAGACAGACAGACACATTTTAATAGTCCCCTGCTTTTTTCGAAAGGCGGGGGGACAATAAAGTACTGAATTGGGTTGTTCTTATGTGGTTTGATTAGTGATTTCCAAACCCCATTTATACTGGAGCTGTGGTTGCTTCGAGAGTTAGACCGCGGTTTGTTAACCTGTTCGGAAGCGGTAATGGACAAGAAAGTTCATTGAGGTTTTCTGGTGTGTTCCCCTTATCAGTGGTGCTGCTGGTGCAGGACAATGGGATGAGACAATAACTTTGCAGTTGGAATTTGACATTAGAGTAAGCTGTAGCGCCACTGTCTGGGCCAAATTACCCTCATAGAACACTGTATGCTCGTCTTCATTAGTCTAGTTGGAGCAGAACAGTAGGATGTTAAACTTCATTCCATTTCAGAATTTATTGAAAATTGATAACTGAGAGACAGAAATGTGGTCTGACGTCTAATTTCAGTAATTTGTTTGCATGTAAGGGTCTTTAACAGTGGTGGGTAACTAGAGGACCCGGTGAAAACACATGAGGTTTTGTAGGCGACCCTATTCCTTGTCACATAGAAGTGGGGAATCATAACTTTGAGATATTTTGAATATGAAATTCCTTTCAAATTGATTAGATCTATTTAAATACATGTAGGTAATGTCTCTTTAAACTAGAAAGTTTCCAATACATTATACTAATTAAAAAAAATTGAATGATTAATCATTAGCCTAAAGTAATATTTTTCTTGCTTAAGACATTTCTTTACTTGAAACTCTTTGACATTACAACATACATCATATTTTGACAAGTTCACTGCAGATCAGAATACATTACAATGACAGATTACATATGCTATAAAAACAATTGAATATCTATATTAAACAGGTATACAAATGACATCACAATAGAATTTCCCCAGGGTAATCATACATAGGGCAACAGTATGGATAATACTAATTCTATTCAGCATAGTTCTCCTTCACTGGTTATGACCCTAATGACTCATAATTACCATACAAAATAAAGGAAAATCACCAACAATCCGAAAAATATAATGATCAATAGGAAAAGAAATGAAATGGGGTTCAACACGGTATCAGATGACAATTAAATTCAACTAATTATACTTTGAAAATTGCTTTAATTAATGGTGTCCTTCCAACGATTTACAAAGGGAGTGAAACTATTGAATTTAACCACCTCCAAAAGGGTTATAAATTGCATAAATATTTCTAACTCTCTGTGGTAGCGGTGTGTCAAATATCAGAATACCAGAAATGGTCCAATACTCATAGGTGAAGAGCCAGGGGAGCAAGGGAGGGGGAAAGGCTTTGGACAATCTGACTTTTCGGGCAGACAGGTAATGTAAAAAAAAATGTTATTTCATCTACTAGGCAAAATATAGTGCCCGAAATCTTATAAAACACTAATTTTACTGGCTGGAATAGCAGTAAAACGTGTTTGCGGCCGTCAAATAATTCAAAATTTACTTTGGGGGGTCCATACAAGGTCAATTTTATCCCAATGGTTGGAATTCCAGTCAGCCACCTTAATTAGGCTATATTAGACCACTGTGAAGTTACTTTGTTTACAGACTGAAATAGCAGGAAAACAAGTTTGCGGCAGTTAAATTTTCAAAATTGTATTGGGGGGGGGGCATAAAAGTTCGCTGCTGTCTGTAAACTCAAATCTTTTTTGGGCATTTCAGGTTATGCCCCCTAACTGTCATCGAGCCTGTAGGCCTATGCCAATACTTAAAAATTATACAACCAAAATCTTGAAGTATTTTATCTTCACTAAATCAGGGCTATTCAATACTTAAACTGTATCACTGCGTGATATACTTTATTATCTTGGGCAATAACTACATTTACGAACTTACAATAAATTGGAGGGGGACTAGGTCATTTCGGGACTAACAATATGGTTTAATTTTATTTCAATAATTCACTTGCACGTAGGGTCTTTAGCAGTGGGAGGTATATGGAGAAAACAAACAAGGTTGGAATGGACAGGTGACCCTACTCCTTGTCGCGTACAACCAGGGATTCAATAGATTGGAGGAGGCACTATTATTATGATTGAATGCTGTGATTATTTATTCTCTAAATACACATATAAAATATCATAACTGTTCAAGTCCATGTTGCCAACCACAAAATCTAACAATATTGATAAACTCAAGAAGAAATCATCAGAATGAAATGAACAGTTAGTACGTTACGTTCCTGGAGTTTTACGCCCACTTCCATCAAGGGTGATATCCAGTAGCGGATTATCATTGAGGCTGATGAGGCTGCAGTCTCAGGCCCAAAGATTTTGTAAAAAAAAAAATTTTTTAAATTTGTCTGATACGATTAAAGATAGGTCGCCAGGCAACGAAACATACGCCCACAGCAGCTAAATCGTCCGGGCAGTCAACAAGAGTTGTCACATATTTTACTTTTTTCAGTAATGAAACATTTATAATACACTAGATTCATACAACAAGTAACAACTCATTATGTAATTATCAGAAAATCATTCGAATTTGTTTGGCTTTGATAAAGTTCTCCTCCATGCCAACGTTTAGTATACGAAACACTTAATATTCTGAAAATCAATAGGATTCTTCGTCTCATGACCTTCAATACTGTGTATAAATTTCAAGTTAATCGGATATTAACTTTAGCCTCTAGAGCATCAACAAGATTTTTTGAAGTGATCAAGGGCCATAACTCTGACAGCAATTATCGGAACTCGCTGAAAACCCCTAGGCTTCTTTGTTTCATGACCCTCAACACTGTATAAATTTAAAGTCAATCGGTTATTAACTTTAGCCTCTGAAGCGTCAACAAGATTTTTTTAAGAGTTCAAGGGCAATAACTCTGACAGCAATTATCGGAACTCGCTGAAAATCAATAGGCTTCTTCGCCTTATGACCCTAAACACTGTGTATAAATTTGAAGTCAATCGAATATTACCTTTAGCCTCTAGAGCGTTCACAAGTGATCAAGGGCCATAACTCTGGCACTAATTATCGGATATCGCTGATAATCCCTAGGCTTCTTCGTCTCATGACCGTAAACACTGTGTATAAATTTAAATTCGATCGGATATTACCTTTAGCCTCTAGAGCTTTCACAAGATTTTTCAAAGTGATCAAGGGCCATAACTCTGGCAGTAATTATCGGATATCGCTGAAAATCCCTGGGCTTCTTTGACTCATGACCATAAACACTGTGTGTAAATCTTATTTCAATCAGATATTAACTTTAGCCTCTAGAGCGTTCACAAGATTTTTCAAAGTGATCAAGGGCCATAACTCTTGATGCAATTATCTGATATCGCTGAAAATCAAAAGGGGACTTCCTCTGATGACCTTAAACACTGTGTATAAATTTAAAGTCAATCGGATATTAATTTTAGCCTCTAGTGTGTTCACAAGATTTTTTGAAGTGATCAAGGGCCATAACTTTTACAGCAATTATCGGAAATCGCTGAAAATCAATAGGGGTCTTCCTCTGATGACCTTAAACACTGTGTATAAATTTAAAGTCAATCGGATATTAACTTTAGCCTCTAGTGCGTTCACAAGCTTTTTTGAAGTGATCAAGGGCCATAACTCTGACAGAAATTATCGGAAATCGCTGAAAATCAATAGGGGTCTTCCTCTCATGACCTCAAACACTGTGTATAAATTTAAAGTCAATCGGTTATTAATTTTAGCCCCTAGAGCGTTCACAAGAAATTGTGGACGATGGACGGACGGACGGACAGACGGACGGACGGACGGACGGGGGCGACGGCAATATACGACCACATTTCTATGTGGGCGTATAAAAACGCATAGACAATAAATGTTAGGGGGTGGGGTTTAGGCCAAACGGGAACCAGCATAGGCCCTGACCCGAATTAATTAGGCCCACGCAATTTTAAACAGGCCCTTATAGGCCCTCCAGCAACTGCCGCCTCAGGCCTTGGTGGAGCTTAATCCGCCACTGGTGATACATGTATCGTAGACAAGAAAACTGTTAGTTTGTAAACATTGTTTATAAATCATTATTATTCATTAGGCGACATGAATACCCCCGGCCTGGTAGATGGCTCTAGTAACTTCAAGAGAATTTATGTAAGAGCTAAATCTATTTTTATGGCTTTAAATGGTATATAAATATTTAGACAAGACAATCAGGCCCATAGCCAGAAAGTTGTTTTTGGGGGGGGCAAAGATGTTTTCGGGAGGGCCAACTAGCCTTGGCATCTGCATTAATGTTGCGGTAAAGGCCAATTTTCTTGTGATATTGGGGGGGAGGCAAGACTACGTATTGGGAGGGCAGTTGCCCCCCCCCCCCCCCCCGTGCCACCCCCTGGCTACGGGCCTAAAGACAATAATCCACAATATATGGCTTAAACGCATATATACCCCAAAAAATGCATGACATCATTCATGGTGACTGCTGTTAAAAGGCCTGAATAGAGTTATATTCTCATAGAAAAGATCTTGGTATAAAATACAAATTTAATGGCATTTGAAGTCTGAAACCCGATAAATGTAGCCAGCCATTTATAAGTTTACTCAGAATAAACCAAAACAAATATTTGAATAAAAATTCATTTTATAATATATCACTATATCTGGCATAATGCCTATTTAATAGTGCTACACAGCTTACAAGTTGTGTTATAATATAGTGTGTTTAGGCAATGATAAGTCACAGTATTATAAGCATAAGCAGGGAGAGAGAGAGAGAGAGAAATGGGGTTTAACGTCTACTCAACACAACTAGGTCATTTCGGGACTAACACATGGTTTAATTTTATTTCAATAATATGCTTGCGCCTAGGGGTCTTTAGCCGTGGGAGGAAACCGGAGTGCCCGGAGGAAACCCACGAGGTTGAGAAGGCGCCCCTATCTCCATGTCACATACGCTCACACCAGGGCTCGAAACCACAGCCGCAAGCCAGAGGTGACCGGCCAGCTAAAGATCGAAGCGCGACACTCTAGACCATTTGGCCATCCCAACCCCCCGCATAAGCAGGGAAGGATCAAGTTGAATAAATAAATTCTCTAAGTACCAGTATGTCTATTAAAATATCTAGACCAGTTTGATTTGGGTAAAATGAAAAAAAACGTGGATTTAATTATAGTTCTATTGACAGTTTAAGCCAAAAATGAAGCTTATACACAAACGGACTGCTGTTTAATATTTTGAAACATAAATGTAGTCATTTCAGATTAAAATTTATCCCAGCCATATCACAAACTCAACACTTTATTTTATCCTTAAAAATTTATAATATAGTGTGTTGAGACTGTTGAGGCAATGATAAGTAACAGTATTTTTAAGCATAAGCAGGGAAGGATCAAATTGAATAAATAAATTCTCTAAGTACCAGTATGTCTATTAAAATATCTAGACCCGTTTGATTTGGGTAAAATAAAAAAACAACGTGGATTTAATTATAGTTCTATTGACAGTTTAAGCCAAAAATGAAGCTTATACACAAACGGACTGCTGCTTAATGCCTATTTAATAGTGCTACACTGGTTAACAAACTGTCGTATGTTATTATAATATAGTGTGTTGAGGCAGTGCAATATCTAACATAATGCCTATTTAATAGTGCTACACTGGTTAACAAACTGTCGTATGTTATTATAATATAGTGTGTTGAGGCAGTGCAATATCTAACATAATGCCTATTTAATAGTGCTACACTGGTTAACAAACTGTCGTATGAACTGTCGTATGTTATTATAATATAGTGTGTTGAGGCAGTGATAAGTCACAGTATTATATATAGTTGTAACTGTTTTTATTCTAATCAATATATCACATACACCTGTTGTATATACCACTATAAATCTGTTCTATATCTCATATTTACAGACAATATTAATTGATATTATCTAACAGATATGTTACTAATCAATATCTCAATATGGGAATATAAATCAGGGAGAGAGAGAGAGAGAATGAATGAAATGGGGTTTAATGTCCTACTGTTATGCACTTAACCTGAGCTAATTGAAGACGGGCATACACCATACAGTGTGCTATGAGGGTAATTTTGCCCAGGCAGCGGCGCTATGGCCTACTCTTATATCGAATTCCATCTGTCAAGGGATCTTTTACGTGCACTCCAATGTGTACACAGGACCTTGGTTTTTCGGCCCATCCGACCGACTAGGCAGCTGTCCTACCTGTATGTCTATTAAAAAATGTGGATTTAATTATAGTTCTGTTGACAGTTTAAGCCAAAAATGAAGCTTATACACAGACAGACTTCTGCTTAATATTTTGAAACATAAGTTTAGTCGTTTCAGATTTTATCCAAGTACATATCACATCAAACTGAACACTTTATTTTATCCTAAAAAAATACTACTTTACATGAAAAATAGCCTACATTTAATAATAATAAATAATATGTCCATTTATAAAGCGCTATATCCACAAACGTGCTCAAAGCGCATATAGTAAAGTATTTTGTATTCACTATTCATCGTGCATGCAAGTAATTTAATAGTTAGTGTCACCTGCAGTGCCTTACAATGTCATAATACGTTTTGAGGATGTCAGATGTATATTAACCGAGAATTTAATTACCTGGTAATTCAGCTAGTATTTTACGATGGTTATTGGAGTCCTTTAGATAAATGTATAAATTTGTGGACTGCATTAAAAATGTGCATAGTCATTTGCAAGGTGTGGACTGCATTAAAAATGTGCATAGTCATTTGCAAGGTGTGGACTGCATTAAAAATGTGCATAGTCATTTGCAAGGTATTATTACTATCACGGTTGGTTAGAGTTTGTAAATTAATCAAAATATTTGGTGATGTAGGCCTATTTATAGTATGAAATCTAACATTGGTAAACTTTGGATATCTATCAATGATATAAGATATATTTCAATTTAAAAGAGTAAGAATTATCTTATAAATAGGGGTGGGCAAATGGAGGTCGAATTTTGGTGACAAATGTTTTCTAATGCCATTTTGGCTGCTGAATCCGAATCCGATGAGATTATTGTTCTGTGACGTCATTTTAGGTTGGTTCAGTGGTTTTTAAAATGGCGACCAAAAAATGACTTTTTTTCTCATAAAAGCAAGATAATATTGGAACTAGTTGTCCAATATGTTAAAATATATGTTTTCATGGCCGTGGATTCTAAAATTGCACTCCCATTTATGATTTGATAACATCCTATATCGATATGAGGGTAATTACTGAAAAAAAGTCATTTTGAAAATGGCCACTGAACCAACCTAAAATGACGTCACAGTACCAAAATTTAACCAGATTCGGATTCATCAGCCAAAATCGCCTTAAAAACAATTGTCACCAAAATTCAACCTCCATTTGCCCACCCCTATTATAAATCTCACACCATAGCTCCTACAGACATGGTATACAGGACAGGTCCCTAGTATATTCAACCAAGTCCAATAATGCACAATAAATAAATCATACTTCATAATACACAGTGAATACACATACCAACATCTTGTATAATATATAATACACTTTATAAACCACATCTTGTAATACACATTCTTTCCAGTTGTTAATTATAAATTCCAACAGATATCATACTACTCTCTCCCAGCGAAAATGCGAGCATAGCTAGCCTGCAAATTTTTCGGATGCAGACAGAAAAATTCCGACAGGAACGGCTCGCCCCCCCATCCCACTAGCCTCGGGCCTGCTTTTTAATTGGGAAATATCATATATATTAACCTTGAAATAACCTTTTTTAAATAGATATCACAGAATGAATTCTGTCATTTGAATGTGACAATTGTTCTTAAACAATTTCTGGACCAATACCAGGATTCTGTGTTTGTTTGTTTTTTTGTCATTGATCCATTCTGAAGAGAAGTCTTAACCATTGTAAAACAACAAACTTTGTATAATCTATATATCTTCAAAATTTGTTGAAAATAGCACGAAACCCTATTGCATAACAATGGGAGTGTAACGGGATTGTTTGCAAAGCATGACAGCATTATAAATTAAAGCTTTTCGATCAATAAAGTTGTCTATTGAAATGGCCCGTGGCATCATACAATACATTGGATACGTTTGCTGTGGAAACGGCATATGAAGGGATAACATATTGTCCAATAAACTTACCCAAAATATGAAATTAAAAACCATCAATAGAGTTTTCATGCACGTAACTAGCGGTGCAGTGTGCATAGTTGATTGTACTCGTCCCTGCGTCATCTTGGCACTCTGTCTATCCTATTCTATTCGTCTTTTCCTCGATATCTTCTGTCTTCTCAACAACGTCAAGTGAAGTCTAGCAAGAATCTGATTTGTCAAGCCTTTCACGACCAAACTGCGCATGTTACACTGGCACAGGAAGTAGCAGAAGACGTTTACAATTAAATGTCACTGTGTACATTAGAGTGTAATTTAATGTATTTTAAAGGTCAAATCTCTCAATAAACCCCAATTACGAGACCATATGTTAAAGATTTCATAGACTAAAATTGTTATGTATTTTTAAAACATAGTTTCTCCCTTTAAACCTGGTCATGCTACTCAGTGGCCTACTTGCATTTTAGAAGTATAATAACAATTTTCAAAAGTTCTTTTGATTTTAAACTGTAGTGTTAAAATTAAAAAAGTAACCTGTTTGATTTCAGTAAATGCATTTTGTTGGGATCTGTGATTTAAGAACATGACCTTTTCTACCAATCATAGGTTGCCAGTGACCATGGTGACATCCAGGCAGTTCTGAATTATAGGTTGCCAGGCAATGAGACATAATATGCCAAAATCTCAAGCACTCTGCAAATGTTATTGCACTGTTAATGTTCAGTTAAATCTTTACAGTGTAATGTATAAATCTATTCCCTACAACATAATCAAGCAAGGACAATAACAGTAGATGTAATTATCAGAAATTGTTATCCATTGCAAAAATTTAAATAAAAGAACATAAATTTTAAATACATCAGATGCCAACTTTTCTTCTTTTCACAAAGGCTATATAACAACAATCAATTGAAAAATGATAAGCTTCTCCATTGCACTAATCTGATCAAAGCACAGAAATTTCAAGCAAATCAGATGATTAAATTGATCAAGGGCAATAACTCCCTTAGTTATTTCAGCAATCCCAGTAATTCAATAGAATTCTTGGTATGGTAAATGTAGCCTGCAGAGTGTTCACATGAGTTTGTGGATGATGTTAGGTCGGATAGGGGCAACATCCTTATATCGTCGGCCTTCTGGCGACACTGGGCCAGCTTATAAATATTGTAATGTTGAACAAAAAAAGTAAGTTTGTATCCCTGTTGAAATGTGGTTATATCGTCGGCCTTCTCGCGAACCGACGAATCTGAGATATATTAAAGTATTGAGAATTACGTATTGAGAAATTTATACTTTGTTGTTATCTCTGTGGCCATAAATTAATAATATTTATTTAAATGACGTCTAGTGTCCTGATGTATATGTCTGAAATAATACATCATAAATAAATATTGTATTTGATGGCCACAAAGATAACAACAAAATATAACCACATTTCAACAGGGATACAAACTTACTTTTTTTGTTCAACATTACAATATTAATAAGCTGGCTCAGTGTCAACTCTTACACTTTCATTCTTTGGCTATTTTTATTAAGCTCTTTAGTGCTCATAAATTATTCAATAGATTACCACTTTGTATAGGCAGGTCTCGCACAGAAACTAAAATTGTACTTCCATAAATAGTTAAATTTTACAACAGATGCCATTTCTTAACTGTGTATCGGCAGTTAAAAAAATAAAAACAAGTAGTTTAATATTAAATTAGTTTTATTATATATTTTCCTATAAATATATATGATGTTCCTTTAAATACTTGGCTCAGAATTCATTTAAATACTATGTTTAAAATGATCTCAACCTAGATGGTCAAAAAATATTATAAAATCAAACATGTGTACTGCATGTACTTTACAATCTAATTTATAAGCAATTCAGACAAGTGGTGTGAAATAACGAGAAATTATTGTAATCTTGACATGACTAGCAGGCCCGGATCCAGGATTTTGTTTAGGGGGGGGGGGATACATTGGAGCAAATGGTAATCATCAGAGTGCCGCATGCTTTAGTGGTTTAGATGACCAGTCTCACTGGGGCCGGGGGGGGGGGGGGGGGTGCGTCACCTGACTAGAATTGATCATTCTGAATAAGTCTCTGATCATCATAAGGGGGATTTTTTAATTGTTGAAAATTTGTTAATATTCTGCAGGCAATATGAACATGATAACAGTCAAAACAAGCCTGCACCATCTCTAATCTTTCCTAAAAATTGTTTTGATGGGTCTCTCTTTTTTGATTTGATTGAATCCAAATCGGGAGAATATCTATTGTTAACATTTTAAATTCTTAATTAAAGTAACATTATTTAAGATATAGATAAGAACTAGCCATTCTTGCTATACTAGTTCGAAAGTAGTTGATGTAAAATGAATAATTTGAAAATTTCATTAAAATTACTCTATTGCAAGCGAAGATATTGGCATTTGAAGATTTGGGCGACGTGTGCAATAATTTCAACCACGGTCCTGGTTGATCAAAGCTAAGACTCGAAGCGTCTAGGCGCGCCATATTTGATTTATCACTGAAACGTTTTAATCTGTTTAATATCGGAGCAATCTGATGCCATCAAAGTTGATTAAGGCCTGGATCAGTTAATTAATGTCTAATTAATACTCTAGAAAACATTTCATGCCCAAATAAAGACCTGCACTAGGCAGATTTAGCTCTTGAATAATGCATGTTTAAATAATCACCTTGAGTATGTTAAGCATTGATTAAGTCAAGAAAATGATATACATGTATTGTCTGAAAAATACCAAATGATGATCACTATCAGTGGCTTTAAAGTTTAAAGGAAACTATCATTTTAGAAATATTTATGAACAATCTGGTTTAGTTTTTTCACTATGGCCAGGGGCCGCGGAGTGGGCCCGGTTTTGGGGGGGGGGGGGGGGCTACTGACCATACCCCCCCCCCCCCCCATAACACTTTTTCGCTTTTTTGAGCTTTTGGCGACATTTTATTTTCACTATTAAAAATTATTGCCTTACACAATATATAGTAATTTTTTTCGAGACTAATGAAATAATCAATCATTTTCAATCTCGTCATGAATCTTTTAATATAGAGACTTAGTGTAACAGCTTGCACAACTTTCATACTACCTGTAAAAACTAATAAAGAACAAGAAACATAACACCTGAATTGTAAGCAGTAGTAGGAAGACAGGATATGCAAGCGAAAAATCTCACTTTGGACACTTGATTTTTAATTGCAGTAAACAATTATAACTAATAATAAGCTGAGTCTAGTCCAAAGAATTCATTTTCATGCTTATTTAAAAAAGAAAGACATTTTCTATCATTTATAATGAACAAAAAACATTAAAATTACTTTTTTAACAATATAAATTTGAAATAACCAGCCAACAGTGAAGCTGATGTTCCCCGCTGAAATCCCAAAATAAACAGATGACACATATATTAATTAATCGCATTTTTTATTTTTCAATATTATCGAGGAACCAAACTATACATTAAGTTTCATCACTCTCTTTTTGATAGAATCAAGATTATCTTGTTCGAAAGCATCAACTAATCAAATTGCTTATCGCTCTGCTTACCCTCAGCAGAAAATGCTTATTATAGAACTTAGTCAAGGTATTGATGCAATGAAACTATATACCAAGTTTCATCACTCTCATTTAATTGGAACTGAAGTTATCGTGTCCCAAAGCATCAACCAATCGAATTGCTTATCTCTGCTTACCAGAAGCAGAAAATGCTCATATTCGAACTCCATCAGGGCATTGACCTAATAGACATCTACACCAGGATCTGATGGAACATCCTACCTCAATTAGAAGGAGAGTTATTGTGTCTCAAAGCATCAACTAATCAAATTGCTTATCTCTGCTTACCCTAAGCAGAGAAAATGCTCATTTTCGAACTCCATCAAGGTATTGACCTTATAAACACCTACATCAAGTTTGAACATTCTAGCTCAATTAGAAAGAAAGTTATTGTGTCCCAAAAAGTGTGCCTGACGGACGGAGGGACAGACAGAAATACAGACAGACAAACCCATTTTAATAGTCCCCTGCTGTCTTCAAAAAGTGGGGGACAATAAAATGTCCAACATATATATTAGAAAATTGACATATATCAATAATAATTTTATAATATATTACAATATTTACATGAAAGATCGACTAAAAGAGAGATTGCACTTTGCCAATTAACAGTATGTACATAAACTAAAATATAAAGAAACTAAAAGCATGTCAAATAACTAAAGTATAATGCTGAGCTGAAGTATGACATAGTGTTTTGTTCATTATTACCGTAGCTAATACTGGAATTTAATGAGGTTTAATCTTAATCCATATTTCTAATCTTAAAAACATTTTTCTGTTATGTTTTGCCATCAATTGAAGATACTACATCATGCAATGACTAAATAAGTGCATGTGTGCACCTGAATTTCAGTCTATGTAATCATTTGAATTCATTCACCGTTACAAAATCATAACCACAAGACCGTTAAATTTGGTTATTTATTGGTGTTACAGCATGAAATTATACTAAGGTAATATTTAAGTATGTACTCAAGTTTTGCATTTGTTTGTTCATTATTCTATTATTTTGATCGGCTTCTTCTATTTTGTTCTTGTCACATACAGACAACAAATAAACAAATAACATATAAATAACGTAAACAAATAGAGTGAGACCCAATCTGATTAAAACACAGATCCAGTTTCGTTTCGTTTTTTATAGTTCATAATTTTGTTTTACTTGTCTTTACTACACTTTAGGATCTGGGAGGTTTGTTATTTAACTCGTGTTCAGCTTTAAATGAGGGGTCAGCCAATCAAATTGTCTGTCGAATAGGGGGTTTGACCTCTCTTGCACGGAACTGTGGGTAGACATGAACTCCGACAGATATCAAAACAAAGCAAAAATAGATCAAAAACATAGCCACTTGCAACAACGATTCTGATTGGTTAATCGAATGACTGAGCTTATTGGGTCAAATGTCATTTTCTACGTCATAGAACGTTGTTAGATCTACATGTAGTGTAGGTCATAGAAAGTATAAAAAATTGAAACGAAATATAGATCTGTATTTCAATTAGATTGAGTGAGACCATAATTATCAATGAAGTAAATGGTGTAGGGGTATTCTTCAGACCTTGATCTAATCATAGTTATCCAGCCACATGATGGGACCCATTCAATATTAATCTGGGGCCCCGTTTCACGAAATTTAAACTAAGATAAAATCCAAATTTTAGTAATTTGATTGGATAATATTGGATTCATTTGAGCGCTTACCCAATCAAATTTGAAGTATCTACTAAAATTTCGATTTTATCTATTATAGTTAAAATTTCAAGAAACACGGCCCTGGTCTTACTCTTTGGTAACAGACAATAATAAACTTTGATTTTTACAAAACATAATATACAATATAATATTAAAATCTATTTACTTGGATTTTATTCAATAATATCATCTATATACATCAACAGTTTTGCATAGGATCGGAAAATATTTCAGTTGTTCGTTAGTATTTATGTACATAGGGAGTCCATGGACCATTATAATATCATAATATCTCCCTCTCACCCTCAAAGTCAAAGGGAATAAAAAAACAAGACCGAGAAATTATCAGGATTTGTATTAACACTGGTCTTTGCCATACATTTATCTTGAAAGTGAAATAAAATGTTAATAATCAAGTATGAGGGTGTCTTTTTTAAATTTCGTCTAAAACAACCTCATGGTTTTCAGTGAACTAAATCAAATTGTGGTCATTAACAGGTGATTCTGGTCACAACCTACGATATCACCTCGAGTGGAAGTGGACGTTAAAACTGCAGAGACGACCTAACTGGCCACAAGAAAACATTAGAGAGAATGCAAGCAGGTAGTAGACCCTGTATGGTGTTAGCCGTATGAAGTCAACATATTTACAATACAAGACACAATTCTATGGATAATTAATAGATTTATTCCATGTGTTGTTTCAACATTTCTGGTTTTATCACATGCGTCCTGGGGCCAGTTGCTCAAAGCTCCGGACATATCTTGGTAACGTGTTGTTTGTTAACTTTCCGTTAAATTTACTACAGAAAACACTATAGAATACTTTATTTTTTATATTAGCATAAATCTTTAGTAAAAATTTGCACCACAGAATGTTCAGGGCCTTTATTTCCAGCAACAATTGTTCTCTCCGTTAAAGTTAACGAATCGTTAAAGATAACGGAGCTTTGAGCAGCCGGCCCCTGGTCATTTGTTAACTTTGTATCATTTTCTTGGTAATGAAGATTGATACATCACCTTGAATAATCTTTATTTTTATACAACAATCTACAAGTTATCCAAGTACGGTGTCTCGTAATATGTTTTTCATCTACTAAATGCTACACCAAGACTAAATACATATATACATAATTAAACAAATTAAAACATTTTTAAAATGGTTCCGGGGGCCCCAAGTTCACAAAGCTATCCTAAAGTTAAGAATTTAATCAACTTTCAATCACTGTTTCCGAGAAATATCATTGATCCAGAAACACAAAACTTTGCACATAGTTTCTTATTGATGTATTTGGTAAATTAAAACACACAAATTTTATAAAGGGCTATATTTTAGATAAAATAAGGCGAACAATTTTGAGTAAATTTGGGGCCTGGAAATTGTAGCTGCCAGATCAATATTATGGACATTTCGAACATTCTTCAATTATTTATTTATTTTTTTATTTATTACCTTCTGGTCATAACAATAAAGAAACCAAACCATTTATTTCAGAGTAAGCCATGGCACGCTTATGGTGTTGTTTTGAATATTATTTACATGTACGTTCACTTGAAATTGAAGCTGCCATATCAATAATTTGGACATTTAAACATTTTTCTTATGTAAAATGAAATGTATTTCATATTCACAAACCCAATGTTAGAATATTATAATACCTAAATATATTTTCCAGAAAAATAGTAATAATTTTAAGGTGAATACCAAAAAAAAGGAAGCTTTATTTTTTCCATACTATAAGATGCATAATGTTAATTTTACAAAGAGAATGGCAAGGGGCAGTGGTTATAACTTGTATGTTGATGGAGTTTAAGAGGAGAAGAGGATGTGTCCCCTCCCCTCATGTTTTACACCAAAAGCTTGGAGATAAGTCTTCCATAGAATGAATGAATGAAATGGGGTTTAACGTCCTACTGTTATGCACTTAACCTGAGCTAATTGAAGACGGGCATACACCATACAGTGTGCTATGAGGGTAATTTTGCCCAGGCAGCGGCGCTATGGCCTACTCTTATATCGAATTCCATCTGTCAAGGGATCTTTTACGTGCAATCCAATATGTACACGGGACCTCGGTTTTTCGTCCCATCCAAACGACTAGGCAGCTGTTCTTGCCAGGCCCTCCTTCTGCATCACTGACAAGGGAAATCACGTCGGAAAAAGTCTTCCATAGCTCGTTATCAACCTCAATATCTCACTATATATAATGTACAATTCAGTAAAATACGATAGACAATAACTTGTCATGGAATTCATTGATGAGCTACAATATAGCCAAAACACACAGGGACAATGCGTGCAATATTAATGGGGGCCATCCATAAAGTACGTACGCTTGAAGGGGGGGTCACGCCAAAAGCGTACAGGTGCGTTAATTCAATGGCAAAATGTGCCTACAGGAGCGTACATTCTGAATTTTAGCCATTTTGAGCGTACGTACTTTATGGATGGCCCCATGTCATTTGTAACCTGACTGAGCTCGGTTGATTAGAAGTAGGATCCCATACCTAATGGCAATGTATATAGCAGTATCTGTGTTGGGTGAGATCCTGCCCCTCACTGATCCGCAGTGAATTTGACATCGACGAGACTTAATGACCCTTAAGTGTTAATTTTTTACCTCCAACAAACTAAATTCTAAAACATTTTTTTGAAGTATAAGAAAAATAAATAAAGATCTTTGAAGTATATATGGATAAAAAAATATTCCATATTTAGCGTAAATAGGTACAGAAGTAATCTTTTTTGGCGTTATCGACGCCATCTTAATTTCTTGGTAAACATTAAGATGTGACGTCACCCATAGAAAAAGTGGTCTGACCTTTCAAAGGTCAGTAAGACGACTGTCTTAACTCTGTAAAACAGATTGATCCTGCCCTATGAATGAAGCTGGTGGCTTGTGGGCTGCCACTGTTAGCCTTTGTCTGTTGGATCCCAGGCACTGACTTTGGGACCACATCACATTTAATGGTCAGTATTGTGCATGGTATTTAGTATATTCATTCAGCAGTAAATAAAGCCTATACATGTATAAATAATGTCTATTATATAAAATAAAATCTGTTTCAGCTTCTTGGTTTATTAGCTATCACCTTTATAGCTCCAGTAAAATCAGCAGATATAATTATCTCCCCTTGTTCTCCGCCAGACAAACCTGGTGCCTGATCAGACTTGTCCTCGGATTTATAAAACAACGCAGGATTGGGAACAAAGATGGCTGCAGTTACTACTGCATTATGAACTGAAATTAAATTAAACATAAGAATTACAAATAATAGATTTGAGTGACGAAAGAAATCATATTAGTGCTGAAATATTCAGGGTATTACTTAAAGGCCTTGATAAGATGTACGTAGTTAAAGCTAAAAGAGATCAAGCCTTCTATTGAGTATGATTTGACTCTTAATATAATGGTACGGTAGTCGTAATGATTTACAATAAACAGTAACACACAGAATTTATAAATATTCAAAGCTGTGTTTAGGCGTTTCCAAATATGGAAATTCAACTGGGATGTTTGTACATGTATTCGTCTATAAGTTTACCTTTGATAGCTTCCCAGTAATCATTTCTATCTCTTCTAGCAGACGAAAACTTGGTGTAATCATGGTGGACTTTCCATATATAAATAAAATGATCTTCTGATCCACATACCATATACTTCTCTGTTGGACTGAAAACATAAATAAACAAGATACAATAACTGATAATAATAGAATGATAAAGACAAATTTTAAATTTTGATATAAATTGATCTCTTCCAGCCTACCCATACCTATCTTTTCTTAATGATATTTATTTATAGGTAAGATTCAAGCAAATAAGTTCGATAATTGATGAATAATTCTAGGCATTTTTTATTTTATATAAATTTAATGTTCTGCAGAACATCAAACCCCATATTTTTAGTTGACACAGTTAACCACATAAAAAGCTCAACTGTAATTGAATTGAACTGTAGTTCAGTAAAGAATGAATGAATGAAATAGGGTTTAACGTCCTACTGTTATGCACTTAACCTCAGTTAATTGAAGACGGGCATACGGCATACAGTGTGCTATGAGGGAAATTTTGCCACGGCCTACTCTTATATCGAATTCCAACTGCCAAGGGATCTTTTACACGGGACCTCGGTTTTTCGTCTCATTCGAACGACTAGGCAGCTGTCCTTGTCAGGCCCTACTTCTGCATCACTGACAAGGGAAAATCACGTCGGAAAATCGAGATGAACTTTCTCTGCCAATGCAGGGATCGAACACTCGACCTCTAGGCTAGCGAACCAGCGCCTTATCCACTTAGCCACCGTGATCCCCGTTCAGTAAAGAAATAAATTCTTACCTTAAATTAGCTTTAATCTGACTACTGTTATTAGTACTTCCTTTATATTTACATGATAACGTTAAATCTCTTAAATCATACATTCTAATACGAGAATCATTCGATGTAACTAGTAACTGAAGAAAGAAAGAATAATCACTATTAAATAATGTCACCAATAAGTATTTTTGAAAGCTATATATCTTTTCATTGTTAGCTTCAAGGGGAGGGATGACATAAGTTTAGCATGTGCGTGCTGTATCATAAGGTCTGTCATTGGGTTAACTGGCGTGGTTTTGATTTCGCAGTTGTATGTGACAAGGAGTAGGGTCACCTGTCCAACCATGTGAGTTTTTTCTGTGTAATTGTAATTTCCACCATCGCATAAGGTTCAATGTTCTACAAGCATATCACTAACTCAATCTATCATTAACTCAAAGAATGTAATTTTTCTATTCTGTTGAAAAATTAGGAAGAATTATAATCACAGGGTATTGAGTTATTTTGTACTAAAATAAGAGCAAGTAAGTGATATTTTATTCACAAAGACCATCTCCTCAGTTATCCTTTCAACTTGACACTGGATTGCTCCCCTTTGTACAAAACGTTTAATCATGGTTATTTCACGAGTATTAATAAACTAAACCATTATCTTTTATTGACAGTCATTAAGGAATTATCATTGGTGGAGACAGTAGTTAGCTTATCTTATCTTCCGTTTTTATTGAAAGTTATTAAGGAAGTATAATTGGTGGAGACAGTACAGGCCCGAAGCCAGAAATCAAAATTTAGCTGACAGGGGGGCGAGAAAGATAAATTTCCGACGACAAAAAATCAATGAACGAAGGTCATCGCCGACTGCCGTAAAGCAGGAGGAGGGGAGAGCACGAAAATTAGAAGCTGAGAGAGTGAATTTAGGCCTCTATTACATGCAGGTGGCGAATGTGTCGGAAAATTAAGAGTTTCCAGCCGATATTAACTATCTCTCGCCGGAATTTTAGAGGATATGTCGTACTAAAACTTTCTCCCGGCGAAAATGCGATATAGCTAACCAGCAATTTTTTTCCGACCCAGACAGAAATATTTCGACCCCCCCCACCCCACTAGCCTCGGACCTGAGACAGTAGTAAGCTTACCTTATCTTCTGTTTGTAGAGATTCTATACCCGTTATTTTTCTACCCTTAGCATTTTTACCCCTAGTCGATCGTACATGAATCTGAGTAAAATATTTTAATTGCTGAAAAAAAAAAAATTCATTCATTATACTGTGAACAAAAATTATCAATATATCGTACATTAAATGTTAGCAAATGGGGTACAAAATTTGAAATTTAAAAGTGTAGTCAAAATTATGTAAAATTTCTTAATTCACAGAGCATCATCCCAAGAATTGAATAATCAGAAACTTTATTTTTTTAAATTCAACTCCCTTGTAAATCATTCTAGTTTTCTTATCAAAATAGTGGGAATCATGTGGCTAAGCGGGTAAGGCTTTGGCTCGCTGGCCTGGAGGTCGAGTGTTCGATCCATGCATTGGCCGAGAAAGTTTTTCTCAATTTTTCTGCGTTATTTCCCCTTGTCAGTGATGCAAAACGGAGGGCCGGACAAGGACAGCTGTCTAGTCGTTTGGATGGTACGAGAAAAAACGAGGCCCCGTGTACACATTGGCAGTTGGAATTCGATATAGACTGTAGCGCCGCTGCCTGGGCAAAATTTCCCCCATAGCACACTGTATGGCGTATGACCGTCTTCCATTAGCCCAGATTAGGTGCATAACAGTAGGACGTTAAACCCCATTTCATTTCATTTCTTATCAAAATAACTCACCTCTGTATTGTAAAATATACATTTTCCATCATACGTTCCTACAACAGCAAATTTTCCATTTTGACAAAAATTAGCTGTGGTAATAAGATTAGATGAGCCTCTAACCTCACTCCATAAAGTCACCTTTTTATCCGGTATATTCCATAATCGTAATTTACCATCTAACGATCCACTGAGGAAATAACGATCATCCTAATAAAAGGTAGAAAATATACTGAAGCTAAAACTTGGTATAGTCAGATACATTACAATATAAGCGGTTCCCATGCAAGGTAAGTCCACATTTTGCAAGAGATGAACAGAGAACAAGCCAAAAAAAAAGCTATTTTTGTACAATAATGGGCGATAATCCAGGATGTCCAACATGCTTCATTATCAAAAAAATCCAATATTAACTTTAGCCTCTAGAATGTCACCAAGATTTTTTGAAGTGATCAAGGGCCATAACTCTGACAATAATTATTGGAAATCGCTGAAAATCAACAAACTTCTTCGTCTGATGACCTTAAATACTGTGTATAAATTAAAAGTTAATTGGATATTAACTTTAGCCTCTAGAGCGTCCAAAAGCAATTGTGGCCACTGGACCGACAGACAGGTGCGAGGGCAATATACGACCACATTTCAATGTTGGTGTATAACAATCTAAATCTCAATGACAGATTATATGGCCGAATGATATGCACGTTCGATCAGGCAGGTTTCCCCCGAGTTCTTCGGTTTCTTCCTGCAGTAATGATCGAAACCATTCGCACGATCTGTGCCAAGGGCCAAATTGGAAAAAGGCCTCAGGCCTAATTTGCTACCCTTGTAAAATGATGCAATTATTATTATTATTATTATTATTATATGCACAACAGTGATATGACCATTTATCTTACCTTAGGATGAAACACAATAGCTGTCACAAAATCAATATGTTGAAATGTACACAAACATTCTCGCCGTGAAATATGCCATAATCGAACTGTTTTATCCATTGAGGAAGATAAAATAAAATAATTCTGAAACATAATAAGAAATTTAATAATCAAATTATTTAAATGAAGTGTAAATAAGCATGTAATTTCTCTACCATTTTGACAATTCAAATGATGCACATAATATATGAATATGACATGGGCAAGGATTGACACACAAGTTTTTAACCCTTAGAACCCGAAATGCCGCAAAACCATCTTGATGTTGTATAGCATATACCCGAAATGTCGGTTTTGCAGCTTGGGGTGTGTCAAGCTTCAATTATGTTGATGTCATAATTAATATGACGTCCTGTAAATCCAGGGAGGGACGTGCAACACCCCATGTATTGTCAGGATTCAAAGGGTTAAGATGTAAAGTTTTTATTTTACCTAATAAAATAATTCTGAAACATGAGAAATTTAATAATCAAATTATTTAAATGAAGTGTAAATAAGAGTCTAATTTCTCCAACATTTTGTCAATTCAAATGATGCATAAAATATATATTAACATAGGCAAGGATTGGGATTTTATATACTTACATTAATGGCATATCAAATCAACAATTTGATCATGCTGTATGATTTTCAGATGTAAAGTTTCATTTTTACCTAATGCATCAAAACAATTAGAAATAGTGAAAAGCATTTAGTCCTGTCTACATACATTAACAATAATATGACTGACCTTTGACCAGGATATATCTAAAAGGTCAGCTAGATGACCTCTATATGAGCAAAATGGCTTCTTTTTAAATGGTGCATTTGTATTTTCTGGTTCAAAACAGGCTCCCTAAAACATACAATAGAGCAATCATTATTATGGTTAAAATATATTAAAGAACTGCATCGAACAATCTTCAGGGATCACGTGGCTAAGTGGGTAGGGTGATGGCTCGCTAGCCTGGAGGTCGAGTGTTCGATCCCTGCATTGGCCTAGAAAGTTCATCTCGATTTTCCGGCATGGTTTCACGGAGGGCCTGACAAGGACAGCTGCCTAGTCATTCGGATGGGACAAAAAATCGAGGTCCTGTGTACACATTGGTGTGCACGTAAAAGATCCCTTGGCGGTTGGTCTTCAATTAGCCCAGGTTAGGTGCAGAAGCGTAGGATGTTAAAACCCCATTTCATTCATTCAATCTATAAATTGTAAGAAATGGTCAACTTGTTCTGTCCCTCAAATACTTAGATAATTGTATATTAAATTAGTGCACTCACAGAAATATCGAAAAATTATTTCAAGACTTACATTAGTTTCCTTAAATGAAGCATCGGAAGTGGTGGAGTTGAGACTTTCATGTGATTGAGCTGGGGACACTTTTACTGAAAAAGAAACGAATAAAATACACACGATCAAAATTTAGTTTTTTTCAACAATAGATAATTATATTCTAAAGACTGGTTGCCATGCTACAAAAGATAAATCCTAATAGCAATAGCCTTCTTTGTCTCAGGAATATAAGCACAAATGATAACCTTAGCCTAAAAAGCACTAACCAAACCTTTCAAAGTGTCCAAGGGCCATAACTTTGTCTTCTGAACATCAACACTGTATATATTAAAGGCCAACTACTTACCATCAGAATATTTTTGCCGTAAATCATCAAAATGAGAATAAGCTGATTTTAAAACCCATATACGTAAAACACTATCTTGACCACCTGTTGCCTGAAAACAAAAACAACCAAAACATTTATTCAATCACTATTTAACCAATGTCAGACCACATTTAAAACTATTTGTGTAAATAGGCAATTGTCCTTTACGTAAATGTAACCAAAATATAATCGTAAATTTCTGCAATTCCTTTATTCAGGTGATCTGTATATACATTGTTAGACTTTAGTTCTGAAATTATACCGCCTCAGCCATTAAGATGTAGTATCATTTAAGATATGATAATGATCAAAAATAATGAAACTTTGTCTGAGATCATCAACCTTTGTTTTAAACTATTCCACTGATCTTCTTTGATTGGCATTTAGTAATTGAACATAATAACACAAGGTACAATTTTATGGATACACAATTACTGAGTTTGATACTAAGCGACGTTTCGACGAGGATACTCTCGTCTTCATCATTTGCTTGATAAAGATGAGAGTATCCTCGTCGAAACGTCGCTTAGTATCAAACTCAGTAATTGTGTATCCATAAAATTGTACCTTGTGTTAGTCCATTGATGATTCTATTCTCTGAATAACATTGAGAGAAAAGATGAGTTTAACGTCAAACTGTACAAATGCAAAGCTACTAAATATATTTGTGGAATATGCCTTACCAATAAACGGCCACAAGGGGAAAATTTCATTGTCCATATAGCACCCTGGAACAGAAACAAATGATCATGGATTATAGCGCTCTTGAGCAACTAGTTAGTTGGATATTCAGCGCTTTATAAATAGATTATTATTATTATAATATAAAATATTTCACAAAATAATGATATCTAATTATATTACACAAATACTTAATTAACGGGAATTTGGCAGAGCATCCAGATGGGTGCTCGGGGGAGGGGGCTTAAAAAGTATGTGAAATAAAATGGGGTTTGACGTCTTACAATTCAGCACCCACCTGTCTAATAAGCCATGCAATGTTCCCTTTGGGAAATTTTAATTGTGCTGCTTATGATATACAGGACCTCAGGTATTTCCTCGACATCCAAATAACTAGACCCCCCCCCCCCCCCCTCCCCAAGGTTCTCTGATCTCCACCACTGCAGAATCCTGAGTAATTTTCTCAACCAATACTGGGATCCCGGTTGGTATAAAATCCTGGTGATGCCAGTTTATGAGTTGATAATAATTTAGATATAAGATACGTACAACATGTTCTCCACTCATATCTTGTAACATCTGTAACTGTGTAAAATCATGTGGTCCTTTGTTATTACCAGATGATTTAATCTGTAGAGTTAAAATAATCAATTATAAATAAAAATATCACCGAAATAATTGTCTAGAGAGTTAAAATAATCAATTATAAATAAAAATATCACTGAAATAATTGTCTGTAGAGTTTAAATAATCAATTATAAATAAAAATATCACTGAAATAATTGTCTGTAGAGTTAAAATAATCAATTATAAATAAAAATATCACTGACATAATTGTCTGTAGAGTTAAAATCATCAATTATAAATAAAAATATCACTGAAATAATTGTCTGTAGAGTTAAAATAATCAATTATAAATAAAAATATCACTGAAATAATTGTCTGTAGAGTTAAAATAATCAATTGTAAATAAAAACATTACTGGTTCAAAACTTTTTTTAAAGAACAATTTAGTATAATCTAAAAAAAAAATCTCTTGGCACAATGCTCTTATAATGTCAAATAACCAATTGAAATCTTAGAAACTACAGAATGTAGATTGTTCATTAGACTTTCTTCCATTACATGGGCAATAATAACAATCAAAAATTGCAAGTTTCAAAAATAAATTTTAAAAAGCTTCTGAGTTATGTTATGCTCTAGTTCCTCCCAATTTTACATTTGTAACCGAATTGAGTTTCGGTATACAATAAAAATTTTTTACCTTAAATATTTTTCCATCAAATGACACTTCCTTTTCTATACTTTGTTCTTCTCCATGTAAAACTAAAAATATCAAAACACTCATATCATTTGATACAAAAAAGGATTTGTAAGAGGGATTGTATAACTTTTGAAGTATTAAGTCACAAATTATCTTTGTACTCAACTTTCAATCTCTGTTTATGAGAAATATCTTTGCTCCAGAAACCCAAACGCTGCACATAGGTTCCTAATGATGTATTTGATACATTAAATCAACAAAGGTTTTATAAAGGGCTATATTTAAGTTAGAATAAGGGGAACAAATTTGAGTAAATTCTCAACTTAAGTCTGAGAATGCTTTGTGAACTCGGGGCCAGATCTCCATAACATTGGCCTATCTACTTTACAAAAAAAACTATAAATGATGCAAACAAATTATGAAAATGTTACCATTATCAGCTGCACTTTTAACTTTTTTAACTGTTCTACCCATTTTTCTTCCTAAAAACTTCTTCAATTTAATTCTGAAAAAAAAGAATTTCGATTTTACTGAGGACATACTACCACAACATAGCAATGTTATCAATCTTTGAAATGTTATCAATCTTTGAAATGTTAAATTATCAAATTCACATAAAAACTTTAATCGCAGTCACAGGCATATTTCATTAATTTTAGAGGTTCCTGACCGGAATTCCACGATTCAATATAATCAGACAGTTAAATATGCATTATGCAAGAGTTAAATCTGCCTATCGCAGGTCTTTCTTTAGGCCTGAAATGTTATCTAACTTGCTTACACATTCTTTACTTATCCAGAACATAATCAACTCTCGATGTCAACGCCAGCCTGCGATATTTACAGGATTATGATCTGATTTGTGCTCAACTTTCATTCATGATTTAATTATCGACACTATGTTTTTTATTGTACCGATCTATGCGGCAAACTAGCAATAAGCCCATCCCCATTTGGCTGTCCTCGAAAATTTAATGATAGTCCTTTTTCTAAATCAAAACCGGGACATAATCTAGTGTTGATATTTATTTTTTCTTAATTAAATATAACATACTCAATCTGAGTACATTAAGCCATGAGAAATTTGATGTTTTAGTGACAAATGCTAATGGTGCATTGTTACAGTAACTAACTCTTCTCACAATACTTCATTATCACAATTTAGACTTACGCTTTTGCTTTGGCTTTAAGACCGGATGTACCCAGGGTTCCCTTTTCAGATCGTGTGTCTTCTTCATCTGATCCCATACCAGTTACTATAGACTGACTGAAAAAATACAGAAAATTAGGACATTAAACCCCATTTCATTATCATATTCATATCTGGGGATCTTGTGGCCAAGTGGGTAAGGCGCTGGCTCGCTAGCCTGGAGGTAGGTTATCGATCCCTGCATTGGCCGAGAAAGTTCGTCTCAATTTTCCGGCCTGGTTTCCCCTTGTCAGTGATGCAGAACGGAGGGTCTGACAAGGGCAGCTGCCTAGTTGTTCAGATGGGACAAAAAACTAAAGTCCTGTGTATACATTGGCGTGCACGTAAAATATCCCTTGGAATTCGATATAAGAGTAGGTCGTAGCGCCGCTGCCTTGGCAAAAATTTCTCTCACAGCACACTGTATGCCATATGCCCATCTTCAATTAGCCCAGGTTAGGTGCAGAAGAGTATGACGTTAAACCCCATTTCATTCAGTTCAAATTCATATCTAGCTGCCTTGTTATCCCGATAAAGGCCTAATATGTAGATAGCTACAACATACTCCAGCAAACATTTAAAACCAACCAATCATGCAGAGCTACTTACTTATCATCAGACTGAAATTCTTGAGCAAGTTTCATTATATGTAACGCCAATGGATTTAATGTAGCTGGTATTTTTTCATCAGCAACACTTAATGGTATTTTATCTCCTGTATCTAGGTCTAATATCATCACAGAATCCAAAATTTCCTACAAAACAAAATAATACAATTAAACATTTATATCCAAAATAACAAAATACATTACAGCTCTAGAAACTACAATTACAGCGGTTCTATATATACAAGTAGTACACAAGCAAGAGCTACATTGTTAAGAGTTATGCCGAACTTCAATTGATACTAAAACTTGTAATTTTGAAGTCATTCAGCATTGTTTCTTTCTCGTATTTAGAGCATAGTTTTTGTTTTAAATCCTATATCATAGCTTCAATCTATTCATATATTTTTCAAATGTTTTTGTTTTAATTCCTATCGATTACTATCAAAATGTTTTGCCGTTGCCATATTTCTATAACTCAATAGTTTTTGTTTTAAATCCTATATCATAGCTTCAATCTATTCATATATTTTTCAAATGTTTTTGTTTTAATTCCTATCGATTACTATCAAAATGTTTTGCCGTTGCCATATTTCTATAACTCAATAGTTTTTGTTTTAAATCCTATATCATAGCTTCAATCTATTCATATATTTTTCAAATGTTTTTGTTTTAATTCCTATCGATTACTATCAAAATGTTTTGCCGTTGCCATATTTCTATAACTCAATAGTTTTTGTTTTAAATCCTATATCATAGCTTCAATCTATTCATATATTTTTCAAATGTTTTTGTTTTAAATCCTATCGATTAGCCTACTATCAAAATGTTTTGCCGTTGCCATATTTCTATAACTTTAATAGTTTTAAACTGTAGTGATATTTTATTACCTGATCTGTCAAAGATCTTCCTGAATTAGACCTCGGACGACATGTTGATGCACTAGGAGACAATGACAATGACTGATCTACACTCTTTTTCTTCGGTCTCATGGTTGGACGTAGTGATTTTTTACGACCAGATTCTGTATCACTTCCCCCTAATAATTCATCATCTGTCACTTCTTCAAATGAGAAGATATGCATGTCCAGTGAATCAACGTCAGGATCTAAATGCTTGGCATCCAACTCTGCTTCCTAAAATTCATGACAGAAAAATTGTGTATTAACATCTCCAAACTGATGAACACCAGAAAATAATTATACATATAGAACAATTAATTCAAGACAATAATTATATGCATAAAAAAAACAAATTCAATGCCTAAGGAATCAATATGAAAATGTTAAAAATATTCTGCATCCTCCGCTGACAACATAAACAAGCCACCTCCACACCAAATCAATAGTCTATCTTTCGTTGATTAATTCCATAGCAACGAGGCAAATTCCATAAAACAACATTCATTCTCAATAATATTTATCTAAAAGCTAAGGTTTCCACATTTTCAGTGTTCAGGGAAAACCTGCATAGTACAGTACATTTGTGTCTCTCTAATATGCAGTATATTACAAATTTTTGAACATAAGTTGCGTGCTGGATTTTTTACGAGAGAATGTAATTTTACCTGGGATGTTATATGTCTTGTTCCACCAATCACACTGTCTATATCAAGAGATGCCACTGCATCATGGGACTGTTTATTTGAAGTACTTGGAGTAGGGGGAGGTAATCCAGGGTTCATGATTTCTGACATGGATGAAATACTATCCTAGAGAATCACAAAAGAAATAACAACATGACATTATTGTCAGGAAAAAAATATACACCCACAACCTGCAAGGCCACTTACTACTACCTACAAATAAAATTGAGAGCTGAATTGCGTACGGAGCTAGAAATTCTTCAGAAATAAGTAAAGTATATTGAAATGAGAGAGAGAGAGAGAGAGAAATGAGGTTTAACATCCACTCAACACAATAAGGTCATTTCGGGACTAACATATGTTTTTAAAAATTTTATTTCAATAATTCGCTCGCGCGTAGGGGTCTTTAGCAGTGGGGGGAAACCGGAGTGCCCGGAGGAAACCCACGAGGTTGAGAAGGCGCCCCTATCTCCATGCCACATACGCTCACACCAGGACTTGACACAACAGCCGCAAGCCAGAGGTGGCAGGCCAGCTAGAGGTCGAAGCGCGGCACTCTAGACCACTAGGCCATCCCAACCCCCATATTGAAATGATCGATCATGTTAACAAATGCAACTTATTAATGTCAACTGTATAATCAGATTATTTTGAGAAGTGGTTGTATATAAGCTTATAAAGGTTGTTATCATATCCTGTATTTATTATATATATTCTGTAAATCTAATGAGAGAGAGAGAAATGTGGTTTAACAACCACTTGACACAAACTGTCATTTTGGGACTAACATATGGTTTTTAATTTTTTTATCAATAATTAGCTTGGGCGTAGGGGTCTTTAGCAGTGGGAGGAAACCGGAGGACCCGGAGAAAACCCACGAGGCTGGACAGCTACTCCTTGCCACATCATCCGGGGATACGAAACCACGCCAGTTGACTCAATGACAGGCTTTATGATACAGCGCGCGCATGCTAACCATTAAGCCATCCTACCCCCCCCTTAAATCTAATGAAAAACATACATTACATGTATTGTTAAAAAAAAAATTTCTACAAAATTTGAGAGTAAAATTAAAAGAGTGATTTGATCAGCAATAAAAAATACTAGAAATCATTCTTCATTACACCCATTACTTACAGAATCTTCATTACTTCTCCGTTTTCTTCTAGGGGGAGCTACTGGTCTTATAAACGATGTAGGAGGTGTTCTCGTTTTTGTGCTTTGTACAATATCTGGTTCATTACTGGCGATTTGTTCTTCTTTAATAATATGGTCAACGACAACTTCCGCCGACGTTGATATATTATCCAGATCAAATGATAGCGATTTGTCTAATTTACCTTTCTCAGGATGAAATTCACTAATATTTGTCTCTATATTATCCCCACCAATTTCACAAATACTACTTGTGTCTAAAACCAATTGCGATGTGTCCCTTGGTAGATCTCCAAACGAACCGGATCGTTTTCTTCGCAAACGTAATAAATATTCATCACAGTCCCCCCAATTGTTTTCCATTTTCTCAATGGTGTGTGATTTCGTGCCCGGGGTATTGCAGTCATTTCTGTTTTCCGATATAGAACTGTCGTCTGTAGATTCTTCCACGGATATTGTCTCGGTTGTTTTTACTGGTGTACTTTCTGAACCAATCAACTGTCTCATTTCAAACAGTTTTCTTCTTCGTATTTCATCTTCACAAACACTTTCAACTGTGTCCTAAAATAAATTCTTGAAAATCTAAAACCTGTTGAAATAGTTTGTTGTAACAGATGAATCAAGATACAAAATGGTAATATTATTGAGAAGAAAGAAGTTGAAAGAGGGGGGTGGGGGAGCTGGCAGGTACTCGTACAGAACATTTAACTCTTATTTCCAGAATTTTGTGTAGTCGCACACTCTTTAGAATGAGACGAAGAGAAGTCCCTATGTTGGACCCCTAGCTATCACAATTACTTGATTTGATAATTGTTTAGTGTTTGCAATGTCTATTTTCTGTCTTGTCCGCAGGTTTATCTTGTAGATTTTGTTTTGTTGGTTTGTTTGTTTTGCGTGTAGTGCAGTCCTCCTGCATTTACTATTTGACCGTGTTATGGAATTCAATAGTAAATTCCGCAATGGAATTTGAATATATCCTGTGTATTAACATTACAAGAGAGAGAAATGGGGTTTAACATCCACTCGACACAAACTAGATCATTTCGAGACTAACCTTTGGTTTTAATTGTATTTCAATAATTCGCTTGCGCGTAGGGGTAGAGGTCTTTAGTAGTGGGAGGAAACCGGAAGACCTGGAAAAACCCTATGAGGTTTGATAGGCGACCCTACTCCATGTCACGTACGACCGGAGATTCCAAACACACATGCTATCCATTCGGCCATTCAACCCCCCTTAACATTACAAATGCTAGTATGGCTGTGTAAGTCTTCTCACCTCAAACTCAGCTGCTTTTTTCTTTCGTAAGATTGATAATCTCCTCTCAAGATCCTCATCTTCTTTCTTTCTTCTGTATGAAAAAATATATGAAAGACAAGGACAAGAATGTAGTGGTAATGCTATTAATTTGAATTATCACCCAATAATACATTTGACAGTAGATATCGCTTGTGTGATAAATTACATAATCTACTGTGATATATACACAGTGGTGATATCGCTTTTCATAAATTTGATTGGTCAATCAAAAAGGAACTACTTTCTTTTATTTTAAAGAAACCACTTTGTTTAAGTAAAGAGTGACTTTTTTATAAAAAAAAAGGAAACTGCTTTTATTTAATTGACCTTGAAGGAAAAAACTGGGTCAGTATATAGGACTATACAATAGCTAAACTGCTTTCAAAAAATGATGTATCACTACGCTGTAATGTAATAAGGTTCTATAAAAGTGAAATCTATACCAAAGAATTATATTTATTTATTTGTGCATGTAAGAAAGGATTGGGTGATAAATAAAATCTCCAACTCGTGTTTTTTGATACCAAAAAATATCAACACTCGTTGATAAAGTAAAAAAACTCGGCAGAGCCTCGTTTTTTTTTACTTTATCAACTTGTGTTGATATTTTTTGATATCAAAAAACACTCATAGGAGATTCTCTATTTCTTTTTCAATTTAAATAAAGATTTTCCTAGGAAACTCTCCTGATATCAAAACTAATTTTATTGTCTGTGACAAGGACAAGAATATAGCGGTTATGTTATTATTCTGGATTATTTTTCAGTTTAAATAAAAAAATTCCTAGGAAACTCTCCTGATTACAAAACTATTTTTATTGTCTGTGAGTAATCCCCCTTGACATACAAATCCTGATGGAGTGGGGTCAACTCAGGCCTAGCCTGTTCCTCAGTCCACTTTCAAATTAAATAAAATATTGTTTTTAAAAACATTTAGTTTTTATTGCAATTATTTATATAATTACTTTCAAATTAAATAAAATATTGTTTTTAATAACATTTAGTTTTTATCGCAATCATTTATATAATTACTTTCAAATTAAATAAAATATTGTATTTAAAAAATGATGTTTTATTGCAATCATTTATATAATTACTTATTATCAAATCTTTTTTACACAGCACACAAATCTAAGAGAACCAAAATAAAACTTACAAATACAGCTTTAAATTTAAAATTGTTATCCAGCATTATACTATAAACTTACCGCTCTTCAGCCCTCTTCTTTAACTCCAATATTCTTTTTTCTTCCTCTTCAAAATCACTTAACTAGAACAGAAAGAGAAAAGCATATGTAGAAATTCTAATACCATGACAATTAAAATATTGAAATCTAAAAGTAAATGCAGGAGGACTGCATATACCTGCGGACAAGACAGAAAATATTTAAGTTACATGTACCACTCTAAATATTCGACTTTCTGTTGCACAATTAAAAAGAAGATTAAGATGATAAGGTTGATGAGTTATTTTTGTTGATCTTTTAATCACTGTAAAAAATAACTGGAACAGTAACAATCACAGTAACAATATCGGTAACACTATCCGTAACACATTAACAGAAACAGGTCACAAATAAATGTACTAATTATTACTCATTAATCACACAGGTTACCACAATACACACAGACATTCCAAACCAACGAGACACACATCCTTCATCAAGCTACATGTATATTGTATACTATCTTTATTTAATAAATATATTGTCTCGCATTTGACAACAGGATCAAATATGTCAAATGTAGACTCAATGACTTGAGAAAACTGATGCAGTATAGTTAGAGAATCATCAGAATCAATCCATTTCACAGCCTCTTTGATAGACCACATAATGTCCTCAAGAGTCAATATCTTACAGTTTTCAACTCTTGATTTCTTTGTTCCAGAGACAAGGAGCTTTCAAACTAAATCAATCAGTAATTAATATTTAGAGAGTCATTTAAACGAGTCAAATCAAAAGTAAGGCTACAGAACTTGTCAATAGCTACATGTACATTACAATGTATGTAGTAAATTTAAATACTCACTGTTTCTGAACTTGCAGTAAATCTTGGTGATGGAACTGCTAGAAATGATCTACCAAATAAAGGAAAATATAATCAAGCATTTGATTTTCCTCTTGTAATGAAAATATCAGATGAAATATCTTAACCTAACGGGCTTTTATAGCACCTTTATCTGATAATGGTACGGTAGCTAATAATTGCAATTAACTGGCGTTTCGTCTAAAACATCAATATTTTATAAAACATCATTGATGCACTTTAGTGTCCATACAGCAGGTCCATACTAATATTTATTTGCACATACTATTGTACCCAGTACATGTAAAAGGCCTAATGCATATTATTATCAATAATTATTAAAGACTTACATGTAGTTATATATAAATGTAATGAACACCACAACCAGATTTGGACCTGCAGATCTACTTTAGTCTAGACTACAGCAATTACATGTCATTTCGTTCCGGCGTCATTTCTGACTAATGACAAGTCTGACTTAAGACATTTCTGACTTACGACATTTCTGACTTACGACATTTCTGACTTAAGACATTTCTGGCTTACGACATTTCTGACTTAAGACATTTCTGGCTTACGACATTTCTGACTCCAAAAATTATGGTCTTGACGTTTCGGAATCGGGTGAGTGACATTTCGGACTCAGGTTTAGGTGACGCTTCAGACTCAGGAATAGGTTGAAAGGAAAGGTGGAACACAACTGTCAAATCAATTTATAATAAAACTAAAATGATTTTTAAAAAATTAACATGCAGGTAAAATTTACTGCTCGCCATCAAGTACAGCATGTGGAGTCTTGCATCATGCACCTACGGCAAAATTTCCAATGTTGAATTTTTACGTAAAGAACGTTTTATTTCTTTATATCTGTACTAACCAGTGCTCACTCTGGGTTCCATTTTTTTTCCCCGCCAATTTCTCTTTTTAATTTTTTAGCTATATATTTCTTCCGCCAAATTTTTAAAAAAAAAATTCAGTAATTTTTATAACTTTTTTTTTACAAAAATACATACACATTTTACAATTTACAATATTCTTCTCTGCTTTTCCATTCATCTCTGAAATATCTACCTTTTCTAAATGCCCTTAAGATTTTACGTAGTTTACTAGTTAACGTCGCTCTAATACAACGAGCGATTGACACCAACTGCTAAATAATTGCACTCGAATGTAGTACGTGCTATCGGTCATTCCCATCGAAATATACGTCAACATTTCTAAGCGTTTTGATTTATTTACTTAAAAACATAAACCCCATTCAAAATATGATAATAAATCCGACAATATGCCATCAAAATGTTGGTGATGGAATACTAAAAAATCTGACAATCTTCTAACGGACGTTGAAATTGAAGTTCAATCTTTCGTTTACGACCCATGGCATATGATTCGACAACCTCAAGATTATATACGCATTTACAAACTGTAACAACATATCTGGTTTCATTTATTAATGATACCGGCAACTTTAGTGAGAAATATATCAAACAGCAGTCATAATCTAATAATCCAAACGAATCGACCGAGTATTGTTCACCGTGTCCGCCATTTTGAATAATAGAAACCATAAAAAAAAACGCTGATTCGTATTGAAAACAAATAATCAAATCTTTTGTCTCTTAATTAGTTTATTACTACTCTTACTGTATATACTTATCAACACTAATGATCAAGAGACAAAGATAGGTCTATAGATACCTAATTAATTTTTAATTGACTCACTGTCAATGAACCAACAGGTTTATACAGCGTGGAAATCAAAGCTTTGTGTCATTGTGACAAGAAAAAATTATTGCCAAAGGTAAAAAAGAATCGCCATGTAGGAAAAAGTTATCGCCAAAAAATCCGCCAGATTGAATATTTTATCGCCAAGATTATATTTTTATCGCAATTGGCGGAAATGGCGATCAACAGCGTGAGCGCTGGTACTAACACATGATAATAGTAATAGGCTCAACCAAACGATAATACATTGGTTGCATTTAGGTTTCTTTGATAATCATTGCTCCCCATAACAGTTATATATTTGTTTAAAGGGTCAATCCCGATAATGTTTTTGAGAATAAAACTGCTTAATTTCGTGTTAAAATCTATTAAGATCCCCTACCTTAGGGCCGAGAAACTAACTCAATATCTGTGATACGTTTTCAAACAACTTAAACCCACCAGTCTTCATCTTGAAATGGAGTCAGGTGTCCGAAACTGTATTATGCGTTGATTTGATAAAACAAGATTTGTATTTTATAAAAATAATATGTCGGCGAAATTTACCTTTTGTTATCAAGTACAGACCATGGATCATTCACCGTGTAGACTTATAAGGAACGGGAATCGATTATCGGGTCACCTAACGAAAGAATTGACCCTAAATCGTAAAAGGGTTACGTGTCCGGATAAGCTGTTTTAACGTTCACGACCAAACGACTCAATATTTTGAGCTGAAATTTTGAGTCAGGGTATATACACCATTCTTCTATATTTTGGCGTTTAAATTTCAAACGTACTCAGACTTTTATTTTTGAGGCTCTGTTCTATTCGGGACTGTCCCTTTAAAACGAATAATATGCTGATGAATTTATTTGAAAATGACAAAAACAAAAGTATATATACTCCACATGCACTCTTTTTTTTACAAGCCCCTTGTTAAGGATAATCTGTAAGCTGCACGTTGACATGCATTCCTCGACAAGCTTGTCGTAGATGGCAATACCAATCGATAAATTAGTGTGTACAAAGATTTTTTTTTTTAAGGTGAATAAAAGAAACGACGCTGATCAAAGTGGGATAATTGACTAATAAACCGATAATCCTGATGTTATTGTAGTATGTGCAAAGAAACCTAACGATTCTTTGGTGGATGAGGTAAAACGCGAGTTGTCAATCATCGATAATGCCTTAATATTAATGCCGTTCGTGTGCAGACTGCAATTATTCTGTTTCACAAAAAAACATTAGCAGTCTGAAAAGTCATCAAGTAAGTCCAAAAAGTCGTCCTACTGAGTCCGAAACGTTGTCTGTGTTGAGTCCAAAAAGTCGTCTGTTGAGTCCGAAATGACGGGGGACAGAAATGTGCTACTGAGTAACTGAGTACCACTAAAAGATTGTTCCTGTGACAATCTATTTGAGATGTGTGACTTGTCATTTTATTTTAATAACAACGAAATTGGCCAGGACAGTAATGAATTATCACTATAATATTGTCGCTGACATTATTATGTCTGACTGCACTACAGTCTCATCTGATGATCTGTCAAGTCAGTTGAGCACTGATTCTGGACGGGTCCTTTTCTGAACCACTGAGTGACTGACTGACAGTGACACTTGAGTTTCAGTTTGACAGCAGGACTGAGTTTACAACCAAATTGTCTACCGAAATAAAGCGTTACCACGTACTGGAATGGTGTACTATCCTCTGCATCAAAAAATTCATCTTGATCGCTATCAGAAGACATCGTTGAATCTTACAGCATATTTACATACACAAAATAAATTTTGAATATTGTAAATGTAAACAAATTTCGTGGAATTCAGTACGTCGCCATATTGGTTTTTCATGCCAAATCTCGCAATTTTAAACGCGTGACTTTTAATTATTTCACTGAAGAGCACTTTATATTTTGCAAATACATTGAAAATTTGACATAAAATTTTTCTTTGATAAAAATTTTGATTCATCTTCAATTATATCAATAATTATTTTTAAAAAACCGGGTCGCTTCTTCTACGCATAACATTTCCCAGAATTCTTTTAGGGTATTCCAAAATGGAGGAACTTGTGGTTGAAGTTTGTGGATCTAACGGGGCATTTTACAAGGTATAAAGTTATTTCACGTAGTTATTTTTTAAATTTTATAACATCTATGGATTAAGAAAGCTTTATTCGCCATAATTATGACCATTTATGCGTGTAATTATGTAAACATTGGGATATAAATTCAGCCGTGCATGAGGCCGGCAAAACGGCGTGTGCTGCTTTCATTTTGCCTTATTCGGAAGAATTCCCAAGAAATAACCTGAAAATAATCTATAATCCTAGCGCAAATAAGGAATGATTACTCAATTTAATTTTGAATATGAGACCAATACACTATTCGAGTTTTTTGTATGCAATTGGAAGATAACATCCCCTTTCAGTCAAGTCATGCAATGACTCGAATAAGTTTGACCATAGATAGATAGAATCGAATGGTTTGACCAATCATTCAATCAACAATCAGTTAATCAATTTTCCAAAATTGTTATCCATTTATACTTTTTGGTGCCTAAGTACCAGGCATCTATTTTACAAATTCCCACCATCCAAGAGATGATGATTGTTGGATGTATTCGTAATGCCTTTAAGGCCCTTGGCCTTATTTTGCGGTATTAAAACAACAGTTGGTTGGTAATCATAAGTTTAATTTTAAAAGCTTTCTCAAGTTTCTGCTAAGCAGTCAGGTCAAGAATTCAGATTGAATAGAATTGAATAAATAAAGTTTGAGTTACATGTAATAACTAATAGTTTGTCTTGGTCTCGACTTATTTTGTATTTATTGGGATATTTTATGAGATACAGGTTGTCATATATTCCTTTTGACAAACCAAATGTTCATGAAGACAAGAAAAAAGATACCGGTTGTAGACAAGTGGTCATATTTTCATTGTCTTGGCGCACAAGCAGGGGTCTTTCCTGTGGGAGGAAACCCGGGTACATGTACCAGGTTGAGATGGCGCCACATACGCTAACACCAGGGATTGTAGGCAGCCAGCTAGAGCTCGAAGGGTCTAGACCACCAAGTTATCCCTCCTCCCCCCCCCTCCCATTCTAGTGACGTTCTTTAAGTATCTATGGGTGCGGGTCGTTTCATCCACTTTGTTTTTGTAATGGCGCCACATACGCTTACACCAGGGATTGTAGGCACTAGGCAGCCAGCTAGAGCTTGAAGTGTGACACTCTTAAGAGTCTAGACCACTAGGTCATCCCTCCTCCCTTCCTCTCCCTTCTCCCTCCCATTCTAGCATGACAAGGGTGTTCTACTGTTCTTTTAGTATCTATGGATGCAGGTCGTTTCATCCCAGAACCATTTCCCCCAGGCTGTTTCATCCCAACTTATCTTGTGATAGGACTGTTTCATCCCCTGGAGGCTGTTTCATCCACTTTGTTTTTGTATTAGCTACTCTATTTATTTCAAGGCCCAGATCGGTAGCTCTTGTAATATAGACATCCCAAACTTGCTGTGAATTTTCAATTTTGTATTCAATGATGCATGGGATTCATTAGTTCATTGATAATTTCAAATATAATTCACTCGTTACACATTCTAAACAAAACCTACTTGTATGTACATTGATAATACCTCCTTGATTCTTTTAAAAAAGTAAAATCAACCAGTCAGATTTTCTAAACAATTGCTACCTTGACAGTGCATGTAAGCTCACTTCCTTGATTCTTGAAATAAAATTGACCCATCAGACTTTCCAAACAGTTCCTCTGCAGTACGGCTTAGAAGTAGAATCCAACTATTATACTTCCTAGACAATTATACTTTCTTGATTCTTTTAATAAATACTTTCAGTTTCTTAATGTTGAGTCCAGTTCTCTTTACCATAGGTGGTCTTCTTAATTTGTGTCAAGGGGAGTTACTCTCCTCCCAACATGTGAATTTCTACTCTTGGTTAATAAATGTTGTTGAAAAAAATGTTACATTATTAACTTACATGTACATGTAGTACCTAATCTTGTTTAATATGAAAGAGCTATTATATCTACTCTTTTTAATTTTTATAGGCTATTGTAAAAGATGTTTTGGAAGATGAACTTATTATTTGTTATGAGCATAAGTGAGTTTATTTTTATAAGTATTTTGTTCTTCTAATTCAGATACTTTGATGGGTCGTAAAATACAAATGTAATGCCAACCTTTGCTCTTGAAGAACCTTTATTTCAATTAACGGTACATTAATGTACTGGCAACATGCATATTATTTATACAGATGGCAGAAATATTAACTTCTGTAATGATTTCATAGATACTTTATTTATATTTTATTATCAGTTGAACAAGTCACTGTGCAGTAATTAATATTCTACTCTCAATCTACATGTAGGGATAAATTGATAAATGTAAATCACATAGTAATTCAATTTGATTGAAACATACATGTAGATCCTGTTACATTTCTCATACTACTAATTTTATTGTATTTGTTTGCATGGCAGTAGGATCTCAAGAGTTTTTATTAACCTTGTACTGTACATGTATAACATGGTTAGTTAGCCACACCAATTAAGTAATTCATAGAATTTAACCATCAGGCTCTATCAATGAATTTGAAACATAATCAATATGATTTATTGTATTGGATATTGACGATAATTGTCCTTTATTTCAAGAGAAAATCTCTAGCTAATCTGACATGTACTCTTGTGTTCTTGACAGTTCGAAGGCAGATGAAAAAATTAGGTTTCTTCAAGCTAGGTTACCTCCCACTAATAGTTCGCAGCGTCTGGAATATGCAGAAGGTGAAAACATTGAGGTAAGCTTTAATAATATTCAATTCATTTATCATATTGACTGTAATATAGGGCTAGAAAAACAGACATTTTGAGGCCACAGCCTCCGAATTTTAGAATTTGGCTGCAGATTCATGGCCGAATTTTAAATATCGACGGACATGTATGGCCCCCGATTAGTGCTGGTTATTTTTACTATCGATAATCGGCATTGAAATCTGACGTCTGTTTTTTCTGTAGGACTTGCGGATTCCCGCACGGGAGGATATTTCTCAAGGAAAAAATGGCCACATGCCAAATACTCTAGTTTCACTATCAAAGGGAGGTAAATCCTTTACTTCTCGATTCATAAACAGATCTCATGATTGGCTGAATTTGACTGGAAACTTGTTGCAATGGTATCTACATGATGAGCACACCAAATAAAACACAGACCTGTACAAGATTCTTTTCCATAGAGTTCTATTATTTTATCCCATGGTTAGTAAACGTCTGTCGATGCGATTTTGACCATTCTCTGGCGAAGAGTAAACATTTCAATCCGCGATTTTGGATTACATTTTCAGTTAAAAATATTAATAGCGATTGTCTTGTATATACTTTGATATTGACCTCAAATTCTCGAAATATAAGTGCAATTACCGTTTATGTACGTGAGACACTTGCGGGAAAATATCGCTCTGGTGCCACGTTTCTGGGATTTCAATACTAATCATTCTAAAAACGGTACGATAAGATTTATACCGCCAGCCCCGACTGTAAGGATGTTTTATTTTTGTAAAAGTAATAAAAAGATCTACAATAAACAGACTTAAAATGTACTGAATTACATAATTCATGACTTGGCCTTGGATATTCAATTTTTGGCCTTGGATCAAGGTTGCACTTTGGCCTACATGTATCGTAGGCCAAAGTTGATCTTCGATCAAAAAAACGTATTTCGGTCCCTGATGATATTCATTTGTTGAATGTCTTGACAGAGTTCAGTGATTAACATTTCAAGCTGAATTGGTCGATGCTTTGAGACAAGATAATCTTGATTCTATCTGATAGAGAGTATTGAAACTTAGTGTGTAGTTTGATTGCTTGATACTTCTGTAAAAAAATAAATGTACAATTAATAAATGTGTCATCTGTTTATTTGGGGATTTTGGCAGGGGACATCAACCTCACTGTTGGCTTGTTGAGATTATGGATTGTTTAGTATTTGTTATGCAATGTTAATTAGTTAAGGCTCTAGGAATTCATTAATTATGTAATTTGATCATTCTGTTGTATCTATAGGAAACAAGGAAACACACTATTTTATAGTATTAATTTACTAATATTAGGTTTGCAACAATACCTGAACATTCAAATATACATGTAGCAGGGATGTCACTAACTTTTCAAGTAACAGGAAATTTTGGTAAAGTAAGCGGCAGCAAATTTTAAGAGTCGCATATCCAAATCTACAAACAAACCAAACCGCTGCGATTGCGTTATGGCTCATGATCCCACAGGCGCCGTACGAATGAAAAGGAGTTTTTTTTTCAGAAGTTAGGCCTAAAATAAACTTGTGGTGCATGCTGAACATTTCTATTTCAGATTGTTAAATACCTACATGGGAGATGACTTTAATAGATAAACTTTTTTTTTTCATATCCTATATTTGTTAATAATATTTATATTATATCAAAAATAAAAGTAAGACAAGCATGTACAGCAATGTAGAAAAGGCTAGGTTATTACACTAAAACTATTTCAAAATCGTTCTTGTCGGACACATATATATATTTACCGAAAATAAAGGGGCTTCAATTTTATCGTCATTTAAGAAGACGGATTCCGACTATAATAAAAAAAAAAACCTGTCAACAAAATATCATATGTAATACAAATAGATGCCCGTCGCTATTTTTCAAAATTAATTCCTCTACGGTATTCAAATTTGCGTCTGCAATAATATTCCTACAAAATAAGAAAACGTGCCCACCCGTATATCTACGCCAAAGCATTCCTCTCAAATTTCGTGTCTTCGTTTAGACGACAGAACACGAAGGCAATACGTCAGTGCTGCGAATAGTTCGTGATGTCAAAAGATTGTTTGTCTTCTTTATAAAATAGTAATTTAGATTTCCATCGGGGAACCATCGACGCCGGTAGGAATGCAGCCATGCTCACCATGTTATTGTTATTTGCTCACGTGACACCTTTTTTCCCGCCAAGATGAAACCTCCTAGTTAGGCATTTTGCAATGCGAGCGGCTCGTTGGAAGTGCCAGTTTAGCCGTGTTTCTAGTTTGTTAAAAGGAGAATAATTAAACTGGTGTGTTATATCTGATAACAGTGCGTACATCGAAGGGAATCTTTCGTATGATAACAGCCGACGGAGTATTTTGTTGTCCAATGAATCGAAAAGGATTAAAATTTTGGGTGTCGGTTGGGAACGCGTGCTCTCTTCCTACACAGTACGAGAAGGGAAATGGTTCTAGCTAAAAACAAAGTCTATGTTGACATTAAGAATGAATGAAAAATACAAATTTCGCGAAATAGCCATGTAGCTGGGCAATCGGACGTACATCTTGGCGTTTCTAAATTAAATTAGTTTTATTTTATTAAAATTAAATTACTGATTTTTTTTAGCTGAAAAGTAGCCGGAAATTGAGCTAATGTAAACGGCGAAATTTGCCGGTTGCCGGCTTCTAATGACATCGCTGCATGTAGTATACTTTGTAATTCATACTTCATGATATGGTTATGTCACAGCGAAAGATATGTTAATACATAACATATACATTAGTATTACTTATAATTAAAGAGACACTGATTTGTGTACATTAGATGTCGACTATTTAGTTATAAATACTAGTAATTGGGAAAAAAAGCAATTCACCACAAAATTTGCTTCATAGCCCACTGCATGGTGTATGCATGTCTTGATTAACCCAATTTGTGCAGAAAAGATGGACATAGTAGTGTGATTAGTCACCATTTCATTCCATTTATTAGATTTAAAAGCATATCTTTTAATGAGGATGGCATCCATTATTATGGATTAAGTATAATGTACTTGTGGTTAACTATCTGGGGCCGGTTGCTCAAAGCTCCGTTATCTTTAACGATCCGTTAACTTTAACGGAGAGAAAGATTGTTGCTGGAAATAAAGGCCCCGAACATTTTTACTACAGATTTATGCTTATATAAAAAAAAAAAAAGTTTTCTATAGTGTTTTCTGTAATAAATTTAACGGAAAGTTAACAAACAACACGTTACCAAGATATGTCCGTTAAAGTTAACGGATTGTTAAAGATAGCGGAGCTTTGAGCAACTGGCCCCTGTTAGTTTACAAAAGGATCATAAAATGATAAATAGTTGTCTTATATGTATATCAAACTGGGAGAGTACAAGAAAATTAAAAAGATTTCTGAAATAAGAATTTGTGTAATAAGAATCAAACCAGTTTATATCCCTGAATCATTTTCTTTACATCATGGGTATATTTAACATGGAATGTTGTGACCCACATACAATACATGTACATGTATATAGATATAAACATAGGTAAAGGTCAGAATGACCTAGATAATATGAAGCATACATGTACACCTGAATTTGTAACCACATCAAGATCAATTTGATTCTAATCCAGCTTTCTTATATTTTCCTTGAATTAATTAATTATCTTTTCTAAAGCTGTTTTAATGCTTAGAAATCTGGAAATAGGTTTTACATTTTACATTAAGATGATTGTTATGTAATTTATAACAAATGTGAACTGAATGATAACATCTAACAATAGCTAAAAGTATCCCACACATAAATAATCAGTTTACTCAAATTTTCACACAAAATCTAAGTATATTAATTAAAATGTTAAAATCCAGACCAGGAAATAATTATCTTTAATCTACCAGTAGTCCGGCTTGAATAAACTATTCTCGGGACTTGAATCTTTATGCTGTATAAATGTATCTGCATTAAAAATATTAATTAATATTAATAATAACAATGATTAAAGAAGAAAAATCTCTTTTCAGACGAAATAAGTTTATGTACATGTACCTGAGGGATTGTGCCGGACAAAGCTTGCAATTGTCTCTAGCAATGTCTGTGATGGGTGGCTTATTTGAAAGCTTGGTGTTACCAGGTTTCCATTGTAATTACTGTTTTTCACAGAATGATGGGATTAGCTTATTATATTCCCTGTTCAAGTTTTAAAGATCAATTTCATATTTAATGTACCGGTAATTCCATATTAATATTTAAAAGATTAAAATAAAAAATGAGTCAAATTTATATGAATAGTAGCTGTGACAATCAATATAAAAATCCAAAATCAAAGAAATAACACCTAATGTAGATTGACTATTTAGTTTATTACACGATATTTCGGAGACATGTAACCTGAAGAAGGGGACTACATGTCTCCGAAATATCGTGTAATAAACTAAATAGTCAATCTACATTAAGTGTTATTTCTTTGATTTTAGAGTCAAATTTATCATAATTACTTGATTGCTTGTTTGTTTCCCTTGATCAGTTGTTAGTTACATGTAAGTAGTGCACCCATTACCTACAAAAGATAAAATAAAAATGTCATGGGGCCGGTTGCTCAAAGCTCTGTTATCTTTTAACGATCCGTTAACTTTAACGGAGGGAAAGAATGTTGCCTGGAATAAAGGCCCCGAACATTCTGTGGTGCAAATTTTTACTACAAGTTTATGCTAATATAAAAAATAAAGTAATCTATAGTGTTTTCTGGAGTAAATTTAACAGTAACTTAACAAACAACACGTTACCAAGATATGTCCGTTAAAGTTAACGGATCGTTAAAGATAACAGAGCTTTGAGTAACCGGCCCCATTATCTTTATACTCTACTCACAGATAGCTGTTGTTGACAATTGACATATTATTGTATCATGATGTTGTTGGCTGGCAACCTGTTATTGTTGTTTTGCTTGAGAAATTTTCTTGTATAAAGGATGCTTTGAGCATTGTGGCATTCCAGATTAAACAAGCATGAACAGCTTTTATATTAATTATAAAACTAATTTATTTTAATTGAATTTAAAGGTTCTTATATTTTTGTAATAAATATAAGTATAGCAAAGAAAGATCTATTAAATTCAAACTTGGAATAAAGTTACCTGTTACATTGTTAAGCCTAAATTCAGACTTTGTCAGATGTTATTTCTCTGGTACCTGTCACTTTGTCCAGCCCTGATTAGTCATATTTCTGTAATTTTCTGGATAATAGAAATACTACATACTGGTATGTTAAAAAAGGGGGTTGGGTGGGTGGCCAAATGCAAAGCGTACTGCATCATAAGGTCTGGTATTGAATCAAGTGGTTTCTATTCCCTTCTTGTACGTGACGAGGAGTAGGGTCGTCTGTCCAATCTTGTGGGTTTTATCCCCGTCCCTTGGTTTACTACCAAGACCCATACATTGACATGTACGTACATGTATGTGCAACTGATTTAATGAGATAAAATTTAACCATATGTTAGTCCTCTCTCTCTCTCAATTTAATTGTCAAGAAAAAAGTATTTCCAGGCCTGATTATATTTTTAAATATTACTTATTGAAGCTTACTTATTACACTGTTAACTATAGCAGCTTGGTGTGAAATACTCCATTTAATTCTATTTGAGGAATTCAATGATTAATGTGTTATAACTGATGGTTGTGATAGAAACCCATTTATTGTAACTTGATATGGAAGTGGTGTCTACTACTATTTTCAGTCTTGCGTTAACTGCCTGTTAAATTTCTAGATAAAGGAACATAAATGTAGACTACTTAAAGAATCTGTTTAAAAGCTTACAAATGTATTAAATTTAAACTGTAAATTGATATCCATACACATGTTCATGTTTGGTCGCCCCACCCCCCGTATTTAATATTAATGAAAACAAAAATATATTGATTCTATTAAAAAAAATTCATTGCATTGGATAATATTAATAAAAACAAAAATATACAATTTAATTTAAACTGTAAATTGATCCATACACATTTTTGTGTTTGTTTTTTTTTCCCCATAATTAATATTAATGAAAACAAAAATATATTGATTCTATTAAAAACAATTCCATTGCATTAGATTATATTAATAAAAATATACAATTTAATTTAAACTGTAAATTGATCCATACAGATGTATGTACATGTATTAGGTTTTTATACGCCCACATTTTCATGTGGACGTATTATGTCGTCGCCCCTGTCCGTCCGTCCGTCCGGATGTCCGTCCGTCCACAATTGTTTGTGGACTCTCTACAGGTCACAATTCTTGTCGGATTTCGACGAAACTTGAAATATAGGTTCATCTCCAAAAGATCTTGGCTGCTTTCGATATTGGCATGTATCGGATCAAAACTTCATGGATTATGGCCCCTGATTGTACGAAAAATCACGTTTTTAGCTTGTGGACCCTATAGAGGTCAGAATTTTGAACCGATCTTGATGAAACTTGACATGCATGTTTATCACCCAAAGATCTTGGTTCCTTTCGATATTTGCGCCTATCAGGACGAAATTGTCTGAATTATGGCCCCTGATAGTCCGAAAAATCACCTATTTTAGCTCGTGGTACATCTGGAGGTCACAATTATTATCCGATTTGAAAAACCGTTCGATTATATCACCGTTACACCCTTAGGAAGGTTGAGTTCAAATTTCGGAAAAATCGGACCAAAATTACCATACAAAATCGCCGCCTTTCGTAAGCATATACTGTTAAAAAATGGTATATCAAGGTTTTGGACCCTGTAGAGATCACAATTTTAATTCGATTTTGATGAAACTTGAAATGCATGGTTATAACCCAAAGATCTTGTTTCCTTTCGATATTTGCGCATATCGGATCGTATCTTCCTGAATTATGGCCCCTGATTATACGCAAAATCGCCTTGGTTTAGCTTGTGGTCCCGCTGGAGGTTACAATAATTATCCAATTTAAAAAATCGTTTGATTATATCACCGTTACACCCTAAGGAAGGCTGAGTTCGAATTTCGGAAAAATTGGACCAAAATTGCCATACAAAATGGCCGCCATTCGTATGCGAATACTGTTCAAAAATGGTATATCAAGGTTGTGGACCCTGTAGAGGTCACAATTTTGATTCGATTTTGATGAAACTTGAAATGCATGGTTATAACCAAAAGTTCTTGGTTCCTTTCGATATTTGCGCGCATATCAGATCGTAACTTCCTGAATTATTGCCCCTGATTATACGCAAAATCGTCTTTGTTTAGCTTGTGGTCCCTCTGGAGGTTACAATAATTATCCAATTTAAAAAATCGTTTGATTATATCACCGTTACACCCTAAGGAAGGCTGAGTTCGAATTTCGGAAAAATTGGACCAAAATTGCCATACAAAATGGCCGCCATTCGTATGCGAATACTGTTCAAAAATGGTATATCAAGGTTGTGGACCCTGTAGAGGTCACAATTTTGATTCGATTTTGATGAAACTTGAAATGCATGGTTATAACCAAAAGATCTTGGTTCCTTTCGATATTTGCGCATATCAGATCATAACTTCCTGAATTATTGCCCCTGATTATACGCAAAATCGTCTTTGTTTAGCTTGTGGTCCCTCTGGAGGTTACAATAATTATCCAATTTAAAAAATCGTTTGATTATATCACTGTTACACCCTAAGGAAGGCTGAGTTCGAATTTCGGAAAAATTGGACCAAAATTGCCATACAAAATGGCCGCCATTCGTATGCGAATACTGTTCAAAAATGGTATATCAAGGTTGTGGACCCTGTAGAGGTCACAATTTTGATTAGATTTTGATGAAACTTGAAATGCATGGTTATAACCAAAAGTTCTTGGTTCCTTTCGTTATTTGCGCATATCAGATCGTAATTTCCTGAATTATTGCCCCTGATTATACGCAAAATCGTCTTTGTTTAGCTTGTGGTCCCTCTGGAGGTTACAATAATTATCCAATTTAAAAAATCGTTTGATTATATCACCGTTACACCCTAAGGAAGGCTGAGTTCGAATTTCGGAAAAATTGGACCAAAATTGCCATACAAAATGGCCGCCATTCGTATGCGAATACTGTTCAAAAATGGTATATCAAGGTTGTGGACCCTGTAGAGGTCACAATTTTGATTCGATTTTGATGAAACTTGAAATGCATGGTTATAACCAAAAGATCTTGGTTCCTTTCGATATTTGCGCATATCAGATCATAACTTCCTGAATTATTGCCCCTGATTATACGCAAAATCGTCTTTGTTTAGCTTGTGGTCCCTCTGGAGGTCACAATTATTATCCGATTTAAAAAATCGTTTGATTATATCACCGTTACACCCTAAGGAAGTTTGAGTTCGAATTTCGGAACAAAATTGCCATACAAAATGGCCGCCGTGTGTATGCGAATACTGTTAAAAAAATGGTATAACAAGGTTGTGGACCCAGTATAGGTCACAATTTTGATTCAATTTTGATGAAACTTGAAATGCATGGTTATAACCCAAAGATCTTGGTTCCTTGCACATATCAAATTGTAATTTAATGAATTATAGCCTTTGATTGTAGGAAAAATCACTATCGGTTTTGCTTGTTCTCTATCCATCTCTCGAAAATGTGGGCGTATCCTGCCTGGCAGTGCCAGCTTACTATCTTTTCCCTTATTTTAATATATTAATGAAAACAAAAATATATTGATTATAATAGGTTTTTATACGCCCACATTTTCATGTAGACGTATTATGAGGTCGCCCCTGTCCGTCCGGACGTCCGTCCGTCCACAATTGTTTGTGGACTCTCTACAGGTCACAATTCTTACCCGATTTCGACGAAACTTGAAATATAGGTTTATCCCCCAAAGATCTCGGCTGCTTTCGATATTGGCACGTATCGGATCAAAACTTCATGGATTATGGCCCCTGATTGTACGAAAAATCACGTTTTTAGCTTGTGGACCCTATAGAGGTCACAATTTTGAACCGATTTTGATGAAACTTGACATGCATGTTTATATCCCAAAGATCTTGGTTCCTTTCGATATTTGCGCCTATCGGAACGTAATTTCCTGAATTATGGCACCTGATTGTCCGAAAAATCACCTATTTTAGCTCGTGGTACCTCTGGAGGTCACAATTATTATCCGATTTGAAAAACCGTTCGATTATATCACCGTTACACCCTAAGGATGGTTGAGTTTGGATTTCGGGAAAATACGGAACAAAATTGCCATACAAAATGGCCGCCGCATGTACGCGAATACTGTTATAAAAAGGTATATCAAGGTTGTGGACTCAGTATAGGTCACAATTTTGATTCAATTTTGATACAACTTAAAATGCATGGTTATAACCCAAAGATCTTGGTCCCTTTCGTTATTTGCGCATACCATATCGTAGCTTTCTGAATTATGGCCCCTGATTGCCCGAAAAATCGCCTATGGTCCCTCTGGAGGTTATGATTATTATCCGATTGAAAAAAAGCTTGACTCTATCACCGTTACACCATACCGAAGGTTGAGTTTGAATTTCAGGGAAATCGGACCATAATTGCCAGACAAAATGGCCGCCGTTTGTACTCTAATAGTGTTAATGAATGAATGAATGAAATGGGGTTTAACGTCCTACGCTTTAGCTCCTAACCTGGGCTAATTGAAGACGGGCATACGCCAACAGTGTGCTATGAGGGAAATTTTGCCCGGGCAGCGGCGCTACGGCCTACTCTTATATCGAATTCCAACTGCCAAGGGATCTTTAACGTGCACTCCAATTTGTACACGGGACCTCGGTTTTTCGTCCCAACCGAACGACTAGGCAGCTGTCCTTGTCAGGCCCTCCTTCTGCATATATCAAGGTTGTGGACCAAGTATAGGTCACAATTTTGATTCGATTTTGATGAAACTTGAAATGCATGTTTATAACCTAAAGATCTCGATTCTTTTCGATATTTGCGCATATCAAATTGTAATTTAATGAATTATAGCCTTTGATTGTAGGAAAAATCACTTTCGGTTTTGCTTGTTCTCTAACCATCTACGAAAATGTGGGCGTATCCTGCCTGACAGTGCCAGCTTACTATCTTTGGGCATGCCAGGGGCTGAGCCACGCCCATTTTTTGCATTTATTTGTTTGTCGTCTACAGGCCGCATTTCTTAACGTATCATCTTGAAACTTTGCATACTTATTCTTGGTACCATAAGGAACATCCCTAGTGTTTGGGGTGCATGCCCTCCCCGCAGGGACAGAGCCACACCCATTTTCTTTTTGTATGTCTGTGTGTCGCCCACAGGCCATAATTCTAAATGAATCCTCTTGAAAAATTTTCATATGAATTTTATACCCTAAGGATGTTTTCTAATGTTTTTAGTGAATGCCCGACCCCAAGGGCCAGAGCCAAGCCCAAAATAGAAATAGTCTATATTCTCTCTTTACCTTATAAAACATGTTAATGCACAGACTTTTTATACGCCCACATTTTCATGTGGACGTATTATGTCGTCACCCCTGTCCGTCCGTCCGTCCGGATGTCCGTCCGTCCATCCGGACGTCCATCCACAATTGTTTGTGGACTCTCTACAGGTCACAGTTCTTGTCCGATTTTGACGAAACTTGAAAAATAGGTTTATCCCCAAAAGATCTCGGCTGCTTTAGATATTGGCATGTATCGGATCAAAACTTCATGGATTATGGCCCCTGATTGTACGAAAAATCACATTTTTAGCTTGTGGACCCTATAGAGGTCACAATTTTGAACCGATTTTGATGAAACTTTACATGCATGTTTATAGCCCAAAGATCTTGGTTTCTTTCGATATTTGCGCCTATCGGAACGTAATTTCCTGAATTATGACCCCTGATTGTCCGAAAAATCACCTATTTTAGCTCGTGGTACCTCTGGAGGTCACAATTATTATCTGATTTAAAAAAACGTTCGATCATATCACTGTAACACCCTAAGGCAGGTTGAGTTCAAATTTCAGAAAAATCGGACCAAAATTACCATACAAAATGGCCACCGTTCGTACGCGAATACTGTTAAAAAATGGTATATTAAGGTTGTGAATCCTGTAGAGGTCACAATTTTAATTCGATTTTGATGAAACTTAAAATGCATGGTTATAACCCAAAGATCTTGGTTCCTTTTGATATTTGCGCATATCGGATCGTAACTTTCTGAATTATGGCCCCTGATTATACGCAAAATCGTCTTGGTTTAGCTTGTGGTCCCTCTGGAGGTTACAATAATTATCCGATTCAAAAAATCGTTTGATTATATCACCGTTACACCCTAAGGAAGGTTGAGTTCGAATTTCGGAAAAATTGGACCAAAATTACCATACAAAATGGCCACCATTCGTACGCGATTACTGTTAAAAAATGGTATATCAAGATTGTGGACCCTGTAGAGATCACAATTTTAATTCGATTTTGATGAAACTTGAAATGCATGGTTATAACCCAAAGATCTTGGTTCCTTTCGATATTTGCGCATATCGGATCGTAACTTCCTGAATTATGGCCCCTGATTATACACAAAATCGTCTTCTTTTAGCTTGTGGTCCCTCTGGAGGTCACAATTATTATCCGATTTAAAAAATCGTTTGATTATATTATCCTAAGGAAGGTTGAGTTCAAATTTCGGAAAATTTGGAACAAAATTGCCATACAAAATGGCCGCCGTATGTACGCAAATACTGTTATAAAATGGTATATCAAGGTTGTGGACCCAGTATAGGTCACAATTTTGATGAAATGGTTATAACCCAAAGATCTTGGTTCCTTTCGTTATTTTCACATATCAGATCATAACTTCCTGAATTATGGCCCCTGATTGTCCGAAAAATCGCCTATGGTCCCTCTGGAGGTCACGATTATTAACCGATTTAAAAAAACGCTTGACTCTATCACCGTTACACCATACGAAAGACATAATGGCCGCCGTTTGTACGCTAATAGTGTTAAAATATAAGGTTGTGGACCCAGTATAGGTCACAATTTTAATTCGATTTTGATGAAACTTGAAATGCATGTTTATAACCTAAAAATCTTGATTCTTTTCGATATTTGCACATATCAAATTGTAATTTAATGAATTATAGCCTTTGATTGTAGGAAAAATCACTTTCGGTTTTGCCTGTTCTCTAGCCATCTCCCGAAAATGTTGGCTTATCCTGCCTGGCAGCCGCTGGTTTTCCATTGCATTAGATATTGATTCTATTAAATTTCCTGCATTTGCATTTGTAGTGATTACACTCTTTCTCTTTTCATTCATACAATATGATTTTAGTATATGGAACTGAAATTTTCGGTTTTATTATCATTGCAACGCACTAAACACATAGCATTTTTCTAGTTGGGGAGAGTATGATGAAAATCAGAGTATAGATTCATTATACATGTACATGGATGTCCATCAATATCAAGATCGATAATGAGTTTTTTTGCATAGGCTTTGTGGTGATAAGCAATTTGATTGGTCATAGGTGAATGTCTTCACAGACAGTGATTTAGCTATGTCATTGGTTGATGTACATGTACTTTGATTGTAACTGATGGAATGTGATGAAACTTAGTGTTTAGAATCACTATTCGTGAACATTTTCTGCTTCGACCAAGTATAGATAATCAGTAAGATTTTAGGCCGGTTTAAGTATGATTTTCAATAATAGAAATCTTACTGATAGAACACAGTTGGGATAAAAAATAGATAAGATTACAACATCAGAAAAAAAATAAACAAATTTGTAAAATAATTTTGATTAAATGAAGAAAATACTGGGTTTTATCAAAATAAGGAATGGGAATCAAAGCATCTAATTTCAACTAGATGTCATTTTCATTAGTCCATGAAGGCCTGGAGTGATGTCCGCAATATTACTAAATATTGACATTCATTATACAGCCAATTATCTGAATTCACTCAACTCCCAGGACAGTGCTTGCTCATATTAGTTGTTACTTTTTTTTACTACAATTTAAAAGCTTGATTTAAAGCGAGAATTTAATATTTTCTAAGAAAGTCAAACAGAATTATTTCTATGTCTTTTGCTCAATAGGTTGTCAACTCACTATTATACGATCATAGGTGTCATTCTCACACTTAAAACTCGTTCACATCGGAAATAACACAATTACCTCTCAATTACCTTCCTTGATTGGAATTTGAAGTCGAAAATAATATTTTTGCTAATTTCTCAACTGACAATAGTGAATTATAGGATTAATAGAATTATTCTTTAACAAGGTAGGTCTGTTTATAGATTTTAGGGCTTTATTTTAATATATTTTAAAAATATAACTTAAAAATATGAAATTGTAACTTAAAAATATTATACTGTTTATTGGCTAGATTTAAGTAAGTGAAAATTTCTGGTATGAATTCAAAAAATATAGAAAAAAAAAATTCAGATAAATTGAATTACAGTGTTGTTGTGCTTTATAATAGTTACATGTATATGGAATAAAAGATTGTATTGTTAGAATACATTACAAGCTGTTGTCATAATGGTAAGATTAAGATCAAGTGAACCCAAGGAAAATCAATTATGTTTTCATTTTTGCTACAAGCAGAAATAATTAGTATTTATTATAGATAAATACATGTAGATACTTGTATAAAACTAATAAAATTTTGTGTGTACTTGACATATGTAACACGGTGCCTAGTGCTATGCAGTCGCTGGTTAGATGACGGAAATATGCCATATTCCCTTATCTTACATGTGATGCACCACGCCCGAAGCCAGAAACCAAAATTTAGCCGACATATGGGGGCGAGGAGGATAAATTTCCGACAACAAAAAATCAATAAACGAAGGTCATCGCCGACTACCGTAAGCAGGAGGAGGGGAGAGCACGGAAATTAGAAGCTGTGAGAGTGAATTTAGGCCTATATTACATGCAGGTGGCGAATGTGTCGGAAAATTAAGAGTTTCCAGCCAATATTAACTATCTCTTGGCCGAACTTGAGAGGATATGTCGTATAAAACTCTCTCCCGGCGAAAATGCTAGCATAGCTAACCAGCGATTTTTTTCCGACGCAGACAGAAAAGTTCCGACAGTGACGGCCATGTGGGTGGCCGCTCCCCCAGCCCCCCCCCCACTAGCCTCGTGCCTGTGATGCACACTCTCTCTTCCCGGCCACATATTTCAGAAAAGCCCTTGATCGTCTTGTGATCCTCCGTGATTGTATTTGTTATTCTTTAAAGCCCCAATACCACTTTTGTTGTAACTGAATAATATGTCCCAAACTTTATTCTGGTCAACAAATTGTACTATTTTACAAATTTCAAATAAAAAAATAATACAAATTTCATCTTAACACACCCAATTTTAAAAATTTGAAAAATTCAACTACATGCCGTAACATGGTTTGGAAAAGCCTTACGTAAACACTTTCAAATGCAACTTGGATTTAAACATATTTTCGAACCCTCTGGACCAGTAAGATAGGTTGTAATGGATAATTTACACAACAGGTAGGACACTTAAACATCTTGTAGTTAGATTAAGGCTAATTTTTTTTTTCTGGACCTGTCAAGCCAGCAAGAGTGTTATTGTCCCTTTAACTGGGAAGGACGTACATGTTTAAATGCCGTTCTGACAATCCACGACGTTGTCATCCCCAAAATACAGTATGTTTAACAAACACAATGACAGGTGCGGTTTCTACAGTTTTATATCATAGTATCGATACATATAACATTCATTACTATAGATTACAAAATTAACTAAAGTTGTTCTCAAACAATAGCCAGCCAAACTCGATTTTGGCGAGGGTGCTAATTAGAAATTTCTACATCTTTCCCCTTCTGGAACCAAGCGGCTTCTGGCGACTTCTCACGAGTATAATAGTTTCGTAGATGTTGGTTTTGGACATTCAATTATCTAATTGGTCAAATATGATGTAAATAATTACAGAGATTGGTCAAATAAGCCCAACGATGAAATAGTAAATTTCCGTCAGATGTTTTCCGACGCAAACTCAGACCCTCTATCCTGTTATTCTCACGCTATTTCACAAACACTTCATTTACGTTTTAAAAAAAGTCATACCATAGCTTATACATAAAATATAGTTTAAAACATCTTATTTCTCTATTGCTTGACTATAAATTTTAAAAACAATGTCGCAACGACAATATTGCTACACATGTTCAGATACTACAATTCATGTAGTCTGCATTTATCATAGTCATAGATGTAGAAGATTCCCAAACTTAAAGATATTACTGGTACCATTTTCACTAAGACAATAAATGTATGTAACATTATTAGAATCAATTTTTGAAAAAAGCAGTCTCTCCTATTCAAAATCCAATCACAGACCTATTTAAAATAATGTTTTTAGCTTTTGGACCCTCTAGAGATCACAATTTTTATCCAATTTTGGTGAAACTTAAACGAGTTTATTTCTTAAATTTTTGGGGTATCACGGTGGCTAAGTGGATAAGGCGCTGGTTCGCTAGTCTGGAGGTTGAGTGTTCGATCCCTGCATTGGCCGAGAAAGTTCATCTCGATTTTCCGGCGTGATTTCCCCTTGTCAGTGATGCAGAAGGAGGGCCTGACAAGGACAGCTGCCTAGTCGTTCGGATGGGACGAAAAACCGAGGTCCCGTGTACAAATTGGAGTGAACGTAAAAGATCCCTTGGCAGTTGGAATTCGATATAAGAGTAGGCCGTAGCGCCGCTGCCCGGGCAAAAATTACCCTCATAGCACACTGTATGGCATATGCCCGTCTTCAATTAGCCCAGGTTAGGTGCTTAAGCGTAGGGCGTTAAACCCCATTTCATTCATTCATTCTTAAATTTTTGGTTCCTTTCCAAATGTGGGACCAGAACATTCTAGATTATAGCCACTGATTGTATGCAAAATCGCTTTTTTTAGCTTGTTCTCTGTCCACCTCTTAGAACATATGGCATATATTGCATGGCAACTGGTTGTTGATATAAGGAAAAAAAATGCCTGCTATACATTGCTAAATATGTCCATTGTCAACTAAGCTTCGTCTACACTAGGCTAGTAAAAGCCAGCTTTTTAAAAACCCGGCTTTTTCAAGTGTAGCGTCTACACTGACTGAAGTTTGGCAACGGTAAAAGACGATGAACACCGACCTTCGTTATTTGTGCCAATGTTATGAATGTACGGAAGTTCGGGAAGGATGACATCCGGGTACCCGATAAAACCCAGTTTTTACTGTCTACACACATAAAATTGCCGTTTTTTTGAAAAAGTCGGCTTTTTGATTCTGAAAAATCCCTCAATTGTTGCCGGATTTTAAAAAGCCGGCTTTTACGATTGAGAAATTAAAAAAGGCGGCTTTTAGGAAAAAACTGGCATTTAAAAGGTGAATGCTGCTAGTGTAGACGTAGCTCTAATGTAATTACCAGTACTTGCAACAGTGACTATGTTCTTCTTCTGTCTGTGTACCTGTACTATTACAGTGTCTTGTATGACTAATGGAAATAGACAACAGGACTGTAATATTGGAGTTAAAGTTATTCAATACTAATTACACCATCATATTCATACATGTAACCTACAGAGCTTCATTTCTTTTTGATGCGCTTCTGAATCATTGATACTTGTAGTCATAATGTTGATGGGACCACACCTCAAGATTTCAATACATGAAACTGAACCATCTTATATCAGTTACAAATTACCGTACTCAATTCATGAATCATGTGGGTGATGTTGTTTTGTATTGATAATACAGTGTACAGTCCTGAATACAGGGAACATGTATATTAAATGATTATTAATACTTTGTTTCATTTTTATACCCTACATGGAAATTTTTGTTAATTACTTTTAGAGCCAAGGGCGTTAAGGCCAATGTTTCAAAGTAGCGGTTTCTGTTATTTACTTCTAGAGTTATGGCCTTATGATTTCTTTGTTGAACCCTGTGAACACTCGAATGACAAATTATTATTTGATCTGAATGAAATTTATATTTATTATTTGAAATAGTAAAACGAAATTTCAGGAATTTCTGTAAATTACTTCCAGAGTTGAGGCCCTTGTATCTGTTTATAGAACCATAAAACCTTCAATCAATTGATGAAAATATTAATCTGATCTGTTTAAAATTGTCTTATAAATGTCCACCTGGACGAATTAGATGCTGTATGTTATGTTGCCTGGCAACGTATCTGATTTGAAATTCTCATATAAACTCTGCAAAGTTAAAGACTTTATTATTTGTGCAATGGAGAGATCTGACAAAATATGGTTGTAACTATACATGTTTGTTTTTCCTTAGTCAAGTTATATGACGGACAGTGAGTAAGCCAATTGTTCATTGCAAGTGGTTTCTACAAAAAATAATTCACAAGTTGTCAACTCTTAAAAGTTTTATTATTTTCGACTCTTGACATTAAATAAAATTGTAGAATCTGTATTTTCCTAGAGATTTTCCAGATACATGTATATAAATTTACGTCATATACTCGGATTTCAAAATTAACTTACCGGTACATGTACCCTTGGAATTAGACATTTCAAAATTTAACCTAAAATCCCTTCAATCGTCAATGCTTACAATTTGCTTCCTCTCTTTAGCTACTTTATTTTTCATTAAAGAACCTCAATCCGTAGATGTTTTTTTTAAAAACTTCAATTTAATGTTTTTCAGGCATACAATAAATTGGGGGATGATATAGTATATGCCTGGTGGCCAGCTAAATTAAAGATGTTAAAAGGCGAATTTGCTGTTATAGATTATAAAGGTGGTCAAAGTGCCTCAGATATTCTCCCTTTAGAAAAAATACGTCCATCTTCTGTACAGTAAGTATCTACCATAAATGATAAGCCATGATTTTAGCAGTTTACACAAGGGAATTTGTTTCGTGGCAATGCACTTATACACCTGGTGACATTAGCCTTGGAGAATTTTTTAAACTCATTGAAAAAGACAAAAATTTTGTTAGTTTTTGTATGAAATGCAAAAATATTCTCATCTACAATGTACATGAATTGACAAACAATTGCAAAACAAATGTAAGTGTATATTTTCATTTAAATGGTATTCAAACTAGAAATACATACGTGTATGAGATCACTATAGATAAATATAATCCCATATAAGTGTAAATGTATTTCTGTCAAAATCTGTTGTCTGTCAATAACAGTTTGATGTACAGTATGCTGCATCAGGGAGAGGGGTTTAATATAGGCTATGCCTGTTCCCAAATCCCTATTCAGATACAAATCTGAATAAAAATATTGCTTATAAAAAAAAAAACAACAGTATGCTGCAAAACCTGTAAACACATAATTATTTTCAACCTACACATATGATTGAATGTATTGCTTTTTTTTTTTTTTTTACAGTGTACCCATTCATAAAGATAGTTTTTTTAAGTTTTCTTTAGAAATTCCTCCAGACCTAGCAGAGGCGTAAGTAGTACACTACAAAATTATACAGATTTTATTCTGGGTTGTTCATGATGTGCAAGTCCTGCACTAATGATTGAGAAATGTTCTGTAAGCAGAAATTCTTTTTAGAGTTAATAAATTTAGCTTTATGTTGTCAGAAATCAGCACATGAATTACATTATTAATGCTATTTTAGAGGTCAAAATTATTTTAAACTTGTCTTTTGGGGGGGGGGATTGCTGAATGGTTAGCGTGCGCGCGCTCTATCATAATTAAAGCCTGTCGTTGAGTCAATTGGCGTGGTTTCGAATCTCCAGTTGTACATGTAAGTGGCAAGGAGTAGGGTCGCCTGTCAAACCTTGTGGGTTTTCTCCCACTGCTAAAGACCCCTACTCTTAAGTGAATTATTGAAATAAAATTAAACCATATATTAGTCCCGAAATGACCTTGTTTATGTCAAGTGGATATTGTTAAACCCCATTTCTCTCTCTCTCTGTCTCTTTGTTTTCAATGTAATAACTTCTATTCTTTTGTTTATAGATGTCAGGAAGAGTCGTCATTGGCTGAATTCAAACGCCATTGTGGTGTTGGTGTTGTTTCTTATCATCCTAACGAGGACGCTCTTGTTGTTCTGGTAACTTATTCATTCTATTTAAGGGGGGTGGCTCCAATTAAATGAGAAAATATTTAAAAAAATTGACATTTATTTTAATTACTTGTTTCTACTACAGCTTATGACATTCAAATATAGATAATTAAGTACCTTGGTGCTTTAGCTTTACTAGGATATATAACAATCTATATTTTATCTAGCAGGGTTTTTTTTACGCTTTTCCTCAACGGCATGGGGTGGCCATCCTGGATTATGGGGAATGGGCGTGGTCCAGGTTCCGAAATGCAAATTTTTCAAAAACTTGTGTGATAACGATAAAGTCCTGAAAATTTCAGAGCATTAGCTTTAATAGTTCATAGTGCAATTTAAAAAACAAATATTTTCTCAATGAATTGGAGCCACCCCCCTTAATAGTCTCCATATTTATATACTATTGACAGGATGATAAACCATAAGCTTATGTTTTTCGGTTTTTAGTTTTTTTCTCTTGAATCTGTAATTTGGCTTCACCCAAAATAGTTTGTTACTTGTCAGTTTCATTTTCATGTGGATAATTGTGCCAATTTTACTCCCTCACCCCCCACGCCCAACATGCATGACTAGTTTTTATAAGGCAATACAAAAATAGACGAATAATGATAACAACAATTCAGTCAATAATAATAATTACTTATACTAATTAAGTTATTGCTCAGATGGCTTAGTTGCTGTGGACACATTTTGTTTCCTGGCAACCTATCTTATCTTTAATTTACATGTGGCATATCAGTATATTAAACACATACCAACCTCAACTTTCCAGTTAGTCAAATGCTACAAGATATTTTTGTGTAGTAGAATCTATGTTTGTATTCATTCTATTTTTCAGTCCACGAATGAATCTGTGATTAAAAAGGCTTCCATATTAGGAGATATGTTTCTACGCAACCTTAGACAAAAAATATTACTTAAACAACGTACAGAAGAAGCAGTAAAAAAATTACAGGTAACTTAACAAATACTTATACCACGATACCAGAAATCAGAAAATATTTTTGTTATGCACACCTACTGTTTATACAACATATCGTCGGCCTTCTGGCGAACTGACGAATCTGATATATATTTAAGTATTGAGAATTACGTATTGAGAAATTTATACTTTGTTGTTATCTTTGTGGCCATCAAATACAATTTTTATTTATGATGTATTATTTCAGACATAAACATCAGGACACTAGACGTCATTTAAATAAATATTATTAATTTATGGCCACAGAGATAACAACAAAGTATAAATTTCTCCATACGTAATTCTCAATACTTTAATATATATCAGATTCATCGGTTTGCCAGAAGGCCGACGATATATGCAGATTATTATGCAACAAATGTGCATATTCTTTATATATTTATTCATTTATACAAGACAATCTTGTGGGATAATGACCTTTTGGATCAATCAATTGATCATTCCAAGACCTATGCCATGAATGTCAGGAAAAAGAAGAACAGGTTTCAGATACTGTTCTGTTCAGTTTAAAATTGTCATTTACGACTTCATTTATATTGATATTTTAGATTTTAGCATGGTCACTTTGTTTTTTGAATTTGCTTTTCTTTACAGTTTTACATTTTAAACATGCATTATTCAAGAGCTAAATCTGCCTAGTGCAGGTCTTTATTTGGGCATGAAATGTTTTCTAGAGTATTAATTAGACATTAATTAACTGATCCAGGCCTTAATCAACTTTGGATGGCATCAGATTGCTCTGATATTAAACAGATTAAAACGTTTCAGTGATAAATCAAATATGGCGCTTCAAGACGCTTCGAGTCTTAGCTTTGATCAACCAGGACCGTGGTTGAAATTATTGCACAGATCGGCTAAATCTCCAAATGCCAATATCTTCGCTTGCAATGGAGTGATTTGAATGAAATTTTCCAATTATTCATTTTACATCATCTACTTTCGAACAAGTATAGCAAGAATGGCTAGTTCTTATCTATATCTTGAATAATGTAACTTTAATTGATGTTTTGTGAACAGTTTGACTGCTCAGTCTATCATACACATTCAACAAGCTCTCAACTACTGTTATAATATCAAAGGGCGTTAACTCTTTCGTAAACCCAGAACA